>JAXCHB010000241.1:3340000-3961250 GCA_036926305.1 Uropetala carovei
CCTCTTACTCCAGCACAAAGAAGAAGACTCGAGAGAGAAACAAAAACAAAGCAGGGAGAGAAGGAAAAGATTGATCGTGGCGAAAATTGAGAGGGTAAGAGAGAAAGACAGCGGTAGGTTTTTGTGGAAGTGTAAATATGATTGTGACACAGGCTCTATTATAAGAGCGAGCCTCTTGGAAGGAGAAAATGAGGGTAATTATGCAAGGGAACTCGACTGAGCAAATACGTCGGCCTCAGATCTTTCGCACGTTCTTCTCTCGCTTTTAATACTTTTCTAATTACTCAATTAGTTACGCCGAACACTGGTTAACATTTACGTGGCGCGTAATTTGTAATTATTTGCTAAAAATAGCGCTCGAATTCTGAGGCTGAGGCAGATGCTTTGATGTGCGAACGCGTTAAAAGGAAGTAAATTTATCTTCTTTCGTCTGTTATCTAACTTAAAGAAAGCGTCAGAAGTGCAGTGTATCTTTTACTTGAGGTTTGTCTTCAGTCAGATAAAACACGAGGAGTAATTAATTACCTCCTTCCCAAGTGGAATTTTTCTCAGCATTCCAAAAAGGTACGGATTTTGAAGCGCTTGCATATTCCAGCCTTCATAAATAAAATGTTCATTCATTTCTTACGTTTAAATCACATAATTAGACTGGATATTGTATTCTTTGTTCCCGTCTACCTTTTTTTAATTTTCGCCGGGGTGGTAAAAGAATTGTAATCTTTTGTCCCGTTTTTTATATTTTTCTTCAATGCACAGAGACTGGCGTCATTTTTTTTATTTTGCACTTTATCGCAGAGATAAAAACCACTCATCTACTATGTATCAAACGTTCCCTTCTGTGTATGCGTTTTGATATCTATTTGTTACATCCATTATTTGTCATGGACAATGTATCAGCGCTTGGTTTTATTTTTAATATTTACTTGGCAAAAAAGTTGAATCCATTACTTCGTATGTAATTCATAGAACCAAATGTCTCTTCCTCCTATTAACTGTTACGACGAAGTTTTATAAATACATCTGCTATATAAAGTACTAGCAGATTTTCCCGTTGAATTTCAACGGATTTAGTGAAGCTACTACAGCACAACATACAAACTCTTTAAAATAGCATATAGTGGATACTTTTTGAATTACAATTAGCTTTTCTTAACAATTAATCATATTTGCTTGTAACAATCCGTTTCCGAACGTATTGCATTCAAATATAACGATAATTGTATTTCCTATCATATATATCACTTTCGCCAAATCCAGCTTCATTGAAATGTTTACATTTATTTCTTGTAAGCAAGAAACCCGTGAAAAAGCAACGTACAGTTGTCCATGATTGAACACTGACTGGTAAATGAACACCAGATACGTGAGCCTATTTACGTTAATAAACATTATAATGTAGAATATAATTATTTTACTTACAAAAAATGTAAGATTCCAGTATTCAATAGACGAAAGAAGGTTCAATTACTTTCATCAATAAAAGCTTCCTGAATAATAATAAGTATCTATTTACGTTGCTATCCATAACATCGATCGTTTCGTTGCTTAGACAAAAGTGCGAATCGAATAACGCTAAACTTTCGTCTATTTGTAAGATTCATTGAAGCTAACTGAATCGGAGGTAACAATGACGGCCGCCTTGGCAACGCCCGGAAAGATTACGAAAAATCCACAAAATTTCGAAACAAATAGCGTATTTCTGAAAACTTCGACCGTGTAACATGTAAAATTTGCAGGAATACGATAGTATAGAGTTTTGTTCGTCGAATAAATCAAAAACGAAAAACATCGGTCCATACTTACATATTTTTATGCTTGAAGGAAGAATACCTTGCAAGTCAAGAAATGGATTCATACGTGTTATCTTATGGAAAAATGTTAATCCCCTATATTGGCAGCACTGATTAATCCTGGTTGACCAAACCTTGACCATTCACTAAGTTAGGATGTAAGGAAGAATCGTACCAAATTTGGTTATTCTAGCTTTTATCGTTTAGGAGGAGTTCCATGAACAAACACACAAACACACTCTTCAAAATACATTATAGATAAAATAACCTAAAACCCGTCAATACAATTAATTTCACGTAGAAATTAGTATCGGAATAAACTAGTTTATCAGAATGCATTACGCGCCCCTCTTTCGGAAAGCGTTTCACTCCGTCGAAATTCATACTGGGTGCGGGCGTTGGCAACCAACCGTGGTGGTCCTATGCTCTTCGCTGCTTCCACCTGCGTGTCAAAGGAATCACGAACAAGACTGGGGAGGTTAATGCGAGAGAGGTGCGCTCTTCTGATGGACGATAAATCGAATCCAACCGGATGAAACTGTTAATAATCCTCGCCTACCAAAGTCGCATGATGGAATTCCACCTCCAGTCCGCCAAAACCAACCGTTGCTATCTTTTCCGTTTCCATCCACCTCACTCCGTCTCTATTTTTCCTCTTCTTTCTTCCGTTCTCTCCTTTAGTTTCTCCTCATTACTTTTCCCTCCTGTTCTCTCACCCTTCCTAACAACTTTCTTTCCACTCTTTCCTTCCTTTTAGTAATATACTACAGTAAACTCCCGATTAACCGGGTATCAAATAACAGGAATTTCGATTAACAGTATTTTTTAAAGCTTGAAATTTTTTATGCACTGCATGACGTACGTCCATATGCAATATTTACTTTTTCTACGGCTAATAAAGGTATGCAATGCGGTATCACTTGTACGGTAAATTTAAATTTGTAAAATAACATAATATTACACTCGTGTTGAAGTATGTATTTTCTTTGATTACTTAATATTCAATATTTTTTATTTTGCGTTTGCTTCGATGCGTGTAAATGGGGGAATCGATCAACTGAAATAGTCTTGGTCCCAAGGCGTACAGTTAATGAGGAATTGAAAGTACATTTACTGATTTTCAGATTGTCTTTATAAGACTATTTTCTCTCTTTCTCCACATTTCCGATACAATTTTTTCCCTGACCAATATGTTTATGTAAAACGTAGCTTTATCATGTCGATTTTAGATGAAACAGTTTTACTACTCTCAAAATCGGTATGTAATACAGATCTACCCCATTTAAACGTAAGGAATACGAGATTAGTTCAGCAAAACGTAACCTGCCGACGTGTTTCCGCATCCCATCTGACACGCCGAGGCGTCATATCGAAGATACGAATGCAACGGGCCGTAAAGTACCGTCCTTGAAGGACGTGGAAGGTTCTGTTAATTTAACGAAAAAGAAACCAGAGCGAAGAATGTGCGCCAGAAAACTCGCCGAGACTGGAGGTGGCTGCGAGTCGTGGGCAAGGATGGTTGGCGTTTATAGAGGAGCGTGCTTCGTCTCGCTGGTTTGGAGCGATGATATACGGCCTCGGGTGACTCTTAATTCTTGAAACTATGGTGAGAGGATCGCGAGGCGTAAATTCACCCTCTATCCCTTTCCTCACACAGGTGTACGGTAGAGAGTTTTCTCCTTATATCACTCTTTTTAAGGCTGAGATCACGCTTTAGAGAGAGGGAGAGAGGAGCGTAGGAGTGTATATGGACAGTAATTTTCGCCGGACAACTTGGCCCTCACTTGTTTGTTTTATTTCCCTCCACCTCGGTTACTCTCTCCCCCCCCCCCCCCCCCCTCTCTCTCTCTCGATACTTATCGTCGCCCGCTGAGGAATTTTTAGCCTTTTCCCTCCGTTAGAAAAACTATTTTTTTTATTTATTCCCTTATTTTCCGCCGATAAAACGCCATCCGTTATAATGCCCAATTTAATACTTGACAGCTAATTCTGCTGCATTTAGCCGTTGTGCGGCTTCGGCGATCATATTACTTATTTTTTTCTTTTAGAAAACCGACTCTCGGCAGTTATTTCTGGAACCACGGCAATGCATATAAAAAAGATAATTAAAAAAAAGATTACCTTAAAAAAATAGGAATTTGAAATGCTTGCTGAAGATATAAGACGTATATAACGACGACGCGCGTGGAAAGTTTTCTTGATCTTCGTAATGCAATTACGAAAAAATTGCGCCATTTTTATTTTCCTAAGAGGCGAAATTTGGTTCGTCGGCGCTATGATCATCCATTTAACATCACCGTCACTCTAGTTTGCAGACATTTTTATGCGTGACTTTGCTCGTTTATTTTTATTGGCACAGTCCCGCAGATCGTTAGGAAAATTAACAAAAAAAATCCACTAGCCCCAACACCTTCCTAATGAGAGAGCAGGAGTCGTGTATGGGAATCCCAGTTAGACAGATCGCATAAAGAAACCGAGGGATAAGCGTCCACCCCTTGTATATCATCCTTCTCTCTCTCTCTCCCTATATATATATCTCTCTATTTCCACTTAACCGCTTTCTCCGATCTCCCCCATCGAAGCCTCATCCCTCACGCTGCCTTAAAAAATAAAATCCCATCCCCCCTCCAGAGTCCTCTTCGGGAGATTTAATAGGGAAATTTAAGTGGCGAATATCTATTTTTTTCTAATCGATTTTTTCTCTCCCTTCTACTGCCACCGCAATTTTTCTTCCACTTTGGAAAATCTGATCTGATCGCCTTAATGCTTGAGTGGACTAAAAACAATTCCACCGGTATTTCCGGGTTTCTTTTCCAGAGAAAATGACCAAAATGGGGGCAAATCCTAATTTTACATCGCATCACTCTCGCAGAAGTTGTATTTTAGGTAAGGAAATATTCTTTCAAATAAAATTACCGTATTCATTTTAAATGTCGCCTAAAAATGTAAAAATTTAGCGCTAATCATACTGTTAGTTGAGGAATATATGGCTCTAGGATATACTTAGGTTCGAGTATATCGTAACAAGGTTGCGTGCAAAATAGAAATAATAAGTCAGACGAAATAGAAATGAGGAAGTAATGAGCACAGTAAGAAAAATGACGATTTTCAAAATTCGATCTAATGAATAAACGAGAAATGGTAACGTGGGAATTCGAGAGGTAGGTGATGAGTGGACAAACACCTTAATTTTTCAACCGAAATTATCGAATAATATCGTAAGTAAATTTTTGTTTGTTTTGCCACAGCTAAAAAAATTGATGAAGACTGTGACATGTTTAATTTACACATTGGAGTTTATTATTAACTTACTAAATAAATAATTTGAGAAGGAACAGTAAGGGATCAGCAATGAATCAGACTGTCAGAAACTCCAATTGAAGAAAGCTTAACTGTGTTGTCACAAGCAAGGCACGATGCGATCATTACCTTCCGTAAAATTACAGTCGCGGATATTTCACACCCAGCGAATAATTATTTTGAATGGATTTCAGGGAGAATTACTAAAAGAAGTTAAAACTTCCATTGCAGTATTTTTATACAGGGATTTACGCGATCATTTCCATAATTTAGAAAGACGTATAATTTCAAATAGGAAAACTGTTATTTAGGAGCAAATTTAATCTAGAAAGCCATAATACAAAATACTTATAAAATACATATAAAATACATATTAATACATATTAAAACCTTTTAATGATTGCTACTGCTGATAAGATTAATGTTTGGTACCCATGATGTCTTCGGAATATGTGATTTTTACATGTTGTTTTCTCCTTAATCACCGCAATATAAGAAGATAACAGTAAATCATGGTTGAAACAAGTTTATATACGATATTTCTAAAATTTCTACATAAATAAGAATGTGTTCGTGAAATTAATTGTTTGATGGCGTTACATCCTTACTTTTCCGTGATTTATTGCCAATGAGTTTCAAAGTAATGTGTATTATATGCAATGAGTTCCAGTTAATCATAATATATCCTGCCATAATTCATGCTGATGATTTGTGAGTTGCTAGTCACTCTTTAAACGGAACCTTAAAAGGCCCTATTTGAATGTCGGAGGAGCACACTAGAATGCCTCGAAATACCATCTTGTATCAGGAAGATGGGAGTAATTGGTGTTATTGAATCGAATTGAATCCGGATAAAGTGCACCCCGACAGAATTAAAGTAAATTATTAAACCCAGCGAGTACCTCGAAAGCACTTCATCACAATTTATAAAAATTTTGCAGGGCTCTTACGAAAGAATGTGATAACTATAAAAATCCCTGGTCTACATATCATAAAAAGTCTAGAACCACCATGTATATTCAGGAACAAGCACTAAAATATAAAAAATATAAAAAATAACTTATCTCAGGTGTCTTTTTTTAGGATCCCCACGGAAGCTAAACGATATATTCAATGAATAAAAGATGAAGAACAATTTAACGACATTAAAAATCAGGAGAGAGAATGCATACGTACATATTTATTAGACTAATCGAGGGTAACTTTCTATCAAAACTTCATTGACTGTGACCGTTTAATGAAAATGTTTCTTGGAAATGTTATAAAACTGGATGATTATCAAACTGCAGCCAGGAATATTAAACTGGGAATATCGAGATTAGATATAAAATATTTTGGTTAATTCTCTGACGGCTATTTCTGTCCCTTATACTTCCTTTTTACAAAAATTCAACGCGGCATTTCCCCAACTTCAAAACGTGTTCTTTAATGGGATGTAAAAGAAAGGGTGAGACATTTCACCTTAATTCCAAGAGAGGAGAGAAAAAGAGAAACAATTCCAGCGCGAATAACATCCCACTTGAAGAAAGAATAACCCTCTTTCGCCGCCCGATGCTTTGTTTCCATTTCAACATGCTCAAATAAATCGGTTAAGGCAAAGGAGAGGGAAAGAGAGGGAAGGAGAGGCAAGAGCTGACCTCGAAAGAATTGGATGAGGGAAAGATAGAAGTACGCAGACAATCCGGAAGAACATGGGTCCGCGAGACTCCATGGAATCCGGTCCGAACGTATGGAAAAAAGCGTAGACGAGAAGGCTCCGGTAGAAAACAGCCCCGGGATGACAAAAAGAAGTTTCTTTTTGGCTTGGCGAGTGAGAAAGCCGACACGGAAGTTCTCTCCACATCATCCCTCAATAACACGGAGTTTTATTTTAAAGACCGTATCTGATTTTCGTTGTACGACCAAAAATTCAGCCAGAGGCTGTTTATTTGTTGACCTAGAGAGTGGAACAGGAGCTGAATCACTATTGGACTCGTTAAGGGCATCTTGTCTGTTTATCATTCTATCACAAAAATTACAACTCTTTCAATTAGCATTTACGTCATATGGAGTGATCATATTCCTTTTGTCTATCTAACGGAATCCTTGACATAATGAGGGTATAAGATGTAGTTAATATCGATTATAATCAATAAGTAGTGAAGTTTAATATGAAAATTCCAACTTTACTCTAGGCTCAATATGTAAAATCTTCGATCAAAAGTAAACGCCTTGTTGACTTTTCATCATTTACTCCATTATACTCACGTTATTTACATATTTAAATGAAAAATAGAACGTCCACGATATCGGCTGAATTACTTTAATCAAATGCATATTCTGAGGCTAACACCAATACTTAAAGCTTATTTTATAGCACTGGAAACATTTTTATGGTTACTGTTGTATTGATTTAAGTATCACGAGATTTCCAGCGATCGAAAAAGCTTTTAAGCTTATCGGCCAACCCGCTGTCATATATTCAAACGCGGTAGCAAATAATTCGGCACAGGAAATAAAATATCTCCTGCATTACAGGATTTTAGCAGAGGAACTTCCGTGTGTCGTAGAGAGTAACAAAATGGCAAAATTCTTATATTGGCAAGGGAGTCGGGCGTGGCGTGTATTAACCGAGTTTACGGGACGAGAGAGTCACCTTGCGTTTCTTCTTAACGATTCTCGGAAAAGAACGGTTCCCACGGTCGTTGAAATCTCTCTCCTTCGAGGCATTGCCGTGGGATTACTCAGGGTGTAAATAAGAGGCTCGCGCCTTCCCAGTCCATTTATTGCGTTTTTCATCCTGACGCGGTACTTAAACGCCAACGCATGTCTCAGTAGAAGGAGATACGAACGCATTGAGGACGCCGGATGATGACCACCTGTGGCGACGGGGATAGAACATGCAACCTCCCATGCCAAAAGTGATGGACAAACTTTTGCACCGAGGTTAAGACCTACCCCCGGGCGTTACATTAAGATTCTAAAGATATCGCACATTTGGCAAAAAGCAAATAGCCCAATAGCCATTTAAAAAAAAAAGGTTGAGAAAGCCAGATGTGAATTTCGGTTATTTATTTGTGGACAATCGCCCAAAACAGCGAGACTTGGTCTTTTACATAGTATATTATAAAAAGTTGGAGGAAATAACATTATCAACAATAACAGGCAACAGTAACAGCAATGAGAAATAAATAAGGTGTTAGATGAAATGATGATGGTAATAGGTTGTGAACGAAGCATCGCTCATTAAATTCTAAATAACCATTAATAACGGCATCAGTGTAGCTGACACGCTCACGTGATTTTCAACCTTTTTTTTACGGCTATTGGAGACGGTTTACCAGTGAGAAAGAGGCGGTTTTTATCCCGCATTAACATCATCCCTACAATTAAAACCTATTTTTTTGTTTCTTCCGAATTAGATAAAACTTTCTAGAGGCGACTCCACAAACTTGACCGGTCACCGCTTTACGGAGACAAAAACAACCGAAAGACGGTTTATTCCAAAACGCCCTAATGTTCTTATTGCGCCTCACGAGTTTCTGCTCGTCACCGATGGAAGACCAGTTTGAAATACTACAAACGAGGTAAGTTCTTATTTTGTGGCATAACGATGCGCTTTCTATTTGTCCAACCGAAATAACTTCTGTTTTCCTGAACGGGGAGAATCCGTTCGTGAAAGTCTTTCACAACCCGTGGGAATAGTCCAAAAGGCTCACCAGGAAATCGGGGTGTGCTATAACTTTTATGTTCTTCTCTCACCTCCGCAAATGCCTGCAGTAAGCTTGAAAATATGTTGGGCATTATGTCGCTTACTTTGAAGATATCGAGTGTCCTTTCCACTTTTATTTGCTAATGTTATGCCAATAGAGATAGAGATGCCGATAAAAATAAATACTTTGATGGTTCCTTCCCACGTTTCAAAAAGCAAATACAGTGGAACTTTTATAAGTCGAACGTCCATAACTCGAATTTTCCATAACTCGAAGTGAATTCATTTTACCGGAAAAAATCCCTATCTTTTCCATGCTATTTTTCTTCCATAACTCGAATTTCTATATCTCGAAGGAGAAAATACTTCCCAATCAAATTTTTTTTCTATAAGTCGAAGTTTCTTGTAAATAAGTCATCCTATATTGACGAAATTTCGTCTCATCATAAGAATTTTTAGTGTTCTTTAAACGGAAAGTAGAAAGATCCTTCACCTTCACGTTGGTCCGGACAGAAAACGATTAAAAACTTGGTAGGTTTTCTGATGTTGAAAAACCTATAGTAACGTGGATGAAATCTGCACGAGATAAAAATATACCATTTTCGGGTCCGATTTTGAGAGAAAAAGCAGAAGAATTTGCAAAAAAGCTAGGACAGTGAATTTAAAGCAAGTACGGGATGGTTAGATAAATTTAAAAGTCGTAATGGTGTTTCACATAAAGTTTTCAGTAGTGAAAGTGCTGCAGCGTCTGACATTGACTGCGACTATTGGAGAAAAGAAGTTCTGCCGCAGTTGATAAAGAATTATGATCCAAGTGACATTTTCACCGCAGATGAAACATCGCTTTTTTTTAAAGCCCATCCCGATAAAACCTTAGCTTTTAAAAATGAACCGTGCCGCGGTGGGAAAAGAAGTAAAGATCGTGTGTCTGTGCTGCTATGTGCTAATAGTAATGGCATGGGAAAAGCCTCTGGTAATAGGGATGCCGAAGAAGCCGAGATGTTTTGGAGGTGTGAAGTCACTCCCTGTGATATATGAACACAACAAAAAGTCGTGGACCAGTTCAATATTTGAAGATTGGTTGCAGCGAATTGACCACGAATTCCATTATGAGAAAAGGAAAATCCTTCTGTTTGTGGACAACTGTTCGGCACATCCTACCGTAACAATGAAAGAACTACACGCAGTTAAAGTTGAATTTTTACCACCGAACATGAAAAGGTATTATAAAAAAATTAAAAGATCACTACCGCAAAAGAACAGTTCGGAAAATGTTGGATAGAATTAACAATGGGAAAATATTCGACATTACACTTCTGGACTGTGTTATGGAGTTAGATAAAGCATGGCATGAAGTGACCTCGGTAACAATTTCAAACTGTTTTTAAAAGGTTGGAATATGTAAAGATGAAGGAGAAAGAGAAGATTGGAAAAAAGATGAGGTTCCGCTGTCAGAACTTGAATGGTGCAAATTTAAAGAGCGGGCAAATTTCTGAAGCCACTTTTGATGATTATGTGGATGTAGATTGTGACGTAATAGCGGTTGAATATCCAACTGATGTTGACATAATTGAAACAATAAAAATGAGTTCTGATATTGATTGTGAAGTGCTAGAAGAAGATAAGCACGAAGATTATTGTAGTGAGAAGTTACCCTCAGATGAAGTACGTGACGCAGTCAGTGCTTTGGAGACTGTTAAGTTATACATATCAGCACAAGAAAATGCCAATGATAAAATTTTTTATTGTAATCGTGGTCTTGAAAACTTTTGTTCTTCATGTCAATGAAATAACATGACAGGTAAAAATAACCGGTTTTTTTTAAATAAAAAGTATTTATACTTACAAACATTTGTATTTGAGCTTTGTTTGTACAAATAGGTATGTAGCAATATAAATTTCATGTTTTGAATTAAAAAAAATAATATTAATCTTTTAAGTAATTTAAAGTGACCTGTAAAATGAAAGTAATTATCAACTCAATGTATGTACTTTATCACGTATTCAACTTAATTATTCATAAAGATATGGTTCTTGATTTTATATCTGTTACAGATACCTGAATAAATGACTTTTTTGCTAAAGGCCATAAGCCTGATGTAAATTCGATTAAAATAGAAGAAAAATGTATTTCCATAACTCGAATTTTCTATAAATCGAATATTTTTTGGTTTCCCTTGAAGTTCGACTTATAGTAGTTCCACTGTACTTCTGAAATGGATCATTTAAAATTATAATAACCTAAATTGTTTGTTATATAATAACATGGGAACCATATTTTAACCCAATTTGGAATTTTTAAGGATAGAACGACGAGCCATTTAAGGATTACGCATGCATTGGCGTGAAAAGAATATACATGAATGCATGTATGCATGAACACGCACATGCGTAAACGAGTGTGCGCGTTTGTGTCCACCTGGGGATGCGTATCGAAACTTTTATCGCGATGTTTTAAAGAAAAAATAAAGATACATCACGTAACGAGCCTTGTCTACAAATGGACGCGTACATTAACAAGTGCTTGTGAGGCTGCCATCACATCTCTTTCCCGAGCTGTGGCTAGATTAAATGACAACACATGCCCTTATAAGGCACGTACGACGCAAAGAGCGCGACTTTCGCTGATGGGAACTCTTGGACCAAGTACAGAATATGCGTACAAGGAAGTACTTAGGCAAAATTACCTACACGCTCATTTGGACATTACTAAATTCACTGAATCACTGGTCATTAAAGTCACAGCCCACGAAGTGAGAGTCGGGTTTACGAAATCTTTCAGGCACCTTGAGACAGCAGGTTTTATATAATACAGTTTGAATATCTATCAACTCTTAAGTTCCTAGAATCAACAATAGCATTTTTATAGCAAATACTCTACACACAACGATTTAATAAAATTTCCTTTCTACCTTGCTAACTGATGGAGTAAGTAGCAATTTTTTCATGATTTACCGTTGCAGCTGTTGACATACGTATCAACGACTAACTGTAAAAGACAGTTAACATAGAGAGATTAGTCATAATATTTATAAAAATCTGTATAAATTTTCCTAATGCATCGTCATGCTGGAAAATTCAACGAATGATTTTGAAAGGTCTCTTATCAGATTTGTAAATTTAGCTGGAAGAACATTGGACTAAAAGGAAATTTTAAACCATCCAAGCTAGCAACGAATTCTAAGTACATATTATATTTTCTTTGCATTCCAACGTTCTTGGTTTGAATAAATAGGAAAAAACATACTTCTGAATCTGAATAAGTACCCTGCAAGCCATCGCTGTTGGTGTGTGGTAGGGGGAGATTATCTCCGACTTATCACATTATTCTCATATTGTGCTCTTTTATCGTCTTATTGTTAGGGAAGAAGGGCCCCTTGTATCTATCGGTCCTATAATCAATTTCTCGAATCTTGTCAGTGTGGTCGTGGCGTCCTATGTAATAATTAAAGTCTTCTGATCTCTGCAATAGCCGATGCCTAGACTTTTCTCGCCGTTCCTCCAAATATTCCAAGTTCGTGACACTTGCTCGCCTACCATATCTACCATTCACGAAACGCGCTCCCTTTCGTTGAATTTTTTCTATCTCCTGAATAAGGCCTATCTCATAAGGGTCCCACACGATACACGCATACCCCATTAGCGGTATAACTAGGGAGAAATAACAAACCTCACGAGTATTTTCATTACATACCCCTAATATTCTACGGACAAATCCTAGCCTTTTACGAGCTGCTCCTATTATGAGTCGAATACGCTTCATTCTAGATAAATCGCTCGTTAATACGATTCCAGGATATTTCGGTGTTTTTACCGTTTTTATGATGCCCGTGTCGAGAAAATACTCACTTTAGGGGAGTTATATTTCTGTCCCTATTTAGTGTCTCCCATAGGACTTAAAATTCCCTATAAATGAAAAAAGGACAAAATTAGGTCGCTCGCAGCAAAGAAAAAACGCCTCGATTCAGAATCGTCGATAAAGCAGAACCGCTCGGGAAAAAGCACCTTTACCTCCCCCGTCAGAGGAAAATTAAGGTGAACAAGAAAACGCATCATGTAGGTACATTCGCTCATTCCGCCAGTTATCTATAACTTGTTTTGCAATAGTTGTGAGATCAACATCGATGAAAGAACGAGACAAAAGAGCTCCGATAAACTTCGAGAGAGTGGCGGGAGAGTCGGACTGGCAGGCAACACAGGAGTGCAAACCCGTGGAAGAACCGTATTGCACTTGCTTTCTCACCCAACTCCCAAACCTGCCCTCGGGGAATGGGTGGAGGATCCCGCGCGGGAGAGAGAGGGGGGGGGGGAAGCAACGGGGAGGGGAGGGGAGGGGGGGAGGGAGAGGGAAAGTGAACCGGAGAGAGGGTCATGAGGGAAGTAATAGGAGAGATAGAGAGAGAGGTGGATGGGGAATGGAAGGAGGAGGAGGAGATGGAGGAGGGGGAATTGAAAAGGGAGAGTGGTTTGGCTGGAAGGGGCGTGGAGAGGTGGGTAGGGGGGAAGAGGGTGGGGGAGGAGAGGCAGAGGAGGGTGGGTAGGATAGGCGAGTGGAAGGTGGGGTTGAGTGGAAGTATAGAGTAGTGTGAGAAACAAGAGTTAGGATGTTGGAGGCCTGGTTGCAAAAGGTGGGTCAAACTGCCTGGGCCATTATGAACTTTCACCGAGCAGCCTGTGACTGTTGCCGTGCCACAGAATCTGCAGCCCGAGATGCCGCGACGATGTCTGGAACGAGATACGTTTTTTTTTTAATCTCCTCTCGTCTAATTTGTTTATTTACTGTTTCGGAAACCTCGAGTCGTTTTTCATTATCACTGGACCGAATTTTTGGGATGACAGATTCCTCGTCGACGAAACTAGGGCTTCCATTCCTGTCAAATATGCATCGCGAGTTGGATCGCTCGTCCGAATCAAGGAGAAACCCAATCCTGTAGTCACGTGATCAGATGTTTCGCCCTCTTCCGTCAGTTTGAGTTTTCACGTGTTCATTACGACGCTTTTTTTTTAAAAGACCGGCTGGATCACAGTGTTGGAGAAAAAAAATGATCAAGTCGACTTACGAAATAACTTATCGATGATGCGGATACTTATAGAAGTTTCAATTTGATTATATATGGAGATATACACTCGAGATACGAAGTGTTATTTATTACTACTTGTTCTTAATCGTATTTGAAAGAGTACGAATGTCCGAAACAAAAATAGAAAACGATTTTATTTTCTCCTCTCTCACTGGAAAACATAACACATGAAACGAAGTTCCGCAAGGTAACAGCTTCACGTGTAAAATTTTCAACAATGTTTTATCACAGAATATCTGTCTCTCTCTAAATTTTAAAACCGGCGAAAGTCGGTCCCCATCGCATAAAATAAAAACTTGCTTTTCTCGTTCCATAAGCCCTCAGAATAAAAGATGCGTCTAGGTCTTACGTTTGATATAAAGTTCGAACAAATTCCAACTAGGCTATTTATTACGAAGGCGATTGTATCATAAACTCACCATGTACATTTACTTAGGTTTCGCTGATACCGAACATTATTTCTTTTGCGCTCCCAACTCCAAAAAGAACACTACACTACATGCCAGGAGTGTACACACAAGACTTAACTGTATACGCACCGAAAAGTGGCATGCGGATTTTTAAAAAGATCTCGTAAAATAAAAAGGTAAACATTAAGAGGAATGCGTATTTCAAATAAATTGTGTAACATAAGAGGTGGAACAGACGACCTAGCTTTAAAGCAGAGTGGAATGGAAATTGGTCGAAAGACACGTTCAGCTGTGGCGACGTGAGGAAGGCTGAGAAGAGGAAGACCTTGGTCATCCTCGGAAAGGAGAAATTTAAAAGGCGAACGAAGAACTTGAATGAAAGGAGATGGGAAAAAGAAAAAAATACGGAAACGCTGAGTGGAAGACGCGGAAAGATATGGATCAATGACAATTTATGCTTATTAATGACCAACCTACGATTTTTGATGGGTTATTACATTCACGAAGTCGCATTCTAAGAGGTGATAGCTTAGTTTAAAACCACGTGAAAAATAAAACTCTAATTCTTCATTTACGGGCTTATGAAACACTAACAACTGATATATAATAAACTTTAAAATTATTCTTCATTTCAGAATCACCAACTCATTCGATAGGGATAAAAAAAATCACCTTTGACGTCGTTTTTACGCATTATACCTCGTTTTTACTTCACATTTTTCGCTAATGACATTCGTAATCGTTCGCACTGACATGGCGATTATTATCCATACAAGCTTAATAAAAACCCGTTCTCTTTAACATGGAATGTTGCTGGATTGCCGCATGGAGAAAAAATGAACCCGCTCCGGTAATGTTATCCGTTCATTAATTTCTCTAATAACCGCCACACTGTGCATTACCAAATAATTTAAGCTAAACTTATCGAACGATCAAAGAGTATACAGTTTCGTATTTCCGCATTAATGAAAGAGGTACGTAGGCATAATAAATTAAGGTTAAACCTTCAAGAAAGGAAGAATGAATGAGAAACGAAAGACATTTCTTCGAAATAATACGCCTGCAGTCAGCTTCTTGGCAATCATATCATTGGGAAAGGGGATGAATATTAATACCGTAATCCAGTTTATAATTCGTGGAAATTATTCTGAACATTCACCTTAGATTAAAACACCGGAGAAAATAAACTAACACTCCGCATTGTTCAAAGGTGCAAAGCATAAACGTCTTTCGAGTGAGATGTAGAGCAAAGGGAAAGAAAAAATATCAAGCCCGAAAAAAAGCAAAATATTTACGACTGTCCCGAGGACCGAGGCTCCAAAACGGTATCTCGGACCCAGTTCTCGATCCGAGGGCACAAAAACCGCTCGATATGGAAAGAGGGATAATTAAAAACAAAACAACAAGGGGGAGGGAACAAGTCTCTCCCTTTACGTTCCTTTTGTCTGAGTCCTTTACTCGTATAGCTTATCCATCAACACTGACAAGTGTTCGGCAATTTTTATTTTCTCTCTCTCCTCTCCTCCTTACAAAGCGACCGGGGCGACCCTAGTGGCGCGGCGTAAAAACAGAGTCAACGGTCTCTGCACGTGACGGAGGAGTGATTAAAAGAGAAGCGAGGTCCGAGAGAGAGAGAGACAAAGAGATGGAGTGAGAGAGAAAAAGGGACAGAATGAGTGAAGGGGCGGAGGGAATGTTATTCCCTAGGATGATGTAGGAAGGGAGGGAAAAGAAGTTTCGTGGACAAGATTATGCGTTGCGAGGGACGGCTGGACGGTAGCCAAGAAGTGGCCTCAGGATGTGAATATTGCCGTCTTACTTAAGAGCGGGAGATAGTGGGAGGAGGACGCGATGGAGACACACATGACTAGGAGGGGAGGAGAAGAAGGGTGGGGCGTGGAAGTGGGTGGGAAAGTAGGAAGGAGAGGAGGTGGAGATCGGTTGCGTTGGTATCTGTTAAAACTCGGCTAATGTATCACTTTCTGCGGATCCTTAAGCGGAAAAAAACTGACGGCTTCAATCTGATATTTTTTTAGATTTGAAGCTAAACTGGTCATATAAACAGCAAATTTACTTCTTAATTGCATCATTTACATAAATCTGGGGCAATAAAAATTGCTAGATGCTTCGACAATTGAAACTTGTAGAAATTTGTATCGGCATCATTATTCGGTTTTCGTCGACGAGGCTTTTGCCTATGAAGAGTAATTCTCATAGTTTTGTCATACTTTTGGTAAAACATCAATGCAACCGATAAATGGAAATAAAAGACCATGAATGCAAGGCCATATCGATAGATAAACATATAGTAAGCCTTCAAACATAAATTTTATCACAATACATAGCATAGAAATCTAAGATGCATAGGAAAAACTGCGGTGCCTGCCAGAAAATTCCCTTTAATGAAACTTTAACGAGGAAACAGGCGATACAATCCAAATAAAAAAATAAATATACGCTGCAGTATTTTAGGATATGTCACGCACAGAAGTTGATAAGACATTAAGATAGCTCTATCGACTAACTTAAGGAGTTTTAAACCTGAGGCAGATTCGTTAAAATAGCTCCACTTTCATATATTTAAAGGGAATGTCATTACCTTAGGACGTGACTGGCATTCTTGTTACACAGTGGACTGTTACTACCTATATTGTATTCGAACCAAGGACAGGACACAATAAATTGCATTTAAAACTACAGGATATAAAGAGATATTGGTACTAAAGTTTTCAATACAATGACCCATATATTTTTTAAAAACATTAAGAAAATATCAAGTAGGATGACTACGCATGCGGAGTAAAATATTACTTATTTTTAACACTTTATGAGGTGAAAGCAATAAATTCGTCAGCCTAACAGAAATGTAGGTGTTCTATAATTTCCGCATACTATCACATATATCTTTTCTGGAGCGAAAAATTCATTTATTATTAGTGTAGAACAGTACCAAATCTCAGCTTCTCTACTTCTACGAGAAGAAATTTATTATAAAACGAAGAAAAAACCTCTTGAACGACCGGGTTAATTCCTCCTGGATCACATTTTTTTCGGCCGTTGAAATCCCCGCTGGGCTTATCTTTTATTAAGCTCATACCAGAAATATCCTATTTGTTTTTATTGCGTGACATTATGTATTTAGGGAAAATAAAAAACGCCAAGAAAGTTCTGAATTCCATCCATCTACACGTCCACGCTCACATCCATAACCGCACGTCCCCGCGTCGTCTCCGCTACGCGAATTTTCGACATTCTAAAACCGTAAAACAGAAGACAAATAAAAAACGAAACGGAACCGCTTATTTGGTATTCGCTTTCGGTCGTCTCGTTCGATTGATTTTTTTGCAACGCATTCCGACTCCTATGCCGTCGAAATCTCATTTTTTTTTTTGTTTCTCTCCCTTTAACTCGGCACGTTCAGGGACCGGCTCCCATCGCTCTCGCGCGAAGATTTTTGGACTCGCTTCCCGAAGCGGTACTTGGTCTCCTTGGCCTGAGATGGCCGGTCGGTTTGGTTGCGGTCGGCAGGTCTCCACCATGCGCGCGTCCGGCAAAGATATAGAGGGTGGGAAACGCTAGCGCCTCGGTAGGGGGCCTGCGCAAACGAGCCTCGATCATGGATTCGCTCCGGTTTTTTCCTTATGCAATCGATGCCCTCGAAAAAATTTTTCGCTGATTCGATTTGTCGTTCGTTTATTTTTCCGCCCGTGCAGAAAAAGAGAAACCGGTCGTTTGGGGAGGGAGGAAGGAGGTGTTTTTAAGAAGGAGGAGGAGGAGGAGGGGGGGGGGGCGGATTCGAGTCGCCCGATTTGCCCTCTGCTCTCGAAGTTGAGCATGGTAATTTAAGGGGGCGACATCTTCTCCCCGCGAGAATAGTTGCCGGGGAGTTTCGGATTTGATAGGCTCCAAAGTAGGTAGGAGTCCAATGATTGTTCGATGTTCGCCACACTTGTGGATATCATGTCATCGCATTCGCCATAGGATACAACATATGCGCAACGTTAATAAAGAACGGGAGTAATATTTTGAAAGTTGGTTTGAGGTTGGAAATCGAAATCTATCGATATTGATACTGTACACCAGGAGCGTGAAACCTACGGCCCGAGGGCCGCATCCGGCCCGGTAGAGCATTTGATAAGGCCCGCGAAGCTTTGGTGTATATATTGTTTGCGATATTTATCACAGACAATTTTGTACATTTTAAGAACTACTGTCGTCATAACACATCCTGGAGAGGTTTTTAGGGTAAAAATGGTTAAAACTTCATTTTCATATTTAAAATCAATTGAGTAAGTTCCTATGTAAACTCTCATCCGGCCCGCCAAGCTACATGTGACTTCTAATCCGGCCCGCCAAAGCACTCACATGCATGAATGCGGCCCACCACGTAAAAATGTTCCACGCCCCTGCTGTACACGGTAGCTTACGAGTTTTGAAATGCCGAGGTAAAACAAATATTTTCCTCCCCCTATTCAGACAGCATAGGAGGTTAATGCAATTCATCTTACACTCTTAATTGCTTTTTGGAGGAAATATTTCTCACAAACAACAAAAACCGTAAATTTCTAATATTATTTCGAAATTAGAAAAAAATATAATCGAAGAATAGCAACGATTCGCGACATGGCCGATTCACCACATGTGGCTAGTGACGAACGTGTTGGACACCCATGTTCTCAAAAATCTCGGTTCGTGCCGCTGCATATTCAATCCCGAGGTAGAAGTGGTTTTGATTATCCTCGGACAAGTTTTTCGACGAGATACAAAGAGGGAGTGGGATAGCGCTAGGCGGATTGGTAGCGAGAGAGTTCATAAGTACGTTTATATAAAAATAATCCCAGTATCTGGGGCAAACAAGCAGAAATGTTGACACCACGGAGTTGACGTGTGTGTGTGTGAGGTGGGTTTCGCCATCCATGTACGAGTATATTTGCTCCCTTCTTTCGCATCGCTCGGCCGTGGATGATTCATTGGGGATGTTCGTGTAAAAAAATGGGCATTCGTGCTCCGCTGCACGTTTCGGCGTGGCCACTCGTGTACTCCGATTAAACTCCATTAAGATGCACGTGCTGCCGAAACTGCAAACTGAGTGGCGGAGAGTCGCTTCATCGACGTCGAGCTGCAAAGCAATTAAGAACGCCGAAAATCCAACTCTGACTGGTTTCGAAGCAGTCGTTCGGTGTACGAAATGTCTCGCCAGTCGTTTAATTGCAGCAAATTATTTTCAGGAGGAGTTGTTTGAGATTGTTTCGTGACTATATTTTTATCAGATGAACTCGTGGAAAAACTCATTCCAGTATGTGCCACTGAAGTACGGTTTTAAATTACTGAACTCTATCATCACAAACATAACGCTTAACAATTGAGAGCTGATTCTTTCATTTGAATAGCTACAATGTCTTCATTTAAAAAGTTGATAAAAACTTACCGTATCTTTTTCAAAACTTAATCATTGTCTTTACTTAAAAATGAGAGTAACATCTCCTTTAATAAAATCAAATATGACTAAATAAAATGCCATAATACCTCGAAAATTGGCATACTAAAAGCTAAAGACGTAAGCATTGCCCTCTGTACCTCATTTTATCACAATAAATCTTCTGCTACGACAAATTTGCTACATTTCGATAATTTTAGAAGATTTTTTTCAATGTTAACCTACCATGATTTCACATTGATGCACGCTATGATTTTGCAGCCAGATGACTTCCTGAATCAGAATGTATTACTTAAATTTTTAGGATAAAAACCTAGTCTTCCTAAAAGGTTTAGTGAGTAATTCTACTTGAAAGTGTGCCAAGAATATAAATCGAAATGGTATAGCCGCATGATCATCCTGCTTTAGCATCGCGCAGAAGTGGTTGCTTTGTCGGCTGTTGATTTTCTAAAAGCCAACATCGACAGCCTTTAATAATGACCTCCTGTTTTCATAAATGAAGCCATTTCGTAGCATGTAATTGGAATTTGGTGTAACCAGTAATGGGTGGAGCCTGATGAATCGTGCAGATCATATCCATTCGTTACATTGTCTTTCTAATACAAAAATTCGGACGGACCACACTTGTTCTTCAGGTATCTCCATCGAAGCGCCAAAATATATGTATAATTCGACAATCTCATTTCCTGGGTTACCACCCAGAACCTCATTCTTTTTGTAAATTCGAAGCTATTTATTTATGGCATGTTAAGCGTCTGATCTTATTCCAGTGTACCAAAAATATGTCAGCAACGAATATCTATTTATTTGAAAATATTGTACAAAAGTATGAATGTATTAATAGTATGTTATTAGTGATAGCGCTACTCATATTATATTGTTTAAACTGTAAAGTAGTAACAATGCCAATTTATTTAAGGAATTTGATTAAGTTACACTGCTTATTGACGAAATTCGCTAAAATATCAATTTGAAAGCTTTTATATGTAAGGAAATAGACCATAAACGTAATCATCCAGTAAAAAAATATCACTGTGCTATTATTTTAATGCTAGAAACCCATGATATCTAGTACCATTATTACTACGTATCTACTTCGTGGAGGATTTCATTCACAGAGACTCTACAATAACCAGCGCATGTAAACCTATTCATTGCCTTTGTATGATAAATTCTTAATTAGTTAATTTTAGGAAATAAACCACTTCCATTGTCTTAAAGAGTGACTTTATGAATCCATTAACTCATTAACTGTAACACGACAAGGTCTTAATTTGTTTGAAGATGCTTATGCATTCCAACGGTGAATAATATAAAAGGATATTATAAAGAAGAAGAAGACTTCATAAAATTATAATCGTATTGTTTTAACCAACAACACTCCAACCTTTATTGTGTTACAAACCATGACATGATTGACAGAAAATGACCAACTGAAAGATTAGCTATATTTAAAGTATATAACGTGTAATTAATACAATTGGAGTTCGGAGGACGCTCTTAAAATCTAGTTTAATGAAGATGGTTGCACAGAAATCACTCTAAAGAGACGAACTGAGATCATACACTACACTTTTTATTGAATCTTTCACTTCAAAACTCACGTAGAAAGGAATGCGGCCGACTTCAAGAGTTAGCACAATTCTTCCGCCAAAAAAAAACTTTTCGGTTCATCCGCCGACTTAAGAAACCGGCTCTGGTGACTATTAAAAAAGCGTTTACTTTCTATCTATTCAAGATCATCAGATAGCTCCGCGGTTCCTTCTCAAAGCGTTAACTCATCTCAGCGCAAGACTTTATAGTTCTACTGGACTGAGAAATCGACCGCTATGAATTAATTCGACCGGAAAAGGTAGAAGATGCCGGGAGCAAGTTTTGAAAACGGCTCTTAAGAGTTATTCGGCGAAATTCTTGCGAGGTAACGCGGCAATAAGGATCGGTGTGCGATAACTACATATGACGCGATAGATGAGAGGCATGAAAAAACTTAAAAGAGAAGAGGCGGACGAAGGTAGAGATTAAAAATGACAGTTCAATCAGGGGATGAATGATTTTAAGGCATGGTATGCCAACCAGGCTTCCGTTTAACAAGTCTTATCGACGTGGTGCTCGTATCTCGGATTCACACGACTACATTTATTGTGGTATTATTTATTATATTCATAAATGTCCTGAAGATTTAAAAATCTTCAATTTTGGAGCGTCAAATTTGTCTTTCTGTGCCTATTCGTTACATGCTTTGGTAGAGGGATTTGGCTCCCAACGCTAGGGTTTAGGGTTCGCATCCTTCCGAGATATATGATCGTTCTTATTATCGTTGACATTATCATTTTAAGAGACCGTTGAAGTTCTATTTTCTAAATTGATAAAAATAACAATATAAATAAAAAATATATAAAACAAGGAAACACGTACCCCGACGTCGGCAAATGTAGGTCCACACTCAAGAACGCCTTCCACGATGAAAACTGCAAAATAATATAAATGGAGCCAATTAAAATTGAATGTTTTACATTTTATTGCAGCTTCTTCAATTAATGGTATTTTTAAAACCAGTGATTCAACAGTTACCACAAAAAAACAAAAAAGTTTGAAACGGGTTATTTACGAGCTCGCACTCCAACTTTATATCCGAGCCAGATACGGTGGCTTTAAAATACCGCGTTACACGAAACTGCAGTTTAAGACGCCCATTAACTTCCGTTACCATTTTTTTGACCACGCTTTAATTGATCCCTCAGGAACCGCTTATATCCACGCCGAAGATGGTCCATTAAAATACGACTCGGGCATAAAAGCTCGCGCTTAGGACGGAAAACGTGCCTACAAAAAGCTATCCCTCTCTCTCTCGCAGGAGACAAGTAGGGTGAGATGTGGTCGAGATCGCAGGTTGCACTTTTGCATAGTACGAAATACACTTCTTTATTTCGGCTTGTGATGCAAAAAAAAACTTAACAAGGAGGCAATAAAACGCACTTGGAGCAATCATAAATAATAACTCATTACGATTCCCTGTCATTTGAAGCTGAAAAAAATCGCTAATGGGAAGGGAGTAGAAGCTGGATAAATATTGCCAGGTTTTATTCATAAACGAGGAAAAAATCTGATGTGGCCAACACATGACTTTCTCCATATTTGGGTATAGATATTTAAATTATTATGAATAGCATTATAGGGCAAAATTATTATTTCGTATTGTAAAAGAATACAGTCGTCCTTATTGCCATAAATTATATTTTGAATATGTTTACAGAATTCACCGCTACATGGTGGCGGCGCTCTATACTGGAAATTTACGAAAAAGCAAAATATCTCCGAAATGGATGGTTCTACGAAAATTTGTTTCAAACAAAACTTGGAATAAATATTACTCTCTACAACTTTGGTCCTCACGAAGATTACCAATAACGACGTTTTTAAGAAGATATTTGACGGAAACCGAAAAAAACCGATTATTTATAAGTAATTCCTAAACAATACCTACTATGGAAAATTGTTTGAAATAAAAGATGTAGGAAATTATATTTTCTACATTTTTTTAATGGTCAATGTATACAATAATGAAGTATTATCGGAGAAATATCGCAAAAACCGAATCGGGTTTCGAATAACCCTCGACTTTCGGTTAACCGATATTGTCCAAAAACTAATCAGTTCTTTATGCTTATCCTAAAGTGTTATATATGAAGTTTGGTAACGATATGGCAAGTACCTTTTGAGTTAGAGCGCCCACAATCACACACACACACACACAGACATCGTTCCGAAAATAGTCTAAACGTGTTCTAGGGACCTCAAAACGTGTATTTCCGTTGAAATCTCGAAGTCGATTTTTTTCGTGATCACAATACTTTCCCTGTACTACGTATGGAGAAAGTAAAAAAGAGGGAATTGGAGAAGAGCATTGGTTTAAGGTCATATTTTTTGCTTCCTCGACTCGATGAGTATTTTTATTTTGATCGGTAAACCACCAGATGCATTTATCATTCCGTTATTCTTTACACCGAAATGAAATGAGAGCAATAATTCAAGTATAATGAAGTCAAATATAGGAAAAAATGAATGTTTACATACATACATACATATATAAAACCACGCAAAATAACTCCATACAAATGCAGACACATACACACGAGCACACACAAACAAATACAAAATACACACGCATATATACGTACATGTCTGTAAATGCGATAAACTTTTTAGCGCGTTTTTTAAAAGAATCTCATTCACTTTTTAATGCAAAGACCAGAATAAACTGATTACGCGAGAATACGCGCGCAGGAAACGTGTAAGAGGGCTCCAAAGTGGATCCATTGGGCACGGTACTCAATATTTTACAAACACTACATTCCCTTTTTTAATCAGAAACTGTTAAATTCGCGATCTATAAGCTGCGAGGCATGTGAAATACCGCTCCGGGTTTCTCAGAAAGATCCGATCAGGCTCGGAAGAAATGATGAATTCAACAGGAAAAATTTCGGTCAAATACTGAAAAACTAGAAATTAGGTCATGCACATGCGCACCTTTGCTGTTAATTACCGTCTTTGTGTGTACAAAGGTGGAATTTATATTAGGATGCTTATCAGGAAGAAGGGGATGGTGAAAGGATGAGGAATGGCGTCATCGCCGTGAGTCACTGAATTGATTTAAACGATGTTATGCGGAAAAAAATGATCATTCCAAGAGCCTTCATACTGGTCATATATTTTTGATCAAAAATTTTATACAATTTATGGTTTTGAGAGCCATAAAGTGGATTCGGTACTGGTTTTAAATGTCGCGCCGATTTTTATTTGGGAGTAATATATTTTCCTTAAACCGCGCATCGCTGCCGAAAAAAATATCTACAGGAGGATTATGAAAATTGAAAAGAAACCAATTTATCTTAAGAATGGGATAAAACTGGAAAATTATAATGAATTTATCATTTTTAGAAATTTTTTTTCGGTAGATATTTAATTATAGGATGTTAAATTCACTCCGTACTTGAGTTTCGCTATTTTAAAAGTTTGTCTTTGCTTTAACGATCAACAGGCATTCGAGATATGTTTTTTGAACTGCAGGAATAATCCGCAATAATTCTCTTTACCATGGATAAAATGAAATATAGGTGTTTCATAACATCTAACTATAAAATTTGACAGCGGGTCGTGATTTCACCTTAAAAGAGACATCATGACAAATAATTACTGGTGAGACAATTTTTCCGTTCTCCTTGTCGATCTATGTTGAAATACAGCGATGCATCCACATTCAAAATCCTAGAAATTCACAAATTTATCTTTTCCACTTAGTTTTTAAATGTTTTTGAACAAACATACTGCCGCATAAATTGCTAATTTGAATATAAAAACTCTGATGTGGCCAACAAATGACTTTCTCCATATTTGGGGTATAGATATTTAAATTATTATGAATAGCATTATAAGGCAAAATTATTATTTCGTATCGTAAAAGAATACAGTCGTCCTTATTGCCATAAATTATATTTTGAATATGTTTACAGAATTCACCGCTACATGGTGGTGGCGCTGTATACTGGAAATTTAAGAATAAGCAAAATATCCCCGAAATGGATGGTTCTACGAAAATTTGTTTCAAACAAAACTTGGAATAAATATTATTCTCTACAACTTTGGTCCTCACGAAGATTACCAACAAGGACGTTTTAAGGAGATATTTGACGGAAACCGAAAAAACCGATTCATAAATAATTCCTAAACAATAACTACTATGGAAAATTGTTTCAAATGAAAGTTGTAGGAAATTACATTCTCTATAACATTTGTATAGAACTGTATATACAATAATGATGTTTGAAAGGAGAAATATCGCAAAAACCGAATCTGGTTTCGAATAAACCTCGACTTCCAGTTAACCGGTATTGTCCAAAAACTAATCAGTTCTTATGCTCATGCTAAAGTGTTAAATATGAAGTTTGGTAACGATATGGCAAGTACTTTTTGAGTTAAGAGCACCCACAATCACATACACACACACACAGACATCATTCCGAAAATAGTCTAAACGTGTTCTAGGGACCTCAAAACAGGTATTTCCGTTGAAATCTCGAAGTCGATTTTTTTTCGTGATCACAATACTTTCCCCATACTTTGTATGGAGAAAGTAATAATTTAAAAGTAAATAAACGTGGATGCCTGAAGTGAAGATCCAGTAGGCTTATTATCCAATGTATAATATTAAGGAAAATCTTTCCTCTGTATTTTGCTATATCTATAACCTTGTTATGCTTTGAAATAGAAGTATGTAGGATATAGTGGTAAATTTTGTTACACTATTACAGATTTGAAAGCATTCTGTAAAGGGTAATTATACGGTAATAGCTAACTTTAAATATATCTTTTAAAGGTCAACTCGTCCAATAAATACTGTCAAAATCCCCGACGAATATAATACATTTTAATAAATTATTCTGAATTTCGATTTTAACAATATATCTTCAGGATTAAATGGCGAATATGTATGGGTGTCTGTGTACCTTAATGTGACTCCGATTAAATCAGTATCAAATTAATGTCTTGTTAATGAAAATAGACTCACATTTAGATATAAAAATAATACACTTTATTTGATACGGTTATTTCATCAAGTTCTGCTGCATAACTGTATTTGAATCCTTTCATTTTGTTAATTGCTTCGACATTTTATCTAGGCTCATTCTAACACTAATTCAAAAGAATATGAAGGTGCTTTATACCAATTGATAAACTTAAGTTTATGCTGCTGTGAGATGCTCAATTTATTCCACGATCAAACATTTGAATCCCGTAGTAATCAAATTCATCATAACTTATATTTTTTCTGTCTTCCGGTTTTGGACTGAAAAAACTGCGATGCCTTCCTCTTCGGTCCTCCTCCTCGCGAGATAAAGATCACATTATTTACGGCAACTTAGATACATGGGGAAAAGGATTTATAGTTTCCTCTGTCAGATGTTTGGTTGGGGGGCGACTATTGTTGGACGAAATTAATGCTCAGATGAAGCCATAGCATAATCTCAGTGATGACGAAACTCCATCTTTACTAAAGCCCTCGGTAATTTTGCAACATGTAAGTAATTTCTATTTATTCCAATTGAAGCATATGCTTATTGTTATTTTACGAATATATGTTACAATTTTTAAACATTCTACATAACACATTTAATAACCTCCACAGTTCTGAGAAATTACTGGCTTAAAATTTAATATTCTAAATATACATTGGCAAGTAACTGGAAAATGCTTCCATGCTTTTTTACTTTCTCCATACGTAGTATAGGGAAAGTATTGTGATCACGAAAAAATGGACTTCGAGATTTCAGCGGAAATACCTGTTTTGAGGTCCCTAGAACACGTTTAGACTATTTTCGGAATGATGTCTGTGTGTGTATGTGATTGTGGGTACTCTTAACTCAAAAAGTACTTGCCATATCGTTACCAAACTTCATATATAACACTTTAGCATGAGCATAAAGAACTGATTAGTTTTTGGACAATATCGGTTAACTGGAAGTCGAGGTTTATTCGAAACCAGATTCGGTTTTTGCGATATTTCTCCTTTCAAACATCATTATTGTATATACAGTTCTATACAAATGTTATAGAGAATGTAATTTCCTACAACTTTCATTTGAAACAATTTTCCATAGCAGTTATTGTTTAGGAATTATTTATGAATCGGTTTTTTCGGTTTCCGTCAAATATCTCCTTAAAACGTCCTTGTTGGTAATCTTCGTGAGGACCAAAGTTGTAGAGAATAATATTTATTCCAAGTTTTGTTTGAAACAAATTTTCGTAGAACCATCCATTTCGGGGATATTTTGCTTATTCTTAAATTTCCAGTATACAGCGCCACCACCATGTAGCGGTGAATTCTGTAAACATATTCAAAATATAATTTATGGCAATAAGGACGACTGTATTCTTTTACGATACGAAATAATAATTTTGCCTTATAATGCTATTCATAATAATTTAAATACTATACCCCAAATATGGAGAAAGTCATGTTGGCCACATCAGATTTTTTGAAAACGGCAAAATATCTATAAAATGTTTTTTCTTTGACTTGATAGGTTAACTGCTTTTACTCGAGTCAAACAATTTCCGCTTATCTTTTGACATCTTTTAATACGCCGTTCTCTCATTCAAAGAACGTGACGTTCGAAAAGAATTTCCTTCAATTTTTTCAAAGCGAGACATCGATGGGTGGATTTTAATCGACTCTGGTGGACCCCGGAAGAGAGAGAGAGAGAGAGAGAGAGAAATGAACGCTGGTATAGAAAATGTAGGCTGGAGGAGATCTGTAGAGGATGCACGTTTTTCGTTCGATTCAGGGGGAGAAAGGTGGTTTATGGGAGTGTGCAGAGGGAGGGAAAAGCAGGAATTGATTTGAGAGTCTGGTTAAGGAAGAGAGGGATCGTGTGGGATCTGTTAATGGGTTAAGGATCGTAGGATGTAGTTGAGGAGAGAGAGAGAGAGATAGACAGATGGGACCACACGAAAGGCTAATAGTTCTCTCCGACTATCAAACACGATCCACTCACGATTTGTGCATAAAACTTCCGGCCCAATTTGAGGCGAATAAGATGTTCATTTGAAACGTAATTAGATAGACACCGCGTTTATCTCGAAAGTTTCTAGCTGTATATTCTTACTTTGCGAATTAATATTTTTGTAAGAAATAAGGACTGAGTGAATCTAGTATTAATGAACAGGATTAAATTCGTCAGGTTGGTTATTTTTTCATATTTGGAATACAGTTTTATGCTATTTTATGTGGATATTTTATTCTAACTAGCTGTATCCCCGCAATGATCGTGCGGACATTTTTAAATTAATTTATATATAATTTAAGTAGTGTGTGAAGTAAGTAATTATGCTTGTAATAACTGTCGTTGATCTCAATAATTCACATTTAACTATAATAATGCATTTCCCCGGTATAGGCTTTTAGTGTTTTTGGCTTCGCGGGTTCTAATCTCGCTGAGAGCATAGCTGTGTGTGCGTATTGATAATTTATTATCATTTCCTTGCATTAAGGCATTCAATGCGCGCGTATATATTACGAAAATGCGGATTGAGAAAATAATGCGATCTCGTGGGTCGGCAATGGCATGGTCGCCATGGCAACCTCCAGAAATGAACCCAAGATTATTCACAAATGCGCAACTTATCTGTCAAAATTCGAGCGATATCGAACTGAAGGCGAAAATCGATGATTAGAATAAGAAACCATATTCATTTTACTTCAAAACAGTTAAAATCCGAAGACCGTAGGTCAATTTTTTCTAATTTTAATTAATTAATTAATTAAATGGCTAAAATTCACAAACAGCACAAGGCCAATTACACTGAATATCGTAATAGCAATAACATGGACGAAACACAGGACCATGCCGCCCTAGCCAGAGTTCAAACCTGCGACCCCAGCATTGGGATCTAGACACGCTAAGGCCGGCGAAAGAATGAAGGCGTGCGCGTCGAAAAATCTTTATCTTTGCGTGTTATCTAATGAAAAACAGAAATCATCCCCTGGGATCGAACTAAGTTCTTTATGAAAATAAAAATTGTTTCCCAGGGACCTCCTAGCTAGTAGAAACAAAACGACGTTTACCGATTATCTCTACGACAAACGGTGATTGATATACAGTGGGGGACGGACGGACGCTTCTAAAATTATATACCTACAAAAATTTACGAGTAAAAGGATACAAATGTAACAATTTGAAGTATATTTTCAGGGTTGAAGTTTCAACATTTATTTCGAATGGAAGTGACCTCCTGCGTTTTTTCTTTTTGAATAGAGTTCCGTCTGCGCAATTCAATGAATACTCTTTCCAATTCGAAATAATTTCATTTAAAATTTTATGTGGATTTCGATAGATTGGAGTTAGGAGGAATGAAACGAAAGGCAGTATACATTTTCATTACAACTAAGCGATGTTCCTATCCCTGCTAGTATGATCCTTAACAATAGCACATATATGGTTCCATGACTGGTTTATTAGTAGAGTTCTGTGTCTGCATGTGTAAAGGGATTTTATATATTTGGAACAATATCTAGAGGAAATGCTTAACAGTAAAACTACAATAAAAATACCTCAAAAGCGTTTTTTAAATAAGTAAAACTAAACTTGATAAAACAATTCGATATTTTTAAATAGACATTGCTGAGGAACAACAAGGCATTCAAGAGCTATTATATATATATACATGCAAGAGTAGAAATCAGCTTTCTGTTCTGAAAAGTACAATTTTTTCATTCTTTGCAGTACTTCTAATGACTTGTGTACATACTTAATTATCGCAAAGAAGTTGCAAAAATATGGCTACTTTCCATAAATTATGTTAAGCAACCTGTTAACCATACATTTTTCATTAAAAATGGCAATTTAAGACGAAGAAAATTATGACGGTCGTCTTATCACATTTTAACGAAACCAGGCATTTGGATAGAAATAAACCGATTCAAGTGTACGGCATAGAAAATCATTCAGAAATATAATCAGTTTAAATTTATAGATGGATTTTACCGACATTAAAACATACAGCATAAATATTAAGAATTTCGCCATGCCATTCAACAAACCCGTAATCTCCATTTAAAAATGGCTTTCCAAGCCATGGCCTGACAGATCGCTCCATAACGTCATGCAGATAACAAAAGAGAGGGAGAGAAGCACCAAGGAGCGAAGAAAGATCTCCTTCCCTCCCTTCCCATTACACACGACCTACATTCAAACAAACGAGACGTGCGGACGAGACAGGGAAACCGATGGAGAAAGAAGAAGGGGTAGAGAACGTTAAGCATGTTAAGGGCCATACAACTTGTCCGGAGAAAAAACAAGGCTGCCCCAACCACTGTTGTTTTGGTATCTTTTCCCTATAACGACCCCGGTGAGGGAGTCTTTTACAAAGACACCCAACGCAAATAGCACGAGCAGCTTCGAAGATCAGGGCGATGTGAAAGCGATCCGAATGAGGCGGAACTTCGGGCAACGAGGCAGTTAGGCTCGGGGGCGTCACACGCGCATACGCGCACGTGTAACGCACTCACTATTCTGGGTAGGAAAAATCCCAACCGCGAAACGCACACCCAACCTTGTTCACACGGACCCGCTTTAAAAAAATAACCGCGTGGCCATAAGTATGATAATCCGCAAGGTGCGCGAACGCGTGGGAGGGAAGGTGGTCAACCCGAAGCGACCGGCACGATGTGAGCGCATGTGCTTATGTGAGTGTGTGAAAGAGAAAAAGACACACACACGCGCGCAGAAACCAGAGAAACGGGATCCATCCCCTACGTCTTTTTTTTTTGTAATTCCTCCACCCTAATTTACGGGCATCCGCGAGGCGACTTCGGAATGGTCCCGTGACCCCGAGTACGCGGTTGCGATCCCGTGGAGATAAATACGGAGAGGAAGGGAACTGAAGGTTCATGGACGGCGAAGTCGACGGGAGAGGGGAAAAAGCGACCTCAAAGAAAAACTAACATAGCGACGATCGAAGGAGGAGGAAAAAAAATTAAAAATAACCACGCTAGACGGATAAACGCAATCTCTTTTTCGGAGAAACTCTTGGATATCGAAAGGGTTAATGGAAAGGGTCGGAGGTGAAGATGAAAGTCGAAAGAAGTGGATGATGAAAAAAAAGGGAGACTCCGCTCAAGACGGTGGCCCCGTTGAATTACGGATCCCACTTCTGTTGACCCCGGGTGAACTCTGGCGAGGGGGCTCCACTAATCTGTCTTCTTTGGGACCCTTTTTGCTACTTTGGGGAGAAATCCGGTCCCTTCTCCCCTCTGTCTGAGCAACGAGCGTGTCTGACGTTGGGTCAACGGGCGGTCCGGCGAGGGTGTTTCTTCGCTATTCTTTTTTCCACCAGGTGTAGAGGAGGAGCCAGTTATATACTGCGAAGGGAGGAGTGAGGACGGAGGAAGGAGTGGGATGGTTTCTGCAGAACGGGTCATACGTATTTTGCGGTAGGAAATTCGGTGTGGGGTGAGTGAGCGAGGCGGAGAGTTAATAGGAGAGGGGAAAGAGTTGGTTAGCGAGGGCGTGCCTCTTATAGGGTCAACTATAGAAAGTCTCCTCCTGGATGGGGAGGAGGATGAGGAAGATCACGGAGAGGTCACTGCATCTTCTTCTTCTCAGAACTCTCGCAAGTGTCGTAGTCACATGGCGGCGGTCACGCTTATCGTCTTTTTATTTTTATTCTGGCTCATTTACAAACTTTCACGGAATTTTTTTCCCGAAAGATTTCTCGCGCATTTTCCCGGAAAACGCGGGTTTTTGTAATCGAGTGCTGTAAAAAATAACGTACATCGATCTCAAATTCTATAAGGTGACGAAGATCGTCCGTCACTATTAGAAGTATTATGTGGGCTGATCATTTCCAAAGGTCTCGGCTGTATCTTTTCGCCACGAAATATACCTTTTATTCACGATCATATTCGTAAGATATTTCGATCCTTAATCTTTTTTATGAGGCGAGGTTCACAATTTTCCTTTTGGGTAGCTAGTTGCTTCAGGCCTCAGGAGATTAATTCTTACGTCATGGTGCTAAAATTATTTTACTGGATTGAGGCAATTATTCGAGACGGTAGCGTCAATTACTTGGATTATTAAATTGGCTAATCAATTACGAACGAGCCGAAAGAATTTCCTGTTTGTCCAGTGATGTTGCAATTAAGACCTGGGTGTTTGGAGATGAGGATACACATCGGTGAAAAATAACGGCGGCCTGAGGTTTGGAACATTTACAAATACGTGGCTCTATCTCCATCACTTAGAAACAAAACGTAATGAAATGAGAGATCCATTTAAAATAAGCACCTATCTCAGGAATCTTCAATAGACAAAAAAATTATGAGAAACTAGATGCACGTTTTGGCTACAAACCAGCCGTCTTCAGTTCAGGAAATCACAACTAAAAACGACTGCTTTACAGCTGAAACGTGCATCTAGTTTTTCATAACCTCATGATGGCTAATGAAGATATGTACCTGATATAAGCACTTATTTTTTTAATATCGGGTATGTATATTTATATATTATTTAAATACTTTTAGCAATACGACGAGATTGATAAATCTCCAATAAATTAAATACCATTATTATTTTATTTATTATAATCTGACATGACGCACAATTCCTAAAATATATCGCACTACTCACTGCTAGCTCTTATTCCCAAAGCTCACGTTAGATAGCAGTGATTCTCAACTATTAGCATCATACGTCCCACCAACAACTTTGTCAAAAAACCCGGGGTCCAGCATGATAAAAACAAAACCCCACATTCTTTAAGATATGGATTTTTACGTGAAATGCATTTTAGTATCGTACAAATTAATATTGAAAATTTTAAGGACACACACACACACACACACATACATACACATATATATATATATACATACACACACACATATATATATATACATATACATATATATATATATATATATATATATATATATATTGTAAATTAATGTAGTCGAGAAAAGTTGAACCATAATTATTTTCGAAACTACGTCCTACTGGTAGAGGAAAAAATTATAAAGCGCTTTCTCGCGTCAAAATTAAATAAACTAAAAAAATGAAGAACTACGAGAAATTAGGAGGGATTAGGGTAATAATAAAATTGATAATAGCGTTGTGACCGGAACTACAGATATGGCCCCGATATAAAAGAGTAACGAAATATTCTCGACGGTGCAAGTCACCTTTTGGTAGTCTAAAAAAGAGAATTACATCTCCTTGAGGACATAAATTCCATACAATTTTATAACAACAGCTTATAAGGTACACGCGGTAAAAAAAAAAGGAATTCCCATTTCGAGGGAATTCTTTTACAAGGCTGAAAAAGTCTTAGAGGGGAAAGAGAAAGATAACGGGCGGTAAATCATAGACGAGAAACATCTTCTTGGGAGTGGCTTTCTTTCCCTTGCAAGGAGGCGACGGCGGCGTGGAGGGAGGCAAGGAGAGCTGCGAGTTATTAGGACCAGTCTCTCATCCGCGCGCGGATCTCTGGTGTGGGCAGAGAGGATAAGAAAATGACTTTCACCGCGCTAGAGGGGCGTGGGACGGAAATTCGCGAGATGTGGTGACACTGGTCCTATGGGAGTCCACGGCTCTTCTTTTTTTCTCGAGAAAAAAAAATTAACACAAATGAATCCGGAGAGCTCAGCAAGAGGACGGAGGACGTAGGTCGTGGGGGTAACACTCGTCAGCTAAGAGTCGATGCGGAGTTAGGACATTTAATTAAGGAAGGAGCGGTCTTTTTGGAGACTGCGGTCTCGAAGGCGGCACGACGAAAATTGCAAAAGGAGGGTTTAATGTTAATTTGAAGAGTCATCGACTCGACTCTCTTCTCATGACAAATTGGACAAATGTTTCGGCGGCCTACTCGGTTCATACTTTCTCGGCTAGAAATTTTCCACCAGATGAAGAAAGGAGAAGAAGAGTGGAACTTTCTTTTAAGCCACGAGTGTATGGAAAACGTTTAGCGAATGGAATGAACCGCATAATGCTTTCCATCCGGAGACTTTAACGCTCGAATGAAAAAGAAATACCTAACTAAATTAAGCCACATTTATTATCTTAAACGGTGTACGAAAGGGGTGTAGTGATATTATAGCTTCCAGAAGGCTTATAATCCCAAGCTCAGATGCTATTTTGATCTCACTTTGACGTGGCTATAAAGGCATAAGTCATGATAGTAACTGTCAATAGACCGCGGCCATCCTTTCTAGCGCTCTAACGGTTTTATTCGGGCAGAATCGACGTCTTGGCTTGTTGCAGCTGCGGGGATGAAAAGTATGTTTTAAACAGTAAAATTTTACTCATTGCATTTGGTAATTATTAAACCGACCTCTACAATTTTCCCTCGAGTTAACTCCTCCACCGTGGTTCAAAGGGAAATATATTTAAAAAGCTTACTTTCGCGGAAGTTTATTGCTTATACATTCACTTTACGACTCGGAACTACTTTGAAAATCGAGGAGAAGTAACGCCTGGTTATAAAGACATTAAAAATACTACACTGAGCGCAACGTTTATCAGCCAGACGCAAGCTGTAGGCATTCATTCAGGAGAAACCGTCTCCGACCTCTTGATGAGCGAAAATTTTCGAGGCGCCGTAATAAAGATCCTTTCATGTGCAAATTCGGATAATAAAAGCTGCTGAAATTGTTAGGTTAACCCGTCAATTATAAGAAAACGAGCTGTATACTGAATTCCACCTTGGCTTCTTTTCGATGCCATCTTCGCTTGGTCAGTATTCTCCGTAGTCCTTATTCTCGCTTTCTATGTACTAGCCGTTCTTTCACTTCTTTCCCCATACCCTCATTCTTCCGATGGAAGGTAATTCCATATTTTTTCTCTTTCGTAATCATCCGTCTTGACTCGCCTCTATGGGTAACTGGAACGAGCAGTTTTCGCCTCACTAGCCTACGTAGCGCGTTTTCTTAGCCGCCACGCGCCTTCGGGTGCGATAAATTCTAACCCTGCTCTAAAAATTACCTCCTAGGCACTCAGACGAAAATAGCGAGAAATAACACTGACCAAAATGAGGGTTAAGAGATACATTACGTGATTGCTAGATGACAAAACTTTACATTCAAGGAAAAATGAATCCCCATAATTCTAAGATCAGTGACAGATATTTTGTCTACTTGGATAAAAATCCTGTCTGAATCGATTGATGCATGCATGCCGATGTACAAAATCGTTTGAAGATGTTGAAACGGATATAAATCTTTTATGGCATAATAGTGCCACAATAATAATTGACATTTTAAAAATTAAAATTTATGTTGCAAAAATATCACCCTTAATGAAGTTTGTTTCAAATTTATAAAATTTAACGAAATAAAATGAGAGTTTTATGCATAAACTGTTTCTAGCGCTTTCCGATTATGATTATATTTTTAAGAATTACATGCGGCAACATTTCTACTGCAACCGTCAATTACATGAAAATGGCCCTTTGCAGAAATAATTTATCTTTCAGCTCGATCAAAAACTTTAAAACTGGTTTAATTTGTTAAATAGAACGTAGAATGAGGGCCTAAAAAGTTATACGTTCCAAATTTATCTTTTCTTGCATCGTCTGTAACGATTTTCAGGAGACAAATACGCAAAAAAATCTTTCCTTCACTTTTTGCTCGTGTGCCTAATTGAGACTTTGAACTGGTTGCCAATGCTTTTGTCGCCTTCTACGCAGTCATTAGCGTCTCTCATTCGTAGCCTTTGGGGATTCGAAATGTATGTCTACCCTGGCAACGAGGTCACGGGTTTTTAATCCAGCGTTGCATTTGTACATGATTCATTCTTCAATAATACCGGCCATCGTCCTTTGTATCACCAACTGTGCTCGGAGAGAAACAAATCCTACAATAAAACTACGAATAAAACTTTAACGAATTTGGCACCACACGCAATCGTTCCTAAGACATCAATTCATGCAACCTTGAAATAGATCTTGTAGAAATTGAAAATAGTGAAGCATCTAGGATGCTTGGCAGACACCGCTGGCAAATTAAGGTCGTAGACGATCGACAGGTCAGTCATACAAGCCTCTCGCGCACGGAGGCCGCGCCGTGTGATTCGGTAGCTATAATATTGGTGTCCCATAGGGGGAAAAAGCGAGGCGTCGGAATACGCGCCTCGGGTGACCGATCTCTAACTGGACCGAGCGTTGCGTGACGGACGATTTAGTCTATTAGTTCAGTTTTGCGCAACAATAAAGCTTCGAGTAGGGTAGAGTCGAAGAGTTTGTATGGAGACGGAAAGGAGGTATGGAAAGAGGGGGGAGATCGGCATGCGCGGGGTTTTTTTTTTTGAGGCAACGTTAAGCAAGGAGGTTACTGCTTCAAGTAGACAGATTTTTATTAATTTCCGCCCGTTTTTGCTAAATATGCACATGGTAAGAAATTCGGCAGTAAAAGTCATATATTCGCCTGCGCTTTGTATTATAGAGGAGCAGATATTTATGCCCGAAAGGAAAATTATTTATTATTGCTGTATGAGTGTGTGTGAATAAGAAAGATTTAACGTAACATCGATAGAATCGCTGTCCTCAATACCAACTGTTCAGCAACGAACAGTATAAATTTTAGCGCTTTTGCCAAGAAATACCCATCTGTCTTCTAGAAAATTGATGATTTATATACATAAGCATATTTTTGGGTGATTTAAAAGATTCGATTTGAACCGCCAAATTCGGAATTCGTAAAATTATGATGACACCTACATTTTACGCTCGATTAATTATTGACATAGGTGTAACGAGTACCTATCGTGTTGTTTGCCAAAGAACATCCCACGGTCGAACGTCTGCGCAAATAATGCCGTCATAAAATACTTTTTACCCAGAAATATTATTATTGAGCCAACATCTCCAATAAAATACATAAGTTCAATGTTAATTTATCTATACTTCCAGAAGAATGGTACAAGATATGCCTTGACAGGGAAGATTAAAAATGAATGGCAATTAAAATGTACGCGTGAGGCTATCTAGAAGGACCAATCATACATTTTTATCACAAGCAAATTCAACTAGTCATTCATCACCAATGAATGCGAAAAGGAATGAATTATATATCACAATTCCACGCGCTGTATTTTGTGCAATCTAGATGTACATTAAGATAGGTACTATAAAGAGAAGGAAAAATAAGATAAATTTCCATGCTACGTTAGATAGATTGTTTACTCACCACTCAATCTTTACGGTACCATGAGATTTAACCCGAGTTAATAAATATAAATTTTGTCACTTTCTGAAAATACAGATGGACGCAACAAGATAAGATAACTAATGGTAAGTATTGGAATATTTATCGATGTCACGGACGTGAATGGTTTCATTGACAAAACGAAACGGCGATTTGCTTTGGGCAAAAAACTAACGAAGTGGCCAATAGTAATCTAGATATTGAATTACTTCAATGTCGAGAGTTGGGGTTTTTTTTACGAGCGTTCGCGGAATTGAATTTCGATCGTTACGAAACGCTGAGCATCAAATCATTTACGGTCAAACGATTCGACGGAATGTCGATGCATTAAAAAAATAAAAAATCTTCAAGGAAAAAAGAAACGATGCTAGGTGCGAATCGACTGAAGCCAATCACGACATAATTGAAACAAAAAACTGGAGAGAAAGCGTGGCACAGAGCCGAAGGGGAAGTGGGAGAGAGAAATGGAAAAAAGACAAGGAGAGAAGAAATATAATCGAGACAGATTCCCCAACGGTCTTACATCAAAACCAAGCCGCAGAGAGCATGGCAGGTACGCCGACGGACTAACAGGACAAACATTCCCGAACCTTCATCCTCCTTATCGTTTGAGGAAGTGGATCCGTATGAAATTAAAAGAAATACCCTGTTGTTGAAGAAGGAAAGGGCTTTTTTTTACATTAATTTAATGAGAAAACGTTTCGCTGAATAAAATTATCTCCGTGACGCTCGAGCTTTAACAAAAACATTTTTGTCATAAGTTTATTTCGTCAGTAAACGGCTTTTCTCCGTTTTCTGAAGCAAGCTTAGCGCCGTAGAATCTCTAGATCAACATGAATGGGTTATTTCTTTAAGTAGAAGTCAAAGATTACCCAGGCGGATATCTATTGTGTCATATAACATCATTTGCCATTTTGCTAATTATATTCCTTAGTTTAATGGTTTACACAAGCAACCATAAACGTACAATCTGAGAAAGCTTTCTTTCACTTGATATGCATCTTTCTGCCTAACTGTGTTCACTTATCACCGGTATTACTTGAGATCGTAAGATAAAAAATTGTGCAAGGTTTCCGCTAGTGGTGACCTCGAGACAATTAAAGTGTGGTTCATAAAATTTCGCAAAAATACATCACTTAATATGGAAATAGAATCTGGCGCTTCGGGTTTCCTGTTCTTCAAATGATTATATATTTCAGGGGACGGTTACAAAAACTTCCCAAGGGGTGAACGATAAATGGATCCAAGGGGAGGGGGGTCTACTACAGCTATTTCCCCTCGGATATGCCACTGATATTCTTTTTTTTAACTTCCGGCGAGAAGTAATTTAAATATTTCGTCACAATTGCTACTGCTATGGCGAAAAGAAGATAAACTACATCACGACATCTTTCCTCACGTCAGAGACAATTTTCTCGGCATTGCTCATTTTGCGAATATAAACGTCTCTCTAACCACTCCAAATGTTTCTTACACCCTAAGAATAGAAAGGTAGAAAATTATAATATTTTAAATGTCACAATAAACACTATGAACTTCTCCTTTCACCTTTTTCTCCTCCGATGATATAGAATACCCGAGTTTCCCATCGGGAAATAGGAGAGTTTGACGAGAAAAACAACTTACGACGAAATATAAATTTTAAAAAATGAAACGGCCTTTTTTCACAACCGGACAAAAGCCTTATCCCTTCGAGTGTCGCAACGCAGAGTAATAAACGCCACTTCCGCGCAGGTGCAAGCATCTTCTTCTCCCTTTCCCCCCGCCTTCTTGGCTTTTGCATGAGGAATGCATTAATCGAAAAAAAATTAACTACGTAGCTTCCCTTTTCGTTTAAGAGCGACTCACTAGACTGGATTCGGCGGACGGCCGGCGAAAATATTGAAAATAACAACAGAAGCGCGAAATAAAAAAAGGTAGGAAAGTTAAAAAATATCCAGGCGCAAACTTGTTAGAGAGGATTAACTCCTGAATTATTTTTTTAAAAGAGTGGGAGAATCAACTCTGACTTTTTCTTTGCTGAGAAAACGATGGTAGGGTAAAATGGGCGGGGAGGAGGAGTAAATGGAAGTCAGGTATCAGAACACAGAGGGAGAGAATGTAAAGAGAGCCAAAACACATGCAAAAGAAAGTTCGTATGTATCTAGGCAACGATTCGGAAGTGGTGGGAAAACGGGATACTACACGCTTTAGGTCTCAGATCCATTCCTGAAAACTTCGATTTATTTCGAAACGACGTATAGAAGAATTCAATTTCCTCATGATGACAAAATAGGTTTTTGTTTTTTAAATACCTGTAACATATTTAGCCCAAATACTACATGAAAATTTAGTACATAAGATGCCAAAAATAGGTGGACAACCTGAGGTGATTATAAAGCTTGGTTTCGGAGGCACGATGAGTGGTGATGTGGTGGATTTAGCGTCACCGAATAAAAGTATTTAAAATTAATTTATTACTCGAGGTACCAATATCAATAATTAAGCGAGAAATAATAGAACTCCCTGGCCGAACAAAAGAATAGAAATAAAAAATCGTTCTGAAAAGCCAATCTGAACCATATATCCATAAGCCATAATTCCAAGGGGGAAAAACACAAAGAATAACGTAGACATCAACGTTACAATAAGCGGTATTTCAAACGAAATCTAAGGAAACGACCTATAACGGGGCAACGTACAGCGAAGACTTACTGCAATGAAGTATAGAGGGTGATAAAGTCTTAAGGCATTGCGAGAAAAGAGAAAGCGCGTTAAAATAAAGGCAAATGGGGAAGAAACAAAAATTAGTGCCGAGGACGGATTGCAAGGAGGAACGATCCTGTATCACAAATAGAAATGGAGAAACGGAGAGGAAGGCGTGAGGAGTGGGGGAGTTAGGCGCGAAGGGAATTTTCTTTTCTAAGAATTACAGCTCCGGAACGAGATATATGTTTCTGAATTGCAAACGTGGTAGAGTGGACAAACAGGTATCCTCGGAGAAGACCAGCACGGCTCTCTCTATTCGTGAAAGATGGCGAGGGAGAGAGAGAGAAAGAAAATCGTCCTCTTCCCTTCTTCCCTACGTGTACCATCTGTACCTTAGACACGCCCAAATCGTCGCCATCCTCTTTACTTTTATCACGTTCAGTGCCACTCATCCATAAATTCATATCTGTGTATTTATTTATTTTTCGTTCAGTCGTAGGCCAATTAGAGCTTTTTATTATAGTCGTGTGTGTATAAACACAAGTATTTAACTGCATACGCATATATCATTAACGCGTGAGTGTGATAGGCGAACGCGTTACCAGGATTACTAATCATCGATGGACAAATGCGATATTAGATTGAGCACCAAGAGACAGGAGACGACTACATAAGCCCCTTAAAGCATACGAAATATCAGAAATGTTTAAAAAAATTTATATCAATTGATCGAATTCAAACAATTGAGCTGCATACATTAATAGTTATCATCTGGTGGCTTATTTGAGTGATCCTCAAGACTGACACACCGATTTTTGTTAAAACACAACATATAACAAGAAATAAAATTAAACATTTTCGTATTTGTAGTAGACCTTGATTACTACAGTTGCTACGAAGATTGTTTTCGTTGACAACGATTTATAAATCCGCATTAGAAATTTCAAATAAATTACGATTTTCTCGTTGGATTTTTCTCAAAATTTTACAGAATAAGTGGCATTAATGCGGACACTTTCAGCTTACCTTCTTTTATATTTACGGAGATACTAAAAAACCAAATTTTAAATGTGCCTCAATCCGAAATTGTAAATTTTTCAGAGCTCAAATTTAAATATAAACATATGTCAGCAGTACAGAAATATACTCTCCAAGTTTCAACTCTCTATCTTTTACAGTTTCGTCACAATTTCAATTTGCACAGGCAGATCCCAAAGTGAAACTATAAGCGCAATATTTTTTAAAATGCGTTAAAAATATACATGCGATTTTGGGCTTTTGAAACGACCCGTAAAAAAATCTGATGTGGCCAACACATGACTTTCTCCATATTTGGGGTATAGATATTTAAATTATTATGAATAGCATTATAGGGCAAAATTATTATTTCGAATCGTAAAAGAATACAGTCGTCCTTATTGCCATAAATTATATTTTGAATATATTTACAGAATTCACCGCTACATGGTGGTGAAGCTGTATACTGGAAATTTACGAATAAACAAAATATCTCCGAAATGGATGGTTCTACGAAAATTTGTTTCAAACAAAACTTGGAATAAATATTATTCTCTACAACTTTGGTCCTCACGAAGATTACCAATAACGACGTTTTTAAGGAGATATTTGACGGAAACCGAAAAAACCGATTATTTATAAATAATTCTTAAACAATAACTGCTATGGAAAATTGTTTCAAATAAAAGTTGTAGGAAATTACATTCTCTATAACATTTGTATAGAATTGTATATACAATAATGATGTTTTAACGGAGAAATATCGCAAAAACCGAATCGGGTTTCGAATAAACCTCGACTTCCGGTTAACCGATATTGTCCAAAAACTAATCAGTTCTTTGTGCTCATGTTAAAGTGTTATATATGATGTTTGGTAACGATATGGTAAGTACTTTTTGAGTTAGAGAGCTCACAATCACATACGCACACACACAGACATCATTCCGAAAATAGTTTAAACATATTCTAGGGACCTCAAAATGTGTATTTCCGTTGAAATATCGAAGTCGATATTTTTCGTGATCACAATACTTTCCCTGTACTACGTATGGAGCAAGTAAAAAACGAGACGGGTGCTAGATAAAAACACCCATTTACGACTTTAAAAAAAGCGCCCTTCTTCGATCTTTGATCCCAATTTATTCTTCATCCGAATTATATTCGCTCCTATTTCGAAACTCTTATCTCACCTTGCAGTTTCGCGCATCCCTTTACTTCAACTCTTAATTAGCTACACGCCGACTCCGTTTTTAAGCCTCCCTTAAAGGAGTCCCTTTCCCTCCGACTACCTTTTCTCCTTTCTCATATCCAAACCGGCGATACCTGTTAACCCGCGCATCTACGAGTTATGGGTGGGAAAAGATGGGAGAGAAGATGCACCGAGAAGGCGTGAGTGGGCGATCGCTTACTCGCATGCGTGTTTGCTTCGAAAGGAGTTTATATATTATTTTTATTGCTTGACCTCTTTGGTACCTTTTAAGAAAGAGTGGGCTAATTACTCGCTTCTCGGTTTCGCATGCATCCCAGAATCTCTCCGTTCCATTACAGAGAAAGACGTTTCATCTCTTAACCAGCGGCTAAGGAAAAAAAAACTCCGGGTTATTCCATCTGGATTTGATTTAGCTCAAGTTTGCCAAACTGATGGATTAAAATACGTCGAGGAATTCTGAAATACAAACATAATTCATTCCAAACTACGCAGATACCGAGAATTTTCGATTAGAATGTAAGGGCTTGTAGAATTGTCTATGCTATTGTTTAAAATTCATATCTTTATTACTTAATTCTCAAGTTGAAAGATAAGGGTTTCATTGTTTGAAAAGAATGGGATGATTTTAAGATCTCTAGTATATCTTTTCTACGCAATGATTATGTAGTATCTACCTATTTTCAGTTCAATGTCGATAACAAATACTGAACAAAAGGAAAATGCATTGTGCCAATTATTCACGCTTGTAAATGTAGTCAAATTTTGTTCCTCCGTAATTAGTTTAAGTATGTTTGCTACTCTAGTTAAATCTACTGCTCGCGAAAGTATAATAAGCCCATTTCAATGTATTTAATTAAATCAGTAAAACGGTAAAACCATAAAAACAGTAAAATCATAAAACGGTAGAAAATATAAAAACAATTGGTAAAAGTTTTACCAATTGTTTTTTATAGTTTCTACCGTTTTATGGTTTTACTGTTTTACGGTTTTACTGATTTTATTAAATATGACGCAGTTCCACCACATGAAAGCTTCTACCATTGATTATAAACCCATTTCAGTGCATATATAAATACTAATTTTTCTAATGAGATTTTTTTAGATTACATACGTTTATAACACGGATTAATTTCCCAGTATGCACGTTGAGTAATTAATGACCGTAAGACGAGTATAGCTTGGATGCCAAAGCAATCCCGGTTTTCTTAACAATAAATTTCCGTACATTAAAAATCATTAAACAGGAAGAATGTATTGCACAAAATATCTTCAGTATAACGAGATCCTTCTAAAAAATCCAGGGCTCTTCACACTCTCTATCTCTAAGAAACGTTTGCAGGGAGAACTTTGCACGAACGACTTGCGAATAAAAACCAATTCCTAGTATTCTCTACCTCTGATCCCCGGAGAGAAAATATCGCGCCGTCTAATCGACCTCTTTTTCCCTCACTTAACTAATTATAATATATTAATAAATTTACATTCCGCAATCTCGTTTCCCACAGCATTTGCTGAACGCATTAATTACCTTGCCACTAATGCTTGGACGTTAATACTGCAAGCGTGCTTGGGGAATTCTCACCCGACTGCTTCGTGAAGCCCATTGTCGTTCCGGAAAAAATATTTTATTTATCATTGCACCCAATTATTCTTCGAGCTTATTATCACCGTGTTCAGTAAATTTGAGGTTTTAATGTATAGTTGAGTTAAAATAGCAAGGCAGGTTGAGATGGAGCGATTGTGAGACAGAATTCCTCGTTATTTCAACTCTCATCACTTCCTCATCTTTACACTTTACCTTTAAATATAGGATGTAAATATAACAAGGCAAACAATAAGAGGAACACTTCTTGTTATAGTAGATAACAAAATGACTTCATTAATTCTGGTTAAATTAAAACACCGTGGTCCCTACAAACGCAGTACAATTCGAAATGAAACTGATTCAAAGAAGGTTCAACTTAGCGACAGTGATTAATTATGAAGGAACAAAGAAATAAAACCATTTTATTCAATTAACTTACTGAACTACTTTCAGTAAAATCCTTTAACGAAGTTGTTTATTTTTTATCTAATGGTACAATCCGCTCGAAGAAATGATTAAAGAAATACGGGAACGCGTGGAACCAAATCAGTCGTATTTTACAAAAAAGTGCAGTGATGCTCATTTTATTGTAGATTTTATTGTGTAACTACTTTGGCATCATTGCCCGCCTTACCATCACGTCATTCTAATAACTTGCCCCGACGCCGTAATAAAAAGCAAATCTAACGATGACAGTAAGATATCGAATTAAATTACTTCATTTTGCATCCCAGCACACAATTAGTTTTTCTCTAGGCGGTGCAAAGCTCTAACACAGAGACGAACAGCCATCTACCCCTTTATATTTATTTATATATCATCGCGTATACGTGTAAGCACGCACATCTCCGCTTTCTCGTACAAACCATACTCTCACCACCCTTTTTCACCCGTCACCACCCGCATCCTCACGATCACCGTCTCTCCACCCCACCTCCTCCCGTTACACGCTCGCGTTTTTTCCTTGACCCGACGCTAAAGGGGTTAACATCTTCCCGCCCTCAACCCACCCATTTGATTCACATACACCTTGCCCATAGGCCACCATGCGTGCCTGCTTTTGCCCGCAAATCACTACCACTATTCTCCTTCACTGGGGTCAAACTCGTGTTGTTTCATTAAAACAACCTGGAAATGGTGCGTCTCTTCCTCTTTTCCCTTGAGAACATAAAAATCACGGAAATCCACCCTCATTACGTTACTCCCCATACGCGCCCGTTACCGAGGTGCGTGGATCGAGGGAGGAGGGTGAAGCGACGGAGAGGAGGTGAGGTACACTTCGTACTGGCTTACTGAGGTATTACCCTAAGGCGCCGTGCCAAGGGATTTGCTAGGGCGTGACGCCAATGCCATTGATTTAATTCCAATCGGTAGGAAGGAGGAGTGGAACGGGAAATAATCTTCCTCACGATCCGATTTCGCGAGTGTCTGGATGCGGAGATATATTGGGAAACTGCAAAGGACGGATGCCAGTGTCGAGGCCGGTCCTGACGTCAGCCTGATCCGAAAAAGGATCCGGTTGCGTTGCTCTCCATTGCAATAACGGATGATTTGTGCGTAGAAGAAAGTTTAGTCGGAATAATCGTCGACCTATTCAAACTAAAAGCGAGATAAGCACCAATAAAATTCGAACTCGCGAAAAAAGATACGATGAAAATGTGTCGGAAAAGTGATCGGTCAACTTTTCACGTCGCGGTTCGAATTTATTTCGTTTTTTTTTTGACAATTTCGTGTTTTACTACTATTTGGATCACGGTTTTACCCTGCTGACCTAAGTCTAAATCCTCTACATGTTGTCACCGTTTAGATTTACGAGATATTTACTGCTTTACCCAGTTTATCCAGTACTTAAAAATACCCTCCTTATATTAAAACTGCAATTTGACACACCATATCACTCCAAGAGTCATAAAAAAGTTAGCCCATAGCAGATTCCAATAAATATAAATAATTACTTATTAGAGTCTGCCATTGTCACTGATGATGGCTGTTTTGTAGCTATAATGGTTATCTCTTCTTTGGCTAATGGAGGGACATGTGAAGTTGGTTTTAGAGTAGGGTTCCCAGACTATCATACAAAAGGTAGTACATTTTTACATATTTTTACGAAAAAGTAGGACTTTCGTTTGCAAAAAGTGGGACATTTTTTACAAAAAGTAGTACACTTATAAATTTACGACCTTCATTAATTAATATTATCTTACAAAACAGTAATTACATATATAATTGTATTTGAACATATTTGCTTAAGCTATATCTTTTGGCAACTTCTCATACATTTCACTGCATCAAGGCATAATTACATTTCATTTGTAGCAAACTTTTAACTGTTTCAATTTTCAGTCTGTTCCTATTGCCAGTCCATTTTTTTTACACAAAGAGAAAACTCGCTAAACATTAGCATTCGATGTTGGAATCTCGAAAATTATGTGCACTAATTTCATTAGATCAACGAAATTATCATTTTTAAATAAAGTGGTCTACTTTTTATCAAATGGAAATTTATTAAATTCTTTTGAAGTATTTATAAGGAATCAAATCAATTAAGTCGTTTCTTCAAACAAAGAATCCTTTGCAGTGATTTCTACGATTCAAAATTCTGCCGTTTTTTTTTCAAATTTCATCGCACTGAATATCTTCATACTTTTAAACATTAACCATTTAGTAGAAGAAGGATAGTCACTGCTCCTGAACGTATATAATTAACCACCATAGAATAAAATTCAAGAAATTCTTTTTTTAAATGAACAGTTGTATTTGAATCTTTTAGAGTTTACAACATTGCATAAGGTTTGCACCATTAAAAAAATACCTTTCATTGATTTTTCTCTTTAAATAAAGATATATTTGCTCTAAAGATTACGATCTCCACTCCAGTTATCAGCGAAAGAGGCTTCGTTTCATTGTCAATGAACCACAATGCAATGAGCAAATTGCTGTTGAAGGACAGATTTGGAGTGGTGGAGAAGATCCAAAAAGTATTACAAAAGTAAATGAAGGTAGCACAAAAGTAATTGAAGGTAGTACAGAAAGCGAAAAAGTAGTACTGTATACTACTAAAAGTAGTACATCTGGAAAACCTATTTTAGATATAAGGCGAGCTCAATAATTCTCCATGGAAATTTACCTGCAGTGAAACTCGAACAGGATATTTATCTGGGAGTTGCTATTCATGGAACGTAGTACACAAATGTCGAAACCAATGTATAAAAAGTAATTTAGAGCCAACTAATTCTGCTGCTTACTTTAAAGCACCGCTAAATATACGTATGTAGCAATTCTTTAGTGAAAAAAATTGCATTAAGCTATACATCAAGTTTGATGACAAATGACTGGAGTAAAAGACGAAAACAAAGTGATATAATTTTTTGAAAATGAACTTAAAATAACTAATAAACGATTGTATGGTTTATATGATATCGATAATTTACATATATGATATCGATAATTTACAAACTAACGGAGGACTATGTAAGCGTCAATTGCATTAATGATGAAGACTATAAAAAATCTTTAGGAACACCACCATTCGTTTTGCGCCAGGCAAGCACTCCGCCCATCCGACAAGACATCAATATTTTCCTTCGTTGAAATTTTCGTCGAGATTACTGTACCAGATTTTTGCGGTCGCCGGATTGCCCGCGCGTTTCAACACATTCTCGCTCTTATGAATAATGAGGTCCTACCTGTTCAGCCATATTTCAAACCGGCACAATAATTCGTTTGGAAATAAAAGGGTCATTTTCTTTATGAGGTCTCTCAAACCAGAGTATAAAAACGACTTTACACGCGTCCTTTAAGAGGGTAAAAAATTACTTTTAAATATTTCCTATAGATGTAGAACGCTTCAGTGAAATAGTTTTGTTTTCAACAAAAGTTATATATCATCATTGGTAATCCACAGATCATTTAATGTAGTAGATTTGCTATTATCGGCTAATTACCAAAGAAAACGGTTACTTTTTGGTTTAAATGCGCATTACGTTTACACAATCTATTTATGAGTGTTTGGATTTTTTATATTATACGATCCATTACATGAGCTATCCTAATATTTTCGACTCTTAAGACTAGGCTAAAATTTCTTTGAATAAATAAATAAATATATATATATTATATATATATATATCACATTAAGAGCACTAGACCAAATAACATTTGAATGTCGTCAATGAAAAACTAAATTTTCTGCCCATAGTAGCAATCAAACCTATGATCTTATTATTTAGTAATCTAATTTATACATCTTTCAAATCCGTAAAAATTCTTAAACAGCGCATTTTAATCACAACCGTAACATAGAAAAGTTTTTCAAAGCACGTGTCGCGACCTAAAACTTTTACAAGGCTCAAACGGAGCACTTTGCGTACAGCAAATTAAAATATACAACAAAAAGACTGGAAACTAAATGTCATTGATATATAAACATTTTATCATCTATTGCTTCTTATTACGTTCGTAATACTGTTTTCTTTCGCCTTCATTTCATTTTATTGGTCCTAAAGACAAAAAATACCAGCAAAGAATATCAAGAAAATCAAACAAGCTCTAAAATTACGATAGAAATTATGAAATGCGGCGTTAAAAGTAACCCTTCTTGTTTCAAAATCGATCATATCCTCCGGGTCGATCCGATAAATCAAACGCGATGCCGTTAACGAAATATTTCGCACCATCTGTTCCTTTGCCGGAAAGAGAGCATAAAAAAGTAGCCACACGCCCGTCCATCCATGACCCGCTGTTTTTTCTCATTACCACAAAAAGTGATACGATACGAAATAAAGCGAACAAATAAAGCGAAGAGATCGCGCAAAACAGAAACGCGCCAGCCCGCTATTCAAGTTATCCCCCCAATATGTTATCCGCTCGAAGTAAACCTAAGAGAAGTAAAAAAAAAAGCATTCGCAGAAAAACAAAAGCACGTCAAGCTTAAAGATATTGATTTACAATCAGCCGTCCGACCCTACTCCTCGGCGAAGCAAGGAATTTCTTCATCAAATTTCGTAACAAGCGCACTAAAAATCTTTAGTTTTCGGACCGGTGTTTCCTGGGGCGACCGGTTTCCAGCGTTACCGGATTCATTCCACAGCGATATGACCAAGTCCCATCGAAACGACGTGTTGTGTGATGGAAGGGTTGGGGATTTGGTGGAAGGGGCGGGAGGAAGGAGTGAGGATAGATGGAGACACCTTCGGATGACCTCCAAACGACCGCTCGGTATGCCGGCCTCCGCAATCATAATTACCTCCTCTGTCCCGGGAACTGACCTCCTGAACGACTTGTACTGAGAATAACATCCAATTAAAAATCGTCAGGAGCATAAAAATGTCTTTTTTATATCCATTTTTATCACTGCTGTCACGCTAAGCTGGACCGTGTAATGGGAATAGATTGATATAAAAACAGGAAGGAGTGTGGTTCGCGGAAGGGTGGGAGGAAGGTCGGAAGTGTTAACGGGTAGGATGGGCGAGGGAAAACGTAATGGGAGTGGTGAGGAAGAGAGTTTGAAAAGGAGAGAAAGCAGGAGGGGTAAAGGGATGAGGTGGTGAGGTTATCAGAAGCTCTCAAAACCAAGCCGCAAATGCGAGTTTATGAGAAGAGGGCCACTCCCATGGTCTGAACAAGAGTCGTAAAGAAAAGAGAGAAATCTGGTGAGAGTTGAGTTTGAGGGTTGATGAAAGAGGAGAATTTAAAAGAGAGGGGAGGAGAGGACATAATGGGAAGAAGGTAGGAATGAGTTTGGGATATAGGGAAACAGCATTTGCATAGGCTGCCCTTAACGCTATCGGTCACTGTGTTCAATGAAGTATTGTTTTTTTTTGAAAAGTCACAAACTCCACGTTTCACAGATTTACAATGGAAAAATAAGATATGCATCTATGTTAACACCCCTGTTCCAATTTATCGGGAGAAACTTTAAACTTTCTGTCGATATCAAGAATAAAATTTAAATGGCGAGTTACACTTTTATCTTAAAGCCAATCGAATCAAATGATGATATCCATTAAATAAATATTGTTTAAAAAACTAAAAAAGGATAAGCGCAGCTACTAAACGAAAACGGCACTAACTTTATTTTTCTGATTGAAGCAGAAATTAAACGACCCAACAGTACATTACAAATGAAACCTTATTTAAGAATGTGGATAGACAGAACACTGAAAACTAAATATGAACAGAAAATTATTTACAATTTTGTTTACATGGAGCTCAAATGTCTATTCATGAAGAAATGGCTATTTTAGTTTATATTTACCATGCACTTTAAAGATTTTAAATATTTTGTATAATAATAGAAAACAATCTAGTGCTGCTCTTATACGAGTACAATATAGGTAGCTATTTTCTTCTTTCATGCTAAGAATGAAAAATGTCACATCAAGCAGAAATGAGAATATTGGTAAATTTATCAAAGATTTGGCATTTTCCGAGTCAGTGATAGATAAAGTGACTGATTTGACTATATTGTACAGATTTATTTTCTGTACTGATTTACGATCATTGTATTTCCTTATTGGATGTACTAATTGAATAAGATCACATATCCGTATTTTGACACACTCGATTTCTGTCGCTTTTTTATAACTTATTAATGTGAAATAAAAAGCAAAATGATTAATTTAACTTTTACAAAAAATATTTAAAAAATATATATTTCTATATATTTGAAAGTTGATGCTGAAATTATGAGCGTTATATAAGTATTCATGGTAGAAATCTGTAGTTCTTAATTAATAGTAAACTAAAACGCTAGATTATCTCTCCAAAATTGATGCGTATTTAATCTTTTAATCTGATTACTTTATCAATAATAGGAGAAAATGGACAATCCGTGTTAAATACCTTCGTTATTCAATGTAAGTTATACTGTTGAATTTATATTGCAGTCGAACGTTCATTAAATCCATTGACTCCACCAAAACGAAAAAGGTGTCAAAATTACGAGCTTAACGAAGTAAACGATCTCTAATATTCGTGATTTATCACCACGACATTCCACAAAGAGTTTATGTACCCTAGAGAATTTTCAAGTAATCACAGTTCATCTATGTTTACTACCGTTGCCACTATGTACACCCTTAAGCTCCTTCTGCTTGAAATTGCAATTAGATTTACCCTTTCATAAAATCGTATGGAATAACAGCCTAAGTAGCTAGGAGGAGGTATGACTGCGTGGATAATCTCATTCTTGTGAGATTAAACGATAAGGTGAGAAGACTATCTCGCCGGTGTATGAAAAAGGCACTTCAATAAACTCTACCTATTAATGGAGTTTCTGTTCGCGGGATGAGATACAGACAAAAAAAACGTGGTTCAGGTGTTAAAGACAGTCTCTATGCTAGTTTCCTCAGCAAAATTATTTGAACTTCAACGGCCAACAATGGATCTAGAGCTGAAAGTGGGTAGAATTTAAAACCTCGGAACCAAGACAAGATAAAATGAATGTAGAAGAGATCTTGCGAATCCCGCGGCCTCAACAAATGAGATGTGCATATCGATGGGCATGAAGCCAGATTGAGATGTGTGTTCTAACACCGTGGCTATTCTAAAAGGATCATCAATATGGCCGAATGACTACCAATGTTGGACTAACGAAGTCTTTAATTTGTAATGGTAATTCCAATCTTAAGGACTTAATCTCCTCTTTTAAATCTATGGGGAAGTGAAGACGGCTTAATGTGGCTGCGATGTATGGCAGTCACTTAGAAATATGCCGTTGCAGTTTAAAAGATAAGCATTAAAAAAATCTTCCAAATATTTTCTTAAATTGATGCTCTTTCAAGTTAACCCTCAAAACAAATTATCAATTAAAAACTGTTTGAGTGTCAACTTTCATCGAATTAGAAATTAAAATAGGAGTTTTTATGAAATTTTTCAGAATCAGTTGCTTTGGTGAAAAAACATGGAGATTTTAAAATTTGGAAGTTTTCCAGGATGTAATTTATAAATTTAGTAAATAATTAGTTGGAATATTACATCTACATGGAAGCTTGTATGAAAAACGTTCTAACTTTGACAACAATGTACATACATGGTATCTATGGAATTTCCATTTTTCAAATTTATGTTCACGTCAAAATTAGAAAACTACTGTTGAAGAATGTTAAAAAATCTTTAAGCAGCTAAAAAGCAATTCTTTTGAATAATATTCTATGCATTCAGTGATTTGTTCTTAAGTGAATTTGAATTAATTTTACCGATAATATTTCATTTTTTCCTGTTTTCATTATTAATTTTGAGGTGTATTATAAATCAAACAATAACTGAAGTAAAGTTTAAGTTTCTGGGCTGAAATAACTGTTTGTTGTTTTAAAGGCTTCCATTTGGTTTTTCCATACATTGGTTTATCTTAAATGTTTTCACTTTAAGGCATGGATCGTCAACCTATGGCCTTCAAATCTACGAGAAAAAAGTGATTGGTAAAGGACAATTTCGTATTCTTTCAGCAAAACTTTTAATGAAGTTTTAATCCTAGTAATTTAATTAGACTCAATTTTCACTACTGTGGGGCCAAGGAATATCTAGGTAATTTCCGTTATAAACGTTTATTCAGCTCACCGAAGCTCTCGCGACTTTCAATGCGACCTGACCCTCCGAAGCATCCACAACTACGAATGCGATCCACCATGCATAAAATATTGAAGTGTTTGAAAGTGTTTAATTACAGTTATACATGTATCCCTCTCCTTTTTCCCATTTATCTCCAAAGAAAAATATAACTGGATAAAAAATATTCACCCTATCATACAGTCGAAAAGCTATTTCACAAATAAGAGATAAAAAAGTGCCAGCATTTAGTATAAATATGGATATTACAATAATATCAATTAATGGAAAACAATGAAGCTAAAAATTATTACACGCAATGCTAAAAATGAATATTCCATAATACACGCGTTAAACACTAATACACGTGTTGAAGAATGCAGAAGATGTAACGAAATGAAGACTAACATACTCGTTTTGCTTTTTCAAAGACACGAATAAAATTACATGCAAAATAAAACGAGAACCGACAAGATTGTTTTATGAAGAAACCAAGCTATCTTAGGAAAGAAGTTTCGGAAAACGCTGCGTAAAACGCGCGACGGTTTTTGTAGCGACAGGGGCGTCAATTCAGTCCTAAGTGATCGGCGAGGAGACTAATCAGAGACCCATGACGAACGAATGTATGGTGACCAAGAGCATTCAATCACCGGCGATTTAAATGGGCGGGGCGAGACGTCCTCCGCCATCCCTGCTTTCATTGAGAGCAGGCGGGGTAAGTTAATGAGTGAGCAGCAACACTTGCTGAACACGGCCACACTTCCATCCTACTGCACCCACGTCCATCACCTTAAGACCAAGATTCCCTCCCTCGTCCCATCTCTTCTTCCTTCAAACCTTTTGCGGAAAGCGCCGACGAGCGGCAGCGAAACAAGCGAGGATCGGTGTAGCGTCTTTTTCCCTTTTCCTTTCTTCCCTATCCGTTTTCGCTCCACGGCCGCCAATCTATCACTCAACGCGTTTAAAAGGAAGGAAGGCCTTAAGCTCACGAGGCTCTCTCACACGCGTTCTCCCCGTTTAACGAATGGCTCCTATCAAAAGCGTAGGACGCTTCCTATGCGTTATGAGGAGGGGATTGCACCTACCGGTAATTCGAGCTCAAATGGAAATGATCGATAAGACAAAAGACGGGTGGCATGTCGTAAAGAAACTCCGATCTCCATCATATTATAATACAACTTTTAAATTTATAGCTTCTTCCATGCTGTTGTGATCCTGTGTTTCCGCAATGTTTTTATCAAACAGAAAAGCTTTATTGATCAGATTGCATTTAATTGGTACGCTTTTTATCCTGTAACGTAATGGCGGATAAATTCGGTCCATTTGGTAAGGAGCACGCAAAGTAAACCAAGAAACATTGACTTAAGCAGACGTTGTTTAACGCAAATTACTTCAACGATCCCAGTTGGTAAAGTTATTCAAATATGAATTTTGAAAGGGGGGTGAAAGGGTGGGTTGAAGACTACGGCGATATAGGTATTTCAAGAAAAAACGAAAAACTCCTTAACCGTACAAGGTGAATATCTAGAGGCGCAACAACCAGTAAAAAAAAGGGGGGGGGGGGAGAGGCAAGGAAAAGAAAACACCAAAAAAGAAAAACGGGTGAGGAAACGTCGTTGGGTCCCTGGAGAGGATTAAAACCCCGCAAACCTGTAAGTAGATATATATTTTTTTTGTTTCCTCACCCGTTTTTTGGTGTTTTCTTTGCCTTGCCTCCCCCCTTTTTTACTGGTTGTTGTGCCTCTAGATATTCACCTTGTACGGTTAAGGGGTTTTCGATTTTTTGAAATAAATATTAATTTGGTAAAAGTATGCCCGAATGTTATTGTATTTATTATCAGTAGTCATCTTAAAATCACCACCATACATAATAAATTAATTACATATAAGTATACAAATACTAATTTACTTCCTTGGAATTTATAATCAATGTAAGTGTTTGTAATGAAATATTATAATCGAGAAATAAATGAGCCGACGAGAAAAATACCAGCAATGAGAAAACTTTTATATATTCAATGATACATATAATACAAATACCCTTCTTTTTTCACATACTAACTCCTCAGCATTCCAACTTAAATCGCAACCTAAAACCAGGGGTTAGATTACAGGTCATGGCAGAATCTCCCGATTTATAATTTCTTTAATATTGGTACAGTTTTCTCTTGTTTTTCATCCCCACCATTCAAGCATTCTAAAATGCTGCATACTCACTATCTTCGATCGTAGTTACCATTTACCCCTGTAAGAACTGCTTCAATGCACGTACTCCCTAGCTACGCAACTTTTACGAAGGACAAAATTGTTGTTCGACTATGTGCTGGATATCTATTTTAGTTTCACAGATTTTATAATTAATTGATACGCAATATTTCATTTCTTTTCTCACGAATTGGTATCTTCGACTAATATTAAAATTTCTGCGACGACTAGAATTTCATTAGAATATCGCCAGACTTGTTTATAAAGTGCGGTATAAAATTATCTGGAAATTATTTAAATATATTCCTGCAAATTAATACTTTTTATAATTAAATTATAATATTGATTAGGTATTAAATAGAAAATTTCTTCATCAATTTTTACGTAAATATATTGAAAGTCGCATCTCTTTACAGACCCACTGCCATCCTTTTTTTGAAATGTAATTTTTACGTGCAAACTTCTGTTCCACAAGTCCTCTTATCTTTTTTATGACCTGTTTAGAATATCTTACTTCCACAACTCTATCGCAAATCCTTACACCATATAGAGTAATTCATTTGGTAAAAATTCTTTTCATTCGTCCACATTCGTTTTAGGCACTGCAACGAAATGACTTCTGTTGGTCAATTTGTGCTACTTCTAGTTATAAATATATAACAACTACCTTCGCTACCGAAACCACTGTAGATAAGATTCTCGTCTCTTCCAAATCTTAAGTTTCCTTGTTAACATAATTCTTCCCAGAGCTCTGTGCCTATTTTCTGTGAAATTTTCACCTCCCACCGCAGTTTTTTCGTCTCTGTTCATCGCCGCATTTACACTCAAACTCGCGAAGGGAGAAAAAAAACCTTACAAGGCACGAAATTCCTCCATCCACCACAAATACCAGTTTCGATGGCAAGTCTTCCCCCAAAAGAATAACCCGATCGCTAATTTAATAACCGCAGCTCTCGTTTCCTACACCTCTATAAACGCGATGTGGTAATAAATTACGCGATTCGTCCCAAGACATCCAAAATTGGAAGCGAACCCTTTTTTTTTCGATCAAAAATAAAAGAAAAAAAAACAACATTTCCCTTGGCGAGAGTGTGACGAAACCTAAATTCAGTGCGCCATCTGCATCCAAGAAGCGAATGGAGAGCGAAGTGGGGGGAAATTGGAAGAGGGCAAATGAGAGGAGGGGGGTAGGAGGGAGGGAGAGAGAGAGAATAAGTTTTAAAATTTCTCTCCAGGTCGCGTGGCGTGGTATGAGGGATACGAACGTATTTGGGTGATACCGGAGGAGACCGAGTGGAGAAGAAGGAAGGAGGGCGGGAGGTAGAAAGAAACAGTTGCGAAATGAAACCGCATTTAGGAGTCCAAAATTGGAGGAGGAGGAGGAGAGGGGCTCACCGCTGCGTCACTACTGTGTATGTACTCCCTTCCGCGATTCCATGCTTGGTTTCAAGATGCGGTCCGGTTTCCAGGGATGGGATGGGGAATATGGGACGCCCTACTCCCTCCCTCTCTCTCTCGGGGATGCCGCAGACGCCGAGGAGAAGACGGGAAGGACTCGAATCTCCGGATTATAAATTGGGCACGCATTAAGGTCCGCGGCTTCGCTCGAGCGGAGTCTGCCGCAGTCGGTCGCTCGAGTAAAAACCTGACCGGAATGCTTGTTGGGCAAATGGTTCAACTGCCCGCGTTTGGTTTCGCTTTTAGGTCGTGCACCTTGGTGTGACTCAAGAGTTTTTTTTTCCTTACTAATGGCTAGCTCTAAATTCGAATTAAAAGTTGTAACACGGGATGTTTTTTTTTTCCTGGTGCTTTATTTTTAAAGATGGAATTGTAAAATTTTAACAAATGTAGGTTCATAAGAAATATTGGATGGTTGGTAGGTGAGACTTTTATTTATTGTATTTTTCCACGGTTCCTTCAAATTATTTTGACGATCCGGCAAAGAAAATGTTTATTGTATTGATTGACTATACGATAATAATAATATAATTAACACTTTTCCGTCATCACTTCGTTATTTTCCCTGAGGCGAGTTAAAGATTTATGAGTAGTATTCTCGATCTTGATTCCATGTCAACTGAAGATGTTGCTCATTAGTAATGGAGAACAGATTAACGTACAGTACCAAGAACTGTTCATGCCAAAAACACTGACAAATGCCATTTACGTACTTTTACGTAGTACATATAAATTTGGAATGATTTCGTGTATAAGTCCGCCTCTTTTCTATAAAAAGGCGCATGCATAACTGTATGATGCTTCAAAATAAGTGTCTTAAATTAGTTGATCAGAAACGGGATACAAACTTAATACTCCAAATTTTGTGCGAAAAATAAAACGAACCTTTATTTTAATTTAGAATGCATTCATTTTCTTAAAAATTATCACATAAATCTACTTAGAACCAGAAAAAGAGCGATTGTCAGACTTCAAAAGAATGTAGTTTACGAATACCGGAAACTTCTATCGCCCAACCAATTTTACAATCGTTTTGAAAAAGATTTTATTTAAAATTTTCTCTATTTAAAATCTAGGATCAAAAGACATGCTCATTGTTTATCCAGTTTCTGTCAGATTAGAAAAAAATCTCTCAAAAAGACCTTTGTCTTATAAATCATACCGAGTAATTGTTACACACATTGCCAAAATTTCTTAAATCAAACTAATAGTTATCGCGTACATTTTAAAAACTGCTTTTTCTATTATCAGATTATTTGGGTAAAATATCAAATCGATATCTTATTTCAACTTACAACACTGAATCAATAACATTACCACTGATGAAGAATATTTTGCTGCCGAGGTGCTCATATGGTTTTCATAACCTTTATGTGTCAATTAATGCCATCTAATTATAACATACTAGCGTAATTGTCCGTCAAATATGACGGGTAGGGGTGAATTAAGTATTACGTTCAATAAAATAAAAATTAATGACACCAACTTTTATGTGCATTAAAACGTAAAAAATTAATATAGAATCCACATAATCGAATTTTCCGTAAAGTAATAATAGTCATGCGCATATAAAATGATGTGATAACACGATTTTATCACAATTTTTAGGCGCGTTTCGCTTCCAGCGTGAGCGCCTATTATCGTCGATCTGTCCGTCTGTCCGTCCGCATGTTCATTCTCAGCTTCTACCGAACGAATTTTCATGAAATTTGATATTAAGGACTTACAATAAAATATAATAAGAAAATCAAGTACGCCAATCAGGGATACCACTTAACTGGTGACAAAAAATGAAGTTTTCGTCATATCTCATAAATTATTAGTCATATCAAAATATCTTTCAAATAAAAGTTGTAGAAATAGTGAAGAAGAGTATTTCCTTTCCTATACATTTTTATCGTAGGAGTAGCCGTTACCGAGAAAATCAAACAAGAATGTCTTAATTCGAGTTGAACAGAAATTTTCTTGCATGGTTACTTCTTCATTGTTGCTCTCTCAAACAAACGTTTAATTTCCTTATGTGTGCAAGCAATATTTTTAAATAGGAAGAAAATGGATTATTTATGACGAAGAAAAAACTTTAAAACGCTATTTCCCTTACGTTCAGGTATATCATTTCTTTCTAATACTCCATTGCACGTTGTACACTTTCCTAACTTGTTGTACATTTCTTACGCATTAGAATCGAGCCAACGATATACTTTAACAATTGCAGTTGCCATGACGATGAATTGAATAAATGCGTAAAAATCACGACAAAATAGTTTTATCGGCCTAACTGTGAAAATCCCGCGTCGATATCTCATTTTTTCGATATTTTAAAATGCTAAAGAAAAAAGGCTTTTGTCGTTTCGGCTCTGCCCATGTTATTCAAATGGAGAAAAGATATGTTTCTGGAGTCAAATCCAGGACTACTATGTACACGGCGAGTAGTTTCAAATTGAAAAGTTGAAAGGCCAGGTGATTCCTGTAAGTTTTATAGAAATACGTTGAAAAGCTTTTTAGTTATGAGCGGTTTTCCTTTTCTCCCATCTAACATCATACAGCAACCGAGTGTTATACCGTCCGCACACACACACACACATCAAGAGAATTATATATGTTTATATTGATTCCAGCTGAATTGAATGCTGGGTAATTCTTTTTTGTATAAATAATACAGACGACTATACGATATCCGAGATTTTTCTTCAACAAAATCTAATTTGTTTAATTAACGAAACTAATATTGAAACTATAGAAAATGCTTCTAGTCATTCCGAGAATATACCACGCTAACAAAATATTAGGAGATTTCACGCGGACATTTTTTGTAAAAGAATTATTTTTTTATTCCTTTGAAGTAGAAGCTAATGAAATCATGGAAAGGGAACAATGACTGCGGGAAAAGAAATTTTAGTTACGGGTAGAAATGTCCTGAATAAACAGTATTAGATGGTGAAAATGCAAGATTTAATTTCCTCTATGAATAAAGAGCTCATTTTTAAAGAAGCCACAAATTTTCGAAACCTTAGAACCAACGAAGATGCAAATGAAGGAAAACTTGAAAGAGAAAGTAAATGGCTCCAACTAATAAACGACTTAAAAAGCACAGAGTTACCAAGAAAGGATGATGGTGTAGGACAGGAGAATGTGGAGAACCCGGTTTAGCATGCATAATCGGACAGACAAAATGATGATGATGGTGTCCTAACACACAAATATTTTATGTATGTGACTTGCCAACTGATGTCGAAATGTTTCATTTTTGGGTATTTTATTATAAATATTTAATATTTACAACACAACCACTTTGCGCAACGGTGTATGATTTACTCAAAATAATTTCTTTGACATTCACGTGTACCTCCTTACATCCAAATAAGTTGATAACTGATGAATTTCTATAAACTATTAATATAATTTTATCTAGAATAGCTATAGCTTTGTTTAAGGGCATAATTTCTAGTTTTTTATTGCGGCTCTTGACAAAGTGTTTCCTAGGAAAAGTACTCCAAAACAACAGTCCAAACAGTCCCAAACAATATTTCAGTCCATGGTTATTGGAATTATAAGGTGAATTACTACATGAAGTACTATGTAAAAACACTAAGTGAATTGCTATGTGACTCTCTTTTAACCACTAGAAAATCCAAACAAACATTTTAAAGGTTTATTTTAAAGATTTTATTCTTATCTTCCGAAGTAGAAAATAGCGCATTTCCTTCAAATTCTCCGATTATAGCACTATTTACCTTATATATATATATTAGAAATTGCTTCTGCTAAAAAATGTTACTCAAATTTTATAGATCATATTAGTGCTACTATAATAAAGATAAAGCAAGAATGCATATTTTATGGCTTAGAAATAGAACCTGTTATGACTGGAAGTAGATTTCAGTCACTCTATCCGTCAGATTACGCAAAGATATGAAATTGGAATTTATTTATTTATTAAAATCCAAAGACAGTCATAATTGACCCTTTATATTGGAATATAACAACCAAATAAAATAAAACTTAACAACATATTTATAAATTAAACAATCTTAAATAAACTATTAGACAAAGACAAAACAAAAAATAACAAAACTGGCCAGGAAGCAAGATACGTTATAGCCAGTGGCAATGTTTGAAAAATGCGTTAAAGGTGTTGGATGAGGAGAAGAGATCCCTAGACATTACGTAAAAAAACGCGAGCACCTAAAGACTCTGAAGCGGAAACCACTTCCTAAGCAGGTGTGCAATGATATGAAACAACGGATTAAAATTCCCGTGCAGATGGAACGTTAAGAATAATTAAGGAATTTGTAAATTTATGCAGAAATAGTCCGACCATCTAGAACACGAGGACAACTTGATGAAACAAATATAGCACGAGTAACAAATTATCATACAGTGGGATTGAATGCCATACAATAACTCACCCGCGAAGATGGAACCACAAGAAAACGTCTTCCACGGGTATTATTTCATCAAATGTATTCCGGAGACAAATCTGCCGAGTTGCGCTGTTGATCCAACCATCGCCAGACATACAAGATATCCGCATCCGGAAGATAAATCAACGTGGGAGGCAGTTATACGAGTTATTTGGTAGGGTGGAGCCATGGGCGTCGGCGGAAAATTTGCAGGGGGGGCAAAACACAAAAATGCCTATTACCCAGGGGCGGACGCAATTTTTCCCAACCCGGGAAAATTTTACTTAACCGGCCCCCAACTGACCACAAATCCACACCAATGAATCACTATGGATTATATTATCACTGTACTGAATATCCTCTTGAAATTAAATTAAAGTATATTTTAAATGACTAATTTATTTCCCTTAAAGCAGGTTAAAATCAGTGCTCGGAAGGCCGCTCCGGCTCCTCACATGCGTTCCGTTTCGTAAAAATTTCCGATCTACTACCAATACAGGCGTTCCGTTTCGTAACTTTTTCCATTTCGAGCACTGGTTAAAATCCACTCCGACCTGCTAAATACTTTGACACAAATAGCCTATCTCCCTACACCCGATGTTTCTTCCCCTTACTTTCCTCTTCCCATCTACATCTCGGTGATATTCAACCTTTTTGATCAGCGTACCCCTTTGAAGATGTACATACCTACTGGTAAGATCACATAATACGGCAAATGGCCTGCCGGATTAGACTGGTAGGCAGTGCGCCTGCCTTCTAACCCAAAGGTCGCGGGTTCGAATCCCGCTTCGAGCATGGACGTTGTGATGTATGTTGATTTCTCTAACAGAATTTGACGGTGCAAAATGACCTTAGCTTTTGACGCACCTAAAAAAAACCTAATTACTACTAAGGACAGATCCACAGAAAATCTTTAAATGATTAGAACTAATTTTGGTCGACTAAATTAGTATTCGCTGTATCTAATCGTAAAGATTATGAAAAATGAATCTTATGCGTATCCTGAAAAAAACCCCGTATTTCCGGTTGAATACCAATATTTACCTCCTTCCTCTACAATCCTCTCGCCTTCCTCCCTCTACATCTCTTTCGAGCGCATACAGGCACTGCATTGGCACTTTTGCATTACACACGTGAATTGATACAACAGTTGACATGGTTAGTTAAAAACGCGGAATTTTGCCCAAACTCGAGCGAATCCGAATCGAAGGATAAATTGACTTTAAAAATAAGAAATGTTCCTTTTTCTTTAAAATATTCTTGGTCCGTGGAACGCATGTCAAATTTTCCAATATTCATTTTCAATAGGAACAAGGGCTGCTGAGCGGAATTTTAAATATTACATATTATCTTACAAGAAATTAAAATAATCCCTAGTGGTCGATCTCGCGACTTTTTCGGGATATATTACGCCGTACCTTCATATTTCCCATTTAAACATCCTCGATCCTCTGTGTACACCATTTAACGAATTGTCCGAATTTCTCTACAGCGTGACACACGGACCAAACAAACAACCAGTCAAAGGACAAACCAATTCATACTGCCTTTTATTATAATTAGAATCTTGCACGTGGACGGACGGAAGAACAAGGTGAAAATAGAAGTTTAAAAAATAAACGAGACCGACTCACTTGCCGACCCCAGTGAGGTGCCGCCATAAGGAGGTGCCTTACCGCCTATAGACGGCTCTGGTGGTATCAATAAATAAGATATTTGTTACAATAAAGTGACATGTTTGAATGGCAAGAATTCTCGCCTTCCGTAGGCAAAGTGTTATGTTTTTTCGCATGTCCAGTTTTTTTCACGTAATATAATATTTACGTTTTTACAAATTCCCAGGGGGGGGGGGGGGAACTGCTCCCCCCCCCCCCCCCCTGCCGACGCCCATGGGTGGAACTGTCCGAGTACTGACCTTTTGTCATTAAAACCGGGTCTTAATCGACCCTTAGTTTCATAAATTAATCCCATTTTTATGGAGATTTCTTCTTTTAACTGAAGCTATATTCTTTGAAAATAATAAGTTAAACAATTTCAGCTCAGATATCGGTGTTGGAGATGTTGGAAATCACTCATGTCCTTGAATAAGCAATTCACAAAAATAATTAACTCTGTCGCTATTTGGACTAAAATCTCTTTCAATTTTGACAATTCTAAAACCAAGTGTATAAACAAAAAGTTGAAGAAATTCTTATTTTTAATTCTTAATTTCCAATACCTGGTCCAGGCATCCCTCCATATTCTCTATGTCTTACTCAGAAATAAATGCTGATTATAATATAATGCATGAGCATATTTAAAAAAAAATCGCTCGAAAAATAAGTAAAATTAACGCACAATATGGTAAAAATGGCGCATTATATTCCCCAGAAGAGTTAAGAAGCAAATAAAAACTACCGAGAAAAATTATAAAAATTTACAAAACGATTAGATAAGGTAGCATACCCGGAATTGAGTTCTACCCTAAAAATACAAAGCATAAATATCGCCAATTTCGGACTAAAAAACCGTCCACTGGAGGAGAAATATCGTCGTGCAAGAGCAAAACCGTGGAAAACTTCCATCTTAAACTTTAATGACCACCTGTAATAACCGAACTGCACACAGGGGCGGGATGAGGATTTAGGATGTGAAAGAAAAGCTTTTAAAAGAGAACTTTAAGCGCTATTAAGCTCAGTAGGCTAGTATTTAAGGCGGACGGATGTAGTTTTTGGTAAACCGATCGACTCTTACTGATATCTCAGTTCGATCACGAACCTTTTCGCCAAGCGAATAATCGCTCAGATCCAATAGCAAAAACCCCTTCTTAAGTGCCGTTAATGCCACGTTCGGTTCATAATAATACAGTTCAAACGAAGGATGACCGCATTTTTTTTGCTGATTTACCTCGTTTTTACGTTCTGGGTAATTACATCGGTTTATACAGAATCACGACGAAACAATACGACGATCTCTCGTTTTTACCCTTAGGATGGGAAATAGCCGGAAGAGCTATAGAATGGAACTCATGCAGGTAGAGCTTAAAACTTATATATATATTTTTTTTTTGCACATATTTACTTGCATTGCTGTCCAAAATAATTAAAGAATACTGATTATAATTGGTACAAACGTAGTGTACGTATCTGTCACCAAATCGAATTTTGCTGTGGCCTACTTGATTTTTTTTACCGATTATATATAGGCTTGAAAGTGCTTTTAAGCTAGAAAACATATGTATAGCTTGTGTTATCTTTTGATTGCTTATCTATTTGGAAGAATTGATATTGTGGTAAAATAGACATTTTAAAATTAATACATCAAAAATATTTATTTAAAAGTTATTATCTTATGCTAAAGCATCCTTATCCTTAACAGTTGAATTCCAATTTTCTTTTGCCAAAGATCTTCGACGAACAATTCTAGACGGATTTTGATGGCATTTAAGGAGACATGAATATAACTTTATTTAAGTAGAATTTCTTATTTACTGATACGGCCCAAAATCATTTTAGGACAATAAATTGTAGTGAGGATGTTTCTTACCAAACGTTATCGAAATTTATAAAGCGGTCCAAGCGACGGAAGATGGGACAGTGCCTATAGAGAATTCTGTTTCGCTGGTAAAGAAAGCCTAAAAATGTACTTTGTGCTAAAAAACTTCAAAGAGTAGTTAACAAAAATATGTTCTACCACTTGATACTTTTACTACCTACAAAGAAATTGATGATTATCACGATTATTTGCCGTAGCAATCACAAAATTTTCATTAAATAACTTCCGTAATACTCTTTTCATTTCGTCCTCATCCCCTTTCGTTCCAAGTGGAATGAACTTCCCCTCCCGTAAATTATAAACCAATTCTCCAAAGACAGCATAAAAATCCCCTCCCTGTAGCAAAGAAAAGAATTTAAGTCATTTAATATCACCGTAATAATCTCGATTCAATCGCCGCATTCTTCCTCGACCAAGACGCAATCACTCGTGCGCAATTCCATTTATGTCGCGGCACTGGAAAATAAAAGACCGAAAAAACCCGTTATCGAGGCGCTTCTTAGTCCTCTTGACAGCCACAGAACGGAATTAAAAGAAAAACCCTACGGCCAATTTGCATGCGAATGTTTATATTAGTCCAGAAAACAAAACAAAAATCTCCTCGGTCTGCCTCAAACGTCGGAAATTTTTTTAAAAACAAATCGTCTTTTTTCTTACTCTTCACACCCGTTAATTAAGCCTCGACTTTCCGATGGAAATAACCGTGGCAAAAATTAAAGAGACGAAAAAAAAACTCGTGCACCCTCAGGGTAAAGGGGGGAATTGAGGTGCGAGAGGCGAAAGCGGTTGGAATTGCGGGAAATTAGAGAGGGGCATCGTGGAAAGAGATGTGGAAAAGAAAGAAAGTGCGTGCGTGCAGTTTTAGGTGTTTTGGAGGGCCGAGGGGGGAGAGGGTTGGGGGGTGGGGAAGGGGGACGAGAGAGATGACTATTCCGTGTGGAAACGAAAGAGCGAGGGAAAGAATGGGAAAGATGAGCGGGAGGTGGCGAAAGCTTTTTAAGAGACAGGTGTCGTCGATCGGTGTAAAGAAGCGGTAGGCTAAACAAACTCGTATTGGAAGGGTCGAGTGTTCAAATATTGCTTTCTTCTCTTGCCTCGCCTAAATCTGTGTGAGTGCCATTGGTTTTTAATGATGGAGAAAATAAATTAAACGTTCGGGAAGCGTCGGAGGCGCGTAAACTACGCACGGAAAGATTTCACGAATTTGATCTGGAAAGTCGGCAAACGTCTCCAAGGAAGATCTTCATAAAATACTCTTTTGAAGGAGTAAGCTTGCATTATTCGTGAAAAAATTATGGAGGACAGAATGCAACTAATTAAGACACGTGAACTTTATTCGTGAGGTACATTTTCGATGGGAAAAAACTAGCGCACACAAATAAACGTAAACGTGCTTTGTAAACCTGTAAACTGTTCACTTTTGCTGAACTTGTTACAAATGTTATACAATACCAGGAGGCAATTAAAGGTAAAATAAATGTATTCTCCTACATTTTTCACATACCTGAATTATATTCATGAAGGAATCATTCATCGTGCCAAACAAGCATCAAAGAGTGCTTAAAATTCATGCTGTTAATACTACGGATAGATTTAAGAAATAATTAGAGGCCTCGAAAATGAGTTACTAGAGATAACACGTAATGACAGGTTATCTTTCACTTGTATTTACGATTTTATCCAATGAAAAATCTTTGGAAATACATACAAGAGACCCAGACGACTCACACCTGCTTATGATAGGTTGCATCATCAAGGACAAATTTTATGGCCTTCAATACAAATTTGGATAAAAATGTCATAGAATATCCTACTATATGTTTAGTTATCGTACACCCATATCCCTTAAAATGAGACAGCAATCGGGGTAAATAGAGCGAATAATGTCAGTCTAATATAGTTTATAGTGAACATCAGTGTCCTCGTCTTTTAAGCGGTCTCTCCAGAAAAAAAGGTAAGAGAAACATTAATCATTGAAATCTTAGGAAAGAAACATCTAGGTTCGAATGTCTGTCACAGCAGTATTCTTCTCTTATCAATCCGCTTATTGACCTCAAAGGTTACAATTAACGTAGAATATTAATACTATGAACAACTGTTTCTCAATCTTCCTTTCGTGTTCATCACTCACTTTATTCGGTGCTATCCTGTTCCCTTTTACTTCTTATTTTTTGCCTTTTACCTCGATTTCTTTCCACGACAACCTCCGTTAACATACGTTGCCTTCTTAAAATTCGTCATTAGCATTTATTCTGAACGGTCGCAATGAATGAAAATATATCTCTTTCAAACATATTCATTTCACCTTTAATTTTTCTTATTTATTACCAATTCCTATATCTTACGATACTATATTATCTGGAAAGCATCTATTCACTTGATTTGTACACTTTAAAAATGAGATTTTTCATGAAATATACTTCCATTATATCATAAAATCACTTAACATGAATGAATCAACACTCAGTTAATGATTATCACGAGTAAGTTACCATCTAAATGAAATGTTCGAGAAAGAGTGCCCTGAGAATAAAATCAATTTCCAAGGAGCTGCAATCATTCTATTTATAAATTAATTGTGAAAAACTTGACAATTAAACTTATCGGATTTGTACATGAAAATCGCTCGGCCTTTGGGCCGTCGCTATAGTTTAAGCATAGTATCTAATTATTGCGAATGAACCTTCGAACACAAATGATAGGGCATGTTCGAGAACCAAGCTTCCGAATTAATTGAGTCAGCTCCCTTCGCTCCAAGGACAATTATCATAGTCGCATTAAAAGTATGATATGATAAATCAGTCTTGCTTTCGCGTATTCGCGTCTGATATGAAATGTTAATTCACATTCACCCAATATGGTCTGATTTTGGAGATTTGAATTCGTAAAACTAATTAGAAAAGGACGAGAGACTTTCAATGATATACATTTCATGCGTAGATTTGAATGTGAAAGCCATCGTTACCGCATTTCAAGGTTCAATTATCTTAAAAAGGCAAAGCGTTAAGTTTCGGCATGAGACGCTAAAATTCTTCGCCCGTGACCAGGACGCCGCACCTGGAATTTTGGATCAATTAAACTATTAAAGGAAGCCATTTTGGGAGCTTAAATTGTACCTTTTAGGCATTAACTAATAAAAAAAACCAATACGTTGACGTTTCTTCTTGTGGGAGTGAAGGACATACCATGTACGAGGGAAAGTCAGAAAGTAAGGTTCCCTATTTTTTATTTTGAATGTAAACAAGTTACAATGCAACAGGATATAGGAATGATGGAACAGATATAGGCACATATTCAGTCTATTTTTCGACATAGTCGCCTTGTCTGTTGAGGCACTTATCATAGCGGTAGATCAAGGAATCGAGGCCTTGGTGATAGAAAGATGCATCCTGCAGAGAATCAATGCATCTGGTTATCAGGCCACCCTCACGAAACTTAAGGAGGCTGGTTTGTCGCAAGAGGTCCGGCTTGTTGTTAAAGGGAGTGCTGCTGTTGCACCATAATGCCCGGCCGCACACTGCTCATGCCATAGTGAATCTCTTGAACACTTGGCACTGGGAAATTCTGCCCCATCCTATAGTCTTGATTTGGCACCATCGGACTTCCACCTGTTCCCCAAACTGAAGAAGCACCTTCGAGGCCTACGCTTCCAGTCTGATGAAGACGTCCAAGAAGAGGTCAAACGTTGGCTACGTCTGCAGGACGCATCTTTCTACCACCAAGGCTTCGATTCCTTGATCTACCGCTATGATAAGTGCCTCAACAGACAAGACGACTATGTCGAAAAATAGACTGAATATGTGCCTATATCTGTTCCATGTGTTCCGCATTGTAACTTGTTTACATTCAAAATAAAAAAATAGGGAACCTTACTTTCTGACTTTCCCTCGTATATTTGAGGAGTTATGAAAACAACATTAGCATATTACAAAAGTGTTGACTCAAATTCTATAAAATCTTTCTTAATAAAACCAAGAGAAATTTTATTTGATAAAAATTATTGCTAAATTTTTAAAACTATAATCTGAGGAACTTATTTTGTTCAAGATTTAATCCGGTTTCAATGTTGCTGATTTCTGTACGCGTTAAACCAAAGCTATGGTTAAAAAACAAGTTAATTTATTCAACGATGATTGCTTTCCTGATCGTTGAAGCAATACGGCAGGGAATGCGTACCGACATGTGTTCGATAATAGAAAAAGTCAACAGCCATTAACTTCTATCGTAATCGCGTCGATAATTCTAAGCTATCCTCCCTTTTCATATCCAATGACCATTAAGACGTTTCCACCCATGGAACGTGAGTTACATCATCTCTTAGACGGAAGATAAAAACGAAAAAAAGAACGCTACCATAATGTATGCGCGGTATAAATAAAGATATGCAGCAGGAATATCCCATTACAGCCAGTGAAGAAGATTCCCTCCATCACGATGCCAAAACGGATCTCACATTAATAAAACAACAATAAAAGAAGCGCATTCACTTCCATTCTTTCTTATTTTAATGTCTCCTCTCTTGTCTCTCTCTCTCCCCCTCATCGGCTTCCTTGGAAGGACGAGTTGATGCATCCGAAATTATTGAATCCGCTCCCTGAGCGTTACGCGAAGAACCGCACTCAAAAACACACGTCGGCGATTTTCAAATCCCTCGTCTCGACGAAGGATTGGACAACTTAAACAATAAAAGAATCGCATGAGGTACTTAATAGCTTTCTGGTACGGTTCTTAGAGAGTGTTTCGGAATGAAGGGAGGAGGAGGAGGAGCCGGTAAACAAAAGAAGGACGCCGAAAGAGAAGAATATCGTATTGAAGCTCCTACTCTTCTAAGTGGAGGCGACTTTCTTTTTTTTTGGCAATAAAGGTTCGAGAGGGTCAAATCTTTTTAAAAGGATTTCCGAGTCATGTAGCGAGGAGGTGGTGTGTGTGTGTGAGAGAGAGAGTGAGAGAGATAGGAAGTTTTATCTTTCGCGCTAAACGTAGCGTTAGAGGTGATTTACGCTCTAAGATGCGTAGAAAAATCTCTCCCCTTGATGATTACCCTCTACAACGCCTTTAAAAACGGAGATGGAAAGGTGAAGACGGGAAAATTTACAGCGGATTCCGACGCTTAAATAAACAAATTAACCAAACTACGGTCCAAAGGAGGTACGAAGAGAAAAAAGCGGGAAGCACAGGTTGGGGGGGGGAGGGGGAATAGTGGGGGTGGATGTGTGTTAGGGAAGGCGAGAGAGTTTAGCACGCCCGTAGATTCAGAGGGAAGGGGTTCGTGGGAGAGAATTTTTAAGAGAGGGGTGGTCAAGCTTTGAAAGACGTGCGTCAAGCTGACGCGTGTGTAAGACTGATGGTTAGGAAGAGAGGAGGAGAAGGGACTCGTGAGAGAGTGGAAGACTATCAGATTTGAACCGTGGTAGGAAAGGAAGAGGTGAGGAGAGACCTAAGCGACTCGCACGCGGTGAGATATTTCACGGAATTACCGAGCGGCGCTGTGGAAGGGCCGAAGTTCGTCCGAAGGAATGGGCGGGCGATAAAAAAAACAGAAGAATTTCGATGCCGTCTGCAAGCGCGAATACAAAAAAAAGGGGATTAAGGAACCGCGCGCGGGGCATAACCCTAACGGACTTGCATTTTTAATGGATAGCTTCGTTTGGGAGTGAAACGGTTTTAGTTTTGTGTTGTTGTTTTTTCTCTCTGCCAAGGTGAACGGGTAAAAAGAGATGGAGGAGTGGAGAGGGGGGGAGGGAGGAGGGGGGGAAGAGAAAGAGTAAAAAAGAAATCGCGCTGATAATAATTTCGGTCCTTTCTTGGAGCGCCTTTTGTGATTTTTTGTCGCCGAATGGCCCGTTGTTGCGTCAGACGCGCGCGATTCCTGAATAATCGTCGAAAAATTCTCCCGCACGCGTATTATTTCAGTACCTCCGGACCAGACGTATAATTATACCAGGCGAGAAGTTTAACGATTACAAACATTTTCTAAAATGTGTTTGAAGTTAAAGTACCAATTTAAATCTTCGCAACGGAGTCCGATTGCTTTGGGCGCTACGTAGCCATTCGATAATACGAACGACGCTTTTTTTTTTTTAAAGAACTTACTCGGCCGGATCGGAAGGAAAATCAGAATCAACTCCTGCGTAGGTTTCTTTCCGACTTAAGAAAATATAACTCGCCGCTATCAGCTCTTAAAACTTTTATCTTTGCACGAGACACTTGTAAAGTTATCACGTTCTACCGCGCGCGCTCCCAAAAGAGCGAAGAAAAGCCTGATAAATCATGACCGACTTAAAAATTTTATAAAGCTCTCGGGATGAAGAAAAAAATATAAAAGACTCGGATGTGTCCCGAAAAACAAACGGGTCGATTTCAGACTCGACAGCCCTATAAAGAGGGTCCGAGCGCAGTTTACGGTCCTAGTTTGCATAACAACTGATGACGGCGTTTCGTCCTTGGGATCTCTACCTCGCTTGTCCCTCCCGAGATCCGACAAAAATTTAGGGGAAGGGAATTGAAAGTAGAAAGGTTGGTCCGCAGACATAAGTGGTTGATAGGACGGCTCAAGATGGACGCTTTTTGTTCTTTCCGTTTGGCTCGCCCCGACAGTCGATCTCGGATATATTTATTTGTCCCCCGAAGGAAAATCACCATTTTAAGTCAAATAAACGATCATTAGAAATTAATGTAAAGCGACAGTATTTCGAGGGATGCTCACGAGTCGAACAAAAGAAAGCAAAATTTTCCTTTTTTTTCTCATAACCTTCACGTAATGTAGGTCAGAATAATCGTCGAAAGAAAATTACGGGGGTTCGAGAATCGGGACGATAAGTGTAGGTTGTTGTTCTTTCTTTAAGATCGTAAAAAAAACCTAAATAAAAGGGGTGGAAGGGAAAGAGGCCAGTAGCCCTGTGGCATGAATGAAAATCGCCTCTCGCGGACCAATGGCTAATTAAGACCACGAATGATGGTATTTGAGCGTGGTTTTTGAAATCTTAGCGTCAAGTATTGGGTATTTCGAGTTTTTAAAGGCTCTGCGAAGATAATTCGTGATTTTCTACTCTTGTTTTCCAAAAGCGGAAAGTAATAAAAAGATAATTAAAGCGTTAAAAAATTTCCTCGCCTTCTCGTGGCGAAATGGCCATTTTTCAGGATAACTAAAGCATAAATTAGGGACCTGCGAAGCTTCGTGATTCGATTCGACTTCGAATCGGGGGTAGGATTCGGATTCGATTCGGATTTAAGGAGACCGATTCGTAAATGTCGAATCAATTGCAAGACCGTCTTTATACTTTATACAGGTCAGAACATGTATATTTGCAAGGTTGCACAGCAGTGCTCTTTACTACTACTCTAGAGCAACCATCTTTATATGATGGTACGAGCTTAGGCGGATTAAGGTAGGGGCACAGATTATATAATATTTCAGAGATGTTCTGTAGTTGTTAGTATTTGATTAAAGTATTTTATAGTTTGAGTTTTTATTATTGTGTTCTCCACACATTTATTTTTTCCTGCATTTATTTAATAATGACATCGTTTTTTAAGGATTTCACGGTCAATCTTCGTAAATTCATTCGCAGAATGCGAATTTGAAAAAACGAGAAATTTGAAAATATTTTCTCATCTATACCTGCTTTGCTTTAGTAGATGAATTTGGATGGAGAATAGTTAGAAAATACTTATTCTGAAACGTTTTTTAACCAAGGGGATAGATAAGCAAGGATGAATGTCTTAAATTACAAATTTCGTTTCCATTCTTTATTGTTTTTCCTTCGAAATACTTATGATCGGAGAATTTCCCGAGGTACACGATTTTTCAGGGTACCTGCATGAAAATATTTAAATGGCGAAATTAAATGGGTTAATTTTTAAATTTGAACAAGAGGATTTGCAAAGATTAAAGTTACTAAACTACCGATTTCTAGTTTTCTTTGTTTCAATCTAAACTGCACTGTAGCTTAATATGCATATCTCTATATTTTCAAACTTTATCTAAAGGTCGGGTGAGATCATAACGGATCTTAATTAGCAAACACAACCGATATTATAATAATTTATTTTAACAATAATTAAACTATCTTCCAATCAAATATCACTTGAAAATAAAATTCACACTAATGTTGTTAGCCACGACATTAATCAGTTATATCACCATTCAACATATGTATGTGACACGAAAAGCATGCATATTTGTAATTATGTAGGTGTTAGTATATAAAAAAGCATTACTGTCTTATGCCCCTCCGATTCGATTCGAATTCTGATTCGAATTCGAATCGACATTGTCGATTCGATTCGAAAGAAAATTAGCGATTCGCAGGTCCCTAGCAAAAATATTCCCAACGAGAATTTTGGGTAATTCTTCAATGCTGTTTAAGAAGCGTTTCATAAATTTAGTCAGGACTAAAATTCGTGTGAGGTATATCAGTCTATTCGTAAGCGTAAAAAAGTACGCTATGGCGAAACTGCGTGTAAGACCATCTGACTAAAATTTTTATCTTAAGAAGATACATATTTAATATAAATTTTCATGATTTAAGCAGCTTACGATGCTATGCTCGTAAATACGAGGTTCACTAGTCCATTTTAGCGGCACTTTGCAAAATTTCATCGTCGTTGGCGTGTGTTGGCCATAAAAACTTAAAATAGTAATGGATAGTTTTGGTCCCATAATTATCAATGAACATCGGAGTAACTGGAGCACGTACGCAGCTAACATTTTGATTGACTCGATCTTTATTTAAGAGAGAGTACTGTAATAATCTTATATCTTATCTTATATATATATCTCTATATTATAAAATCGTAATGATCATCATCATGCTGCGTAACGCTCTAATTTTTCGAATAACTGGGTTAAAAATTTACTGAGGTGTCTGAAATTTCTCAGGATTTTAGTTTTAATGAATCTCTACGTTATAATTGAAAATAATTTTGAGTAGGGCCAGGGTTTCACCCTCCCAGATGAATGTCGTTTCCCATAAGATAACACGTAAATATCACATTTTTGGTTTGAAGGCTTTCATTCTTTTACTTCTTAAAATATCTTAAAATTATGTTATCGATATAAAATTTACGCTAAAGCATGCCAAAATGAATGAGGATTCTTATTGTTATCGTCTAATAGTCAATCTCATGCGTATTCTCTCATATTTTGAATTTATACTTGATATTTTGTAATTATTTTAACATTTCAGTACTAAGATTCCATGGTTACGGGTATTGTTGTCCCCGATAATTTCAGTGCATATGCACTAAAGCCCCTTTAGACGACAGCGACTTGCCTATATAATTTTATTTTTCCTGCTAATAATAATTTATTTGTTATCTTGAAAAATAAATAATGAAAATGTAACTATTTAAGGTAATAGCATTTGTTTACATGGTTGTTATCTATTTTATCATATTTGTTTACATCGTTACAATAAACAATAATCTATTCTTCGGATAAGTTTATCCTGACGTGTGCTTTCTGTGTTTCTTTGTTCATAGTCATTTGTTCTTCAGTTTCGGTTTTTCTTTTTGTTTCAATTATTGGTTTCAATACTTTCTTTGATTTACGTTAAAAATGAATGAACGAATACGTGAAAAGGCACGTGAAAGACAACGGTTATACCCCATGCGAAATCGTGAAAAGTTATTACGAAGTCGCCGGATTGAAAATATGACTGAAGATCAAGTTGAACAATGCCGTGCTTCCCATAGAATTGAAAATATGACTGAAGAACAAACTGAACAACGCCGTGCTTCACAGAGAATCGAAAATATGACTGAAGATCAAATTGAACAACGGCGTGCTTCGCGTAGAATTGAAAATATGAGTGAAGACCAGATTGAATATCGCCGTGCTTCGCTGAGAATTGAAAATATGACTGAAGATCAAATTAATTGAATACCGACAAGCTTTACGAAGACGGAGACAGACCAATGGATATGCAGGAGAAAACACAGTCGATGCAGTAAAACTGTTAAGAATATGTGTTCCGAAAAATATTTGTGCAAATTGTGGAGCTCTGACATTTGATGGTGAACGAGGACGTATTCTAAACAATTGCTGTCATAAAGGTAAAATTAAATTCATTTAAACGCATATTTCCTTGCAATTAATGTAAATCCAATATGTACTACATGATAGAAAAGGAGAAACAGCAAGCAAAGGAGAGGAGGGTTGGCGAGCGACAGCGAGCAGGGGGCTTGCCCCCTAGTTTATAAAATAAAGTTTGTATGTAATTTTATAGATCTGCAACTACAGCATGTAGAAACAAGAGAAAGGTATCATTTTAACCGGAATAACGAGTACGAGTGTGTAGTAAGGGTTTTATATCGATTTGATTGACCTGTCTCATTAAAAAAAAATATTTTCTTTTTCGTTTTCTCCATTTGAATAACATAGGGATGAGTGCAGCTTATTTTTCATTTGAATTTTAAGATTACTTAGAAAAATGGTACGAACTTGAGACTTGAATTGTTCTATGAAGAAAATAACAAAGTTTATTTTTATTGAAGACAGAATTCGAATCCTGATCGAATTAGCATAAAAATTCATTTAGAATCAATAAAATAGGAGATTTTATCAGTTTCATTACTATACCCATTATAAGCTACCATGACAACTCCCATTGTCGCCGAAATTGACAGTCCAATGCATTTATATTGGAAAAATTTTAACGTAATGTCGTTTTTCAATGTCTGTGTGCGAGTTTGCTTTGTTTACATGACAACCTAATATTTGTTGATTATAATTGAAATATTACTAATAAACAGTTTTTAATAATATTTTCGTGTGGCGTAGAGTTCTCCAGAGCAAGATGTTTTTAAATCTACGTATTTAATAATTAGATGTAGATTTTCCACAAGTTGTGATTGGATAAATCGTTTCATTGTTTCCAAGGTATTGTTGATGTAAACAATTTTCTTGTAACAGGACTCGTGGATGAGAGAATCGAACTAATGATCTAAGGGTAATATTCACTCTGTGATTCTTAAACGTTCTCTATTTACTTTTTTGTCTTTCGTTAAATTAATTCATTTCGTACGTTCCTTTGTTCATTTATTTTTTGTTGATTATTGTGGTCTTAATGGTTTTACTTACAGTTTTCGTTTTGAAGAAATCGTCACGAAACGTCGCATAGGTATACTATAATTTTACCCTGGGGTTAACATAGGCTATATGGACGGCGATAAAAAAATTGGGGGGGGAAGAGAGAGCATAAATCAATAATTATTTTCCCGTAAATTTACACGTAATTTTCGATTTTTCACAGTGCAAGATTTTCTTCCTTCATTCATCTAAATAAGTAAATGAGGAGCAGTTTTCTTCATTTTTGCTTTACCGTGTACTAGTTACTCTTGCGATGTTTACATGTTACACGGTCGAAGTTTTAGATTCACTAAATCCGTTGAAATTCAACGGGCACTTTTGCTAGTAGTACTATTGTAATTAGAAAAAGACGAAAAGATAAAAAACTAAATTGCTCAGTTTAATTCCAATGTAATACGTATTACACATACATGGAAACTGGCTTAGTCTGTTTTTTAAAAAAGTTCAATTTCTTAATATTGCCGATCATTTATTTGCGCAGATTCCCATAAAGATGCCTGTGGAAATACGAGATCTACCTAGAAATCACGAGAAAGCGTTTCAACAGCAAAAACATTTCTCATCAAGTTACCTTTGTATTTTTCGGAAATTAAATTGATGTTTCAATTCATTACAATGGGCGTGACCTTTAATATGAATGTATTACCTACTTCATGATATTTTCACAAGTTTATAAAATGAGTTTGTTCGCTGTTGTTCTCCTTTTCATTAATTGTGTACAAGAATTCGGTCATTTCAAGAACCGTGTTTTACATTTAAAACTACTAATTTTTATCATATTAAGCGGAAGTCTCGATTTGCAAAAAAATCAATTTATCTTAAGACTATGAAGGCAAAAAAGTACTGGCAAAACAAATACATACTATATAACTCTACAAAACTATATACCCTAATAAATTAACTTAAAACGTATTTTATTGTTGGTTTACAAAAAATTCAAGAAAGGAAAGAACTGATGAATCAGCTATCATGGGCGAGTTTTTTAACTGCCCACCACTACACCCCTTAGGCTATGCCTGGAGTCTCTAAATTTCCACTGTGGGAGAAAATCTCTCAAAATTTAGTTGCTCTAGCTTGAACGGTGTAGAAGCAGTTCACCGGACACAGAAGTGTGATAGACAAAACGGTTGAATTAGCGGATTTAAAAAAACCTTTAAAATAAATTAACTCAAAGTCGGTGCGTGGGTTTTCATCTAATCAACATTAACCTACATATAAAACTTTAATCATAATATTATTCGAGTTATATTCAAACTATTTTCACATAAAACCGGCCACATTAATTTTATAGCCGTGACGGCATTTCATACATTTTACCGTTATTTCACTTCGCTTTAATAAAGCTTTATTTGTAAATTTACTTCGAGATCTCCGAGCATCTTTTCGTGATGACAATAGCGGAATAAATTAGAATTTTCAACTATCTGTGAAAGATTCGGTAAATAAAATTATACTTTCATTCGCCATTAAGATTCAGATTGTAATTTTTTAGCCAAGAAATTGGTCGTCGAGAGAATCTTCGAGTACGGTTTCGTCATTTCTGACTTTCCTGCATATACCGCGCTGAAAGAATTAACGTATTCCTGATTCTCCGCAAAGACAGTGTGTAATATGGCAAACGTCGCTTGTGCTTAAGCACATTCATGCACATATAAATTTCACCATGCACCTATTTCAAACGAAATTCAACAGCTAGAAATAACTTTAGAGCCATTCGTTGACGAACTTCGTAAGACTTTAACTATATCTTATGCCAAGTTTATCATGCATCGTTTCTTCTTTTCAAGAAAACATTTTTCTGCCCATCCTTAACTCTCTTCATCACACTGTGCTATCCGGTATGATTCCCCGGCCATCTTATCTTTCTCTTTTATAATAGCGTAGACAGCCACCGACTCGAGCTCTTACTGGCGACCTCTTGTGTAGTCCATCATGCCCGGCCTTGTCGTTTTATAGGGAAATAAATGCCTTTTTCAGCGGAACGGGCTGAGATAGGATAAAATGAAGGGCGATTCGTGGCGTAGTGCCTGGTGTGGGTTGCGGAAGAATTATATGGGAAACTTGCGACAACCGGAAGTGGTGGAAAGTTTGTATTCCTGGACGTCTATCCATCCCAGAATTTCGACACAGTAGCGAAACGATTCGTCTCACCTTTCTCCTAAAAACCGCACGGGGTCTAAGAGTAAGCTGTGGTAGATCTATTTTGGTTAAACTCTGAACGCCGTAACAATTATTTTGTGAAGCGATGAAGTGGAAAAGCGAGAACTCTTTGAGTCAATGGGAGGTACATATATTTCATTTCGCCCCTATCATAATGTCGAACACGCGGAAATGAACTCTATTCGAATAAATCTGTTCTTCTTCCATCAAAAGAAACCTCTCGGCTTGCTTTAGGTGAAATTATAATGTAGTAATTGTCCTGTAGTTTTGTACCATCGAAACTAGTAGCTGAGAAGACGGAATTTTAAATGCAGTGTGAATTATTATATTGTGTTATATTTCTGAAATATAGATGACGAAGCAAATAAAGTTTTCGTATCCTAGTCTCTGTATGGAAAAAGGGGAAACTGGCCCTGAAGTTATCGATATTTTCTCGGAATGTGTGTTTTCACTCGTAGCAGGATCAGATAAACACAAAATAAACAGTAAAGATGACTAAAATTTCAGAAGTAGGTATTGGTAATTATACACTGTAGTAGAATTATTATCCACTAAGAAGAATATTGCTGTTAGAATGAAGCTACGAGGGATATATGGTAAAGTTTTGAATGTGCTAATTATTATTACAATGAGGGAAATGACTTTTTGCTTGATGCATAATAAAGGTAAGCTTTAGATGTGATAGAATAGCATTGTGAGAGTGGCTTCAATGTTTGGGATACCGTATTCGTCCACCTTCTTGTCTGTCTCTTGTTGCTTAATGGAAATAACAGATAAAGTCGCTGGATTAAATTGGTCGTTAGCCCCTTTTACACAGCACCTTATTAGGAGTTCGTCTGCTTGGATGAATCTGTGAAACATCACGATTTGACAAGGCCCTTACAGATAGGTTTTTTTAGGCTTTCACGCTATTATGAACGGTGAGAACAGTCTCTCTGTAAAAAGCACATTATAAATCGACCTCTTATAATGATACAATTACCCTCTTTTTGAGCAGTTTACTTAGAATAATAAGAATCACCTGTGTTCCAAAAATTAATTCGTATTTAAAAATCTCAGATGAGTTGATCTTACACGTGGAAAAGAGAAAATAAAAGCAAAAATTTACTTATACATAAAAAGTTGTCCTGGTCGTTTATAGCGCTGATAAATCCGTCTAGTAGGTTTTTAATGGTTTCCCAGAATGAGTTTCTCTCTACGCAAAGTTAATTACATTCAAGATTTTCGCGAAGATAACAACGCCAAGACGGCGGTTTTTCGTTGATTTACTTACTTTTATCGGGAATTGATTTCCTTTTCCTGTGGGAAAAAGTCTAGTTTGGCGCGACGGAAAAGTACGCGTGGTAATTTCGCATGTTTATTACCGCTTTATTTATGACCGTCATAAATTTGGCGCCCGTGTCGAAATATTCCTTCGATTCCGAAAAAAGAAATAGGAAGGGTTTATTTCCTTTCAACGCCGCTTCAAAAGCGTCCTCAATTAGCCTTGTGACGACCTGAAAACATGCGCATGTTTGAATTGACGATCAAGCGATTCGAAAAAAGTTTCTCCTTCTCAGTGTTCTTCAGCGCAGCGAAGCAATTGAGACCAATTACGGTGAATAGTCAGCTTCGAACCATCTTACGTTTGCATGAAGAATAAATTCTACAGAGTTGCGCCTTAAACACGAGCGCGATATTTAAACCAGTCAGATCGACTCGAAGGGGTATTTTTCCTTAAACTGATATTTAAAACGTGGCACCCGTAACGAATAGAATGTTCTACCACATTGGATGCCGATAAGCCGTCATTTGCATCAAAATTTCCTTCTTACGGTCTTATCCTCGCACACACTTGCGTGGGCCAATAATGATACCCTACGGAACCCTTCCATTGAGAGGCATTCAGATCAAATCATATGTCGCTGAGGGCGGCGTTTTTTTTTTTTTTTTTAAAGAAGAGGAATATAGACATGACCTTCCACGTTTTCTCTTTCTCTCGATGCACATACGCACACAATTTTGCCTTCGATACAATCACGCCGAAGCTCGTAGCGTTTAATTCGCCGCGTGCGTGAAACAGGGTCAAAACTTGCACTTTGAACGCGGCGAGCGTAAGGAAACATCCGGGTGATGCTTACTTCATTAAATGCCTAAAGATTAATGAAGGATGAGATGGGAAGCTACAATAATTTTATTGAAAAGAACTGTTCGAAACGTTTTGTTTTATACATAAGTTGGAATTTAACACACTTTAATTAAAAATATAGGGGAGCGTTTCTGTCTCGCCAATTATTTAAGGTTTACCTAAATACAGCTTATAATAGATTTTATCTTATTAAAATAACTAAATAACCTTGTCGAAGATGTTAATAAGAATAACACTAATGGCATATATTATAATAAATTCATGCAACAATCGTATCGTTTGGGCATCCCTTCTCGCCACGAAAATGTTTCGTGTGATTGATAAACTTGCTTAATGTGTGCTAAATTATACATTTATGCATTGAATTATTGATTGCAGAATGGAGTAGCTCAACCCACACTTCCAAGTGCAATAATCAACCAGAATTACTTCATCTAAAAATCACATACTAACTTACTGATGACAGCGCTTTTTATATGCCATTCTCTTCTTACGAATGCAATGAATCATAGATAAAAAGGTGTGTTCCCTAAATTATGTCGCAAATGACCTACATGTGACCACTTTTAACAATGGTCCTATTATACTCTGTTCACTATTTAAAGTCTCTTGACCTTGAATACGGGGAGTACGCCACTTATTGTTAGCAGCAGCCAATAGGAGACGGTTCGTTTGGGAAGGTAGTGGGGAGGAACTCAGTCTTACTCTTGTTCTCGAAGCGTTCACATCTGTCTGCGGTGCCATTTCTACCGCCGTTTCCTTGCTGTTGCTGTGGAGTTCTAAGTTATTGTTACTGTTATTTTTTGTTATTATTTTTATTAATTTTGTTGTTTTTGTTACCCTTCTGTGTTCGTAATCTGCAATGGCTAGCAGGAGGGAAGTTATGTTTAGAAATTGTGTCGTATATCAGCTGAATGCGAAAATCCGCAAGATCTGGCAAGGTGCACCGGTATCTGTCCTCCTGCGCGAAAGTTGTGAGGGGCGATAGAAGGGGAAACGTTCGTGATTGGCTTCTTGCTCTATGAAGGTCAAGAGACTTAAGAAAGTGAACAGACTATAGTGAGAAATCCTTACGAGGGGCGCGGAGATTCATAGTCCTACAGGATACAAAAAAGAGAGAGGAGAGCCTTATGATTTAGGAAGCAGCATTATATTAACCTTCATTCGACACTCCATTTTCAGCGCGATCGGAGGGTGAGAGAGTTTGGAGGATTAAGGAAGAGAAAAACTCGGCAAGGAAGGCCTTCTCCGCGGGGAATATATTTTCAGTCCCGACGCATCCCGGCAGGGGTCCAGTTCCTTACAAGACAAAAATATTCCTTTTGCATATCAAATAGGAGTTGATTTTGACTAGTACGAACATGACAGTACATAAAATGAGAGTTATAAATACAATCGGGAGAGATACAAGACACTAATATACGAATAATGTTTTTCATTTGGCAATATTTCATTATTTAAAATCTCAAGGTGTTTTATGGGCAACCTTGTCGCATCCATTATTTACGATTGAGGCTACGTAAATTAGAGCGATGCTACTCATCAGAGACGAAAACAGAAACTTCCCTAGTTGAGAGGCTATATCCTATGGGCCTAAAATGAGATTCCGAATGAGGAAGTTTGGTATGAGAAGGGTAGGTTAAAGAAGGGGAGTTGAATTCACCTGTTACCTAAATACAGACTTAGTATTAATACCTCGATTTACGACGCTTCTATTTACGCCGGTTGCAAAATCAACCGCCAAAAAATTTTTAAGTTTGAAAAAAATGTAGAAAAATCGGAAAAATTATGTATTAAAGTTATCTTGCAGCATGAAGCAGTTTCGGACATTGTTGCATTCAATTGGAATGCAGAGTTCAGTTGTTTGATCACTTGAGTGGAGAGGAGGTGGATTGCTACAATGTCCATTAGAGGTATGCACGGGCCGAAATCTTCTGCTTGATTAAAACATTTTCAGGTGATGACGAATTTAAATCTCGAAAAAATTCCTGGGTTCGACTCCAAGAAAGGCATTTCCATTTTACATCAGTTAACGTGTAAAACACGATTTTTTTACGGGCAGGCTTTTATCGTTTTGGAAATTAAAATTAGAAGTAATTAACCTACGACCTTCGGATATGAACCATTTTGAAGAAAAAATATAAAGTTTCTTATTCCGCTCATCTTTTTTCGCCCACATTTCGAAATCTCCCATTTTAAACGTATAATTTACTTATTTTGCTTTCTTTTGCAATACATTTATTAAATTTAATAAATTTGTAGTTATTTTGTAATTTCCGTTCTTTTGCGATAAATTTATAGTTATTAAATTACGAGTTCTTCTGTATATTTGAGACTGTCTGCCTAATTGAGCACCATGAACATTGGTAGAATAATTTAGCGTGCTAAAATACAGAATTACCGAATTTTATTGGTTACACAGCAAAAGTGAATGAAATCCTCATCCCCGTGCTGTCGTCAAATATCCTATTAATGAGAATGACGGAAGCTAAACAATAAAATTTTCTTTTCGTTTCGCAACATTAGACGTTTACAGTATTCACTCACTTTTTCTCGAGAAATTTACGGCGAAAATGTTCTGAAAAACGCAAGATTACGCAGGTGTCTCTCCTAATCCCAGACATCATTGCTGCAGTTTTTTCAAAAAGAAGGAACCTGAACTCAGAGAACCTATTGACCCAGATGAGCCTTCGTCAGGCCCTTCTCATTAACGCCGCCCCAGAACGCCACTGTCGAAGAACATCAAAGTAGGGGCCAGACAGTGGCGTTTTCGCTCCAGCAGTGGCTCCGAAGGACCAAAGTGAAATTTTTATTTTATTATTGCTCTTTTATTATTATTATTTACTGTACTGTAATTGATTACTTGCATAAAAAATATTAATATTCAGCATTTAAATTACGAAAAAGTACTTTTAGCGGTCACTATTCGTATTCTAGGAACATTCTAGGAACCTATCTCATTTAAATACATTATAATTTTACCTCAATTTGCGCCGCTTCACTTTGCGGAACCTAAACCCGGCGTAAAGTGAGGTATTACTGTACATGGAAAGAGTATACTAACGCTTGTTCAATCCGTCAATAAAATCGTTATCTTAATAAAGACATATTCAAAGGATCAATATTATATTTGCAAGGAGATGATCAACATTCTTTTAGCACAAACGCACTTGTAACTCGCTCACCTGAAAGTCTGATTGTAGGAAAATCCGTCACTAACCAGTTTTTTCCTTCAAACTAAAAACATCCAGATATCTCATTTTGTTCGATCATTCATTTCCTTGTTACGTTCGAGTAGTGTATGATATCAACTGATATTATGGCTCGCAGGGTATTAATGTAAATGCAAATGTATGTAAAAATTTAACTTCCCATATTGATGTCATTAAAATATACATAACATTGAACCGCAGAACAGTGCAAGTCCTCACTTAAACTCGGTCATATATCTGTGTTAATGGAAACATTCTAAACATTATATTTTACGCGAATCGAGCAATTTAACCATACGAGAACTTTAACGATGCCTGTGATGTCTCTTCGCTAGAAAACGAAGCCTTACGTCTCGCATCATTCTATATTTTAAATTTAGTTCACTATTAAAATATAGTAAAAATCCTCTTATGTTATAAAACTTGCGGAAGTGACTGCGATCAAAAATTGCTTATTTTACTTACGCACCGATATCCAACATTCTCTAAGTGTAGATCAGAAAAAGTAAAATAGCATATCATCCAACATGGAATGATCGCGCCTCCGCTGCTTAATCACAAGCCAACGTCTCTTGTTTTTTTTAGTCATAAAATATAAAAAATGTTCTCCGCGCATAACTGAGCCTAACATCCTTACTAGGAAAGATGCTTGCCAGGTTGTAATGAAACCTGACGTTTTGGGAGAACATTTTCTACCGAGTGTGGTGGAAAAACTTCTTTATGTGGAAACGTCTAACTATCCCATCGGAGAAAGTGATTGTTCATTTACTCTTGTCGCCAAAGACTTATTATGAATGCGTCCTCAAAACCAATCTTCCCTTCTATATAAGGCCCATTCAATCACATGCCAATGGAGTCTGTAAGAGACCAAGTCGCGAAAGCTCCTAGCAGTGAAAGGAAAGAGGAGCTCCGACTCATTTGAAGCGCATTTTTTCAACAGCTTTCACCGAGCACGCGCGGTAAAACTCAGCCCCCGGGCGAAGCACTAGCAAAAACGCATTTTTGTGGGTATTCCGCAAGTCATTGAAAGGGTTACAATGGTTATGTACTTAACATATAGGAAATACATGGCGTCATTAAATGTAAAATTTCGTTATTAGATATTATTTATGTTATTTTAAAACATTCATTGCGCATACGATAAGCATTAATGCTGATAAATAAAACGGCCACGTGACACCGATAGTTCGAATGAAGAAATTAAGGCCCGTAATTCAACATTCGTGTTTCATGACTACTTTTCATTTTCGACGCCTCCAGCACAATCGATATTTTATGCGAGATACCGTTTTCCTCTTGCACGAATAAAGCATTATTTTAGTCGCACAACTTTTTCGTCACAACCACATACTCTAACTCAAAAGTAATTTAACAGGTCATTATGTAAAAAGTTTTAAATGAAATGAGATTTTGGTGAATAATTAACTAAGCTGTCCAGCGATCCGAAGATGCGCCCAGCAAGTAAAACACTCGAGTAAGATTTTCGGACGTATCAGACGTTTTATACCCATTTCCATGTTCATTAAAACAACATACCACATTTTCATACTTGCCTATGTTTTTAATAAACGAATTTTATTTGTTATCACCGTAATGGCTTAGTTTCATTGATCTAAGTTGATATATTATTTACAGAACACATGAAAAAACAAACCAAGCATTTTCAACTCAATTAAATTTATTATTTATTTAAAAAATGTCCACAGATGGGATTCTGTGGGTACGTTTTTTGGAAAGACGTAAAATATTTATATTTCACATTTTAAATTTTAATAGATGCACTTTAAATTAAATAATAAAGCGTTTTATCCTGGAAAGTTTTGTTGGACTAATATTATTTCGGCCAAGTTAGTGAAATACTATATCGCCAGAATCTATATAAATAAAATTGTAACCTCTGTCTGTACATTTGTTTTTATGTTGAGGTTTTACTTTTTTGTATGTTTTGCATCACAAGAAGACGTTTGAACCGGTTTGCAGAATTGTTGTCTGTCTGTCTGTTTGTTTGTTACCGCATCACGCAATAACGGCTGGTCGAATTTTTATGAAACTTGTAGCGTATCTTTAGACTGGTCCAGCTTAAAATATAGGCTATGTGGCGTATCTCAAAAAAATTTTAATGGGGGGGTGTGGGGTGCATCGATTTGGTTTTTCGACGATAACTCTCGAGTAAAGTAACTTAGGAAGTTTCAAATTTGATATTTGTCACTTTCAATACAAATATAAGACCAGGCTTGTAGATGAGAAAAATCAGACCAAGCGGAGGGGGGTTGTGGGGGGGAGGGCACCCGTAAGAGAAATAATAAATAAACGCGTTACAAAATATGAACTACAACAAATGATAAACAAATTTCCAAAATCATAATTGAAGTCTTTTTCTTTTCTGTACGCAGCCTAATTACAAATAGATAAGTTTGTTGGTTACCATGTTTTTGCCTCACACACCTCAATTATCGTAATTGCTGAGCTATCCTGAAAATTATGCAATATTGCCTCAAGGCATCATTTACATTTGCATTTAGCATTTCTGGATTTAATACCTATCTCCTATATATTTATAAAAGTTTGTTTGTTTATTTGTGCATCTATACATTTCCACACCGTTAAAGTTAGAGTAATCAAACTTTCAACAGATACTTTCTTTACAAATAGAAAGGACGTAAGCTACTTTTTAATCCCAGATGTTTTATATTAATTGTACAAAAAGCAAAATAACTTTGTATGCTAATGGTAGCCCATTTTCTGTCGACTCCTTTATGCACGCCCACAATCAACCGATTCCAACCAAATTTGGCAGGATAGTAGGGGGCACGCGGGATTTTAGTGTTTGTATGTCCGCTTCATTGAAAATGGCGGTCGATTTAAACATTAAACTACGCGTATTTTCCTAAGTCCTACTATTGATTTGAATCAAATTTGGTACGATTGTGGAGGGATCCCAGAAATAATTCATAAGTGGTTTTTGTTTCTCTCTGCCCGTTTTATTCAAAACGGCGGGCGGCCGAGTGAATTCTGATCGGATTTGAACCAAATTTCCCCGGGCAACGCCGGGAATTTCTGCTAGTTTATAAATACGAACAAATAGATCATGTAAAAAATCGCTCTTTACAATTTGTTCTTTCCTCTTCCAGTTTACTACAATGTAACCCAAAGAATTAGTTTATTACTTTTTTAAAATGAAAGCATCGAATGCAATATTTTAATAAGGAGGCATGTTTAATTTTAGCTTTCAATTCAAGAATCTATAAATTAAGAACGGCCAAAAAGAAAAAAGCAATATATATATATATATATATAAATGCATGCAATAAATCTTCCAAAACTTAAATATTAAATTTAAAGTTGGTAGCATTGCTGTTAGCAAATGCTCCTTCGAAAGCAATCTTTTGAAATGAAACCAACAAAAACTGAATTGAAATTACTCTTAAGTTGTGTGCACAATTTTACTCGCGAATATACAAAATACAAATAAAACTATCCTCTTGGCAGCTATAAATAAACGCAGCATTAAATCATGCAATTTACCGATTCGAAAAAATTACTACCATTGTATAACCACCAATAATAAACTTACAGGAAAATGTTTTCGCGGTGGGCACTTATAAAAATAACAACCTAAAAATTACCCATCACTCAATGAATACCAACTTCCTTTGAGAAGGTTTGACGGACAGACTTATAATTTTAAGTTAAGGTATCATATTCCCACGGCCCTTCTTATGATGTCAGCGCGTTCTTTTTCCACGCCTAAATACTCTTCGGCATTCCTTCCTTTTTCCTCTGTTTTCGATCCCCCTACGGGCCATATACCCTATGTTCTATACTTCAGGACCGAAATCTAATGCGAATAAATGACGCAAATGAGATTGGTGCGTGCTCTGGTGAGGTCATGCTTTTCCTGGATACACGCCTCCTTAAACGACCCCGGAGGTGGTGTTAATATATATGCGCTTGTTTCTCTCTATTCCGAGAGGGAGAAAAGATGCAGTAAACCGACACCCGAGGGTGTATCGAGTGAACGATGCAATTTTTCATGAAAAATTCCCTCGGAGCCATGGCGTTATAAATCGCCCATCCAAGGTCACAAGTTGGCAGACTTGATTCCAATGGGAGGCTGCCCAAACGACGATGAATGAAAAGATATTTTCGGAACTATGCAGGCAATAATGTAAGTCTTATAGTCTCCGGCAGAAACCTGGGGTTAAATTTATGTAACGTTCCACAAGCTGCGATTCTACCAATGCCAAATTACTTTTTGCGCTCTTTTTTTCCTTAAAAAAAAATATAGGCCCGACTGGTTTCTGGTGAATGAAAACAATACGAAATTGCTGTGTGTCATGTCAAGTAAGGTTTGAGCGGAATAAATTGAAAAATTGCATCATCGCATTCGACTTCATTGACCGGCGAACGCTCGAATTTTCCCTCGGGAAGTACGCCTCGAAATCGAAACGAACGTAAATTATGTGCGACTTCTCGGTAAAGTATGATATCTTATGGAATAACTCGTGAACTTAATTCACGTTTCAAAGCAATTTCTTAAAAATCTCGCAATATTTGTGAATCCAGTTTTGGTATTCAGTTTCTGCGATAACGCTCAGAAATATATAATGAAAACTCAAATAAAACGACACGCCATTAAATGAGAGATCTTGAAAACGTCATTTGGGTAGAGTTCGGAAAATATTACGTATGTAAAATTATTTGACAAAGCAAAAATTTCTAACAGGAACGTTCTCATGCTTTAAATAGAAAAATCGTTCGAGAGGCGCGTTAATAATAAGCACTTCATTGGTCGGGTCATGCAAGCTCTTCTATGTTTGGATGTTATGTCACCCATTTCGGTGGAATTGAGAGTAAGTTAATTAAAATTCACATCTGAACGAGTCTCAGTAATCACTACCTGTTCCATTCTATACGCTTCGGCAATTAATTAAGCCGAGGTTAATTTATTCACACTTTGTATAGGCGAGGATAGGATTGATGGATACCATAATGGTTATGCGGGATGATGTTCATCGGCCAGGAATGTTGAGCAAGATACCGTGGAGGGTGTGGGATAATGGGTGCGGGAGGGAGGGAAAGAAAAATAGTGAGGGAGGGTCTCAGATACAATAAGAGTGAGGAGTACTGAAAAGATAATGAGGCCAATATGTACGGGATAAAATAACACAATTTTTAAAAAGTGAACCAAGTGAAAGATAAGGGATCTTCTTGTAATGATGATTTCACGTGATCACTTTTGAGGGAAATTTAGAGGAAGTTTTCTGCAAAAATACAAAAACGCTTTCACCAGAGCAATGATGCCCACAATTTAGGCTACTTTTGTAAATTCTTAATAATAAAACAGTTTCGTCTATATAAAAGATACCTAGAGTAACAAAAATCACATTTGTCTATCAGAAATAACTAAGTGAACGTGAATCCACAAATAAATTATAGTGTTATACTTCATTGGTTTGGCAATAAATTTGCCTACTCCTGAAGGATTCAAGTTTATCTCGAGAGTGATATATATTTACACCACTATGACATAAATAGGCCAACGCGGTCCTATACATAACTTCTGTCAAGGGTGATAAAACCAGTAAACAAATTAAAATAATTCATTCGGCGAGTTGTTAGCATGAATTACCATGCTGCCATAGAAGACATGCCAAGTCACTCTTGACACAGTTATAGTATCACGGTATGTAATTCAGACAACTGTGAAGTTGACAAAATGAGAAATGCTTTAATCGAATTAATCTGTTTAATTATTTCGACCAGTCAATATTTTTTAATCATCTAAGACAAAATCAAATAATCATTCCACAGAGAAACAATGGAAGAGTAGATGCAAGGAAAGATGAAAGTGTAAGACGAGTGAATAATTAATCGCAGCTAGAGGTTTAAAATGAAGCGGGACAGAAAATAAAACGGAGAAGAGAAAGGAACTACCTCGGGAATTTAAAAACGATAGGCTAAAGACAAAGTGAGTAAGAAAAACGAATTTCAAAAAAGGAAATCAATATTAAGCCGAAAACACGGAATTAAAATCAGAAGAAATTTGACCACGATTTAAAAAAAACTGAAGTTAAAGAAATAAAGTAAGGAATGTGGAAAAGCGTAAAGGAAAGAAGACAATAGCAAGAGATAAAGATATGTAATATAGAAAACACTGGAATAGTACACGATTGAAAAGGCTTGAGAAGATAGCACTGAGTTGGTGGGACAAAATTATTTGGGAGGGGTGATGGAGGGAAAAAATGGCTACTAAGGACTTTTTTGCTACTCGAAATGATGAAAGCGGATATAGGAGATGATCGAGGAAATATTCGCAAGTTTATAAGCAAATCAGTGGAAGAAAAACAAGAGAGACTAATGGCGGGAGCATCATTTTTTTACCCATACGGAATATTTTTGCGCGATCGGAATAAGACTTCTTAAGTAAGGGTGGGAATGAGGCAGGTACAGAGAAAGAAAGAATGACACACGAGCGTCTAACAGGATGTCCATGTGTTTTCCACTCGCGCTGCTCTCTCGTGCAGCTCCCGGTGCACGCATACCTATCTGTTTTTCCGCGTAAGTGCAAGAGTTACTTCCACGCTCGACTTCCTACTCTTCTTAAAAGAGATTTATTTTGAGTGTGTATTTTTGTAAAGCCTCCTCCCACGTTTTCCGTCTTATAGTTACTCTACCTCTCTACCTCGACCCTCGCCGCAAGCTAAACCAAACAGTACCTCTAGGTGGATATTTGTCTTAACGTAAAACGTTTGTATATCCTTATGTTCTCGCTGCATACTACTTGTTTGCATACGATATAAGGGAAATACGTTTTGTCGAGCCTGGTATGGAAATGTGCGCGCAGTGATGGTAAGAGAGGCTACTTGGTCTCATAAAGTATTCTCTTTCCAACTTTATTCTCATTTTTAGGATGTTATTTTCCATGCCTTTAATCAACCTATGATTCAGATTTGTATCAAGATCGCAATTTTTAATAATAAAGTTTTAAATAGCAATATATACGCGCAAAAAATTTAAAAATTCAGGAAACTATGTTCATCTTGTGTTTCTATTAATCCTTCCATTTGAATTTGTACGTGCAACTAAATATCAGTTACAAACCAAATTCACATTAATTTTTATGTATGACTAAGCGTTGAAATTACTAAAAACTTGTAAAGTTTTTCGTATTTATTCCTCTGTCATTCATATAACCTTCTGAATCCATCTTAGCGGAAGAAAATCGAATGAACCTGTCGGAGAAACTTTTGCAAATGACCTGCATTTTTTTATCCAATGCAAAAGATTTCCTTTTTTTTTTCAAATAAACATTTTAAAAATGCCGCAGACTTTGAAGAAAGCTTGGCTATTCACTTGAAAAATAAATCTAATCGTCGGTCAGCATAATAAACATTCCGCTTTCGCTGCAATTCTTATTCCGGAGATTTGGTAGGAGATGGAACAAAAGAGAGCTCATTAAAATTCCAAGGATACCACAGAGGTGAAACGGGTCCGATAAAAATTCCGGCCGAAAAGCACACCTGTATTCGCATGGTATATATTATAAGAGTGACTTTACTCGGAGAAACACAGTTAATTAATACCGCCCAAAAGACAAGAGGGGAAAAGGGATCGGATTCTTACGGGAAGGCGCCTTATTTTCACAAAATTCGAAAAGAAATTTTTCTCGGGGGTAAAATAATTGCCCTCCATTCATGCTCTTCACTCCTGTCAATTTCGCACTAAAACGGAACCTTATATTTTTTTTCGCGCAAAGAAGAAAGGTCAAGCGCCCACGAAAGAAACTGGGTGGAACAAGAATAAACAATGAAGTTTATAATAAGAAAACATTTTAGGCCAAAAATTTCATTTTGCATCTGATTTTTGTAAGAAACATAACATACTTTTTTAACTGCTCGTTTGACCTTTGGAGATGCGAATACACATGCGCGAACTTCGTTTTAATTATAATATATAACTTAACGACGGTGATGGTAAAGTACCATTAAGAACACGGCTGAAAAGTTTTCTTATTTAAAAATAGTTTTCTAGATTACCTTCTACGAAGTTAAATTAGATAATTATAACTGGATATGCATATACAAATAGAAATATTTAATAATATGCGCTTTACACTTAATGTAACAATGACAAACAAGTTGAATTGATTTATTTCTTATCTAAGTGGAACATTTTATATTTTTAGATTATGATAAAATTATAAAGTTAGTTTAGAAGAGGTTCAATAACCACCAGAACCGAAAATAAATAAAACGAACTTGTAATACCAAACTTTCAAATAAATTCCAATCAATAAAGAAAGCGGCTTTAAAAATCTCTTAAAATCATTCCCATTTATTCCTTGTCCAGCATAAAGATTTAACTGGATTAGCAAGCGTGGCTTTCGCATGAGACCAGAAGAAAATACTAGCATGCAAAATTCATAAGATGTCGAGCTAATGTAACTGCTAACAGTTGTTTCAATCGAGAAACGGAGGAGAACCAGAGGAACGGAGACGCAACATAGAAGCTACTCGCTTATTCCATCCCTAGTTTCCCCCCTTCTTACCCTTCTCCTATTTCTCTCCCTCTCGTCCTTATCTTCCCCTCCCTATCGCACTCTCTCCCCCTCCATCCCCACCTTCAAGGCTCTTCGCAAAGCATTGTCCCCGTTAGAAGAGAAGGCCCCGTAATTTGTCTGCCGCGAGGTCCACGGTAGCAGGCGCGTGAGGAAGGAGGCTGGGAACGGGAGAGGAGGGAGGAAGGAAAAGGGGTTATAATGCCTCCCGTGGGGAGGAGAGTTGGTTAGCCGTTGCGGAGATGGGAGAACAGATGAAGGGAGTGAAAGGAAATGTGACATTGGAATGCGGGGTGTAGGAAAGGGAAAATTTTTGACGCGTTGTAGATGGTGAAGTTTCCATCGTTTTGCAACGAATGAGCGTTTTGGAGGTGTTTGATGTCTATTTAATAGCAGATGATTTTTTTTTGCAGAGCAATAATTCTTAGATTTTCTATCTCCGGCGGTGAATGTTTCTTCTACAGACGATTTGTAGGATGAACAATATGGCGACGGAAGCGATTAATCCATCTTATTCGGAGATGTAAAGCTTAAGGAATCGCAATGATACCAGCTTATCGTGAAATTATTAAATAGCTGTACGTAAACATATAAATTACAAAAACGTAGGAAGGGATTATTATGACACGCACGCGATTGAATTTTGTGTAGCTTTCTATATTGTAATTATACTGTGCAAATTACAAAATTACACTGGGAAACAACATTTGAACTACAGCATGTTAGCGGATTGCAAGAAAGAGCAAGCAACTTTTCTATATAGAACGTTTTACAGATTTTTTAACCCTTGATTACGATATTCCAAAGGTAATAAGAAAAATTTGGCTCATGGTGTTAAAAATGTACAAGCCTTTCTTCATACAAAAAGTGCAAAAACACTGATTTCCACAAACATTCCCGATAAATTTTTAGAGGTGCATAAACGACAGTATATCAAAATCGACTTTTCAAATTTTTGTTCTTTTGCATCAAATTATAATATTCAAAAACCACTTAACTTTATATCGAGTGATAAACCACAAATAATATCCAGCATTGCTTTTTATAGGTTTTTGGCTGCTTATTTGATTTTACTTCAGTATTTTCTTCCTTTCGACATTTTTCTTAATTTTAGACTTAAGACGACATATTTTGCAGTGACATTCGCACTGTTCCCTATCTATTTACAACAGATCGTGCAATTCACACGAACATAAAACTGATGGACTTGAAGATATGAAAAGGGTGTTGAAATCGGATTTACCGTAAAGAAAAGGACATAATATTGCTGCAATACACCTGAAATAATTACACGAGACAGAACTACACCTATTACCAAAAACATTTAACATACGAATTCTGGTAACGTCCATCAAATATAAATTATTGATACGAGCCATGGGCAGCATACTAACGAAGTTTAATTGCTGCTCTCGCCACATTTCACAGGGAGACAAAACATGATATTTTTTTTATATTTACGAAATTAAAGAGGCTTTCATCAGGACGAAAGTTAAAGTACGACAGATTTTTTAATCTACACATTGGAATAGAACGGCCAATAGCCTGAATAGAAAACGCATAAATAAATCACGCAGTAGAGTGACAAAAATTGAGATAAACTCATAAATTCATCCAAAAAATTGTAATTAAGTCCTTTAAACTTCGAAATAATGTATAATACATCTGAAATTATTGGCCGATGAAAACTGAAAATCGAATGTACAATTCAAAGGGACTAGGTCAAGCGTTATATATAAAATAACTGTTAGTTTCCACAATGCATGGGACCTGTTATTTACCCTATTCCAAACTTAATTTAGTTGTGAAATACATACTGTTGCAATAAATATTGGGAAAGCATCTTAGGAAGAAAAATAAATACATTTCATGTACAAATATTTGTTTTGCAATAATGACTACTTAGTTATTGGCTTAACTTTAGTGCGTCATACAATACACGAATATTAACTGACGTAAGGCCGCTAGGTTTGTCTTGGGGCGGTTCGAAAAAACTGACAGTGTGTCCTCTATGTTAAATACCCTGGGATGGGAAAGCTTGAAGAGGAGGAGGAAGAATAAGAGAATTGTTAAATTTCATAGTATGTATACAGGCAATCCTGCTCTGCAGGATCTGAGAAAAAGAATTTCTCAACCAAGTTTTCGAGGAAAACATTACCACAATCACAAAATTAGTACTAGGACTGATAAAAAAGACGTGGGAAAATATTCGTTTGTACAAAGAACAACAAGAGAGTGCAATGACCTCCCCGAAGGAATTTTAAATCCCTTTCCAAACTCCCTGTTATTAAAAAAAAAAGGTTGAGGGTCACTGAGGAAATTTTTTAAACTTGTTTATTTTAAATTGTTGAATTTATGTCAACCTTTATAAAGCTTGTATATACATTGCCACCTGTCCAACGGCCTATTTGTAATGTTTGTAATAATAATAATAAAAATAATTTGTATTTTTCAAACTGGCGTAGGCTCTCGAATGGCTAAAGATGCCAACATTTCGGCTGCGCTACGGTAATAAAAAGTCTTTCCAATGTTAAAATAGGGAGGAATAACTTTGATTTGCATTTCTCTAGTTGAAATATTATGTATGTACCATATTCCTTGAAAATTAATGTAAAGTACATTGAAAATAAAACGAACTGAATAAAAAATCAACGCGAGAATAACCTTCCATTAGTTCGAACAAATCAACGGCTATCAATTGAATTTCGAGCAGGCTATAAAACAGGGGTGGGCAAACTACGGCCCGCGGGCCACATCTGGTCCGGAGAGCACCTTATGTGGCCCGCGATGCCTTTATAAAAGAGAACCGTGAAATGTGAAACAGTAAATTTCACATTTGGTGTTTAAAATTATGGCCGGAAAACCTTATATAACGAACCTACTGAATTAAAAATGTATTAATAATTGATTTTCACTAATATAACCCTTCACATTCTCTCAAATAACTTCCTACGTGAGACCTAATGTGGCCCACCTAACCACCCACAACTACTAATGTGGCCTCGTAAAAAGTTTGCCAACTCCTGCTATAGAAGGTGGAAATTTCAAACCATAAACAAGCAAATATTAAATAGTTTTTTAATCCTTTGCTTTCGTTTAGATTAAAGTTTTATATGGCTTTATTCATGGCGCGATTGATAATAAACAACCCAACCCAACAGCCCCAAGCGGAAGATCAAAACACGAAACCGGCGGTTTACGGCGCTGGTAATGCAGCGCCCCTGGCGGCAAAGCAATAAAGTCGAGGGCAAACACTTGGCGCCATAATAAGCGGCCGTTAAAGATTTTTATCTATCATGGAATTAATTATCATTTCAATGCGAGAATAATACAATCGAAATTATTTAGGTGAGAAAGTCGTAAATAATCATATCAAAGCAAACGTATTTTTGCATAATTCATTTTACAACTTGCTTGTTCGGAATAAAAGACAACTAAAAAAAGATTATTAGAGTCTGCCAATTTCCACCACATAAAGATGGTGTTGGTGCTGATGTTGGCTAAGGACGAGATCCAACCGAGAAGTGGAATGAAAAGAAAACGCGAGACAAGAGACTGGTTTTTAGTGAATGACGGGGTTGCCGACCTCTTCTTGTCAGAAAGACCCCTGGGGCAGAGGAAAACATGGCATACCTACAAGTTCCACATAACCAGTATGACAGAATTTTCCCAGAGGGGGAGATGTGAATTTTGTTTTGGTCAAAGCCTCGCACCGCTCAAGCCCAAAACGGTTACCTCAAAAGACAGAACCTAAATTCTACCTCGAAAAGAAATAAAAATAGTAGTACTTTTACACGGCGCAAAGGAAGAAAACTTTTTAAACAATCATTTAAGTTTTCACGCGTTGATGCCTCGGTACAAATTATGACAACAGGTTTCAGTGAATCAGAAAGGCAGCGAAGGAGGAACCGAAAAATGAATGGTTGCAAGGAAAAACCCTCACGTTCTACTCAAATTGACGGATTGGTCGAGTGCTTTGAGTAATTAGGTGGCATTAATTTCTGTAGGATTTTCATCAAAAACCAGCAAAAGTTGTCGGCTGATGTTGCAAGAATATTCTGTAGACAGAAAAGGTGGAAAACGAATTCAGTTTTTTACAACCATAGTTCTTGAATTTAAAATGTTTACGTTGTGACGGTAAATAAGTAAAAAATAATTGAAATGTCTGAACGGAATGATAATTTACTTTCTAAATTAAATGTACTTATTGTGCCGCCGAATTTCTTTATAAATAGACCAAAAGGAAGCAAAGAACATTCCAATTCTTTAAGTTTCAAGTTATTAAACTCTACTATAAAAACAGTAAAACGAATGGGGAAAATCGAAAATTCGATACATGGATTTTCGAGCTACTGAAAACTATACATGAAATATTCCCTCGGGAAAATTAATTTACTTTTAGTTAGGAAAAATTCCACTAATTATTTACAATTTTTATGGATTTCACTTTGCTATAAAATTAAAAATTCCGTGCAGATGTAATTTTTAATTGAGTATGCATAAAATATTTCCCTTCTTATTTCTCACTTATTTTTTACTTTAACCTCCTTTTCCATTTTTATACTAGGTAAATATGTAATGATGCGACCTAAAAACTATTTATGGCAATCCCTAAGGGAATATATATATACATAATATAATCTAAAAGGGCCGGCCCCGGTGGCGGAAGGGCTAGCGCACTGACCTACCATCACTGAGGTCGCGGGTTCGAATCCCGCCGAGGGCATGATGTTTGTGTTCGTACTCATAATTCATATTTTCATCACTCATGTGTGCGTGTCTGATGTGGAAGGCAACGGGAAACCGCCACATTTATTCCCTAGTCATGTCAAACCAATTTTAGGATTGAAAACCATGAATGAATGAATCTAAAAGAAATAATATATACCTAATATAAACTGAAGTAGCGAAGAAAGAAACACAAAGTGTGACATAGAGTTCTCCAAAGCAAACTGTTTTTAAAACTACGTAAATAAGTAACTTAAATAATTAGACGTAGATTTTCCAGAAATTGTGATTTTCAAACCTTTGAAGATATGTCACAAAACTTCGCATTGGTAAATAATTATATCCTGCGGATAACATAGGCTATATGGCGATAAAAAATTGGGGGTGAGGGGTGCGTAATTCAATAATTATTTTCCCATAAGCTTACACGTAATTTTCGATTTTTCAGAGTGCAAGATTTTCATCTTTCACTAATCTAAATAGGTAATTGCGAACGAGTTTTCTTCATTTTTGCTTTATTCAACGGTTAAAACTGTGCACTATCTTATTGTTACGATGTTCACATGTTACACGGTCGAAGTTTTAGATTCACTAAATCCGTTGAAGTTCAACGGGAAGTTCTGCTAGTTAATATATAATTCAGAAACCGTAATTATTGACCAATGAAATACACGAAGCGAAATGTAGTTACCACTATAATTTTTTATGAAAGCATAGGAATTGCCCACTGATTGTCGTCTAGGAAAATTGGAGACTAATGATTTATTAATTTGAAAAACATTTCTGATACATTAATGACATTTCATAACTACATAAAGATAAATGTCCCGTAAAAAACAATTTCGGTGAGAACAAAACGAGTGAGAATTAAGTATAAAACCACCAAATGTGTACGTTTTCCAAACCGCACCAACACAACACGAGAAAATTAATCCTTTAGATCAGGGGCGTGCAACCTTTTTATATATACTAGTGCTTTGGCGATTATAGTTTACATCGGAACATACTCAAGGGACTACATTTTATAACAAAAATTAAAGTTTTAAACATTTTTTAGCGTAGAAACTTCGCCAAGCAATATGTTATGGCAACAAACGAAATTAAAATGTACAAAATTATCTGTAATAAATATCACAGACGATATCTTCACCAAAGCTTCGCGGGCCGCATAAAATGCTCTCGCGGGCCGAATGTGGCCCGCGGGCTGTAGGTTGTACACCCCTGCTTAAGATACAACAGTAATCCAGGTTAAATTTACGGTGTATTTTAGGTTATGACGAGACCGTGCTTGACCAGCTCCGCCAGGCCTGTCAGGCTGGTAAATTGGCCACAAATCAGAGTGTACGTGTTTATAACCCTAGGTCCCTGAAGAGAACTGGAAATCCGCTAACCTGCTGCAGATAAGATTTCTTGGCTCATTTCCTTGAGGTTTGCTACAAAAAGCGTTGTCTACGCTGCACAAAAAAATATTCTCCGAATGATCGAATGATAGGATAGAAACCACTCACGGCAGGAACTGCGAATTCTTACCGATAACCCATCTCATCCAGCAGTTATTGGCTGATGAACCCATCCAGTTCTATCGAAACGATAATAATCAGCGGATTTCCAGAAGCGATAGAAAAAAAAACCACGCGATTTGAGGTCCAACCGATAACACAAGAGGGCATCAACGATGACGAGAATCGCGCCCCTTAGCATTCAGTCGGCTGGAACGCAAAAACTGGCGCGAAAGACGAAAAAATAAAACGAACGCCCCATTCGATCCGAGAAAGGAATAGGTACTCTTACGAAGCCGATCATGATCGAAGGGATATTTGACAGGGGGAAAATTCGTTACAAATCGATCCAGCTTTGCTTTGTTTTTATTTTAAGATCCTCGCTTCCATGGAGATTTCAACGCGCGGTTGATCTACGGCGTAGAGCGGCGAAAAACTTATCAGGAATGCGAGACGAGGCAAGAGAACGGGAGATGGTGAGAATGAGAGGAGGAAGGAGAGAGGGAGGAGGAGATGGAAGAGTCAGGAGTCGGAAAGAAAATGAGGAAGGACGCCTCGGCGTGTAATCACGCGGTAGGGTCGACCGGGATAATGGAGGGGGAAAGCGCCCTCGGTGCATGATGGGGCGAGATTTTCCATGCAGATGAGGACGTGGATAAAGTGTGGGCGGGCGCGAACATGGTCAAGTGACGTGAGAGAGGGTTAGAAGAGAAGCGGAGGAGGAAGGGGAAATAAATGGCGGATGAAGGAGAAGAAAGAGGGAATGGGGATGGGTAGGAAGTGGAAAGGATCGAAGAATATGCGATAAATTAATTATTTGTTGACTATTTCACGGGCAGAGTGGTCTTAAATCATTTTCGACCGCCAAAATTCGACTAATAATTGGGTGCACATCACCGATGTTACCTGAACCTCTCCGGTAAGATTATAGCCACGGCGAACAAAATATTTTGAAATTAGGCTATGAACAAAATTCGGCCTTCCAGAAATATTTTTTAAATGTTGTTTTACTTCAAGAAATATGTTCACGGAACCTATTTTATGAGAAGTGAATAAGGTTATTAAGCAAACATTCGTGCATGACAACAAAAAGGTAATTACTCTCCAGTGAAAGTGAAATAGAAATTTATCTCAAACAAGAATATCTGTTTTGGAGGGAAAGTGATTAGGCTTATTCTAATTCGTTTTCTGTTAGATTTATATCAAAAGTGAAAATTTTCTTTCTCAAATTTTTACTGAATTCATTTATTTGGAATATGGATTCTATTCTAGATTATCTAGAATAAAAAACCAATTATATTGCTATTGTATGAAAATAACATTTTTTCCGCTTCTGTAATTTAAAATAAACATTTTGATGATTTGAGTGCATTACAAAAAATGCTTTCGATATGCTTTGAAAAACATATCAGAGCATTAGGAATGAAAATTTTTTCTTCACGATCACTTCAAGCAAAGACTGGGAGTCAGTGCATCACATCCTTACCCAAAGAGATGCCAAAAACAGATCTTTAAACATTATAAGACCTCACTAACATAATAATCGTTTAAAGTAGTCAATCATGTTACATTTATCTCTATAATGTGCCTTTTCGATAGATGTTCTCTGCTAAACGAATTTCATTGGTTGTTCAGGAAAAGTACATCATAAGAATCTTAGATCGGTATTTTTATAAAATTATGGTGGTACAGGAAGAAAAGTGTACTACTTCATGCCGATTTTAAAGATCTCTGGAATTCATTCGGCAAAGTGTATAATTGTAAATCAATAGCAAATATAGATAAAAATTTATATCAACTTGACGGCTGTTAGATATTTTCCCTCGAATAAATAAAACCAGTAAAGATCGATTGGATGAGCTCCGACTCACTGTAATCCGCCTCCCGTAATGCATTTAACATAATACATACTTTACTGTTCATTGATTTATCGAGGGCGGCAGAGTCGTATACTCAAAGATAAATGATCGGGAAATACCTGGTAGAAGGATTTCAAAGCAATTTCGGCGAGTTCAAAGAATGACAATCAGGTATAAACCATAAAAAATTTTCCATCATAAACTCCCGAAAATGAAAGGACAAACCGATATATTTCACATACAAGCAACAGGATATTCATATCTATTCAACATCTACGAGTCCACTTAAGTCACGTTCTATCATGAGGTACAAAATAATCATTTTATTTCATTTGATTATTGTTGACGCCATCAGCGGGATTATTCTCGTTAGAAAAGTAGTACGAAACAGTGCTGAAAAAGCAGGAATTCTTATCATTGGTCAGGCCACGCGTTAAGTATGTAGGATTCGTATGAAAAGTGTCACAGGGCAGCTCAATGTAGCTAGATTTAATCATCGCATTATTATATTATTAGAGGACCTTAACAGCGAATCTACAGAGAACATCGGTTGAATTAACGATTGAAAGATTAAGTCAAGAGATTTTGAAGAATATTTCACCTATATCACATGGCACGGCCACGCGGGTTAAGTGTGCGGATTCCACAATATAATTCTTTTCATCAGGAATGTTCGGGCACACCAAAGGAAAGCTTAGCCTTCAGGTGAGGACTGTAAAGGCCAATTTTCCACCAAAAAATGGTAAATTTGGCGATGCTGTGTACATCGATGGATTATTTTTAAATTTGAATTTATCGGGTAAATTAAGGAATTTCACGTATACATCGAACGGAAGATATCACTCTATACCGTCATACGTGTTGATTTGAAATTTAGTAATGATTATAAACAAATGATAGATTTAGCACAAATACGAAATACTATCAAAAATGTGAACGCTTTCTAGCACGTTTATGAAATGCGCGAAATTCCTACTGATCCCTTCCATAATTCTCCACACCCTTCGACTAAATGCAGCGTAAAATTATTTCCACAATCAAAACAATATAGATGGCCAAAACAACCCCTACGGATAAAAATTGTATACGGTTTTCCAATCTTTGCCGCACCCTCTGGCGCGCTAGAAGGACTCACTCTATTCACATCTCGCGTAATATTAAAGCGAGAATAAAAACGAAAGCAGAAGGCAATTAAGATTCCGCTCCCGACCAAGGTGGCTCAATGTTCCGCGTTTCAAGGTTGATCGAAACAAATGTTCACGCGAAAAAACCAAAAGGTAAACAAGAAATAACGCCATATTTATGTTCGATACTTAGAGAATGTGAAAATCTCCAGGAACTGCGTGACTCACTTCTGTATCTCTCTCCCCTTACCACTTTTTCATCCCCCATCAATCTCTATATCCTCTTTCACTCCTCAAGGAGAAGGCGGAGGATGCTTGATCGAAATGAGGACAAAAATATAACACTGAAATAACCGGGTGGCGATGACGTTCCAGGGGGATTGCGGGAGGATCGCAAAATTAAGAGTGGAAGCGAGGGGCGAGCAAATACAGGATGAATAAAAAGAAATCCTTACACTTGAGAAGACAAGCCAATTAATGAGGGAGGCCGCGAATCTGGATGACTTCATGTCCCTCGAGGGAGAGAGAGAGATGTGGAGATAGAGACGGAGGGAAAAAGAGACGGGGAGAGAAGGAGATAAAACGACGAAGCTGCGAGAATCCACGCATCATGTAGCACCACCACTTTTACGCCAGTTTTACTCCCTCATTAAGCATTCCTTGACAGCAGAGAGAACGAGAGAGAGGGAGAGAGAAATAGAAGAAAAAAATGGGGTTGGCAGATGAAGGGAATAGAGGTTACTTCTAAGGCGGATAAACGCTAAGAGTTTCTAAGAGATTCCTTTCTTATTATTCTCCGATTGTCGCAAATTCACTCACGAGCACGAGCACGTCTATAAATTTATTCTCCAACTATGTGAAATTTTATTCGCTATGGGGTTAAGATTTCACGGTCGTTCCACAAGAAAGGAAATTAACGAGATAGACGGATTTTTTTGCTATGGTCTAGTTTATTTTTTTTAAACATTCATTAAAGAAGGGAAGCATCGGAAAGCATTTTTATGCAGAATATATTTCAATCTTCGCATCTAACATGGAATATATTTGATAAGTACAAACAGGGAGATAAGAAAACATTCATGTGATTATTATGGAATTGCTATAATAAGAATCGTGTTTTCATGAAAAAAAAATAAGTCTTAAAGGCGCAAGTAAGTTTAATTTACATAAAAAATGTCCGATTTTATTCGTAATTTTGGTAAATGGTTTTTATGACTAACAGTTCTTCTGTAGAGGTAATTTTTATAATAGATAATTAAATATTAAGCGCAAAATTTGGTATTTTGGTTTGAGTAACTTTGTAAGAATTGAAAATGGCGCCAAAGAGTTCATTTTTATTTTAAAATCTCACCGAAGAAACACGTTTGGCTTAAAATTTACGAGAAAGGTAATTTTACGCAAAAAAAAATTCAGGGAAACGAGTATAGATCCACCAAAATATAACCTCGCGCCTCGTGAAAATGAAGGCGGTCTCGCAATCGCTTATAAATAACACTTCAACCTCCTGGAGCCAAGTCAGGGCCGAAAAAAATAATGGCGCATTGTAACCCTAAATCAGCCGATGGAGCGGACGAGGCGGAAAAAAAAACAGGGCCAAAGGGGATTAAAATGACCGATGCAACACCACGCGCAAAAAAATCTCCATTCCTTTAAAAAAACAAAGGCAGTTATACCGCTAAGTCCTCGATATTTCTTCTTTTTTCCCCCCTCATTCGACTCCGGGAAATAAGACGGCTAAAGTGGCGACGAAGGCCGAGTGGATGAAATTGATGACGAAGATGAGAAATCGTAAGAAAAAGATCACATGGTCCTTGGAGGGAGGAAGGAGGATAGGAGGAGAAGGATTGGGATGGGGAAGGGGGAGGAGTATGGAGACAGAATAATAAGGCGGATGAAGGATCACCCCTAAAGGATGCCCGAGACGGATTAAGTATGGGGAGTGAGAGAAGAGATTGATGGGCCCGTGTGTTGGTACGAATGTATGTGCAGAAGGTGCGAGAGGTAGGAGAGGGGGTTTTGGCCAAGGGTGTGGAGGTTGATACGCGGCTATTTTTATATGGAATGGGAGTTCTTAGGTTAAGCTGTGGCGAGCACTAAGGACATTGCGGAAAAGGGGTCGGCGTAGGATGTTGTTAGGAGGAGGAGAAAAAGTGGAAGAGATGGGTGGACAAGGCTCGGAGAAAAGTTACGGAGGTGTTGGGCGATGAAGAGGTTAAGATGAACGTCTCGTTGGGAGGAGGGTGGTAATGGCTGGGATTTTATCAAGGAGATGATGTGTAAGGAAGGGGAAGGAAAAAGTGGACGGAAGGGAAGTAGAAAAATGGGGAGGGAGTGGACGGGAGTAAGGGAGAGAGAAAGCGAAAGGGAAAGATAAACATGGCGGGATTAAAACGGAAGAAGGCGGTCGGGGGTCCATAAGCGGAGGACAGTTCGGTTGGAATGGTTTGAGGATGAAGAAATAAATGGGTAAGTCGGAACCGACGGGGAATCTGGATATTCCACTTGCTTCGATAGAATTATTTTTTAAACTTTGCATTTGGGAATCTAAAATGCATTTTAAATTACAAAGGCAATATTATATTCCAGTCACGAATAATTCGGAAGTAAAATTTGTCATAATTCCAATAAAAGTTGAAGGAAAAATTCATAACTCATCTTATTTTATTTGAATCTCAGGGCACCAATGAGATTTCAATACAAACGACTGAATTTCTTAAAGGTTAAATATAACCAATTTTCAGTAAACAGTAACTTATTGTTAGTAAAATTTCCATTAAAATACCTGTTCATGGCAATCAATCGAAGGTGGAGAAATGCTAACCGTATACTACTTATAACAGTTAATAAAATCAATATAAAAACACTAAAGAACGATTTAAATTTTAATAACATCCATTTCAATAATAAGGGTAACGAGAGCAATAAACAGCGTAGATAAAACATTACGAGCACGCGAACCTCCTGATTACCTCTTTAATCTTTAAATTCGGCTTAGTAAAAATTATAAAAACTGTGAAAATCTATTACATCGCAATAACGCAATTTTTCTAAAAATAAATATAAACAGGAGAATTAAAATTTTTCGCAAAGAAAGTAACAAAACTATAACTACGTGTAAGTAAGATCGTAAAACCTTCACTTCTAACCTTACGAACTTTTTCGACAATATTTTATACATTTAAACACCTGTGACCGATGGCTGACAGTGCAATGCGCCAATAACGTTTTAATTTCATATTATTTTCTGCGAGCCTATTTTCTTAATTTACTGACAGGAAAGAATAAATATTACGGCGGGCAGTTAAAAAGTAAGGGTAACATAACATGGGGATATACTCTGAAAGGAGGGTCACTGTTTTATTGTTATTCATGCAGAATCCAAGCCCAATGAATGTCTAATCAAACCTCATCAACCTGACAGCTTAATGGTCTCCAGTTATTTTTAACAGACATTATTGCCATTTGTTGGCATTAAATTCCAAGACCATCTGCTGGTAGAAGCAATCGCGCTAATCATCGACTACCTTGCAAAAAACAAGCGACTTAGTTGACGTCTTAAAAAAAATGAATGGCGGAAGATGATTACGACGGTGCGTATGAAATTATTCTTTGTACACTGTAATCGCCTTAAGGTTAGCTATGCTGACGAGGTCAATTTAAAATACTCGCTGACGATAGGCGAGAGTGTTTACATGAGATAGGCAGAATAAAAGTAAAGGAATCGAAAGGACTAATCTGCGGTGAATAACGATTCAAGTGGGAAGACCGTGCCTATGCTAGAAAATTTGCATTTATATCAATAATTGTTTATTTTTATTCCTTAAAATTTCAAGCAACATATCACACGTATATCGTCGATTTATTATGGAGGATATGTGAAGGTATAGGTGTTTCGGTCTCTAGTTTAGGATGCATGATAAAAATAGAGATGGGATGAAATCGACACGAAAAATTATGAAATAGACAAAATAAGAAGAAAATATGAGACGCGGAATAAATAGATAGAGGGATATTTATCGCGGCAGAATTCAAAGCGATACGTGGAAAGGACAGTATTTTAGAGAGATAGAGGGATTATGGAGATAATAGAGAGAGAAGGATAGTTGCTCGTACGAGTGATCATTAAGAGTTGAAGAAATGGCGAGAGACGGAAGGAAAGTGTGATAAGTTTATTGGTTATAGAAAAAATATTAGCGATTGATGCGTTAAGATAGAGACCAAAGGATAATATAAGCACCTTCCAGAGTACTGAAGGAATAGGTCCCATATTTTAAGATGATTTTCGAGAAAACTGTTATAGAAGGAGTTTTACTGTGAGACTGGAAGGTCGGATATGTCACATCTGTTTTCAAGGATGGAGATAGGGGTAAGGTCCTTGCCAAGAACGCAAGACTTGCTAACTTCTTTTGTCCACAGTACTTGGTATTCTATTAATATATATATGAAGGATCATTTTTTAAAATCTAAATGAACTTTTATGCAATATTAAAACATCGCTGTAACTTTTCCATTTTCTGGAAACTGGGCATTCAAGATAGCGACATTCGGGAATATGGTTTTCGGGAAAGTGACCTTATCCCATCAAGACAGACATAGGTTATTAGCTAACAAAGAGAATCGTTTTAGAAAAGGCAAGAGGATGGGAGTTGAGATGGAAAATACACACATTTGATAGCCTTATCCATAAAAGCAAGGTATTTTGAACTCTTTTTTTGATTACTCATAAATCAGCATTTAAAGTCGGGGGCATGTCAAAATGATATTACGTATATTCAGTTTGAGATTTTTTCGAAGAATCGAATATCTGTGTACTTATAGATTAATATCTAAAATTAACAATCGGCTGATTAAATATAATCGTGAAAATTGTAAGGCTAGAATTATACAGAAATTGATAGGGCATGTAGCTTTGGGATAGGAATCGATTTATACGTACTAATATTAGTACAAAAAAAGGACAATGCGTTAGGAAATGTATCTGTAGTGGTTAACCAGATAGTGAGTTTACATTGGCTACTGAATACATTCTTTAAATTATTTCACTTTCAACTTGTTCTACCGTTTATTTCTCAGTTCGTCGTGTTTCTATTTCTAACATATTTAAGTCTTTCGAAATTATAAAATTCCTTCTTTTTAAATAAGATTACGCGCATCACATGAACAAAACGGCAATGTTTCGATTAAAGACAAAATAACTTATTTTATCTTCCCATCATCGCTTACCAACACGACAGCCCCAACCCCAACCCAAGAATCGATGTCCGCGAAAAAACCTGAACTGCTAACCCTGAGCCCAAGCGAACTCGTCCAAGAAGATACACGCAACGCTTCGTTAAGTGTGACATCGAAGGCAAACTATTCCTCCTTTTAGCTTAGTTGCAGATACATTTGGAGGAGAGAGAGAGGGAGAGAGAGAGAATGATCTATTTGTAACGCATAATAGGACTCGATAAAAAGCAAAAGAAAAAAGAGACAGAGAAGATGGAATAGGGAAAAATAAAAGGGAAAGAGGAAAATAAGGGATGGAGAGTCAAGAGAGAGGGGGAGATAGGCAGCGTTGGATAAGGCGGGCGGGTGAAAAAGAAGTTACGAGGATACGAGCGGTATGTATGTCATGGAAGACCGCATGCTGTTCTCCAGCGCGGTTAGAGATCGAAAGGAGAGGGGGAAATGAAATGTTGGGAGAAAGGAATAGTGGGGAGAGGAAGGATGCTAGAGGGAAAGAGGAGGAGGCGAAAAAACCAGCGGAGGAATTTTTTTCATAAAGGCACGACTTTCGGTCGCAACAAACGCCCGTCATCGCCCTCGAGAAAGCACCGCCTCTACGATCCCTCTCTCGCCCCGATCCCTTTCCTTCTCATCCTCTCTCCTTTCTCACTTCCTCTTTCCCAATACGCTTCTTCTTAAGTATTCTTTTCGTCTCTTTCATCACACGTTCGTTCTCATCCTTTCTTTCCAAATACTCACTTTCAAAGCAGAGTAAACTTCCGAAAAACCGGATATCAAATAAACGGAATTTCTAAATATAACAGAACAGAAAAATAAATAACAATTGTTTTAGATTTATAACTTGAAATCTGTTAACACTATATTATGTAAACGCGTATGTACGGCATTTACTCGCCCGTTACTTAATAACATGTAGCACAGTATTATTTGATCACTCATTTTTCTTCAAGTGCTTTCTTTGCCATGAAACATTTGTCCATTTTTTAAATTTATATTAATGGTATTTAAATAAGAATATGGATTAAGCAGAATATACGAATAGTTGGGAAGTGCTTGATACCAAAGCATCCGACAAAGCGTGAGTTTCCTTTTCTTTTGCTCCCTAAGCATCCCTGTCGCCTTCTCTGCTCCTCCTCATCTGAAACTTCCCTCTACATACGATTCCCTTCCCAACTCCTTCCTTTTCTTCCACACGGTTCTTCCCACGCAAAGAGGGCAATCTTTAGCGCCTTAATCACAGAGGTAGAATCGTATTACGTACTTCTCCTCCCACGGGCTTCAAGAGGTTAAACGCTACCCCTTTAGTCCTATCGACATCGTGTGGACTGGAAGGAGAACGGTTTCAACCGAAGGTTTTTAGTCGGTGACGGAATTGAATTATTCGGATCGCTTCAAATTATGAGTAACACACGTTCTAAAATGACGCAAAATTGCCTTTTCTGTATCGGTGTAAGTTTATTTTCATTCCATGCACATTAATTGGAAAATGTTATTCATACTGAAAAAAATATTGGATACATAACAAAGGATGTCATCGAATAATAGCAAAATTAAAACAATGGTTTGGAATACATTTTTTTAAATGAATTGTTCACTACAATATTTAACGCTCTTAACAAAGAATAACATGAAAGTCGATTATATTTCCCGGAAAATAACGCAGAGCATTCGATATAGAATGTCCAATGCCTGAAAACTAATTCAAGAACAGGAACTTACGTATGAAAGATTAAAAAAATGATTACTTATCTTAGGTATCTCAAATAGCCGTAACCATGTTACCTAAGTAAATACTTAATTTTAAAAACGTTTTATGCTTAAAGTTTTATTATTGAACTCAGAAGATTTTTAAAATTACCATAATTATTACTTTCGAAAGTTAATATAAAAATAAACCCCAATTTAATAAACCTGTGACGGAATTATGAAGAATTATACGTCATTAGCAAATAAAAATCGCGGAATTCTAAAATTTAAAAAAATAGAAAATAATCTTGGACATTACCGTAATTTAATTTGATGTTTTCTAAAGCCTTCCTTGTGAAGAGGCAAACATGCTCCGAAGATGTCCTATGCTTGATCCGACCTGGAAAAGTTAACACGTATTAGTTTTCTCCAAGTTTATACTGCGCATATTTAGGGAATAGTTGTATAATTTAACAGCTAAACTAAGCGGTATTTATGTCTTTTAAACATCATCAATAAAACTATGAATCTGGTTTCCGTAAGCAGCAAAGGCCTCGACTATTCACATAACACAAGTTAGTTACATAAATCAAATGAAAGTCTCTTATCAAAATTAACGAGAGTTTCCCTCGATGGGCCGAACGTAAATGTTGCGTAGGGAGAATATCTGAGGAAATTTGTGGATGAAAGGAAATGGAAAGAGGGAAAGTTGACAGATGCGATAAATCGCTGAAACATTCAGGTGTTTTGAGGAAAAAGTAACCGCAGCTGATATCACATCTTTCGCGGAAAATGCTATTAAAAACAGCCCGAACAAGAGTTTCGCGAAAGTAAATATTAGGTCCTTATCGATCATCTGCGATATCGGACGGAATCCTTAAGGTATATTAAATCTCGGCCTTCCGTGAATATGAAATATTTTAGACTTCTATGTAAAATTAAATCCTTCATCAATTGCTGTTTTCCGCGTATATAAATCGTTCAAAACTCCATTATATTAGCTGGTGGAGCTAAATTATTTACCTTTCTCTTACTTTCTATTTCGGTGTGTCATTATGTTTAAAATTGGAAGATCTAAGATACCTATCCTAAATTTTCTCCTTCCACCTAAGTCAATACATGTGAGAGACTGCAAATTTGGCGAATGCCCATTTATAAACCGGAGATACTCCTTCCCTCTCATAGTCCTGGGAATTTCCAAACGGATGTATTTTTTCAACGAGATCGAAATTCATTTTATTTTCATTTTGCTATGTTATCTTTATTCGTTTACTTTTCTCATTTCCATTTACGATTAACAAATCCATCACAAATTTTTCAATCATGTTATTAAACATATTACATTTATTATTTAAGAGACATCTATCCCTATCATGTGGGTGCAATTGTCATAAAAATATTTAAATTACTAACAAGAATTAAGTTATCAAATGCACCATTTCCGGTAGATTGAATTGTTTTAAAGAAAGTTACTAAGTATTTTACTTAACTTTTCTAAACAAAAAGAAATCTCTCAAAATCGCTGTCGTTTATTAGTGCATTTTCTGTTTTTTTTTATAATTTGTCATAATTATGTTTTCAGCATCACCGAATCCAAATTTAAACGCCACCTTACATTTTTAAATGCATGACGTAATGGGACGCACTTCCTTCGTCAGTAACAACAGTGCAGACATATCCATAACCTTCGCACCCGATTCAATACCGATGCATTAGAAAGTTAAAAGACCGCACCATCCATCGGACAAACGGCAAAAAACCAAACCATGCGAAACATAAGCATCGTCTGATAATTCAATCGGGTGAAAGTTTGCAAATTATTTATATAAACGATAAGCATCGCTCGTTTCGTACCCTCATCAACGAACGATTTCAATATTCGCTCCAAGTGTCGAAACATCCTTCCATCTGAACGAGAAAACAAAACGCACCGCAAACAGAACCCGCCATTCCCCTTTCGTAACGAAGGAAGCGGACAGTTCCGTGGCGATGTCTGAAATTAAAAGGTTCCGAACGCTTGCGGTTGCAATTATCAATCGGCCGAAGGATAAGCGGGTGGAGGGAGGGAGTGAGTGAGAGAGAGAGAGAGAGAGAGAGAGAGAGAGGGAGAGAGGGAGGATTGGAAATTAGACAAAATGATTGCCTCTATTACAACGACGCAGCGCTGTGGGAGTTTTGAAAGTTGCGAAAAGGATATCTCCTCCTCTTTTTTGTTTTTATCCATCTCCGGATCCCTTCCTATCCTTCGTATCCAACCCATTATTACGTTCGAACCCGTTATTATTCGGTGGCGTTCCCCGCTGGTCCCAAACGCCTCCCCCTCCATCTCTGCCTCGCGGTCGCACACCAACGGACGTTTGACTCTCCTCGAGATTCCTCGAGCGGTCGCGTTACGTGAGAATCTTCCTCGGATTTTCCCACAGCGGAGTCGAAGCGATTACTTGTCCGGCGGGAAAAAGATAGATGCTTAGGAAGCACGACCTCCTCGATGGTTATGGCTCGGGTATCAGACCGGAGGCGGATGATGGAGGATTGTTCGAGGCGCAAAAAAACGAGCTTTAAATCGATTGCCTATCGCATACGGATTTAATCGAGGAAATTCTGAGAGGATTAAGGGCAGTAAGTTAATCGATGTCAGAGAGTTTTGCTTATGAGCAGATAAATTCTCGATCACGTCGGCTATTTAAGTTTCAGGTGGAGGGAAGTAATAGACGCTGCTGTTTCGGATTGTTGCTTAGAAAATATGTTGATGGGGGGAAGATAATGGGCGCTCCCACAATCGATACTGCGATTTATGTTTACTGGGAAACGATGCTATGATCCTTTTATGACTAAAAGTGACCTCATGCTCAACCATGGCGCTTAACTTATATTTTGAAGAACCATTAGTTTCTTTTAATCTTAGACAGCAGTTATTGGCAAAATTTCACGTGAAATTATAAATATTCACCATTGGTAATGGAGTCACTTGAAATTTATTCATTCGGTTCGAAAGACGATAAGACAAACGTATAACGCAGTGAATAAATTAGTAAGCTACATATATCAAAGCAGCGATAAACTCATTTATTTAAAATAATATATTATGTTAATCAGAATGTATTAAAGACAAAAATTTTAAATCTTACATTGTAGCGCGATTTGTTATTTTAATTATTTCCCTGATGCACTTTCGATCATATCATTTCTAATTAATTGAACGGATACGTACTGACAATTTAAAATTAATTTCACACATATACATGCGTTGAGTTCTTCTCTTTTTTGAGATGAGGATCGATGTTAACTGCTTACAACACAGATACACAGCACTCATTTAGTCTCTCCGTATACACTTAAGAGGTACTTGCGAACACGAAGTTTTTCAATATAATTTCTTTTTGGAAAAAGTTAACATCTTGGGAAATTAAGTGCTTTAACTCATGTTATGACAAAAAGCACGTGAGATGAATTTAAATTAAATGAATAAATCATTAATTAACTCACCAGAGGTTACTGAGCTCGTATTATGGCTGAAAAAATTCACACAAGCTTATTAAAAACCGGATGCGCATTTCGGCTGAAATGCAGTCGTATTCAGTGGTAATTCACCGGAAGTAGATTCTAAAAGGATTGCCTTTTTCTTAATCCTGTTGTGGCTACCCGAGACAAGTAACTTTTTCAATTTTTAAAAATTTTTAATGCATATTCTTGAAATAATTTATAAACTATACGTTTCAAAAAGGTAAATACTTTTATCCTAGGATGAAGCACCACAAGAAGGAGGTTAGGTTATTTTGATATATACTGAAAGATGATGAGGAGGGTAAACAGGAAATCTTGTCCTACTGAAATTTCATTTTTCATTTCCAGGGAGCCTTTGATCACGCCGCCTGGATGATGCCATTCCGCTGAGGAATGAGCGGGATCTCACAGAAAATAATGGTAGAGAGAGAAAAATTAAGAAAATAAGTTGAAGTGGGACCTCACAAAAAATGGTATTTCTGTGGTAAGAAGAGAAGCGTGGAAGATAATATACCCATGTTTATGTTTCATATCAAGATTGTACAGACATTATTAGACAGTCAAACTGAATCAAGATCACCGTTTCTGAATGTGCTCCACAGAAAGCGCTGTGAAACGTTTTATCTTCGCCATGATGTTGATCCACAATAGTTGTCATTACCACTCCGTGGAATAAGTTTCGAATAAAAAATATTCTGGCGAAAGTATTTTATAAAATAGTCAAAGTTAATTCCTTGGTTAATTCATATGCATGATAATTTATTTCCAATTACTGCTGAAGAGGGATATTTAACGATTCAATATATAGGGTGTTTCAAAAGTCTGAAATCTAGGCGATGATACCGACATAAGATGGAATTTTGGGAGTGGGTACAATAAAGAACTTAGGTTCAACAAACATCGACCGGAAGAAGAGTCAACCGCCATAATTACCGATTGAAGCGATAAAAATCCTCAATAAGCCTAGAAGACTCATGATCAGAATGACTAAGATCATAGTATGGATTGCAATTCGCTGGAGTACTTTAATAGGCCCATATTTTTTACGAAGAGAACTTAAAAATTACCAGCTATCCCGAGATGTTGCAGAAAATTTGGTTAATTATTAGGTGGAAATTTCAATCAGCAGTTAAGAAAATGTTTTTTCAACATTACGGGGCTCTACCTCATTAATCCATAATCGTGCAAAATTTTTGGATAAGACAGGCATTGCGTCTGAGGTGAATAGAATTCTTCCCAAGCAGTCCAGATTTAACGTTACTTGACTTCTTGAGGACACACTTATATTCCACCAGGCCACACAACATTGAAATTTAAATGTCGAAACCGGAAAAAAATTATTCATCAACATTGAGAAACTCTAAAGGAAAACTACATATTCGACTTGATTAATGTGTGCATGCCAACGGCTCGCAATTTGAGCAATTACTAAAATAAATATTCCTGTGATTAGAGACTCTTGATACACCCTGCATTAGGCTATTTGGCTCGCATGACAACGAAAATGCATAATTTTACCGATATACCTACATGAATATGGTTCCTAAGTAATAATCTATTCCCGTCGGTGGTTATCATCATAATCAATATTAAACCAATGCCGGCGAAATCGCCCATGTTACAATTTTCGTCCAATCTTGAAAACGGCGCATATCTTTCAACCTCGAGGTCCTACTTTGAAGCCGCCATAACAAATCTTGATTGCCGGTTACTCGACTGCGGAATCTCTCTTCCCATCCATACGCATCTCGTAAGTAAATACGCACCGGTGTAAATATTCAATTGCGGTATGGTGCGTAACCATCTTCTAAACCGGCGGAACCATTGCATCTTGGCATAGGTTCCACAACGCTTCCGCATTCTCCCCCGCCCATCGCTCCATCCTAAACGCGGCGTTTATGAAACGCGTGAAGACTGAGTTAAAGAAGCAAGGTGAATGGGTGGGCAAATTGTGATTTACAAACCCTTTCTGGATGGATGTGAATATGAAAATACGAGGAGGGATAATTAGGGAGCTACGCTCCGCAGAGGTTGATTGGCTGAAGCGAAAAAGCGATGAATTTTGCAGTAACCTCCCAAGAATTGTGAGCGACTGGAATCATTTGCATTTTCATGTCCGTGGATAATCAGAGAAATAACGGAAGCCTTGCGGCTGCGGGGAGGGGATGAGGGATACGAATGAAAACGCTTCAAATTGCTGAAAAATTACAGACTCGGCGTCTTCTCGGTGACTGGAGTTCTAATATTACCTCACACTTAACGGAGTGATAGCTAACCAATATCGAATGCCATTCTAATATGTCATCGAAAGGCTCGGAAGGTAGTATTATGGGGTCATGGGTTTTTATACAACCGCAAGAAAAATTTGAAATTCTCAGTATTTTTATCGCTTTTATTGTATCAAAATAATTTAAAACGAAATAAATGATTCATTTAAAAATATGCTCTTAACATAAATGATTAAATTAAATTGATTTTTTCAGTCATAAAATTTCAACGACTGCTAATTGTAGAAAAATTACACAATACATAATCAGTTAAATTATTCCTTCTGCTAGGCTGACTAGTTTTCATGTTCTAGGCCAGAGGTGACCAACCTGCTACCCAATAAAGGCTTTCGTGCTGCCCGTGTGGCTATGATAAAAAAACAAACCGAAAATTTTAACATAAACTCATACATTTTTATGAAAATTTTGATAATAAAACTTTTACTACTGAAATTTTAACCACATTTTAACTTTATATGGCGCTCAGATTATACAAGTAATTTCCGATTTAAACTCTAATTCGACCTGCCATAAACTGGCCACTTCCAATGCGGCTTGCCACGTAGAAAGTGTGACTCATTCTCGCTGTAGATCAATTTCGATTCACAAGGCACATTAACAACTATTAAAACAATTCCTTTATTATTCCTTAATTATTCAATAAAAAATTCCATGCAAGTTTTAAAAAATTTAAGCAAAGATTTCCCGTTTGCGTTTTTAGAATTCATCTAAATAGCATACATTAAGTATAAATAAAATTTCCTTGATCATAATTCGACAAAAGTAAAAATAATTCAGTTCATAAATTATTACTGAAAGCTATCTAATTAAAAAATGTGAAAACTAGAGTAGAAATCGGTTCGCATTGATATTTCATCCTACTCAAAATGAGACCTAGTAGTTTGCCTAAAACCATGCACATCATTCTTGGCCCCTGCAGGTAAAGCCTGCAAAAACAGTTATTAAAATCTGAATAATGAGCAGGAAAAGGAAATATTACAGCCCGTGGGCGATATCAGAACCACGAGAGCAGTTTATGCGACCCGCGAAGCCATTATAAAAGCGAACCGTGAAGTGTAATGAAGGTAAATTGATATTTGTTGGTTAAAATTAAGGCTATAATATTTAATAGTGAAGTTAAGACGCTAAAATATTATTAATTACTGATTTTAAATAATAGGATCCACATCCAATACATCTGCATCTGTTAATTAATGCGACCGCCTAAGAATCAGCAACTCCTAATGCGACCATCCTCGTAACAAGTTTTTCCCACTGCTGGCCTAAACTCTCAAGTACATCCGTTATTTTACAATGCGGGCATTAAGAATAATTTCTTCTAAAAATATCTTTTCAAGATGAAGCCCCCGAGAAAATAAGCCATAGCCATAACGAGAAACAAACATTCAAATTCTCATCTTGGGTAATATTTTACTCGCAAAATAAATTTCTTTCATTTGCAGTTTGGGATCACCGTTTTACATCATATACGCACGTACACACACTACGAAACAATAGCACAAATTTAGTTTAACATTAAATTTTATATTTTAATATAAATCATGACATTTAGAGCGTTTATTTTGCTAAATATTACTTTAATTTCCAAATTTTAAATACATAAAATTCTTCAGTAATAAGTGAAGGATAGCAATGATTCCCACTGTAAAATCTTTGCCATGTTTTTCTGGACATAGCATGAACAGTCACTCGCATCTTAGTAAATTGTCATTGTGATGTACGGTTCGTTTATTCTGGAGAAAAAAACAAAACTCGAAAACTATCAAACTAATCGATATTCCTACATATGTTTAAACGTTATAGACATTACGTTAATAGAGACCATACATATGAAAAATCATATTAAATTACTTAAATTGGAAATCTTGGTATGGGCGCTAACTATACATATAAGTTGAGAGCAATCCAAGAAAGGTATTTAAACGATTCCTCTTGATAGCGCAGGACAATGTTTACATTGCTAGTACATCATCTAAATTATTCCTATTCCATACGATTTCTATATTCGCCAACGCAAGTCACTCAGGAAACCAAATTACGAAGAAAGAATATGCGCAGTTTTTAAAGCGATTTATTACCTTGAATAACGAAACAATGCGAGACGCAATAAATTTTTCCCAAATTTCGATTAAAAAATTTCCATCCAAATTTTTTAAATTTCAACTTCACACATCCACAACATTGTGAAAAAATCAATTTATAGTTAAAACTTATAAAAATTATTTACAGTAGACAACATTTTTCACGCATAGAATCTCTCCCCAGTGGCGTACACTTATTGCGCACTATAGAAATTAGATGAACTTTTAGTGCGTCAATCTCCCATAATATTGGAAATAGTACATTGGACAAAGAAGGACAAAAACACATCGCAAATTCTCATCGACGTTCTCAACCGTCCATATTCTTTATTCTTAGAAGAATTTCCTATCCTTCGTTCCGAAAACCTTATATCAATACAAGCCGAATAAACTAAAAATCCAAAACACAAGCGAACAAAATGTATTACTCATAGGACGGTACCGATATCTCAGCACGATAGCTTAGTACCGCGAAACGAAAGAGTGCTCAGACACGGATTTCCTCACTCTTTTTCCCCCCCCAGAAAATCCCTTTCTCTTCTCCGATCACGGACTTCCCTCCTCCCTTCCGATCCCTCCCTCCCTCCCTCCTTCACAACCTCCGATCTCTTTCCATTCTCTCCTTTTCGTTCTCACCCAACCCGACCTCTCACCACCACCACCCTCGCCGCCCTCTAAGAGAGGGAAAAGAGGAAGATTCGAAAGTAACGGGGCACCTGCTCCTTATCTCACGCCCTGATCCAATAACTGCGCAGGCTTACACACACACACACACAAACACTAACTTTGCCTTTACACCCGCGCTCACACCAACGAACACGCACTCACGACTGGAAAATAGGATCCATCTCTCGTAAGAGAGGATGAAATGCAGAATGGGAGGGGTAAAAAGTGAGGAAGAATAAAGTAATTACCCAGCCGGATTTCCAACTTCTATTCCATACAGAAAATTATCCGATCTAATTTTTTTTGCCTTTATCTTTCGTTTTTTTTCCTCCCCGCGTTTTCCTCCGCTCTTTTTTGTTTCATTCATCAAAATTTCCTTATCGCCTTCCTGGTTCTCATTCTTTCATTTTCCTTCCTTCTAATATTGCAACGCATGGTGTCGATCTATTCGTTTGCGAAACTAGCGTAACGAAGCTTTTGGATGAAATAAGATCTCAGACAAAGTGTCGAATAATGGAGTGTAAATTGAAACTAATCGAAAAAATTAGTAGCCAACGTTCCATTGACGATTTGCGCCATAATTGATCCCACTGGTTTTAACCAGTGTGGGGGATAACCACAGTTTACAAAAATGTCACTAAATCACTGTTAGAACCGACTGGTACTAATGGTCCTTTTCCCCTTATGCGATAAGGCATGTTATAAGATTATATGAAAAGAAGGTACTGTGTAATTGCAACACCCGCCAAACGCCTTTTTGTTGGCTTGCTGGATAATAAACCCTGTTTTATCTGCTAAAAATAACTTCGCCCCTATATGTTTACTTTCTTTCACTTTCTCTTATATTTGCTTCGCTGGTTTCTTTTAATCATTTACACTGCCGTCCTTCCACTTTATCTGACTGGTAGGTAAATTTTAAATCAGCATATTTTAGTTGGCTAATTTAACAAAATCTAAAATTCGTCATAAATACGATTTTCATTGCTCACCACTCCAATAAATGGTATTTAAGAGACCTCTAAGGTTGGTTGTAGCAACTTCACGTCGAAATGTTTCTTTGAAAACTTTCCTCCAAATTTTCAAAAAAAAAAGAAAACTTGAGATCTGGATTGTATAGTTTTTAGCGAATCTCAGTTGCATTTTATTAACTTTTCCTCGAAAACAGCTTTCGACACAAGAAACAAAATTTGGCCGACCCACCCGAATAATGTTTGTTCACACTAATCATAGTTCAAACGTGAGCCGTAACATATACATAGGTATATATCCTACATAACTGATCCTTCCATTCCATATTCCTCACCCCCTTTATCACTTCCCTGTACTTTCCACCCATTTCTAAGCCATTCCTCTGTTCACACAAGCTCCGGATCTCCCCTCTTTCCTCTCTCATTATTTCCCTCTCCCCGGCATGGGAGTTTCCCTCTCGGCTTCGGTCGTCCTTCGCTCAAGGTTGCATCGTATGGGTGATGGATTGAAGAGGGAGAGGAGGAGGAACAGCAGAGGGGTTTAACATCACGGTTCGATGGATGGGTGGATCTCTCTCTCTCTCGAGAGAGAGAGAGAGAGGGTGAAGGGTTCGGAGGGCAGCATTGCCGTAACGGTCGGGAAAGGGCTGAAAGGGGGTCACAGATGATGATTCCCGCATTTTGTCGGTACGGAGAATTGAAAAAAAAGGTCAAGGGGTGCGAAATTGATAGACATCGGTTCGAAAGTGATTTCCACGCATTAGCGACTCATGAGCGTCGCGAACTGAAATTAATGAATCGGATGCAAAAAAAAAGACAAAAGCGGAAGGATTTCGATAGAGCGGAATGGTTTGAGATGCATCTGTCGATCTGGATGATCCACCGGGAAAAAAAGATTTGCTTCGCGGGGAAAATAAGAGCGTCGCTGAATAAACCTTCACATCTCACAATCAGCGTGCAAAAACATCCTGGAATAGTACACTAAATGACAGATGAGGTGATTTCATTTCGCATTTTTTAAAGACCTCATTTCGCGCTTAAACAAATAATGATTGATTGTATGGACTTAATTAACTTCTGAGGATTATATATTAGTATCGATCAATAAAAGTAGAATAAATTCTTAATAGATATATTTTTAAAATAAATAGAGGCGAATTATGTCGGGTGACTGCCTTTATATTCAAATGTGGTTTTATAAGCTTCTTTTGAGAAGGAAATCATTATGACAGAGGCTGTTATAAACGGCAGCGGGCACAAATCCTGCGAAAGTTTTTTTTAAAGAAAGGTTTTATGGCCCCCTATTTGTGTATGTACGAACTAAGAGGAGGAGGAAACGAAAAATGAGAACACAAACCAGCGCCCGTCCTTCGGAAGGCACTTTTAACCAGTTGGCCCCCTTGGTGCTCTTCGTAAGAGTAGGTTATTGCCGGCACCGTGTTTCACTCCTACCTTCCGTGTGCATGGCGTGGAAGGCATCGGGAAACCACCACACTATTTGTGTTTATTCCCAAGTCAATCAAACCAATCTAAGGATTGAATTACTATATATATATATATATATATATATATATATATATATAAATACTTAAGGAAAAGGAAAGGTAATAATAAGGGTAGCAACAAGGTGTTGGAGGAAGCCCAGTGGACACTTACCTAGAATGAAGAGCCGCTGGGGGTGCTGAGGACACACGAAAAACACAAAAGAATATATATATATATATATGATATATTTAGAAAATATCTATGCTCCTTTAAAAAAACTATCACTATTTGAGCAAGCACTTTAAAATAAAATCACGAAACAAACTCTATTTTCCTACATAAGTTTAAATATAGTCTGAGTAGACAGAAGATGATATAACTAATAATATCGTCTAAAATGCATAGGCCAAGTGCAAAGAAAAAATTGTACAGGTGTTAACAGGCAATGTTTATAGGAAGTTAATGCTGTAGAATACCTTCGGAGGCAGGTAAAAGGCTAAAAGTTACCGATGCCTGTGAATTTCGATTGACCGTGATTTAAGTGGTAGTGTTTTCATTTTTTATGTGTATAACTTAACGCAATGTTCGTAACGTGTCTCTCCATATGGTATTTGTTCGAAATATATACTGAAGTAGTCGAAACTTACTTATCTTTATGCTTAAAGCAATAATCGCTAAATAATTGTGCGGCTACATCATGGGTGTCCAGATATAGAAGCTGATGTAGTCTTATAATGGCCAGAAAAAGTCTTGGGTGGCCGCACCAGAAGGGGGGGTCTGTAGGTTGAATATCACTGGCAATAAACTTTAATTTTCAAGAACATTTCTACGCTAAAAACTTAATTTTCATGAAGATTTCTGCGCTAAATAATATTTTCAGGAAAATGATAGTTCGGGAAAATGAAATATTCGGGAAAATGATAATTCGGGAAAATGACATATTCGGGAAAATGATCATTCGGGAAAATGAAATTCGGGAAAGCGATATTCGGGAAAGTGAATGTGACCTCTCTAGGTTTTGTTTGCTAAAACAATTATTAATTTTACTGTTATTTTTTTATATTGTACTAGCGTAATACCCGTCAATAATATTGACGATGAAAATTTCGACAAAAAAAGTGTTTCTAGCATCTAGAATTTTTTTATTTTTATCACAAAAAAATAATATCACAAAAATGGCTTTATCCCTGTAATAATTCTCTCAGTACATACGACATTTCTGGTAAAGGGTCTCTCATCATTGAATAACGTTCCTTGGTTGTTTTTTTATGAAAAAAAAAAATAATAATATAGCTTGATGATGATTTATCGGAAAATGAAATAGATAATTTTTTTTGTGTAGAGTTGAATTTTAAAAATGGTTCAATGGTTATAATAACATCAATTTTGAGCTTATGAATCGATGTTTTCCGATTAGTGTTCATTTTGCTCTGACCCATTCTTGGAAGATGTGATGTTCCTGAAATGATCAGAAAACTCATGGTGGATCCAATTTTAAGTGTGAAGTTACTCAGTTATCCCAAGAACAATCTAACTACCAAATTTGAGCTTGATCCATTCACTTTTCATCGAGTTATTGCGAAAATTCTTCAAAAATCACTGTTCAGAACGAACTCTTTGTATGGCAGCTACCGGATTCTCTTCACCGATCAAGCGTAAATTTTTAGATAAGAAAAGCTTATGCTGAAAATTTCAGCTCAATTGGTACAAACCTCTGCCCAGGAGACATAAATTTCCATACAAAACATGTCCCCCCTTCAGCTCTTGTAGCAGCTCGAGATGGACCTATTGACTAAAATTGTTTCACGGATCTAAATTTTGAAAGTTTGAAGAATCCAAAATGGTATATAACTTGAAAATCCATCAAGTAGTTCCAGAGATATAAGCATGTCAAAAGAGTTACGTACAGAGACACAGAGTGACAAACATAGCTTTTTATATACTAAGAAAGATATTTCTTTAAAAGTTTTTTTTAAAAGTATTTTTCATTCATTTAATTTAAATTACAAATTTTTATTTTCTTTTTTATAATACATATTTCTTTAATAAAGTTTAATTTTTTAAAAGGTATTTTAAATTTATTTAATTCAAAAGATCATCAATTTGTAAATCCTTTAATTTTGTGAATGATAATTAGAGCTAATGGGTCAGATTTTCATCGGTCAAATTATACCGGTATTAAGAAACTTTAATTGGTCATATTGATAAAAACAATATGAATTTATATTTAAACAGCAAATAAAATTACGACAATTGAAAATATTTTGGAAATTCTTCTCTCGAAAATGGCAGCAAGTACATACATTAAAAATTAAAATCATTCAGCTGGCCGCACGAAAACGTAAAAGTGGCCGCATGCGGTCCGGAAGCCGCAGTTTGGACACCTATGGTCTACATGATTAACACAGCTCAGTAAGATTTAAGTCTCTTCGAAATACGCTAAGTTTTAAACGCAATTTTCCTTAAATCTTAAGACTATATTTTCGGTGTAATTAATGATAACTTTTTCTATCCGGAAACATTCACAATCAGTTACGATAATGGAAGACATTATATGGTCTGGAAAAAAACTACCACAAAGGGGAAAATAATACGTTTGCTTATGTGCTACAATAAAGTTTTTACGAATATCTCTAGAGAAACAAGGAATGAACGCAATCAGATTCCGCAATTACATTTATCTAAGTTTGCAGAGATGATCTCTTATTTAAAATTATCACCCATGAATAATTGCGTGAAACATACCTACAGTCATTCACCAAAGTCAATGCGAAAAAAATAAAACACCCGTTTAGGACATAATGATGGCTTTCTGAATCATTAACTTAACGAAACTAACTGCGTAGAAAAATTTAGACACCAATGAAATTATACACGTGCGAGGGTGTATAAAGAAAACTATTTTATAAAATTAATTTCTAAAAATATAAAAATATGGAAAAATCTAACATTAAAGCAAGTAAGTTTTAAAATAAGCACCAAGGATACATATGTATTAGCTATAAAATTAATTCGTTTACAACTTTTGAACCATACCCTGGATTAAAATATAAATAAGTTACTTGTATTTATTATAGACTATGATTATCAGATAAATGTCATTTGTAAAATAATTCTTGATCGATGAATAACACATTTTACCGAAAAGTAATTTTAGCCACTCGAAGCCTCGATTTTCTGTCTAAAGGTGAAGAGACATCAGCGATTCTATCGGATGCTGGGAGGCCCACACCGCGGCTTTTAAGCATAAGCTGAAGCTGCTGACCGAGAGCAAGATGCACACTTGAAACCGACCGACCAACGAGGTGAGTCACAGACATTACAAAACGGAAGCAGGAGGTAATAACCCGAAGAATGCGCGTATAAGCTGCCACAAAACGATAAACTTGGAAAGTCATGGTATTCCTTTAAGCGAGGTGCAGCTGCTTTTTCAAACAAAATTGCCAATTACTCTTAAAATAAATAAGGCGCTATGCCGCCGACCTCCGTTGAGGTAGAAGGAAACGAGATGATTTTTCTAGAAAGGAAAAATCTTGCCTCGGGATAAACAGATCATAGCCGGAGGAAAATAAGGCCTGCTTCTGATCCGATGAGATAAGAAACTACAAAAAATATACCAAACAATAGATTGGTATAAAAGATTTCGTCGGTGAAACGCGGAAGAGTCTGCACGCAAGAGTCACGGGAATGCCTTTTGGTCCAGCGTCTGACCGAGAGAGTAAATGATGATGATATACGACCATATCATCATCATCAACCTATCTCGGTCCACTGCTGCTTGCCAATATATCATTATCATCATCATCATCACCATCACCATCACCATACTCTCTCCCCATACGTTGGAGACTCTCGGTTAGATGATCATAACCCCCGCAGTACAAACTTCCCGGCGACTTGTTATCATTCAAAGCATTCCCGGCGAACGAATATAATTACATTTAAAAAATTTCTCCTCTCATATATTAAAGTAACGCCTCATAAATCCGAGCCTCGGGCGAAGAATCGGAGTTCTCCTTGGCATCCAATTAAAACGAAGCGCTGTCTCCGATTATTCCGTTAGGATTTCAATAATAGACGTAACCGTTTCTAGGACGCTAATGCATCCATTCACCCGGCGTGACTAGCGAGACTTTCGCGCGGACAAAATACACGCGAATTAGACAAAGGTGGAAAGGGAAAGGGAGAGGGGATGAGGAGAGAGGGGGAGAAGTGGCGGTTTGAATCGAGAAAAAGACTTGGTTTTTTGCGTAATACTATTATAACGCTCGCGGAATAAGAAAGGACCGCCCAATCCCCTTCACCCGACCATTTAAATAGGTGAGTATCGGAAGAAATAAAGGAAGCGTGGGAGTTGGTTTCCACGGAGACGGAGTTGGGAGGGAGGGAGGGTCGGGATTGTGCGAATCGATGGGAAAGGTGAGACAAGAGGGAGAATTACCCAAAGGAGTCATCCTGCCACGAAAACCCCATTCCCCTTCTTCTTCCGTCTATTCCCCTCTGAGCTAGAAATGACAAGTACGATATAATCGGCCGAATTAAGTAATGGGAAATATTTCGATATAAATGTGAGAAGATGACAAATGTATCTGATTCGCACCTTCGAGAGCGTTACTAACCCAATAAAAATATTTATAGCTATTAAAATTTACGAATTTACGTTTGAGTCTAAATGGTACGGCGCTTAAAGTTTATAAAATCATCGGAAATAATGGATAAGCAAATGGATTCCTAATCAATCGATCTAAGCAGGCGACACTATTATCCGTTAGCAATGATTCAGCCAGACAGTGATACATACACCTGTCAAACAAGCGATTTACCTGCGTTCACGTATTGAGTGGATTTAAGATGGAATGTGAATGTACACGAATGTCGGGGTTTTAGCGTTTAATCGAGTGAACCCTCGCTCTGTACAATGGTAAAAATTTGCAAAGTAAGCCTTTTTAATGGCTAACAACTTAAATTTATTTACAGATAAATTCCGACATAAAATGTTAACACTCGTAAGAATGACGAAACAGCTCGCCCCTACCAACCTAATGGTGTTTTATAACAATTTTCTGATAATACTAGCGACAGAAAAAAAAAACTAATTCTGAAACATAAGTAGGTTACATGCCTAACGGGTGTACAGCTGCGGTATTTTGATACACGTTATTTGCCGACCACTTGACCGCTTCTTTAGGTTTCACGGTTTGTCGTGAGCACTAAAAATTTTGGAAGTTAATTCTGAGTGGAGCAATCATTTTTTTTTTGCTAAACAACCTACAATTAATTTTAATTTCAGATAATTAAATACACGACCGCCAATTATTTTGTAGGTTGGTAACAGGAAAATCCTCCTATAACTTCTTTTATGCATATCGATAAGGGAGATCAATGCGGGGCGTTAACAATTTAATAATGATAATGACATTACGAGTTCCACTTTCCCTTTCTGTCCTTCGGTTTCCGTTTGGATCCCGCTGCCCGGATTCCGACACCGTTCCCATACCTTCCTTCCCCTCCCTTTCTTGCTTACCTCTCCCACACGCTACAACACAACCGAACGGAAATTTCGCGGATGCCATCGGAGTTTCCATCAAATACGGTCGACGCAATTGCCTTCCTGTGCACAGGGAGGATTCCGAGAATCGTATTACGGATAAACCGGTGGACTTTCTAATCGCTGCTATTCTTCAAGGTGCGTGGGTTTTCAGGCGTTTTTCTTTTTTTTTTTTAAAACTTGGACTATCGTGTAAGTGATTGAAAATAATTGATGGTTCGAGGATCCCGAGTGCCTAAAGTTGATGCGCCAAGGCAGTCACGACCGTCCGCGAAAACCTATTTTTGAATGAATGAATACGGGTTTTACGACGGAAAAAGGAAGAATCCCCCCACTCATTTATGTCTTCTTTCCGTGACGGTGCATAAATTAAATTCTCCGTTATGTTTTGTAAATAACCATACGCCTTCGATATCTCCTTCAAAATATTTTTTTTTAATTTTCAGCGCTTTTTACAATAATATTTCGTCATTCAAGTGACAAAATTATAGAGAAATGGCCGAGGAAGCTGATGAAGTTTTACGTAATTTGAGGGTTTTCAGCAGTTTTGCTAAATATTTTAATTTTGATAAACTTAATCAATTATCAAAATATTTTGAAATTAACTTACTAAAATTTTGTAGACAACCTGAGGACTGCATCTTTATTTTATTTTGGAAATCTGCTTTACTTTCACTAATCCTAAGAAATATTACACCAAGGGAAATATAGGTACTTCTGAATATGTACACCGAGCAATATTACAAGTTTGTTTGCCCTATAGCAATTCTACTTTAGGCTCCCAAGCTCCATAACTAATCCATTCTCTCCCTTCTATTCCGTATTCTTACCGTTGAAAAATGTTGACGATTTAAACTTAATGACGGCATCAAACCGGGTATCCATTTTCTTTTTCGATCCGAGAAAAAGAAACGTCGCAACCTCGAGAGTGTAACAAAAATAATATGGCGGATATCGCTGCCAGAGGACGCGGAACTTACCGATGCTAAATATAAACAAGTGCATCTGTTAAACTTTTTTCCCCATCGACAAAAAAAAACGGCCGCCGCACTCGCCGGAGATCAAGAGAGAGAAAAGTAAAAGCACAACAGTTACCGTTCGAAGCAAGGACGCACATTTTCATCGCGTCGAAAAAAAACACCCTTCCCCGCAAAAAGCACACCTGTTTTTATTTCACCCTTTCGAGTTAAGAGATTAGTCTCGTCACCACTACTCCCGAGAAACGCCGCCACAAAAAGAAACGAATGGAAAGTGCGCCGTTTTTCTTTCCTTCTCTCTCTCTCTCTTAGTTTTCGAATGCGATAAACTCTTATGAGAGGCGGGGAAGAGAGAGATAGAGAGAGTTAGAGAGAGAGAGGAAGGAGTTGGGGTATTTGGCGAGGAGAAAGAGGTGTAAGGATGAGGAAGGAAAAAGAACTGCACACAAAACAGCATCTCCGGCTTCTCCGCAGTTGCTGCGCCTGCGAAAAGGAGCGGGCGGTATTTCCTTACAATGGAACGATCACCCGGGGGTCAAAACCACAATGGCTGCAGTGGAAGGATCTAGAGTCACGACTCGCATCAGTCACGGATCGCAAAAGGGGGAACCCACCCCGTCTCCCACCACGGGAGAACCCTCCCGACCTCGACGACCCAACCCACCGCCGTTCCGTCTCGTCCCTTCCACCCCCACCTCTCTCTCTCTCTCACTCCCAGCCTCATCCCTCCCCCACTCTTCATCTCTCCTCTCTATACACTCGACAGCCTCCCTCCTAAACCTCTCTCTTTCACTCGGAATTCATGCATTTCTCTCTCTCTCTCTCGTTCCCCCCTCCTTTCTTTCTCTCTCGCACTTCCTCGGCCTCCTATTCCACCACGCCCCACCTTTAATCCCACCACGCCCGCCCACCACAACTCGCCCACCAACACCACCAACTACGCCGTGACCTAGGTCAATCTCATCCACGCCCTATGGGGATAGCCGTGGGGGAGGGTGACTGAAGATAAAGGAGAGAGAGAGAAACTAACGAACGAAAAGTCATAGCTGGTCGAATTATAAAACGAGTGCATTGATCGCTAAGACGATTTTCATATATTATGTCAGCGACGACATATAGGAGGGATTTCGTCGGCTCAAGATTATTTTTGAAGAAATTTACATAAATGCTAATGATTTGAGAAAAATAACACGATTCCACTGCTAATAATGTCTTAATGGGATACCGACTAAAACAACAAGAAAGGATTAAATTTCCTTCTTGATATGAATATATGAAGCGTTTTATACTTGAGAAATAATTAATTAACTAGAAATTAAAAATAAGAAACATAACTGAATGTTTTATCCTTGTAGAAGTTCTTTTCAGGGTTAATTTCAATTTTTACTAAATAACAAAGATAGATGGGCGTACAAAAATAACGGAAAGCACATACAAACAAATCGTATCAATACTACTGCGCAATAGGAAAAATATACAATTCTAAACCACTTCTTCTTACCAAAGCGTATTTATCTTAAAATAATCAATACCGTTGGTAAATTATGTCTAGAGGAAGGCTCAAGCAAACAAGCAAGCAGGCACGCTTCACCAGGTATGTGCCTACAAAGCAATAATTATTACGCTCGCGAGAAAAAGAGATAAAAGTTTCGCAACCCTATTATTATAAGGAAATTCCGCACATTTGAATTTTTGACGTCAGTCCGGTATGAATTTGAAACGACACAAAAAGCCCGCGGAGAAAAACGCCGAAGAAAGAAAACGAGGGAATATTTTTTCGCTCCGGCTCCGAAACGGTTTCTCTCTCACTCCATTACATTGCCCTTCATGGTGCAGAGAGACGGAGAGAACTTATAACGAAAATTCGTTTTAAATTGCAACCGATTCGGTTTCGTGTTCGCAAGGACGGAATATCGAACGTGCCTGTCTTACAAAGCCTCCATCGGAACGCGTCAGTCTCCCTTTCCTGGAAAACTTAAGAAATTTAACGTCTAACCGTAAATTTCTTCCCGACTTTGAAAAATCAAGGGGAAACAGCGCTCCTCCGTCGCATTACGCTTTAATTTACCGGACGCGAACAGAAATGTCATCTTCGCCCTTCCTCCCTTTTCCGCCGTCTCGAGGGAAAAGGGAAGAGGACAAGAGTAATCGAGGCTCGTATTTCTCCCCTAATGCCGCGTATTAATCGCGACTTATAAAATTGCGTCTCTAATGCCGTTAAATAGCTTGTAACGACCCTTGTACTGACATCATCGCGCGATTATTAATTACTTTTTTTTTGACGTGGTTTTATTCGCGTGCCCTGCGTCGTCTGTTATTTTATTTTATTTTTTCCCACCCCCTCTCCTCCTCTTCCCCCTCGGAGAAACAAGTGACTTCCGCGTTTTAACGCGCGCTAGCCGTCTCCTAACCCCTTTTATGAATCCCTCCGCGCCAAGGAACAATAGGGAATTACAGATGACAGATAGGAAGATGGCGGCCGTACATCACGCCTTCATACCAAGAACTTAAAAAGAGCAGTAAGTATTCGAGGCGAAAGAACGCGCCACGTTGGGGCAACGTTCGTTTTTTATTCCCCCCATATAACGGATGGAAGTGGAGCCCGATTGCGTCACGGTCGATTCCTCCCTCGATAAGGATGTGCGAAAAAAAAAAAAATAAAAGAACAAAGCGACGATTTGACCTGCCGGTGACTTAAGCGATTTAATTTCAACTTTCTCGTGAATATCCTCGGAGAAACACGTCGGTCCGGCATAATTTCTTCGCTGAACTTTTTTTCCATCGAATTATAAACGTAAACACGTATTAAAAGAGGCGGGATAGTCGTCACCGATGACTTTTTCGAGATATTCATAGGTCATACCGTAGCGGATTTTCTACCCGGACCTTAAAAGCTCGTTACTTGCGCGCAGGTGCGATGAATTCACGTCAAGTCAGAAGGAATGCGTACTGATCCGTTTAGCTCTTCGAAACGTGTTATAATGCCGATGGCGAATATTTTATTCTTTCCATTTCCTCCTAAAGGATCCCTGGAGATTTTGGGCTGGGCTGTCACACCTGCACCGTATTATTAATTGAATAAAACCCGCCATACGGATCTCACCAGTGTGGAAAAAAATACACTTGCAGACACGCATGATACACTGCAAGTCACGGAGGTTCGTGTCTCACACGCAGGCTTTCTATTGTCCAGATTAAAATTGGTCCATTGATAATATTCGCACTTTTTCCGCTTTCCCTTAATCTCTAGATGGGATCGAGCGATATGATTGGAGATCGTTTGGAAATATTTCACGTCGTGAAAGGGATAATGGAAGTGTTATTCTTACCACGTTCAGTTTTCCTATTAGTCCCTAAACAATTCATTTCATAGGTAAAACTATAATACTCCTGTACAATTTTAATGAATCGAGATTTCTTTTACGCAGAGCGTGTTGCCGTCAAAGCTGAAGTTCTGTAAGAAATATATTCATCATTTAAATATGATGATGGTCAGAAAATATTTCCAAATTTTTAAAACTTTGCGACATGACATACACGATGGCGCACATTTCTTTGTAGTAATTATTTACCAAACATAGCGATTAACCGCCATTTACACTTTTCATACGAGATCATGAAAGCGTCCTATTTTTTGAGAGATAAGTATAATTTACTTTTCCGGTGAATAACATGAAGAATAAAATTACACTTTTTTTAATTTGTGCACAAAGAAACTGGATCTTTCCGGTTGAAATAGTATTATACATTATCCTTTTATTTAATTTTATAGATGAAGAAATAATAAAACTATCTGAGAACGCGATATAAACTCCTACTATAAGCTACTACGAAGGCAAAATTTTATTTAAAAAAGTGTAATTGTATAATTAAAACGTTTTGTTCCAAGGAAAAATTGTAAGCAATGAGGTAAAGTATTTCACTGTAGGTATTACTCAGTCACTCACCAACGAACGGTAATTCAAAAAGCATCACGAAAGAAACAATGATTCCGCAACGTTTCTCAGCCTCTCTTCTAGTTCATTTACTCTCTCCAAAGCATATACAAAAAGGCAATTGGTAAAAATTCCAAGAAGCAATAAAAAGTTCGATAAATTAATAATGGGTATCGCTAATATTCCGAGGCTTTCGCTTTAAAATTATGCAACAACAGAGAATATAATATTTCTAAATAGAATGTATTTGGATTAAAATTTGTAAATTTATACAACACAACTGGTAAAAGTGAGATGAAAATGTGAAAGGCGAAAAATGTTATCCAATAAATGTGAAGGGGATTTGAGAGATTCAGAAAATTCAGATAAATTAAGATAATTTTGCGAAATACTAACTATAAAATAAACCAGCGATTTTGTCACACGAAGCAATAAAAGTATCACGGCTTAAGACATCACAAAATTTTTAGAAACCTAATTCGAAATAATTGAGCTTGTAAGGACAAGTTTCGGCGGAACAATGGAAGAGTTACGGGTTCAAAGATCAGGACGGATTACATACTTTTGGAATCTTCTACCTATTTCCTTACCTTTTACTCGCTGAATTTTACCGTAGTCTCGTTCTCTCCTCATTCACATTTCCCTCTTCCTCTCCGTTCATAACAATTTTTCACTTCCCATATCTTTCTCAATTCCTACATCTTCCTTTCTTTCCGTCTCTGCTCTCTCTTTGTCGCCCTCTCAACTTTCTCTCCTGCCCCTTTCTCTATATTACCTCCACCTTTTTCCGCTGCACTCTCCTTACACCCTTTCATCAACTGCAAGTGTGCGACGTAGCGCCTTTCTAAACTCCCAATTAAACGGAACCGGCGCGAACACGTGTGTGCCGCTTAGGTGGTTGGCAAGTCAAAGAGGAAAAGATCCACATGAAAGCGGCAAGGAAACTGTTGCTCCACCTTTCCCGAGGCATTTTAAAAACGTTTACTTTTGTAATCCCCAAGAATCGTCTCGGACAAGGCTCGATTTCGCGGTGGGCGCGAGGTGGAGTTCTTTTCCTGTCGAAATCTACTAAGTCAATTCCTTAAATTGAGAATGAACAAGCAATTCTTTGGCCTCCTTGTGAAATGTTTTTTTTTGCAATTGCCAATTATTGCTCGTAAATCTCGGGAAATTTCACATTTTGTGACAGAATACTAGAAAACATAATCTACTGCTATGTTATTAACCTAACTGAGATTAATGTAATCCATCTTTGGAAGTGATTTTATTTTATAACACGCAAGTGCTATGATTTTCCATCTCTTGTATTTTTTATTTTGTATAGTAAAAACATTCCATGAGGAAATTAATGGGGAGCATTGAATTCCTTTTCAAACGAAACACCTAAATATAATAGAAGTCGTCAAATTAAGGCACGCGAAGCTATGATGAAAAGTCAAACCGTAAAATTTAACAGAAATGTTTTCACATTTGTAAGTTGAAGTTACGGGAACTAAATATTGAATGCTGAAATTTAAAGTTTATGTTTTTAGATTTAATTCTCACTTATGTGATAGCATACAATCTCTAGGTACGTTCCGCGGCCCGCTGAATTATTAGCGACTCACACATAGTTGCCAATTTAGCGACTTTTTACTTCCTTTTGCGACATGTCACTAACTTTGCGATTATCTACTAATCTAGCAACAAATTTAAATATCGCTTTATGTAAGCAGAAATACATGAAATATACAAAATAAAGAAAACAAATTAATTTTATTATAGCTTTATTAAAATCTATGTGTTTTAATAAACCTTAAAATATTTCTACGGCTACTTCTCCAGTTTGATATTTTAAAGATCTTTTATACTAATTTCGAAAGAATTTACGTTGAAAAATTTATCATAAAACGCAGTTAAATTATAAAAAAAATTATTTTTTATTAAAAATTAAAGAAGGCATTTCTCGACGTATAAATTAGACATCGATTTTTATTAGAACCTTAAATACTAAGTAGAAATGGATTTTGATGATTATTTAACGTCCGCCTCATAAATGAAGCTTACTTTGTTTTATGCATGGAGTGTGTTGTCATAAGTGGATGAGCGCTTCTTATGCGTGTACATTATCAGAGCATTTGAAGGTGGTACACTGATCCATTACCTACACCTCAGTCATTTACGTTGTTAAGTTATTCCAAAAATACAAAAGTTTTATTCCCCTTTATTAAAATTGAGCACGTATGTAAGTTTTATAGATTGATTTATCATATCGCAATGATATTGACAATGTAACGCAATATTTTCGCCGTTAAATGATAACTAGGAACGGATGTTTGCTATGCACGGGTATATAAAAAAATCATTGAATATGAGGCGGAAAACCTCCCTGCGTCTCATACGCGGGTATTTACAGTATTTTATTTTTCTACTTATAAAATGGGCTTCACCTACAAATGTTATTATCTATTCCTTTTTTATTTATAAAAAGGCTTGCAAAAATTCTCCCTTATTTTATACTAATAATTAAATATTATCTTAATTGATATTCATTTAAAGAATAGATAATCAGTTTACTAATTAGATTAATAAGTATTATTTGAAATATTTATGCACTATTTTATTTTTAACGACTTTTAGCGACATTTTCTTTGAGTTTAGCGAATTTTTAACTACTTATTAGGGTGATTTAGCCAGGGATGTGAACCGAATCCGAATTCAAACATTTGATTTCAGTTCGGAGTTAATCTAAATGTACAGTCTGTATTTTAATTTAACTCCGGAGTGAATTTATATCTTAATTTTGTAATATAGATTCGATCCTGAATCTAAACACTTGCGGAGTTTATTTATTGACTCCGGAGTAAAATGCATCTGAATATTAATTTAACTCCTTTTGTCAGTGGAGTGGAAAGGAGTTCGGAGCTAAAGTCTTTGAAGCTTCACAGAAATAGATTCACATTCTACTCTGGCTATTTCGATTCAAAAAGGGAGGTCGGGACTGTATGCTTCAGTGTGAGGTGGGAGACCTGTATGTATTATGTTATCAATAGGCCGGGAAGTGGGAGGACGTGGGAGGGCCGGGAAGGGCACTTTGGAAAGTGTGATTCATAGTTCGGGCGGGTTGTTGTTGGCGATAGTAAAATCGTTATGCCATTGCGTTTTGTTCACCAACGTTGTGGAGGTCAGAGGTTCCTTAAACTCAAAAATGGTTGTAAGTGCACGCCAAAGTGTACGTACACATATCTATATAATAAATTGCTTAGTGTCCGTCACGCTAAGATTCATAGAGATAAAACTCGAGAAGTAATAAAGATAGAAACTCGAAATTTGGCAGGCATGCTTAATTAGCACTTTTTCAGGTGAAGACGAGTTTAAATCGCGAAAAAATTCCTTGGTTCGACTCCAAGGGAGGCATTTCCATTGCCCATTACTTAACATGTAAAACGCGATTTTTCGACGTGCAGCCTCTTATTCATTTGGAAATTAAAATTAGAAGGAATTAATCTACGACCTTCGGAGTTGAACCATTTTGAAGAAAAATTTATATAGTTTCTTATTCCGTTCATATTTTTTCGACCACAGTTCGAAGTATTACTTGTTAAACGTTTAATTTACATATTTTATGCAAATCTTGCCATTTTAACGGAATGTTGCCATAGCGACTCATTATATTGTTAAACCTCAAAATCCGATTATTATATCAATCCTTACGGGAATATAAATGCACTTTGAATGCTTTAAACGAGAGAGGGGTAGAAAGATGAAAGAGAGGGGAGAGTGAGAGGGAGAGAGATGGAGGAAGGCAACAATATAAACAATTAAAGATAGCCTGTATTATTGATGCATTAACAACAGAACAACAGGAAACTGTTATTCCAGTCGAATACTTGAATTCAATTGAAACAGCAAGCATCCCTGCACATCGATTAACACTAAAGCGTGGAATGATAGTTATTTTGTTAAGAAATCTTTCTCCTGAACATGGGCTATGTAACGGCTCTAAACTTATTGTTAAAGATATGGTTGGCACAAGACTTCTTAAAGTAAAAGTATGCCAAACGGGTGAAATTTATTTTATTCCCCGTATAACACTACGACCAACCGATACTGATTTATATCATTAATATTCATAATGCCATATATGATACTAATAAATAAATGTTTTTGTTATATATGGAAAATTTGAATATTAAAAAATATGGTTATAATATTTTATACATTCCGTGTTTTTTTGTAAAACAAGGACACACTTTAGATTGCTGGCGAAGCTGCAACGGGCTACTAGTTGTACATAAAATTTTAAATGGTATTCTTACTAAAAACAAAATAGTATTTAATATTAATCAGATAACCTCTTCATGTAACTGTCGGCCATCTGTTAGAGTGAACCCCAATTGAAATAATATAAAACAAAAAACAGAATACATACTTTTTCTTACATTTCGTAGGAACCGAAAAATGATAAGTATGCCTGAAAAAAAACAGTAAACATTCTTTCTCTTTAAATTGCAAACGAAATTAGATATGATACACCTACAAAATCAGACGCCATTAGCTCTTTAAATTTAAGAGGAAATTAAATATAACAACCTCCCCCCTCATACAGAAAACCTCCCTTCTTTACATTTCATACATATCGTACATACATGATAATACCTGAAATATTAATAAATGATACCGAAAATTTATTTCCCCTGGAAAATGCGGTTACATCTTAACAAAAGAATGTCATTTATAACGCTCGATTTCATATTATATCTCAGAATCGATAAAATAATTCTTAAATGTGAAAACAAGCGTTCTACACTGACTTGCGTTACGGGCAAGGACAATACAATGTTGGATAACTGATAAAGCTCCGAGTCACTTTCTTTCTTTGACTCCCAGTACTTTAGAACATTGGAGCTCGTTGTAAGGGTGCGATTCAAACTAGCACTTCCCTTGAAGTTACGTAGTAGGCTGAGGATATCTTTTGGAGAACTAACAGTACCTGAAAAATTAGCAATTTCATTGCGAATTAGCATTTCGACAGGATCTTCTTGACTGTTGGATTCGGCGCTGGTGGAGGACAGCGTATGATGTTGTAAAAATTTAAGTGCGAAAGTGATAATGCGAACGTTATGAGGCGAAATCGCGGCAACGACAATGTTTTGATTGAGTTGGTGCTGAAGAATAAGAACCCGTTGGAGTGTAAAAATACCGTTGTGTATGAAGCCTTTTTGGTTCTTTTTCACTTTGTGTGGTTCTCGAATCATACTCTCGTAGAAGAATAGATTCAGTAGTTTCAAACTTCCTTAGACCTTAAGGAGCAAAATTTATCTTCTTTTAACTCCTTGAAAGCAGAGGAGTGAATTAATACTATTCTGAAGAAATTCACTCCAATAAATTCCGAACTATATAACTTCGAATGATTTAACTCCACTTTAACTCCGCAACGTTTCGATCCTTTATAAATTCACTCCGAAATAAATTCACTTCGACTAATAGCTCCGCGGAGTGAAATCAATTTGGAGCGACTCCTTGCAATGACTTCGGATTCGGTTTACATCCCTGGATTTAGCGACATTTTCAACTTTATTTTGGCTACTATGCTCCCAATGCGAACCGCTTAGGCGCTGTCAAACTTAAATGCGGTCCTCCGCGTAGTAAAGTTAGCCGATCAAAGATATATACAAAAACAGAGGTAGATGACTTAAGCACTTGCAGTAACATAACGTCTTTTTTAAAAGTTTTAATTATTTTTTCAGCTGAAGTCAAAATGAATTTCAATTTACAATTTTTATGCATTCGGTTTATCCATATGTCTGTCTGGCGCGCTAACTCCTCCCAAACGAAAGGAGATAGAGAATTCGTTTTAATAATCGATTAACATTTTGCGCTTTGTGCAGGTTCGTCTGTCTGACGTACTAACTCCTAAACTAAAGCAGCTAGAGACTTCGATTTTTTGCCGATTGATTTGGTATTCTGTCTCTTTGTGCGAGTTTTAACAGTTTTTCCGTCTAAATCTTTCTGAAAAAATCGCCATTTACTATCTGCTTCAGCAGCTTTTTTCTTACCTGTTTATTTGGTAAACGATTCGTTTAATTTTAAAAAATTACTATTTACTAATGTCATTCAAACAAATCCTATGTATTATTTATATTATTATTATAGATTATTACTTTCGAGTGATTTATCATGGCAAGAAGAAACTATTTATTTTAAAAGAAAATAAGTAATGTGTAAGTAACTCTTATTAAAAACTTATGAAAATAACGTAAATTCTAAAAAAAATATTATTAAACTTTTATTGTGATGAACAAAAGGCTATCTCGCTTATACGATTTAGGGAGACAATTTTAAACTAAATCTCATAGATGCTCGTGGAGAATGCGTGTGTGTCGAGAATAATGTACCTTTTTAGGTGGTAATATGTTTTTAAGGTGAAAAATCACCCATCCGTGGCTTCTCTAACACTATCCAAAGCTTAAGTAATGGCATTATAAGGAAAAACCTTTCTAATTTCACGCACATATAGGAAAGGTAGGAAGCCCTGTAATTTATGTTGTTCTACTTGACAACTCACCGTGTAAAAACAGCGATCGGTATCTTTAACATCATATTCTTAGATTGTTAAGACACCTCAAGTTTTCTCTTCCTCATAAAAAAACGATGAATTTTCTCCAACCTCCCAGAATATACCCGAGAAGGGGGACTACTTTGATTTTAGAGTAATCTTTAATCTATATTTTCAAATAAAGGTCAACAGCAGAAAAAGGCCGAACCCGAGAGTACAATTATGAAGTACCTACGTTACCTATAATGTTATGAGGTCTATAACATTTCTATTTGTAATATTAAATTTATTCTAACAAATATATAGACTTAACAATCCACGTTTCTAACAAATCACGACGTAATCTTATTATTACGAGAGTGATTTACCGAAAGAATCTCATCGCAGGAAGTGCAGGCAATGGAACTATTGCGAATGAATTTTGTAAAGACTGTCATCAAAATATCGCAAATTCTAATCGCAGAAAGTATTTTTGGTAGAAAGTTTTAAAAATATCGTGAATTCTCGTAAAAGGAAGTATTTTTAGTGAGAAATCTCTTTGTGCAATTCTTTTACGATTAAAATAAAGCTTTGCAGAGTAGAAGCTTTCGAAATAAAACAAATTAAGCAGCAGCAGAAAATGTAAAGGAATCAAGGGAATGAAAATGTCACAATAATGAATTTACTACCACGTCAGTTTTACTAACGCGTCAGTATTTCGTTCTGCACATTTAAATTTCTTAATAAGAAGTTGGTTGGTGTATAGTTCAGAGGCGCATCAACATGAGTAATTATATCTTGCGTGACAGAGACGGCGACAAGGATGTACTCCTTGATAGTCCATTATGGAAACCTAAACATTTTTACTATTTTAAAGGATATAATATAAAAATGTTCGTATCTCGATATATTTTATTAGGGTCTTCATCTGCGAAAAAATTATCATGAACGTGCGTACGTGGCAGAAGTATTTTAATTAAGATTACGTCATGCTTTAACATAAGACCACCGGAATATATCGCTGTCATTTACGTTGATACGGTGAAATGAATGATAGAATCAGATTATTCGGTGAGTGGACGTCATCGTGAAACAGAAAAGCGTCAAGACTGCTGCCAAGACAACTGAAATATGGACTAAACTCGTCCCTGTTCTGGAAGGTGCTTACGAAATCCGATTTGATGATATGAGTTCGACGCTATATTTCAGCTCTTGAACTTTAGGCAATGAATATAATTAATTTGAAGAAATTAAAACTGCGGAAATGAGTCATACAATCCGATGAGATAAATTTAGACGATATATTCAGTAAATAGATTAATGTCGTTAATAGAAAAAATTCATCTCTTTTCATTACAATGTTGAAGTAACAAGTTCCTCAAATTTGACATGCACCAACCATTTTGTTGCCATTGAGGTAATTTAGCAGGGAAATATTTTTAGTAGAATGATAAGTGAGATGGACCGCATAATATTATATATTAATGCACCTTAAACAGTTGCATTTTTTTCCAGAAAAACGCTACCCATTAGAAGATATAGTGTTTTAAAATCTCTTCATATATAACGAACTTTGATCAAGTTTCCAATATAGTAATAGGTCAATATGTTAGTATATTCAATGGAAATTAACGTACTTTCGAGTATGTCAACTCTCTCCAATAGCCATAAAAATATATGGGAAATTAGAATCGAATTTTTCTACAAATCAGCCAACGTCAGTGGAGATACTAGATTCTAAGAATGTTTGACCATGATGTGGATCTGGTCTTCCAAACAATTTTTACCTATCGGAGGGACATATTTTGTAAGTTTAATCCACTTTGACTATTTTTATGATTTTTTCGTATAAGGGAAATGTTTTGAGGATGTCATTCCATTGCTATATTCACATTATAAAACTTACATATAACTGTAGCTTCACGTAACATATTTTGGCTATATAAGGAGTTCTATTCCGCTTGAAAATTTAAAATCGGCAAGGTCATCTCAGATAATCAAGACAGCCAAGAGTTTTACAAACTATTAATGTGCCAATTTCGTATAAAAACTTATTATTATTATTTAGAAACATTAACGCGAGAAATGGATAAAAACACACTAAACCCATATGGGATTAATTGTGGATTGTATGTTAAAATCCACAATACATAAGCGCATCATCGCAGGATTTATAGGCGTTGACAAAGTTTCCCATAAGAAATTTAGAAAAAATGTAATTGCTGTGGAGTATATACCTACCATTTGTATTAAATTTATCGCAAGCTTTATAAAAATAAGGGAGAAGAAGGTAGTCATTAACGGACATCGATCAAATTCCTGTCGACTTAAACTGCAGAAATTTCAAAAGTTAAATGTTTAAGGTCACACGGTATTCCTCAACATACATAAAAACGACCTCGGTATTGTCGTTAGCAGAACTGTATGCATATTTAAGAGGGAGCAAGAACTGGCATATGCCTCAACAAGACTTCCGGCTTTACAAAGTAATTTGAAATCAATATGAGCCAGCTTTGATGAGATTTTAGCATCCATTCATCTCCGTTAAGATACAATATATCTTTTAAATAGAGATATATATAGTATATGTAGCATATAATTAGTTGCCTTGTTCCATCGACGAAATGTTTATATTATGGGAAGAGAAAAATGACTGCACATCATCAAGTATAACAACTTCGCGAAAACAAAATAAGTTTTATGAAAATTAAGTAAGTGTATGTAAACTCATAGATTTCGGGAAATTCAGATCGTTTCATTTTTTTAATTTAGTCGAAGAAATGAATATTAGGTCAACTAATTAAAAAACTCCCACCACTTAACTTATGTTTTTATCTATTCTTAGCCGATTTAACATAAAACGGGTTGCCAATGCTTCCTATACATATACTATATCTCCATAAGTTTCTTCCATGGGCTTGATATTTCTGTTATCTAGTTCTTCGCGTCATTTTATGGCATTGATGCAATTGGGTTATTCACGAGTTTCAACTTCATTGAGAAATCGTCGAACATGTCGAATATTTTTACATCTTAATATGAAATAATTCCAATTTTCTCATTAATGATTCCTCCTTCAATAGTAGCACATACCTTGGGTCAAAGATACAAGAAAAGAACACAGAGAGGGTTGAACTTGACGACAAGATTTTTTTTTTCAGTTTAACGAGAAAAGAAACGCTCATGTGTGAACATGTGGAGGACACTCAGAGGAGTTCAAAAGAAAACTGAAACGACAGAAGTTTATAATAAATATAATTTACATGTCTCCCTATCTGTTTATGCCTGTAAAGCTGTTACTTTGCGTGCGTGTTAACCTGTCAAAACACCGATAAATGGAAAGGATAAATTAATCCGTATAAAGGATAAAACAAAAAACACAACGTGGTAATTTAGCCTTGATCATCGGATGAAAGTATTCCAAAGAGTCAAACGGATTCGAATCGTTTGACCATTTCCACCAAGTTGCATAACCCTCTATCCTCTTGATGAGTGCATTTTAACCTGGACAACGTCCAAATGCATCGCTTTCGCACAGAAGGGTTGGAGACACGGCCAGACGGTGCAGAACAACCTTGCTTCCTATGGTGTCCTTGCCGCCCACTTTCCTTTAGATAGAAAAATACAGCCTTTATTTGGTCGATCAAAATAAAAGGCTAACGACGTACTTCACCGTCAGATAAAAGTGTTAATGCTTATAAAACAATGACGACCAAAAAGTTGTTCAATGTATCTTAATCTCGCGTATGCATGTACGAACGGCACAAAACACACGCAAATTCACTGGTATGAGATTAAAACCACCGAAAATTATAAGGGCATTGCGTAAAAAAAAATCCTAGAAGCATACCTGAAGCATTTCGAATCTTTTTTTTTTCATAGCTATAGAACTGCATGCCTTTGTCCGAACGAGTGAATGTGGGAGACGTTTCGCGCAAACTAGCGTGTTTTTGACGTGCGCAAACATGTGTTTGGGAGTATAAATTATCAGACGAATAGAAGGGAGTCGTCAGCCGTGGCCTATATTCTCCAGTAAAGGAAACGGTCAGGGATTCTGGCCTCTTCTGGGTTATTATAGCAGCGGATGTCTCGGACGAGTCGACAATCAAAGAGAGAGGAAAGGAATAAGGTTGGGCATCGGGCAGAAATTAACAAGGGAAGGGGAGAGCGTGTGGGAGAGTGAAAGAAGAAAAGATCAAAGAAGAACAGGATGAAAGGAACGAGAGAGAGAGAGAGAAAACGACACCTTTGAACCACTTCACACGACGCCTTGTTTCGTGTGCGTATGAAAGTTTGCGCGGGTGTTAGAGTTGGGTGGGAAAGGGACGTAGATCCACCCCCGGCGTAGCTTAAGAGGATGAGGCTAATGCCTCGAGGGCGAACCCGGAGGGAAGAGAGAGAGAGAAAACCCCAAGGTGAAACTCGCGGAATCTTTTTTTCTCCTCATAAGATTGGATCGAGAGGGAAGAAGTGAGAGGAGAAAGAGATATGGGATACAGTCCAGGATTTATTGTTACGATCCGAAATTTTTTTTTTTTGCAGTTAAAAACAGAAAAGGAAGGGAAGAAAAGGAGAGAAAGGGAGGGGGGAGGCGAGGTGCTAGAAAATGGGGAAGAAAGGGTGGATTACGAAAGACGGAGGGTGGGATTAAAAGTGAGGGAAGAATGAGTTACGGGGAGTGAGAGAATAAAAGGAAAATCGAAATGAGGAGGAGATGGTATGAAAATAAAATGGAGAAAGAGAGGGAAAGGGAAAAGTTCGTAGAAAAAATAAACGACGGAGAAAATACGAAAAAGGAAAGGGGTTTCTGACCGAAAAAAGGAGAAGAAAAGGAGGCTGCTGAAGTTATAGGTAGTGACGTGAAAAAGTAAGTAGAACCAAGAGGAGTAAGTAGTCTGGAGAAAACCTTATCTAGGAAAGATGCGAGTCGTGAAGTCGACGAAGCACAAGCAGATCCGCATATTCGCCTCCAAACTTCAAAGCCTGCACACCACGCAAATTGCAAAATTACCGTCAAAATTGACCATTTATATGACGCACGGTGCCATGCGAACATCAAGGAATGATGAAAGACATTACAAGAACGGCAGGCGGAGAAAATCGTGCAGGGAAAACATATGATCGAGAGGCCGAACGCAGCATCTCGAACTGAGATTCCGAGTCATCAGGTTGAGTGCCATTCGACGCTTAATTGCAACCGGCATAATCGAGATTCCCAATTCGGGTCAGAGAGCCTTGGACGCGGAGCGAGACGATGATGACGATGAGGAACGTACGAAGGGATCGAAAGCTGAGGGACTCGACGAAATGAAAAAAGAGATCGCGCGGATTGCGTGATGGAATTTTAGCGGCGAAACGAGCTTGACACACTTACTACGGTGTTATAGTCGAGGGGACGACGGCCTTCGAAGGATCCGCAAATGCATAGAGAGGTCCCGGAGCCGCGAGCGAGATTCCTTTTTTTTTTGTCGACGAGAAAATTACCCGGAAAAAAACCGCGGCGATGTGTTGTCCGAGGCGCTCGCGGAAGAAATGAAAATCATTTTCCAGAATGGATTTTTAAAGACCTTCGCTAAAAGGTAATTCGAGTTTCTTCGGTGGTTTTTTTTTCGGAAAATAAATAGGACTTGGTTTACCACCTGGCGAATCCTCGCGAGTCATTGTTACAACGTATCCACGGAAGAAACAAAAGTTTTCCTTGTCAAAACAGTTTGCTTGGGAAACAATCTATCGCCGAGACTTCTCTAAACCATAAGATATCGTAATTTATTGAAAATATGGCGTCCTTTACTTATTTAATGCTATAAACGCTTACTTTAAAAAAAATACGCTTACAATTGTTTTAAAAAGTCCTTATAAGAAATTTAAAAAATCTGCCAAGTCAGCTGTTTTGGCGATTCCTTTCATCAGGTTTATCAAAGTTTTATATATGCAAATTTGGCAATTTTTGGACTCATTTTGAAAAAGATGAGCATGATGAGTAAAACCCCTGACACTGATATTACAGATGTCTCAAAATCACCTAAATATTGTATTGTAGGTATTCAGTTAGCGAAAAACAAGCAACTTGCTCATTTAAAATACCAAATACTTGAACTGGTTCAGAATTCCAATCCACTCTGTGTTACCGACTAATAAAGAAACTTCATACTTATTTTTAGGTTAATTTCATTTGAAAGTTATAAAATAAAATTACAAAAATTTCGATTATCGATTCATTTCCAGTTCTGCGAAAATGATATATAAACTAATGAAATGTTCCATTAGGATATTTTGCTAAAATAAAGACTCGATTTTTTCGAGTATCTTTTTTTGCCCTCAATGAAGCGACCTCACTGAATCGGGAGAAATAACGCTCACAATCATTTCTTTAAACTAATTAGCAATTATAAAATATGCAAGTAAGTAATCAGCGCGCTTCAACGACAAAAGAAATCGCCGAGTGCATCAGCATAACTCAAAACGCTAGGAAAAATAATACGTACGCGAACGAACCTCTGCCATGTACGGCTTATTAATTCCGCCTGCCATTCTAAATTGATTGCTTTTTTGTTCGGTCCTTTTATTTTTTTCCTTCGAGTCTTTCCTTAGAAGAAGTCTTATGACGCAAAGGAGCTATGCCATCGTGTAGCTCATTTGTTATTTCGGAAGGCGGAATACGTAAATAAGCCCTGAGTTATACCGCGCGTTCGAAGAGTACATTGGCGGCTTTTTCACTCACGATTATTATTTTTTGTAAACGGAACGTTGATTTTCTTCGTTCGCTACAACTCTTGAGAAATTCTCAATATTATAGTGAAAATTTAATTCAATCGAATCGTCGTTTTGTCCTCGAACACGTCATTCGTTCCAAAAGATCGCGTAAAAATTTCGCGCACATAACAGGCGCGAAATTGAATTTTTAATACATCTATCACGACGCCTTCACGTGAGATCAATATCGATCCGATCCACACACGCGGCGATAGATTTATTGCGTTTTTCTCGCTTAAACCGAGTCTCTTCTAGAATTTTGGCGCCATGAGGAATAAATCACTCGAATTTTCCCTTTGGTCTTTTCAATTTTCATCATGTGACTCGCATCCTGAAACGGCCGCTCTCCGTCAAAGATATGATGATGACATCCTAATATCGTTTATCGATGTTCTTCTTGCCCTAAAAAAATATAGACAGCTATGCTCCGAGAATTTTAGTTTTGCAGCACCGAAGAAGAACGGGATACTGCTTTCGAGCCAGCGATGCTTTTTTCATTATTTAAAATTTTAATAAAAAAATCGCTGCTATGTACATAGCACAAAGTTTCTCGCATCAGTACTCTTATATAACAACCTAACTTGTTATAGATTGGAGGTATTTCGGCGTAAAACTCGGTATATTATACGTTACGTATTTATTTCCGAAACCCGCACCTAGTTTATGTAGCATTATTACATTATTTATACAACAAGCTTTATAACTAGATTAATTTCAATCAAAATTCTTTTTTCGAATAAATCGACATTTTGTGATAATGCTCTCCATTGTTGCGCGACATGTTTCATTTCAACATGGCCTCCATTTCGGGCAGTACCCTATATAAATACGTCATTTTTTCGGATTAGTTTGAACAGCCTTGCACCGGTAGTCACGTACAGACTACATTACTGTCTACAGATATATGGAATTGCAAAAAAAAACTTTTTCCGACTCGTAGGCACATAAAACGTGCACGCTCATTATAATCTCGTAGTAGATTTTTTTGCGATCGTGTATGTGAAGCTGAAAATAGATGCAAATGTAAAAAGAAGGCAGTCTTTCCCTGAGAAAAATTTCTCGCGCATCTTCGCAATACGAGGTGCATTTTGCAAAGAATGTCGTAATTTTTGACGGAGGTGCGATGACCGCCATTTGGCCGCAGGCGTTTCTCGCCGAAATTTTTCGCCAGATGGATTCAATTAATCAATGCCTTAAGAGGACAAGACACCCATTCACTCCTCAAGGGCAATGAATCCATACATTACGTCTGAATAAAAAAATAAACGGGACGGTGTACATGCAACACCACTTTGCCCTAAAATTCAGCCACGCTCACGGATGTGGCCATAAAGCCATTCCACGCAGTACTTAAAAACGGTCTTACTAATTGTTCGGCCATCGAAAAAACAAGTTTAAGAAATGAAAACTTAGGTCAGAGAATATTTTGCTTCCAGCTTAAATGAAGACTTTTTTTTTACCTCTTAACACCTGCTGGAAATGAGATGTTTTTAAGACAATGGTCGAGTTTATTTTCACGCTACCTTATTTTTCAGTGCTCTCTCAAAACAGATTACTGTAACTCTGAATCAAAAAGAGACTCAAATAAGCACTAAAAGCAATTTTAGTCCAGTACCATTTACAATGCACCATTTTCCCGATGTGCTTAAGGAAAGTCATACTAGATGATCATTAATGATCATTAATCGAAAAAGGTTCGAGCAAGTTTTAAACGAGATTTAACACATACATTCTAAAGCGTAGGCCCCAAAACTACGGCCCGCGCAGTGATTTCATAAGGACCGCATTACCTCATCGCTTTCTTTAAAAAACCTACGTATCCGCATCAGTACCAGAAAGTGTGTCATTAGAAATTAATATTGGAATCCATACTATACTGTAAGTATACGTGGCCGTTTTTTTTTCAATTGCTGTATGACACGTTAAAAAATTGTTAATAAATTCAAAACTACCTCACTGAAATTTTCACGTGACCCGATTTGTCATACGTGCCTCTTTCGGCAAGAAGTTTGATGGCCCCTGTTATTAAGGAACTCTATGAAAGATGCAGGTGTAATATTACTGTTTTTTCTTCATTTTTACAGAAATGTAGTTTTAAAGATTTTACTTCAATATTACGTAACCACAGGAGAAACTAAATTGTTCAACTGAAATGATTCTGATAAATTGGACGCAACTTTCATGCTAACTACGCTATTAACGAAATCAACCATGTTTAATCGTCACAAATACGATCCAATAGCGCTACATTACCTCCGAGCACTTTTGGATAATAAGTTACAACGCACCTCGTCCAACCGGTTGGCAATCGAACCCCAGCTGCAGCACGAGTGCATTATCTAAGCACTGCTCACGCACGGGCTCGCATGACTTTGATACAATATCAATCCTTAGGAACCGATTGTTCAATTTGGAGGATATATACAACCCAGCGAATGGGCAATAACATTTTGAAGTAACGTTATGATCAAAGTAGCTTTATTTTGAGCAATAAATTTCAACGCGCAATGATTTTAATTCTCGATATAAATGACGTGACTCGAGCCGTTTCTATGCATTAGAAAATTGTTGCTTTAATTCGGTGTTAAATCGCACTTTCATAGTACAGTCCTACATTAGCATGCGATTCGCCAGATTTGTAAGTGCTGGGGATAAACTACGCTGTAGTCGATTTAAATAAAACATTTAATGAAGAAAAAGTAAAACAAAAAGAAGGATAAAAACAAAACGATATAAAATTACAATGGATCCTTTGACAGCGATATATAAACCGAATTTAAATAATGCGACGGATTTTATAGGATCAGGAGTACGTCGATTGCACCACCATTAGCGAAATCGTGACTGATAGCCGTCTTTAAGTAGGCGCTAGGAAACGTGATTGCAGCGCAGGAAAAATTTAAGAGGGCCATTTGTTTGGTTTCGAACGCTCGGATGTTGCGAGCGAGAGGCGAGGAGATGGGGAATAAATAAAAGAGGTTTTGGTTCAAAGTGGGAGCAGACCCGTGGAAGGGAACGCCATTTTTTAAATTTATTTCGGGAGATCGCCGCCGCGCGGCGCGCGGCGCTCGGGTCATGCGTTCACGCTTACTTGCGAAGGGTTAAGGGTCAGTCACGTTTGGGTGCTGCGAGAAATCGAGACGAGAAAATCTAACAAACTATTTTAAAAGCGCAAGAATGAATTTCCCCACATGAGTGGTTGGACATGATAAAAAAAAGAAACAACCACCTCCATTCCCTCTCTCTTTCAACGTTATCCCGGCCGAAAATTTTGAGTGCCGTAAAATTTTTCCTTCGAGAGGTGATTATGACGTTAGTTTTCTCGCTCTGCTTCCAGAGTCATCAAGAGGTTATGGTGAAAGGTGGCGAATTTATTATTGCCCATGTTTTATTTTTTATGTAGGGTGTACGTGCGTGATGATGACCCATTCAATATTTTCGCGTGAGGCGTTGTGTGTGTGTGTAAAAAAAGTGTGCAGTAATATTCGTGAGGAGTAAAAGGCTGTCACGGAAGAAGGTTGTTAAATCCCTGATCGTTGAAAAAAAAATCCACGCATTATTACGCGATATTCATGCAAGTTGGGAATGGTGCGAAGTCTCTTCGGTAGGAATATTACAAGAAAGATTTTTTTCGTGTTACTTAAGGATGCCAAAATTAGCTTTAAAATTACTTCTCATTTTGAGACGTAACACGTTGGCTACTTTGTCATATGATTTATAATTTACGTGAGAAGCATTCGTTAAACCTGGGGTTTTCAAAGTGGTCCTTGCGGGCACCGCCGTGCTCTTGGTCAGTCAGGCAATGCTCTTTCAGGATGCTTTAAACCGCAATCGCGAGCGCAAAGAATTTAAATCGTTTTTCTTTTGAATATTTCAATACATATATTAATAAAAATGTTGCCGTCAGTTTTGTTTTTTGTAAACATAAAGAGTTACCTTGATATCCATGGTAATGGCCGTGATCGTCATATTGAAAATGCTGGGAATCACTGCACTAACCAACAACTAAATCAGACCATAAAATACAAGAAATTACATTAAAATAATAAGTTTAACTAAAGAAAATATTCCGATGAATTATGCCGTTCTTTTTGGTACTCTAACAAAACATATCGGCCCAATTGAGTGAATCCAAGACTTGTATTATGCCGTTAACAATCGCGAAAGTTACGGTAATCCCAAAAATAGAAAACTCTAATATCTAACTGCACCGGGAAAACGTTCGGAATGATCGCCCTTGTGCACGAGTAGCTCACCTTCTCATCCGTAAAAATACCACATATAATTAAGCCATATACGGCAGTTCTTTCAATTAAGACGTGTCGGATCAGATAGGTGAAGCCTTAACGAGGCCGCATTGTTAACGAAGTTGCTCCAAAGAGTGGTATCGGCATCAAGCGAAGGATGTCCTCGGAAAGATGCGAAAGAGGGGGAGAGAGAGAGTAAAAAAATAACACGACCTCACCCTCGCGAACACGCGTGCGACACGCTGAGTCTCGTCATTCTTCGATCTCGGCGCGCGGGAGACTTTCTCACCGATATTTTTGTCACGCCGCACAATAGCAGAGAAAAAGGAAGAGGAGGAGGGAATTTCTGAGACAGAGAGAAAGAAAAATGATCACCTTAAAAACTGTTCCTTTTTTACTCCGCGTATTATAATATTGCACGTCTGCCGTCGTTCCTGCGTCGAATTTCAAGAATCTCACGCTGGATCAGTGAGGCACAGATAGGAGGAGTTTATTTATCCGGTTAAGGAGGCTGAAGGAGGAGTTATTCCACTCTTGGATGTTTCTAATTGCGAGCGTGACACAACTAGCGAGCTCCATTAAGGGAATTCAAATGGCACGTATGGCCGTCAAATGGAGGGTAAAAGGATAAAAGCCGCTTTAAAGGAGACGGCCGTGGAAAATCGCGAAAAACGCGATCGGCAGGAGGTACTGGGTAGGAGGGAGGAAAAACTTGTCAATTAATATTCTTTTGCGAAAGAGGTTGAGCGGAAACTCTTTTTAGCTGCCAAGCTGTCGTCGGATGCATGAGACTCGCGTGTTTATCGCGTCTATTTTTTTTAACGATTTTGAAAGGCGGAGCGTGTAATCGCCACTTAATGGCAAAGGACCAAAAACAAACATCGCACGGTTTGCTGCGTTTCGCGGAAATATTCTTCGGATACGTCTGATGACATGAACTGAAATGGAATACGTACATCATCACGCAAGCAGTATTTATAGTTTCTAGAGGATGGAGAGAAAACACGTGAACCTACTTTGTCAAACTTTGTCATTCAAAACAGTGGACTAGTGAGAAGATTGGTCAGCGTGCGTTCCATATAATTATTTGGAATAAACGGAAAATCTATAATATCCCTAGAGAACTTCAGCATTCTTAAATATTTCATAAGACGCAGCAATGGTAAATAAGACACTGAATGAACGCTTTCAAATACAATCATTTGAGCTCGCGACATTTCTCAAGTAAAAAGGACCAAGCCTCAAAAACGAAATGAAAACATTGGTGTATCATACACCATAAAAAAAAACAAAATAGAAATTATGAGTATTTAGTCTATTTAAAAAATTAATTTAGCTATACTGGTAATTGAAATTAACGGAACTATTCGTTAGGGCAAGAATGATATTTTATCAGGTGGAATGATATCAATCCCTTTTAGATATTTATTTTCTTTAATATAGCAATTAAGACATTTAATCGCGCTTTTATAAAAATTTAAACAATTGGACGTTTGCTCACACAGATGCTTCAAATGTCAAATAAATCCGAAACAATACGTTTATAAAAGAGATAGCCACTTGAGTTCTGCGGCTTCATCAAAGACACCTGAACATCATCCACGCAAATCGATAACTTAAATAATCAATAAATCCAAATTTTGAATTCACGAAACTGAGACTACCGTGATTCAAAAAGAAAATTACATCCTTCGAATGCGAATCTCTCTCCTCATTCGAATGCCGCGGGCATATCGTGCTGCAAATTTGGCGGCGGCGAAAAAATTCCGCTACAAGGAGTTATTTTCATGCATTGCTGTAATGATTGGTTACACGGGTACATTCTGCATAATAGGATACATATCGCCGAGGAGAAAATCGCTAAACGAACTTTAATTCCTGGTACTACCGTTGTTAAAGCTTCCCCCGATTCGCATAAACAACGAAACGCTCGAGGAAGCGGTCCGGGTTTTTGAGAGCCTGGGTGTGAGAAAAGATATTAAGTTTTCGCCTGCCAGTTACTTCGCTCCGAAATTAAGGTAAGACCTAGATCGCATTAATTATTTAGCTCTGCTTTGGCAGCAAACTTCAATGATTATCAACTCCGTGTATTTAAACATACATGATTCAATATTATTCCTGAATAAATTGAATACGGTCTCAGCGTCCCTGGAAACACTTGCAAATATTTTACGAAATAGTCGTAAATTATCTCATGAAACCATTACCTCTTGCTTTGTGACGCTAAGTATAATTTATTTCCCTCAAAGCATACAGCAATGGCTCTGGTCATGAAAAGACCTTAGTTGCCCAAAATGACGTAATAAATGCCCCCTAACCGAGAGAAAACCAATCATCCGGGAATTCTTTGAAATAGCGCCTCTGTAACGGGACGTATCATCCAGAAGGGCCGAATTTATGAAGATTGGAGTCCATTTGGCATCTGGAAACATTTGGCAATAGATCTGACTCGGGGGAGGGGGGATGGGGGAAGGGGGGGTTCGGAGGAAGAAGATTGATAAGACAGACGTGAAGACGTTGATTTTTTTGTGCAGGTGCGAGGCTATTGAGAAATCATTCGAGGCGGAACAGCATGAAGAACGAGGAGGAAAGAGGACATCGAAAAAGGGAGAAGAGGGAAAGAAGGAAAATGGGTTGAGGACATGGAGAGGGAAGAGAAGGGGAAGAAAGCAGGAAAAAGAAAGAGAGAGAGGAACGAAAGAGTGGAAGAAGTCGCGGGAATGGAGGGCAGGGAGAGGAGAGAGAAGGGAAAGAACGAAGCAGGACAAAGAGTGAGGGGGGAACGAAGGAAAGGAAGAAAGCGGAGAGTAAAGACGGATGGAAGAGAGGAGAGGATCTTGGTATATGAGGGAAAATGAGGATGAAGAAGAGAAAGAGAGAGAGAGAAAGGAGAGATAGTAGGCGTTCCTCTGGACCCAAGTCACGGTGGGCGTGTATGAGGTTGTGGTGCCCGAGGGTTTTACCGCCTCCCAGTGTGCCTCCGCTGCTGCCCAGCATGCGTGTAAGAGATGCGTGTATCTGGGAACCCAATCGCATTGGGAGGGAGCGGGATGTGACGGGCCCTCGAGGCCAAACCAATTCATCAAGTGGCCCTCCCCACGCTCCCACACACGCACGCTCACACAAAAACACGGACAGACAGCAGCGCACACAAGCGAGTCATTTAAATGCACTCGCATCTATTTTACAACCGCGTTTATCAAACCCCCCTCCACTATTGCTCACCGAGTCTTTTTGTTTCCCTCTGAGTCCAAACCACCTAACACCCCTTTCGTGATCTTGCATCTCTCGGAAGGATATAATGCGTTCGATTTCTTGTCAAGCTACCTGAAAATATTCTTCTGGTAATGAAATTTCTTCATCTCCTTTGACGTAAGAAGAACGCCACCATTTTTGTTGCACTCGAAAGCGCCCATTTATCCGTCGTGTTATATAATATTTTCAAGAAGAATGATTCTTTGAAACTAAAAGAAAAAAACGTTTTCGTCATGTTTTATCGAAATATTGTACGTCGTAAATACGTTAAACCACACGCATTTTGTGTAAGTATGCACTTAAAAATCGAATTCGCTTGCATTTTCCATATACAAAGATCAAGTTATGGCTGTTCCGAAGTTTAAAATAACCGTCACCCCTCCTTTATAGTATTCAAATTTTTATAACAGGATAAATACAGCATAATATTAAAGTGCAATCAAAATCAGGCCGTGATTATAACTTAATTGAATTAATTTTCAAAATTTTATTTGCTATAATATTCAGTAATACATATAGGGTTACACAACCAATACAGTCTGAGAACCAAGAATAATGCTGATATACATGTGGCATAAATAACAGCAACTATGCACACCTAGGAAAGTAATACCAAAAATTCTTTTTTTTCTCATCACAATTTACATAAGAAAGGCAAAAGAATGCCTCCGATTATAGCGTGAAGTTACGCGCGTTATAAATGTCATATCACACTAGCACTCCATCAAATAACTAAAAGCCTTCCCTACGGCAAGGAAAATGACTCACATTCCTTCTGAGGTCATTTTTCGCGTTGAATAAATCAAATTTTTACACAGTTCTGTGGAGATTGCGATAATAAGTCTCATTCTTAGGTTAATGCGTCATAACTACTCACAGCCAACAGCGGAGGAGCGTAAGAAGGCCAGATTGTCACTCGATGCCGAGAAGTAGATTTCCTTTTTCAAATGTCGACACAAAGTAAAGTCGGCGGAAAACGCAATATGGAATAGTCACATGCTGTCACTCGATCTCACCTGCGTAGCTGCTGATGTTAAAATTCTTAGTTAAAAGCAATTTTCTTTAGTATATATCGAATTTATATTACTCCCGGAATCCAACTGATCATTTAGGCAACCAAAATAGCTACAAAAACGTTGCTCATTTCGGCTACAAGGCAGATTCAAAGAAAGAACTTTTCCAAAACTTAGAATCTACTGGGGCTACATTATTTTTTAATATTTGTTATTTATCCGAGCACAAGTGTGAAGTTATCTTTCGCCTATGCATTTTCTTAAAATCGATTAAATTTTAAAATTGGCCATACAATCATTCAACTCCTGCAAAATTCGAAAAAAAACACTAGCGAATTTTAAGAGAGTTTCCTTTAAATATTTCGACCTGCTATACTTGATTTGTTGTGGGTTTAGGCATTTGAATAATAATTCAGATGCTTAAAATAATAATTTTCCATCATAAATATCACATAATAACTACTTTAGTGTTAGGAGAAAATAATTGCACCCTTGTGGAAATCGAAAATTTCACTAAGCTCTTACGAAACTAGTTAATATTTTATACATACATGCTACCTTGAAAGATAATCCTCAATTCAACCCTTTTTTAGATTCGCAATTGACCCAACTGAACTCCGTGTACTAATTAATTTTGAGAGAAAAAAATATGACGCAAGAGACACACTGTTGGAAATTCCACCGTGGCTGCATCACCGCAGTATTATTTACCACCTTTGTATCCCCAGAGTTGGTTGGAGATCAAGAACCGTTAAATAGCTCTACACGCCACTAAGTTCGTCCTATTATATCCGCCTTAGGCAACTGTAATTATAAATTCCGATTCTGCAGCGACCTAGAAAAGGCATGTAACGTTCGACCGACCCGCGGATTTCGTCAATCAACCAAACGTTCCTATCCTCCTATTAAAACCGCGGCATTATTCGCAGGCACGATAAACCACAAAACATCGCCTTCCCTTCCTTTCCCAATCGAAATTCTTCGACTAATCTTCTTCCATCTACCTTTCTTCGTTACCTCCACCTCTCGCAAATCCCTTTTTTTTCTTCTTATTCTTCTTCTCCCCCTGTCCCCATCTCCGCGGTCCCGCCACAATCAGATACCTTCTCTTCATGTCCCTTACCATCCCCGACTCCTATATCCCTTTCACTAAAAATTCCCCGCCCGACTCGAGAACTGAGAGAAGTCTCAAAAGAGTTCCTCCCTTTAACCCCCATCCATTCCTCGCCTAACCCGTACGCTCTCACGCGTTTTGTCGAGTGAAGCAATCAAGGGACTAGATCGCGGAGGTGTGCACGTTCTGTCGCCTGGGATATAAAAGCTACGTAGGGAGACACGTAACAACTCATTTTTGCGAACCTTAATGCCACGCCTCACCCCTCTCTCCCCCTGTCACTTTCCCTCCCATGTATGATCTCTTTTCCTTACCTTTTTGCTTTTATTCTCACTGGTACATCAGCCTCCGAAGTTTTATCTCCGGGTTTCAACACATTCTCAAAAAAAACGCGCCGTCTAATTTTGTTTTATTTTTTAGGCATCGCCCAAAAAAAGGATCTTTTTTTTTCAATTTTAGGCAAAAGAAAGTCATGTTCTTATGCGATTTAGTAGCTCGTACCTCTTCTATTCGCGGCGCTGATTAATTCTTTTTAATGTTGACAATTTTTACCAGGCTCTAGGTTTTCAAGTGCTAACGGCTGGTAATAATAAACAATTTGACGGAAAGCTTCATCAGAACTCCTTTAACAAAAAAAAGGGCAGTAAATGTATCGTTTTTTATTTTAGAAATTGTCGAAAGTATAATCCTTGAAAAACTGTATCCATGCGGAATCATTTGGATTACTTTCTGGATACCTTTCATTAAGTGAAAGTAATTTAACTTTCATAATTTTTTCGCTATTTATAAATTACAAATGCGTTATATCCGCCGCCACATTTTCATTCCGAACTTCATTATTCCATTTTTGGTCAGTTTCACCTGTCTGTATTTCGATTAATCTCATTCTTTACCGAGTTGTTGTTTTTTGATTTATACGCCCATCTCCATTTATAGTCGCGTTTTTGCGATACCATTTTTGCTTGCCCCTTCTCTGTCAATTTCACTGTTTTATCCTCCCTCCACGGTTCACCCTCCTTCCCCCTGCCTCTCCTCCTCCTTCCACCTCATCCTCTCCAACTCCTTCAAAATAGTCCATCGCCTTTATCTAATTCTTCAGGTCATCGACATAACCTCCTTCATTTCCCTTTCACGACACTTCTACCCCTTCCCATTATACCTGAACAAGAAAGAGAGAGAGGGAGAGAGATAAAAAGAGAGAGAGAGATCCTTTAAAGAATAGCGTACCCCAAAGCTCGCAACTGTACTAAACGACCGGATTCGCTTATCTCGGCAACTTCTCGCCCGCGCCACCGTGTCGCCCCGCGCGCCTCAATAACGCCCGCTACCTCAAGTCGCCTTCACCCCCTCGGGCATCGCATAACTCTTTTCGTCTGCATTCTCTCTCCTCAACCTCCTCCTCTCCTTTAAAATCCCTCCCACTCTACTCCCTCTCCCTTTTCCACCCTCTCCCTTTTCCTCCCTCTCATCCCTCCTTTTCTCCTCTTTCGCTTTCGTGGGTTGGGCGGCCTTAAGATGTCGTCTCGTTTCTTTCTTTTTAAAGAAAATCTGCGTGTCTCCGTGCGTGCCGTACCACGGAAAGATTTTTTTTAATTTTGTAAATCTTAAGGATCCTGGTTTAGTGTAATGGCGAATACTTGTAGCGTGCATATATATATATATATATATATACACATATTGTTGCGTACTCAAAACTTCCGCGACGATTGATCACCCGGCACGTTGAGCAATAAGTCCGTCCATTAGCTTCGCACGTGGTGCCTTTTTCGGCTGCCTCTAAATTTCCAGCGATGGCCCGCCACTCGTAAATTAATTCCAGTTTATGTCTGCGATATTTTTTTGTAGGTCTTATAGTTGTATAAACATACTTTCACTTCATTTTACAACATTTCTATCTTCCCGAAGGACTTCACTGTTTTCGCGAACGTTCGCCTCTCTCCCTCTCTCTCACACAAACGTCGGTCTTATCTTTAGGTTTTATCTGGAAATAGGACTTTTTTAATGTGATCCCTCTTCCCGTTAGCCTCTTGAACTTTAAGCCGCCAACACTGCATATTTATAGGTTGGTTTAAAGTAAAATTTTGAAATTAATGTCTCCTTCGCATACATTTTTGGCATAAAAGAGATTCCCAGTACACAAATTGATGCCCAAGTTTAAAGTTAACATTCGTGAAATAAATAACATGGTAGAAATTTATGGAGAATTTCATAGCGACAGGCCTCGGGGTCTTTGTGGAACCGATTTAAATAATTTATTTCTTAGTTTGACATTTATACCACTGAAATTCCATTTAACGTGTTTATATGGACCTTACATAAATGTATCTATATTTTACTAAAAATATGTTATTTCAAAAATGTTTATTCGCTGCGGGATATAAAATAGGCGCCATACTGTGTCAACATCGCTTTACTCTTTAAAAAAACGTATAATTCCGTTTTATTTTTTTAAAAAAACCTGTGTTGAAGAAATAATTATCAATGTCACCTTATGGACGAAATCAAATTCACAATTTTCTTCTTCAATAGCCGTAAAAAGACTGAGAAAATCATACGCGCATTTTGGCTACGAAGTATTCGTCATGTGTTGACTCCCCGATAACAGATGCTAATGCTGAGTCACCACTGAATGTGACTGATTTGCAGCCGATTCACACAACTAGGCTTTGCCAAATTTTAATGGTTAGTGGAGAAAGTGTTTCAGCCCGAAATTTAAATTTTCCTTCTTGTTGCCATTTCGCTAAACACATCGTAGCTACCGTCGACCGTCAATTATTCAGTGCATACTGTTACATTCTTTTGCTAATACCTACGTTATAACAAAAAGTATGCTCTCGGGAATTTTAAATTTATACGTACTATTGAAAGCTACCTATCGTCTCAGTACATCATAATTATTTTTACAGTCTTAACATAAAATATTCTACAGATTAAAGAAATGCACCTTAATTCGAAGTGCCTTATAAATAAATCTTAATCTGTTGTTAAGTTTTACGCACCGTAATTGGCATATGCAGACAATTCTTGGAAAACACGCCGTTCTTAAAAATTAAGACTTAAAAGTATAAAATCATGCCTCAAAAGAAAAGGTAATCCGACAACACGTGGGTGCGAACGCGCAATGCTTGTCATACACAACCGACGACGGCATCATTAAACACGCACTCAAGGGTCCATGACTCGATAAATCGGAAACCCCTCGCCGAAACGATGCGCGTCGGCCGACGAAAGCCGCGTCTTAATTTCACGGATTCGATCGACAAACAACCGAAGATTCTTTTCAGTGTTTTCGACGAGGCAAAAAAAACTCACGGCTCGCGCGCGGCCCGTGACTCAGCGAAGGGATCACAATGACACCAAATACTCACTTTCTTCCTTTTCCTCTCCCTTCGAATGTCTGAGCACATCTCTCTCTCCCTCTCTCTCTCTCTCTCCCACCGATCTCTTCGAAATAAAAAAAAACAAGAATTCTACCTCGGTGGCCCGAGCCAAATGAACGTCCGAGGTCCGTTGGAACCGTTTCGAAAACGCGGCCGCAAAACTGATAGCGTAATGCTTAATTAAACGTTGTCCTGGGTTGTTTTGATTTACGGCCTCGCAAATGGTGAAGCTCATTGTGGGGCAGAGGTAAATGTCCCGCGGCGGGTAATACCTCTCTCTCTCTAAATTTTCGGCCGATACTCACCCTCTCTCCTGCTTTCCTCCCTGTCTCCCTTCTCAATCCCTCGGCGAAAAAAATGAACGACTAAATACCGAGTCCTTTTAAAAATGAGGGGCATTGTCTAATGATATATTACAGTACATTTTGCGCTATTTCGGCTACAGGAAAAGTTTCGCAATAATATACAACGGGAATTACTCAGAAATCGCCGCGGAAGAAAGCTATTCACGTGATGCTCCTGACGAGTTGTTCTTTTAGTGCGGGAATATACGAGAGACAAAAATAATGCTGTCTTTAAATTAAAATAAACAAATACGAAGATTATAACGTATGAAAATATGAAGCATTAATACAACAAATCACAATAAGGCAATCTTTGCTTATAATCGTCTACTACAGGGGTGCACAAAGTGCGGCACGCGGGGCACATGCGGCCCTCCGTCGATGTTTGTGAGGCCCACGGAAGATTTTGCATAGTAAGGTTAATATTAAGCAATGTTTAGGCTAGGTTAATATGGTAAATCATAAAGTAAAATTATAGGAGTGTGCAAAATGATAAGGTTAACCAAATTTTAGCAAATTTATACTCCTGAAAAATTTTACTCCTCTACTGCTTCTTTCAAAAGAGTTGTACACCTTTTCAAACTCGCACTGCATTGTATATTTGTAATAATTTTGCATTTGATTATTTATAAGTTTAACTTGTTATCTAAAATTTTATTCTTGTTTAATTTACATTATTCAGCTTTTGGGTAAGTGCGGCCCTGGGGTAAGCATAAACCATCAAATGAAAATGTTGTGCACCTTTCGTCAAGTACATCGATCATTTGTGTAACCTTCAATAAACAGGCATCCGAGTATTTTGAGTCAATCATCGAGAAGAATTAATGAGAGTCAAATGAGAAACATAATAAATATTCAAATCAAGCGATTTTTCAAAACCAGAGCGCCGTTAATCATACCACGAGAAACGCAGCCCCATAAATGTTCACGTTTCACCTTACGTCCGTCGTCCTATGTTCTCAGATTTTTAGCCTTAGAATTCTCCTCCGAGCGATAAAATCTAATTAGCGCCCGTAATTACCGACAAAACTCCGCCGTTTACCTCTATTGTGAAATCGTTCCATTAACTTGGAGAGCACGCACGTATATTCCGACGGAAAGATTCATTTCGAGACCAACCTGTTGACTGCTTCTCTCTCTCTTCCCCAGCTTTTAAAGGGACGGCACCTGTTGAACACGGCGTGTTTTTTTATTCGACATTTTGCTTTTCTCCCGAACCGTTTTCGCAGCTTGTAAACAACCCTTCAATTAAACGGAAAGAGTATTCGGGCAGTCTGTAAACATAATCACCTCTTCGGAAAATTTTTCGAGTCCCCTAATTTATCTGCGGCGATCGCTGAGCCCTCGGCTTCGGTAGCGGGATGAATAATTGACTGATTTTTTTTTTTTAAACCTTCCGTGCTTAGAAGATGAAACTTGGCTCGGAAAAATTGAAGGCCGATTATTTTCGAGGTTTTTTTTTCTTCTCGTGGAAAGCCTCTTGTCAGGACTTGACGGATGAGGAGATAAAATATTATTTCTTTTGCGGATAAGTGAAAGGAGGTTGGGTAATAGCGGGGGTAAGAGGCAAAATAAGAGAAATGCAGCGAGTAATTGGGAAATAAGAAGGAAATTGTGGAGGAAAGTGGCAAAGTTGGGAAGTCAAGGATGGGAAAATGAGGGAAAAATAGAAGTAAAAGCGGCAGATACTGGAATTAACGGGGAAAATCCGGTTTCCGGGTGAAAAAGTAAGGAGAGGTTTGGGTGAGCGAGATGAGAAAAATGGAAATTATCTCAATGCGATGAAAAATGAAAAAGAAACGACGACAGGTGGGGGAGGAAATATGTAGAGGGGCGAGAGAAAAGGAAGAGTTTCGATCGTGGGGTGGTCAAAGGAGAGCACGAGAGGAAGAAATATTATGAGGAGCAGGAAGATAAAGCAAGCGGGAGCCGCCAGAGGAGTTTTGGAGTCCTCGCACTCCTAGACCTCTCTGACCGAAAAAACGGGGCCATATATCCACGTTGGAGACTGAGAAGGATAAAAAATGCCCTGGCCGCCAACAGGACATCACCCTTCATCATCTCAAAACATATGGTTGTGATGGGAGGAGATGGGAGATTTTTCTTGAGAAGTTTATCGCCAAGTCCAGTTCCTTAAACAACGGTAGTTGAGGTCTTGGCAATCGATCCAAAATGCGAAGTCGATTTTTTAAAATTCCCTTTGAACGATCGTTTTTCAATTTTTCTTAGACGTGGACTTCGAGCGTGTTTTTCTCGTAGCTTCCCTGTTTTGGAAGATGCGGGTTAATAATTGATTTAAATAGCTCGCCATTGTGACCATTACAGTAATATTGATCGATCATTGCATTGCATTGGTATTGTATTCAGATTCTGCGATATCGATCATTGATGAATGTCTTATTATTGGAGAATCATCGGAGGATGTAAATATACATACTGAACTTGAATAGCAGTTCTGATTAATTTATGTTATTTTAAATTTATATTATTACAAAACAGGCATCCGCAACAAAATTTCTACTGGGATATTTTTATAAATTTCTAAATTTTACGCTTACAATATGCAATGCGCCGGTACAAAACATCTTTTGCCTAGTAAGTACCTTCATATTTTTCTAATTGTATAACTAAGGACATTTAATTACACTTCGCCATCGTATAAAATTTTTATTGACTACTGATTCAAAATTAGCTTAAAATGCGGTTAAAACGTCATTTATAGTTTTGTATTTCATCTTCTTCAAAAATAATAAATTTATAATAATAACAAACTACTTGACTAATTATGAACTAATGAAGAATTGACATGTCGAAGTAATTCGCATATGATAAACTCGACATTGAATGGAAAATAAAACGAAAAAAGTCAGCTGGTCCCTCAATTATGAGTGCACAGATATAAATTATAATTACGACTGAGGTAACTGTAATAAAGCATATCAAGTCCACTGTGTCGCGCACATGTGAAGAAAGCGAAGGCATAATTTAAAACTATTGCCTACATTCATTCCCTTAATAAATTCTAGATCCTTGTATGGAAGCCTCTCCATGAAGAGAAAACAAAAACTAAAATATTCCTAAATAATCGACTATAAAACAATATCCTCTTGCTGGGCACTCCTAATCCCAAGAATAATGTCGTTAAGGAGACAGTAAAAGAGAGAAGGCACGCACGGCGAGGAGAAAGAGAGAGGGAGAGAGACCGCTAAAGGAGTCACGGGGAATAAAGCGCACCGCAATGTAGCCATTCAAAAAAGGAGAAGAAAAAGAGAGAGAGTGAGAGAGAGAGACAGGAGATAGTGGAGGAGAGTGGGAGTGGATACGTTGCCTTCTAGGCATTCCCACAAGGGGGCCGCAGGTAACAGGGCGTTTATCTGGCGTATAAATCGACACCGAACGGTCGAGAAGGCGACTGACGTTATTATGCCATCAATCGCCATTGTGTTTGGATCTGGTGGTTAAACAAAAGACTGGCTCCCATGCGCTGACACCCTCTCTTAGCCCCTCCCGCTCCCGCATCATCCGCTCTTCGCTCGACCGCGCGCTGAGCCACACGCAAACACGCCGCAAAAGGAAGATTTTTAAGGGAATGCTCGTGATGGATGGGAGGCGGCCTCGACCGCGTGCTTTTGCTTCGATTCGCTCCTCCGTTGCCTTCAAAAGGTCCGATTCATGAACGCGCTCACGCCTTATGGATTCCTCCGTTTCGCATCTCTGGTCGGCGACTTTAAAAGCGCACTACTCCAAGTGCCAATCGGGGTGGTCGGCGTCATGTAAATAACACCCTGAGGATATGTGCGCTTTCCTTTTGTGCTAAATGCTTATTGCTTTTTGCCAGGAAAACACCCTCTTATTCGTTCAATTTTATAAATTGTTGGTTATTGATACTGCATTATCAAATAACATTGATTAAACATTTTAAAAACAATAAGTTCAATAAATATGGACCAAATAATTTACGGTAGCATATTACATGTGTGTCCGTATTTAGTGAAAGAGGATTTAATAAAACGACTATGTAAATATATTTATGGATAAATATTTATATAATGAGTGTTAGAACAGAAATATATATCAGAATTTTCCAATATTTTAACACTGTTAGAAACTCTTGTCTGTTAACATCGTAATAAAGGACGTTAAATATGTAATGTTAGCTATTCTTACAGACGTAATGTTGCAGAGATTGCGGATAATTTATTTGATGTGTCATAATTTGTATGTATTAATTATCGAGAAAGGATACTCTGAAATCTTATGACAATTAAAAAAAATTGCATAATAAATTTCAAGGAAGTATGAAATTCTTCTGGCTAAAACGCGAAAAACAAATTGCATAAAAACCACTAAAAATGATTTAAATGAAAGTCTCCCGTGATTTAGATATTTCATTTTTCCTTCTTATTAATTTAAAATTATGTTTTTCTATATGCTAAAACTGTTTAATATAATAAACAATGCGTATAAATTACGGTTTGACTTTACATTCCTTTATGCAACATCGGTTTAAATTGAAAATCAAAGAAAAAAAGAATGAGAATAAGGCAGCGAATGAATATGTTGTATGTATCTGAAAGACTTCTATGAATGCATTTACACTATCACAATAACTGAACAGTGGAATAGAAAAACCTGAGAAATCATGCATTACAATTATACCTCTGATGAACGCATCAATTATTCTAATGCCATAATTGATTTCGCTAGCAAAAAAAAAACATACGTAGACTAACAATAAGACAAACTTCGATTTTGAAAAATATTATGCATCAAATCGACGATCTCAACAAATCCATTTTCCTGTCCTATTGAATTCATTTTTTTATGACCAACGTTCAGAGCATGTCACACACTGCCACAAAATTTAACTAACATTCCTCGAGACGGTTATCGTCAGAACGAAAGAATTCAAATTTTTCTTCCCAATCACACATTCTCGGAACGATCCATTGTTCTTGCAGGATTCAATTTTTTTCTCCCAAGACAATATGAAAATTCCCCTGAGATACAGTCCACCCGTTATAATGCTACGAAGTCCTTTCACCTCATATGGGATTGAAATTCTGGCGAAATGTGGGTGGGTTCAATCATGAGGTCCACTCAGCTCGTGAGGCACGCCTGCACCGCCCCTCCCTTCGGGAAGATGGGGGAGAGGCGGAGGGGGAGGGGGAGGGGGGGGGAGGTTAAGGTGCCGGGGGGAAAAAAGACACGCCTGCTTCTGGTCCACGCCCTAAACAACACTATTTTATTCTTCACGTTAGTCAGCAGGTCGATTTGTTAGTAGCCCATGCGTTTCACGAACTCATTTTCATTTCCATCTCCTGACTCTTATTTCATCATCTCCAGAAATGATTCAATTAACTTCCGAGAAGGATCCAATCACAGCATAAGGGGACACTCATCGCAAGTTCAAGGCACGTCGCTTCTGTTGCTTAATTTATTTTTTACGTTACCAGCCACTCCTCAGGACCGCACATGACGTTGATATTTTACTCTCGTGTCTCATACCAAAGTGTATTGGAAATATTAGCATGTGCTCGCCGACCTAACTAGCGTTCATTTAATCCATGTACAAATTCTGCAAACGGTGTCCGGCATTTTATTTTTTTTTTCAGAATAAAACTTTTAAAAAATTAAATAATTTTATTTAAAGCAGTTTTGCGATAAATTCCTCCAAAGATAAAACCAACAAGGATACGATATTTCATTTCTCAAGATTTATATACGATAAATTCTGTCTAGAATTTCACAAAAATAGTACAAAATATTTTTCCGCACGTACTGTAATGAATTAAACTTATGTATATACAAAAATGTTCAAAGAATTTCTTGAACATTTCGCCTTCATCACACCCGCGCCCTTATAAGATTCCATTCATGCCATACCGTGTCTACGGCCATTAGTGCTCTCTCCCCCTTATAAGGAGATCTAGTGTGTATTGCACTTTTTGCACACCGATGTTATGGCACTACATGAACAGTATGACAGACATAAGGAAAAATAGGAATAAATGCTTATTGCATTTCGAGCGTTGAAGTCACTTCATTCAATGAACTCCCATTTAACCAAATTAATTGCTTTTAAGTGATTGTAAGAACGCGTCTGATACAAATTGCTATATTGTGTATATAATACTGATCGATAATAAACGCTGCAGAGAGTTTTAAAGTGCACATTACCAACTAATGCAAAGATTTTATATGTTTTCAATAATTCCCTCCGAGACCAAATCCACGTAACCAAAATGAGAAAAATTTTCAGACAAGTTAAATTATTATTATCCGCGTTATCAATTGCAACTAATATTTTGCTATATCACTTGAATAATGAAATTATGTATAATATTATATCGAGTGAGGTATCATCATGCAATGCGATAAGAGACCTTAAATCACATGACATAAGTCATTCTATATGTGTAAAAGATTATTACGAATGAGTCAGAAATTAGAAAATTTTCGTTAACTTGGATATGCATGGCGTAAAACAACTATAAAGATGCCTCTGCGACCTCTAAAGTAGATTAAACGAAAACAATCTCTCAATATCACAAAGTTATTATTAATTGTCATAACTCATACAACAGCTTCCCAAACCACATGGATCTACGACCACCTCTTAAGGCAGCACCCCCTTAACCCTTTTCATCTACCAATAAATATGAATGACGTTCATTACAAAAAATTAAAATAGCCATTTCATTCGGGCGAAAATTAATGTCATTCCAAATACATCCATAGGAGAACTTGTAAAATAAAATTCAAAGATTTCGACTTCTCGAACCTCCTGAGAACGTTTCACAGTTTGGAGACCACTTCCGTATAGGATGACTAAAAGTTGTGTAACTTAATTTTTTGATATTTCGATTTGCCTTTTCACTCGTAAAAGTTCAAATTTATGTGAGCATCTATAAATCTTGATTTAAAAACACCCAACAAAAGCGACAAACCCGCACGCTCATATTGCGAAATAGGGCGCAATTATATACTACGACTAACTACAAGGTAGGCTTACTTAATTTTAATTTTATTGATTGTTGCTATGATCCCAGAGAAAAATTATTTAAAACCGAAATCTCAACATTCAGCGACGAGTGATACGGCGACGGAATTGGATAAAAAGAAAACTATGTATAATATTAACGCAAATTTCGGCGAGGCGGAAACCAAAAGAAAAAAATATAAGATCCGAAAGAAGAAAGAGTACAGTTTCCCAATCGTCCCCATTTCCATGGAGAAGACTCGTCTTCTTGGCGAACAATCGAATTCCCTACCGCGTCCTTGGAATCAGCCAATCCGTCTCCTTAATTCGTTTCGATCCCCTCTCCCTTCTCCCCCCTCCCCCCTTTCTCCTCCCCTTCCCTCCCCGCCTTACTTCTCTCTTCAACTCAACCCTCCGATACCTTCCTTTTTTTCAAAACCATTTGCGGACTCTTTCCCAGGATTTTTATTCTTGCATGGTCACTCCCACACCTCCGCAAAAAAAAACCAAATTCCCGCCTTTTTTACATTCCGAAATAAGAAGAAGAAAAAACATTCCCTTTCCCGTTGCATCTCCCTCTATTCTCCCCCCTCTCCTGCTTTAAACCACTTGGAATTCTTCCACACCACCTATTGCCTCCTTCCTCCCTCCTTTTTTTTTTGTACCGTCGATTCCCCTCTCCGCCTCTCATTCTCCCTCCATTACTGTGCTCCCTCATTGCGACACTCCCGTCCCTAATTTGAAAGCACCCCGAGGCGGGTAATTGTGGAGAAGCACGCGATCGGAGGCTACGACTTGGGTTCCCTGAGAAGAAGAAGAGGTTGAGGAGGAGGAGGAACACGGAGGAGAGTGATTCGTGTCTCGATTTCCCACACGCCGCCTCCATCGACAGATGAATCGAACGGACGAAACGGTTGGTAATATTTAGCCTTAGGGGGGGCGGGATGAAAAGGGGGTGGAGGGGGAGGGGGAGGAAAAAGGGGAGGAAACGGCGGCGAAAGGAGAAGCGGGTGGAGATAAAGCTATCTGTGGTAGTTACCATTACGGAAAAGGATTGAAAAAGATTCCGACTCTTTTCGCGAGAGACTGCTGGAGTCCCGTGTGAGGCGCTCCATCGAGAAGGGGGATTTCTCTTGTCATATTTAACTTTCGACTTCTTTTTCACCTCTTATACGGATTTTCAAATAAAAATTTTGGATGATGAGCCTATAAATATATAATAAATAGCGGATGTGGTAATCCTCGAAATAACGTCATGAAACAACCCAGACATTCCTGACTCCATCTACCAGAGCACCTTTTTATTAAGCGAATGCACTTTGTTAATCCTACTCTCTCAATACATCCTATTTTCCGTCGAATTTCGTCTACTAATAAAAAATCGTCAATCATTTTTAAATAATTTGATTGCAATGTTTAAGGGAAAAATGTAACAAAAGATGCAAATAAGTTTTTCACTAGTATACGCAGTAATGTATTTGTGTGTAGTATTTTACATGTAAATTCATTAATTTCTGCTCTTTAGAAATTGTTACTTATTTATAGATAACACGAAGATCCTTACTTCTACATATTAAATTAAATTTGACTAAATTTTAATTCTCGTCGTGGCTCTGCAGAATTTTTCTTCCATTTTATCTCATAAAGTCCACGAAGTCTCTGTAACCTACCGTTTAATGATGAAAATTTTATTTTTAATATTCAAATTTATTTTGACTAATATACGACATAAGTTATAAGTGTTAACCCAACCAATCTTCTTCGAAAATAAAGGAAAAGCTCTTAGTTTCTGAGCCATTCGTATTTACAGAAAGGGAAATTCTTAGGCTAAGGATGCGATATACATTCAATCTTATCTGGATGGAAAGCTCGGTTTAGAACCCAGCTTGTTAGTTTTTATTTCTATCGTTTATATATTCAAAGGAGAACGTTTAATAACCTTATTATATAAAAATAAATTAAACATTAAATAAAAAAATTGTTATAGCAATAATTTCAATCTATAGTGCTGAATTTTCAATTTCTAAAACAATTCAAATCCGAATTTATTATTAACTAATATCATCATATTGTTCTAGAAATCCATTTTGTCACCGATAATTAATTTTCACATTAAAGTGTTGAAGAAACACGAACAATGCAGCGAATGAAATAAGCGGAAATAATCGAGGAAAGAAATACAGAAGCTACATATTACACCGTATCATATTGCAGTTCGAAAATTACAGTATGAAAGTAAGCGATAAAGAAAAAAAATATTTGTTCAATCCTTCCTCTCAACTAAGGTAAACATTTGAAAATTTGGCCACGACCATCGATCATGACCGAGATATTTTAAATTGTCGAGCTATAAATTTTCTGAGATATCACCGATTTCTCTAAATGAGTAAAAAAAACTGGTCCACGGAAAGAGCTAACGTAAGAGAGGAATGGCTCGAAAGAGAAGCGGAACACTTGCTAATCCTAAGAGACGCGAGAGAAAATTGGGCCAGCGAGGGAAAGACGCAAACGCCTTCCACCAATCGGAATGACGAGCGACGAATGTAATCCCATCGCGTCCTCACGCACTCTCCCGCACAGTAGGTAACCACCCGCGGTTAATAGAGATGGGGCAAGAAAAATCACAGCCGAGTAATGCGGTAATCTCTAAACCCCCTCCGCTTCGCCAATTAAGGCGCGAGAGAGCCCATAAAGTGTGTAGTGCAGCGCGAATCTTTTTCAGAGGAGCCCGGCGCTGAAACGGGGACGCGGTTGGAATCCTTTTACGCGTGGACGGGGGTCTGGAAGGGTTGGGAATGAGATGGAGGAGGGGAGAGAGAGCAAGAGAATATAGGAACGGGAAGATTGGCTCGAGAAGAGAACCCGTAAGCCACAGGTTAACGTCCGATTTCTGGAGAGAGAGAGAGAGGGTGGGAGGGAGATTTCTTTATTTTTCATATAAATCCCGTCTCCGTTGCGTCATCCTCGAGGCGGCGGAGCAGTATAAGAGAGCGGGGTGGCTGCTGGGAGATGGACGTTGTGAAAGACTTTAGAGAGAGAGAGAGAGGGCTGGAGAGGGAGGCTTTTTCTCCCACTTATGGGTCCACACGCTTCCCTCAACTCTCATTCCCGTCTTTGGAAAGGGGATAAGGATAAGGACAGATAAAGATGATGAGATAGATGCGAGTCGAGAGGAAGATGCTACGATAACGGGTGATATAATGGTCTTTTTCCGTACGACGAGATGGTGACTAGTAAAGACCGTCTTGTATCCAAACCCTTTTGTGAATGAAGTTTGTGTGTGTAAATACACCGCATGAATATTTCTCGAAAGAACAAACAATTATAAAAATAATTAATATCATCGAATATTTGCCGTAAATAATTGGAGGATACGTGCAATCACTTCAAAACAAATGTACGATGAGAATGAAATCCGAAAGAAATAAGCGCAATATAACAACCTGATAAAGTGAACAAAAAAATACTTGAAGTGAAGCAAAGTACATTAAAAAAACAACAAAATCACAATATAATAGAGCTCTGGTCATCCAAAAGTCTGAATAACTGCCTTAAAGAACTTCGAGATTTACCTACAAGAAAACCCAGATCGAGGTTGAGGTAAAATCTATCATTATTCTTTCTACACAAAAAACTATACGGTTTTTTAAAACATTTCAAAAATACTATTCAACTACCATTCAACTCATTTAGTATTCGATTCAATTACTGATATATAATTCGACCAAATCAATGTTCAGAAATAACTAATACAGATTATCTACGTACTACCGAATTTTAAAAACATGCAAAAATTGAAAAATTCTAATAAAAACATTTTATAAAAGAAAACGCCACTCAAAATTTTTGTGAAGGTTGTTACAGAGAAGAGGAAAAAATTTTTTTTAATCCATAAAAGAAAAAATAAATAGATGAGAAAAAGTGGCCTAGAGGGAGAGGAAAGAATAGCGAATCTCGCGTGTCCGAAAAGAACCGTCCAATTGAATGAGGTGGTGGAGAAACCGAGAGTATAATAATGGAGAATGGGGAGAGGAGGAGGAGGAAGAGAGGGAAAAAAGGAGAGCTCACGATGAGCGCTCTCACTCAGGAGTCGTCAAGGGCGCATCGAGATGTAACCTGTTTTGCAAACCGACAGAAAAAAAGGATTAAACTATAAATAGTATTTGTTAAGACTGCGATTCCAGTTCCGGAGGAAAATGGGCTGGAGAGACGGTTAATCAATGGTTGGAAAAGACGAGGTCAAGACACGCTATTAATTGTCTATTTGGCATATCTAAGGCATACTTGAGACAATGAAAACATAGCTTTAAATTACAGATTACAATGCATATGTACTAACGTTTTTTTTTAAACGTCTTTCGTGAAACGATAGTCAAAAAATAAAATTTCGAATGAGAATCTGAAAAAGTCATTCAGAAGTTGAATGGATGGTGACTTATAAACAATTTGATATCTAGAGCAAAAATTTCAAATCCCGTTCGACTTTTAAATTTATGCAAAAGCAAAATTATACTTTATTCCTTTAGTTTCGTATATGTGGAAGTCTCGAGTGTTCATCTATGTTTTACCTCTTTTTAAAATAAAATTTTAGCATGTTCTACGCTAACTCCAACAGTCCATAAGTTGAAAATTCAGCCATCCATCCAGCTACTGCGAATCAAGTTTATGAGTTTTAAATAGTGATGTCTCACATAAAGTTCATGATTCACGCACTTAAAAAATTTTCAAATTAATTATAGGAAACAATTTAATTGAATCGAGAACTAAGACGACAAGCATGGAATAACTATCAATAACAGTTACTTTCTTCTAACGAACTAGTAAACGATTGATGAAAAGGCTAAATATGCGAAGATAAATTAAAAATAATAGAACCACATTCAATATATTCCGAAGTTTTGGCATGTTTTTCACGTATATACTTCAGGTTTAAGATTTAATTAAAAGATGCTTTTAATGAAATTTAATTTATGTATCACGATAACACGAGATAAAGCTCACTCAACCGTGCACTCGAATGACATAATCGCTCACGACTTCAATCGGGAGTGACCTCATGCCTGTTCACGTGTTTAGTGTATTGTTCGTTTGTAATCCAGATGATACGATTTGAGGCTATATAGATACGAATCAAAGATAACTGCATGCGATGGAACTATTAACTAAGTAAATTAATGATGAATAATTACACACTGCTACCGGTGTTGATTATTTATAATTTACATAATTTTCCGCTAATATGGTTACAACTTCAAGTTATAGCATACTTATCTTCAGCGTTACTTCAATTGTGCCTTTTATTATAGGATAATGTGCTTTTACATGAGAGACAGTTTTCCTCAAAAATATTTTGTAACTTACAATAAGAATAAAATAGTGATAATCATTTCAACTATCTACTCAGTTTGTCATACTCTTTCATACTTTTGTTTGTTTGATCTTGTGTTCTACTTATCCAATAGAATTATCGCCTAAGTTCTGGGTAAGAGCTTCATCATTTCTTATGAGCAGCGTTATAGTCAGACCCAACCACTTCTAAAAGCCATTGACACTGTCATTCCTTATTTTTTTCAAAAACATATTCATATGGGTTAAACATCGCTGAATGTAACTAGCATTATATCCCCAATCTATTTACCGGTCCAATTTATAGTACGTAGCTTTACACCCACAGAAAAACCATTAGCCGCGGTATTGAGGACCAATCGGATAAACTGGATCTCCGAATTATTGAGGGTCGGATAAATGAGATTATATGTATAGGGTGTTCAAAAGTCTCTTTGCAGTTGGATCGCGTGTAATGCATGTAAATACTATGGACAACTTACTAATCTAGTGCAATGTGACCTATCGAACACCTTGTGCTATCGTTAAAAAATAATATAGTTGTCGAGATCGCCATGTGGATTGAACCTAATTGATAATAATAATAATGCAAGTATGTTAATAAAGCTGATATATTTTCACAAATTGACAAATCAGTGAGGAAACGTTTCATAAAAAAATGCAACATCAATGTTCATGAATATGACTCGAATGCTGAGATGAAATAGAAAAACTAGAAATTAAATTTTCTTAATACTAATGCACAACATCGATATGAAATCATTTTAACCTTTGATATAATACCATCCTTAGAAGAATGAAGTTTATGCATAGGTTTTTACTGTTTCTGAGATTGTTATGCAATTCTGTTACCGATAGTATTTACTATCCATCATATTAAAATTAACTGTATATACATTACATTCGCTTCTTAACTGAACTATTTAACGATATAAAATAATAAAATCGTCAAATATCTTTCTGTGGGGTATTACCCATCGCTCTTGCGCAGAGTATTCTTTAATCCCCTCCTGAGGAACAAAAATAGAAGTTTCCGGAATTAGCAAACGAACGGTAAATCCCGCTATATCCTTGGAGAAGGAATGATAGGAAGGATAGCGGATAAGATGCTGCACGAAGATCAATCGCTCGCGATTGGTTCTGAGATTTGTTCCACAGGGATAAGGGAAGGCAAGCGAGAATATGAAAGGACGCGAGGCGCGATAATAGCCTCCTCACGTCGGCACTCCTAGAATTCCGTACCGCAAGTTACACGTTTGCGTCCAAGAAAGGGACACGGATATTCCAATAAGGAGGAGGATGCGATAGTCGGGGGAAGTGGAGAGGGGGGGTCATAGCATGGCAGAGACACGAACGAAGGAGCACGAGGAAAGGGATCGTTCGTTAAAAATCAACGGAGGGTCGCGACCCAGAATGCGTGTTCGCGCGCCTCTGCTCGCTCACCTCTATTGGCGAGAGGCATCGTAGCTCAGAGCGAGAGCCACTCTATGACGCTACATACAACCATATAGGCACTCTGTTCGTCACGCTGACAATCACACTAAAGACAATCTCCTCTTCTGATCGTAGAATTATAAGAGTGGAAACGACCATTTCAAATCCCGTATACCACCCCGACAGGTGACAAATTAGCATTTTGAAACAGGTCGAATCTCGTTGTGAATATTAACGTACCAAGAATGTGCTAGAGAAATGAATGACGTAATTAATTTATTAATCAAAACAAAACGATTGAAATTATATTAGTATTTCTGCAAAGTAGCCGTATATATACTGTACGTTCTAACATTTCCTAACATCTAAAATACAGAATTAACCCATTCTGAAGCGGGAGGATTAGTCTGCATCATTAGTTCAGTGGTAAAAAATTCGCCCAACAAGTGGACTCGGGTTCGGTCAAGGCAGAATGCTTCTCCTGATTTCCAGAATTTCTTCTACTTCCTACCATAAAAAAACTATCGATAATCCGTCTATTTTGATTATAATGCGCATATGTTTAACTCCACATCTTCTTGGCTAAAATAGTTTATAATTTATTTGATAAGTGCATAAACTGACTTATTTTTTACATTGCTGAATGCGCTACAGGGATTTAATGTCTATTTCTATTTAGATTGTATGACGAATTCACAGATTATTCCTTAAATACAACTCAAGTTTTTTGTCAGGTTTGTAGCCAACTCTTCCTAATATTCACAATAAAAAATCACTCATCTTTTAATGAATATCATTTTCTTTTGAAGAGTATAAAAATTCTTTCCCTCTTCCTCTTTTCTCCTAAGACTTCTTTTAGTAATCACGTGTCACTCAAAATCTGATCTGACCGTTGTCTCTGTCCTACCTAAATACTAAAATTAAGTTTGTCCTTTGAATACTTAGTATGTTTTATTCTCAGTCTGTCCAACTTAATGTTATCTGCGCTATAGCCACATCTCAAAACCCAGAACTCTTTCGATACCAATTTTATATTTTCGATTTTTTACTTCCTTAACAAATGCCAATACACGAAGTAAGAGAGGCAGACGTAGGCATCTTGATTTAAAGCACTTCAGAAATTTGTCAATGTGGGCCAAGATCGTAAACAACATATCATACGAGACGATGCCATAGCTGCTTGCAAGTTCTCCTGCCCCCCGGATATATTGTTTCAGCGTTCCAGTTACCGCAACGGAAAAAGAAATGTGTAATAGTCTAACTCACGATCACTGACATGGATATTATTAAATTAAATCCCTTTCTCTTTCATGAATCATGCATCGTGACTGGAAGGAAATAGGAATTGAAATCCTGGAATCAACCACTCTAGCCATGAATTTCTGCACCGCTAGCACACTACGGAGTGTGACCACTTAGCAACGGTTTATGTCCTGCGGAGACTGAAAGCAGTCGCACTGAACTGCTTTTGAAGAAAGACGACGCCGCGAATTTTTCGCATAGTTTCAAAATAGTTATTCATACACATTACATATGTATTCTAACTTTTATATATACAGCACGTACATATTTATGTTATATCTTAGCAGAAGTTACGCGCAAGTTCATTCAGCAAAAACCTGCAACGAATATTCAAAACGCAAAACAAATTTTAATGCATATGAAATCACACTGAAATCACGTGTTAATTTGAATGCATACTGTGTGAAACAAAATAACCAAAACAATAGGCTCTATTATTACATTAAATTTTATTATTATATTAAAATACGAAATTAAAATATAATGAAATAGTTATGAATCACATGAAATTTTCGGAAAAGTATCAAAACGGGTTCAAGGCTAAGCATTTCTACCGATTGTTGAAAAATACATAAATACGAAAACGAAATAATCTAAATCAGCTGTTCTCAACGTTTTGCATCTTATCCCAACAAACATTTTGTCAAAGAACTCGGGTTCCACCTTTTCCAAATGGATTTTTTAGTTAAATGCATTTTATTATTATACAATTGGTCATCAGTGTAAATATAAAGACGTTAATACAGCAAATAATATCTTGAGAAAAAGTTGTATAATAATGATTTCCAAATGTTCGCGTCGCCCCTAAGAGAAGTCCTACTGGTCAAGGAACACTGATCAAAACGACATATCATTTGTACTTGGAAATTTGATTCCTTGGTTTTTTCACACTATTGACTATGAGCAAAATTTAGAATTGATATTAAATATCGCATACACATACTTGGATATTTATCGTCCTATATTCGCATCAAGAAGATATTGACAATTATTGATTAACTTCGTATAATTACCCATGGTTTCCAAATGGAATAAAAATAAATCCTTGATTGTAGCAGCAATGAATTTAATATTAATCACCGAAATTAAATTGAATCCACTTAACCAAATCAAAGTCTTATAAATATGTATTTTCAGCATCGTTTGAAAGAGAGACAAACATACAGAATATTCTGCCTTAAATTCCCGAGTCTACCTACCCCAATTAAATGCCCCAACCCATGGGTGCCCAGCCTGCGGCCCACTAAGTAATTTATGTGGTCCACCGCCAGTTTCTCATAACTTTCTAAACATTTTCATTTTTATTTACCTACCAAAAAAAATTTTTATATAGCAAAATCTGTTAAAACATGTAGCGTCAAATCGGCACCTCATAGTACAAACATTTTCCCAATTCAAACAAGTTGTTTTTAATGTTTTGACCTTTTCTCAAAGATATTCAATTCCACCGTGATTTTTAATACTGAGTTGCAATTTACAATGTGGCCACCCTGACTCTTATACTGCCGATAATTTAACCAAGTCGGTGGAATCAGATATTTTTTTAAATACCGACGGGCATCCTTTCTCTACGTTGGCGTACTATATCACACGATTAAACGATAAGTCCTTTTTAATCCAATCGGACAACACGTGTTGTGCACTCCCTTCTTATCTCAACAAAGCCGGGTTCCCCGAGGTCGGACAAGGTTGTCGACCCTTCGAGATAGACAAGACTCCCGAACCATGGCGACGCTTTTAGGAGCGGAGAGGGTGGGATAAAGAGGGCTGGAGGTGGTGGTGCTAGGGAGGGCGTGCCAGAGAGCGGGAGGGGGGGGGGGGCGAAAGAAGAATGGGGAAGGCAGCGCGTTGACGCTGGGAGAGGGTTATACAGGGCGTGGTGAGGATTTAAAAAAAGAACTGTTGCCGTCACCGATGGCAACTGACTGCTGGAGAGACTGCTCTACTTCCAGAATAAGGTATGGCCCGGGGTAGATCTATATTTACTCAGATAATATATGCCTCCATGCGAGTCAGGGTTTTGCATGTGTGTGTACGCATTCAAGGTTGAATTCGAAAATACGCGAAAGAATGTATGGATAACTAAAACTCTTCGTATTTATTTCAAAATACCTGACATATTATCCATTTTCAGCCCGAGTACAAATGGATAAAAACCTTGCAAATTTTAAATTTATGAGTACTATACGTATATTTTAACAATTTATCCATTCTATCAGCGGAAAGGGAAAGGGAGATGACTAAAAGGCAAGGATGTTTTTTTGCGATTTACAAATATAAATATTATTATAGATAAATATAAACAAACAAATCTCAATATAAAAATGAATATAATCATAAATGAATATGAACATATATTTAAATACAAAGGAACATAAATATATACAATTTATAACATACCTGGGTATGTATTGCAAGCAAAGATCAAGTGTGACTTAGTATAGTCTTTGCGTATAAAAGAAAGTAGTGGCTGGTCGCGTATCCGCTAATTGCGTCGCCTATGGATTTTGACCCAGATATGCAACTTTTGTTGGTCGCGTTTCCCTCTCTTATCGAGTTCTCTAAGACGCCTTGTATTGATTTATTTTTTTTTCCTCGCGCGACCGCTTACGCGTGTGCGAACGATGGTGGTGTAATACTTAAAAAATATTACGGTCGAAAAAAAATCGGGAGTCATGATGGATGACAGACGAGGTATTGAAAAAGCGCCGTGACGAATCGGGATTAGAACCGATTTCGCGCGCTTTTAAGAAGAGAAATAAGGAGAGCGTCCGGACCAGCCGTGGAGCGGATATTATAGCGGTGTTATGGTTTCTATCCATTTCGTTGCTGGTGTTCTGGGCTTTGGGCGGGCGTATAAACTGACGAGAAATATCGCCTATGGATCATCAAGGTGCCTCCTATTCCTCCCACTGCGCTAATGGATCGAATATCTTAAGTTCGTGGTACAATGGGGCTTGTTAGTGTTCTTTCACTCCGCAATATCACAATGAAATTTCTGCTCCTCGATCAGAAGTTTAATCGGTATGTCTTTTCCTCCAAAGCTGCTAAATATTGTCGCCACTACAAATCTCAATCGTGACAGATGTCGGAATTATTTTTATTTTCACAGTTTAATGCGAAAAAAAATGTATAGAATTGTTAAATTCTGAAATTTTTGATCAAAACAAATAGCCAGTAACAAATACTTCAAGTTTTTTTAAATCTTAAATAAATCGTTCTCTTCTGCATCCATCGTGTAAAGTAATTTTTATAAAAATGTATATAAAACTAAAAGTTAAAATAACAGAAATTCATCTTTGATCATATAAACTCTACAAGTATATCTAATAACTATTCAAAATGGAATTATTATTTTGAAAACAAATTTCAAGTAATATGGTTTTAAATTTATATAAAACGATTAATGAAAATGTCTCTGCCTCGCCATAAATGGAAAATAGATACTATTTATAAATGTAAACAACCATTTGACTCAGTTTTATTTAAAAATTAGTAATTGTTCGAAAAATGTTCAAATGAAATACATTTGTTGTTTTCTCATTTAAATAAGACTTTATGAGATTATGGTATTAAAATTAATGTGCATCGTTTAGAAATGTGGTTAAGAAACGGATTTAAGGTATTAGCTGCATTTGGTTTTAGAAAAGAATGAAGAGTAAGGATAAACATCAGATTCATTCTTTCTCGACAAAGGCATTTATTCTCTCTTTTGATTTTGGGGTTCAAACTACTTTAAGATCAAGAATTTGTTAATTTTTATATATCATTTCACTTGAATATTTAATGTGAGATCGAGCATAAACCTTGAACAATTGTATTTGCAGCTAATAAAGAAAAGAAAATCAAATGGAAAGTCTCCGTGGTATGATACGCATAGCTGATTCTCAGCTCGTCGCAGTAGTAGTCTATAATAATCATTAGTGATAAGATCCCTAATAATTTACCGAAACACATCGCCGAATTCGAACAATATTTTTCAAACTAGAAAATCGGTGGCTACGAAATCAATCATGGAACTCGGCGAATCACACTTGCCTGATTCGCTAACAATCATTAAAATTTTACCATTTTAGTGAATGATGTGTGAAAAAATGTAGTGCAACTCCGTTAAATATTTGATAAAAACTTGAGCATTTAGAATTAGGTTTGACACAAACTGCAACAAGACGTATGTTTATGGACTTGAATACAATTAACATTTGTAAAACATTAATAAATAAATACTGATAATTATTCACCGAGAATCGAATAAAAGTAATAAAACAAAATGCATTTGTTTTTAATCACAAATAAATGGAATACATACATGTTACCTATTGGTCTTAGAATTTTTAATCAAATAAACATTAAACTTTAAAATAGATACAGGCTCTAAATACGCACTTAAATGAGACACCAATATCACTTCAATAGCTTACCAATTAATTTTTTTTACGACCACAATAAATTGCTGGAAACACACGGATAATACTATTAAATTCAGCAAAACACACCTAAAAATCAACGTGTTTTCTTTGATCGAGGTGTCTGTAAAGCAATTATAAGAATAAGTGAATGAGAAACGATTAGATACTAATTAGTGTTAATTACTTAGAATACAAAACTTAGCAAATAGTCAACATAATTACAGAAGAGGCGACATATTAATGTTATGCGGCAGACTTGCGGGTTTGCTCGACGGCAAATAGAATACCTTGCACAAAAAAATCGAATGAGACATAAAAACGCATAGGAAACCTTGTCTCCCAGAGGCAAGAAATGTGTGCCGTCCGGCGTAAAGATTGCGTCAAGGTGGTGCGTAGGCTTGTCGAGAACGCTCGCGTAGGAGAAAATAAATTTAAAACTGTAATAAGAAAGCTAGTTAAAGTTTTAATAGCCCATCATCAATCAACGACACCGCTGCCGATAACACAGATTGCGTGGGTTTTAATTTTCAAGCCTCTAGCTTTTTAAAAAACGAATTGAATGGGAAATATTATCGAAACATAACGGATTATTGCCTTCCATTGTTCTCCGAAAATGGATATGACCCTCTTTACTTTGGCAATTTTTTTTCGTTCAGAGTTAAGCGCGTGTGACGAACAACACTCCAACTCGGTATTCTGAACACGACGTAAATTTTGGCGGATAAGGTTTGGAACTATATAAATATGCATAGCATTATTGTAATTACTTTATTCCGAATTGGTGATAGAAGACCGACAAATTTGTCTGCTCCGCTGAACAATCTGAAGGAAAACAAAACACATTCATTATTTACAATCACAATCACTATTAAGAACCTCACTGAGATGAAGGAACGAGAACGGTAAGATTTCTGGACGATTTTCTTACAAAATTGTTTTACGATGCTTTTTTGGGTTACCTTCAAAATATCTTGAAAATTTTTTAAATCATCGGCAAATTTATTCATTTAAGTTATATTTTTTTCAAAACAATGAAAATTATTTACTGTCAGTTACTTTAATTAAAAGTAACAGAAAATAATTTCGCAATCTAAAGGTAACATATAGAATGTGTAATAAATAGAATGAACTAATTGTAAGATAGCATAATATGAAATGATAATATTAAGAGTGGTATCTGAAAGAGCAAACAAACTGCGTCCTTAACAACTAAAAATTTTTATTTGTACATTTGATAAAAATATTTCACTTGTCTTAATTAATGGCTAATTGAGATCCAATAGCAAAAGTATACTACATACCAGGGCCGGATTAAGAGACCCATGGGGCCCACGCACAGCGCGTTTAAGGCCCCAACGAAATCGTCAATTTTTTTAAAAGTAACATTATGCAAGGTTTTTGATCTGAGAGGCAACACTTGGAAAGGGTTTCGGCAAGACGGGGTAGGGTCAGTCCACTTTGGGCCCCCTTGTCCTCGCGTGTTTCGCACACCGCCTAATCCGGCCCTGTAAATAAGTACGCTAGAATAAATCCAATTCTCAGGGATATCTACTTCGGCAACGGCCATACCACGATGAAAACACCGGTTCTCGTCCGATCACCGAAGTTAAGCATCGTAGGGCCCGGATAGTACTCGGATGGGCGACCGCCTGGGAACACCGGGTGCCGTTGTCAGTTTTGCAAAATTTTTACCTCGTGTTTTGCGGATTCTGTCGGAACGATCGCTATTTTTCCGACTTAAATCATTTCCATTTTCTTACCTCGAGCGCATTTTGTTGACCCACCGTGAACCGAAATTTATGATGTTTAAATAAAAAGGTTGCACACTTATTTAATATAATATTCCAAAGAAGCTGATGTTTTGCAGCATTTCAACAATTTGAGGAAAATAGAAGAAAGAACAGCTCGATGAACAGTAAAAATTATGGTTTGGGAGTCAGGAGCGTAATTTAATAATTCTATCCACGATTAAGAGACCCATGGGCCCCAAGCACAACACATTTAAGGTTCCACTCAAATAGTAAATTTGTAACAAGTAACAGTTATTGAAAGGTTTGTGATCTGTGCGGCAGCACTTTGAAAGGGAGAGACGAGACACGTTCGACCCGCAGTGGGCCCTCTGGACCCCACGCACTTGTGTGTTTTGCGTACCGCTTAATCCGACCCTGCTACATACCATTCTGCATTATAACTTAACACGTGGAATTTATCAACTCCCTTTATAATTGGCAACTATAAAATTATCCGTGTAACAAACAGCTTTCCCGGTTGATTATGCAGTGAAATATGAAAAAGGAAGCTTTATCTAACGCTCACTTTCCCAATAATATAACGAAAAGTTTTAAACTTTCCGTATAAAGCTAACTAAAATGAAGCAAGCGGCAACTTTTCGAAAAGAAAAACAAAAATACTAAGGAGAAGATAAGCAGTAGAAAATAGAGCAGGACATCGGAGACGTGGAAAGCCGGAAGTTATTTCGGATCTTAAATGCGACGCCGCCTTTGCTAGATATTCTTTGAAAACACTATGACCCCCTTCGACCCCACCCTGACTGACTACATAAAGACGGCGAATATTTTTAGGAAAGCCTCGTCAAGACGCGACGGGCACGCAAAAAATCACGAACAAACTCAGAGCCTCGACAGTTTTCACCGGTCGCCGCCAGGTGGACGGGATAGCAAACAAAGAAAATAGGGGAAAAAAACCGGGTCCCGTAGGAGATGACTTGGAAGTGGGATGTTAATGGTTTTGGCGGAGAATGAAAAGGCCTTTGACAGCACGTCGGATAAACTTCTCGCCGTTAAGACAAGGAATCTCCTACGTTCAATTCCTTTTAAGCCCCTCTCGATCCACAGAGACGATACAGCGAACAATCAATCTCCTTTTTTTCGTTTTTTCATTTAAAAAATTGTACACTTGTATGATAGACAGCATATTGTATCCTTCGGAAAAACCTAATCAAAATACAATAAAGAAACGGCGAAGGACCTAACGAAACATTAAATAAGAAAAATATGGCATTAATTACTTCGACGATAGGGAGAATTAAGTAAACACTACTCTTATTTTCATTCATTGAAAATAAACCGCTGTACGTCAACATAGAGTATTGAAATAAAACTTATATGAACTGCAATTGGGCTAACAAATTTTAAGCATGAAGGTAGGCAATATGGTTAAAGTGGCAAAAGACGTTTTCTCTAAGCCTTTACCATTATTATTGGTACCTGGAAGAAGAGTCATTAAAAATTACGAGGCAAGTCTGGAAGTGGATTAATACTTATTTGCTATTAAATAAACAATTTTTTAAAGAACTATACTTTCCAATCAAGCTGAAGGTAAGAAAAACGAGTAATTAATCTTTTTCATCAGTCAATTTAAGCTGCCCGTATATTGCAAAACAATATGCAAAAGCGTATCTCAGCAGCTAATGGAGCAACATCAACTCAGCCAATAAGAATGATTTATAATTCACCATTATGGCCGAAAAACTGCCTTGCCCATTTATAAAATATGTACCAGTTGAAATTTCCTTACTGTTAAATGTAAAGGTGAAAAAGCAATTAAGAGGAAATATGAAAACCATCATAGAAAATTCGGATTTGTCCAAATGCTGTGAGATAAGCAATCACGTTAAATGTATTTATCAGCCGATGGTGAAAGTAACTCCAACGACCATTAAGCGTTTAGAAAAATCATATTGGCACTTGGGCTCTAAAGCAGCCGCGGTGGTCCAAGGACAAAGGTTCTTTCTCAGAATCAACGACCGACGGTAATGGATGCTGATTTGCAGCTGAAATGCACATTTAATTTTTCCTAACAGCTTTGTTTCTATTGGATCTATTTTCATTATCAATTATATTCCAGCCATTCAAAGAGAAAAAAATTTCTTTTCTGTTTATTTCCTCATACTAAGGAAATCACGATATTCTAATGTTTCTAAAGCTAATTTGAGGCTATAAAAGCGAGCGAATAAAAATTCTCAGCGTCAAAATTAAATTTACTTATTTTATCAGCACCTACGTACAAATTCGAAAAATGTCACTTTTGTGTACTTTTTGCTGTGCTTGGAGTCGAACCCCTACATTTTGGACGGAATTCATAGCTATGGTGCGACAAACAAGGAAATTTGAAAATAATTTCTGGCATTAGTAGCTTCAGAAATACAAAAAATGTCCGATTACAATAAATATAAACTAATCAACGGACTATAAAAATCATTTTTATTTCAGTAATTAATACGTTTTTTTAACATTTGAAATAAGCGCAATTTAATTTTAATTAAAAACTTATGTGACGGCGGAAACTTTTCCAGCAGAAAAATCCGTGGCTATTTTTTGCGCCAATAAGATTTGTATTTCTCACGACGGAAAAATATGCATCCGGATTGCGGAAGAAGACTTTTTTTTACGAATTTTCTTTTCAGTAATTGAATGAGTTCAGAATCCGACGCAGGGAAAGGAGGGACCCTAAGATTCCCTCTTGCGAAGGAAATAGATAATAAGGAGAGCAGAGACGAACGACGGCCTACTTTGGAAAAATATGTTATCTTTTCAAATAAAGAGTGCGAAATTTAGGCATCTTTAAGGTTTTTTTGGGCAAAGAAACACAAGAAAAAGGTAAGTGGAACGAAATAATTGTTTAACTGAACGAATAATTCAAGGAAAATTCGTTTATCATTGAAACATGATTCCTCTTTACTGTTAATATAGACAAATGCGTGAAAGATAAAGATGTAAGTCAGTGTTTTCCAATTTTTTTAGAGTCGCGGCATCCTTAAGTTATTTTTCAGAATTTGGCGGCACCCCTCCCTATTCACCATCAGTAATAATCGTGGTTTTTTATTATCATATCTTAAGCATAAAATCAAGATTTTATCATCATTTATTCTACTAGTCATTAACGTTCCCTAGTTTCAACAGTTAATTACAGGTATTTACTCCATACAAAAATATTTGCTTTGATACATGATGCACAAGAAAGTAACTTCCCAAATGGGAAAACAGAATAATTTGTGCGGCATCCCTCAGAACACTTCACGGCACCCAGGTTGAGAAACTGATTTAAGCATAAGGAAAAATCCTACTGATGCTTTAGAAACTTCTGGAATGAGAAAATATTCGATTTATATCTCTTGTATCAATATTTAAGCACACGTACTTGGGCAATATTCGAAATAGAGGTGCTCGTTTTGAAATAAATATAATCTATCAACCTTTACGATGTAAGGGCTAAAGATATCTTCTGAGGAAATTATAAACCAGCGAATAAATATTCTTACTAAGAAATATAATCGTTTACGAAACTATAAAGATAATTATCCTACAATGTGCCGATAATTTAGAGTGAGATTTATACACACTAATCACTAAAACTGTATACTTAGAACAAGAAGGATCGACCAGAGAATACGATAATTGATAATTTTGTATATTACAAGAAAATCACGACAAGGACGTGGTCACAAACTCATCACGAAATACAATGGTATGAATTAATACACACGAAATACGATAGAACAGTAGCAAAGCAAAGAACACAAGCATGCTTCGGAAAATGGCCTAAGGAAAACAAAAACGACAGATATTTTTCCATCGTCCAACCGTGCAGGAATTAGGTCAAATAGTGTCACTGTTTCAAGAATTTAAGTAACCCATAGTCTCGCTCAGTCACGGTCGCCGATACTCGAGAATTCCTGCTTCGTGACACCGAAATCCTTTCTCGGAGCGGATGTTTACGGCACTTGTTTCATCACCCGTCTTCATCGGACTATCGCCCTTATATAGATTAACATAATTTACGAAGGGCGTCAAGCTATTAATGGACAATTAATCCCTCGACGTACGTCACGATTTGTAAAAGCTTGATCGCTACAAGAGCAGCAAGTTAATAAATAATTCCGAAGATACTCTTGCAAGGAGAGCGGTTATGCTATGGTATTCCAACGCGGTGGGGCTCCAGTTCGAATCTTTTAATTGCTCCCGGAGATTTTTTCCAAACCACGAGCAAAACGTCTATACCCTCTTAAGAGTAAATAGAGTAGGCTAAGTGGTAAACGTCACGACCGCGAACCCATTACCGTCCTTCGGATCACTAATCGCCCAAGTTTCTCCTCCTTACTCGGATGTTCAATTAAACCTCATTCGGATGAAATCGTGCCCGTTTAACGCCTCGCGAAAGTGATGAATTGCCGGATTAGGTCAAAACGGATGGATTTACTAATGTCCTTCGGAATAATGTTTTATTTCATTCAGAATGCGCCGAGGAAAGAAAATTGATTAAGTTTTCCGCGCGCGCTATGAAACGATGTTTTTGTAACGGCGTTGAGGAAACTACCGCAGTCGCCATGCCGACTTTGCCGCAAATGAATGAAAAAAATAAGGTGTCGACGCGATTAACCGCTCTTGAGACCGTGGACAAAAGAGCGCGGGGAGAAGGTGGGCAGCAACTGCTTTCTAAATGACGCAGTGAAAAATTTTTAATGGACACCGTCCATGTAAGGAGGAGTTCCAATTATTTAGGCCATTCAAGGACTACTGAGAGGATAAAATTGGCCGAATTAAAGATAGAGTTGAGAAGGAGTTTGATGTCGTTTTACTCTCGTCATAACATTCGACTCGGGAGATTTGAAAGAATACGCCTTTCATGGTGTATAGATAGATCCCATTGTTATTTTCTTCATATGCAGTTACTGTAGAATTTTGCTTTCTTTCTTTATTTCTCTCAATAGAGATTTGCTCTTAACTGGTAACAATGCCTCTTTATAAAATCCGTTACCAACTCGTGGAACTGAATGCAATCAATATCCTAAATTTTCACGTAAGGAGATCCAAATTTCGCGCCAATCATCGAGTATAATGATTGCAACTAAGAAAGCATTCTGCCCGAAAACTTCAACTCCAGTCTTGGAAGAACACAGACGTCGTAAATCAATTTAATTGACCGTGTTATTCATAGTTTACCGCGCGATACCATTTCGTTAAACGATCTCTTATTGATAGGTCCGTAACAAGCTTTCGTTTGAGAAACCCCTTGAACCGTATACCGTTTTCTCGGGCGGAATTTACGATGTGTCGCGACCCCTTCCTTAAGTGGGAGGTAGCTGGTTCGCACCCCGCCGCGTGACAGAATTTATGCACGCCTTGCGCGACATAATATTTCAGCTCACTCTGCCGCCTCGATAGGTCACCGTCCGAATTAGCCACAGCGAGATAAACCACCGGCAAAAAAAATCAGCCGTCTTGGAAAAAAAAGAAAACAAGAAGTCTACCTGAGGCGCAGACAAGCATAAAAAAATAAAAAGGAAAAGCGGAGATGAGATTTGAGACGAGTGGGAAGGGAATATTCCCGGGCCATCCGTCAGGAGTCATCCCATTCCCTTGTCCGATACGCCGTCGTCCAGAAAGAGAGGAGGGAATAGTTCCAACCTCTAACCCGGGTCATCCCAATTACCCGCGAGAAACGCTCGTATAGGAACCTGGCGAGAGAAGCGCCTCAACCTGGTCAGGCGGGAGACTGAGAAACTAAACAAAGCTAAAGAGCGGGAAGCGGCGACTTCTTAAGAAACAATTTAGCATCTCTCTGGAGGGGATCTCTCCCCTGCACGCAAAAGAGGACGTGGCTGGAAAGGAAAGAGGAGATGGAGGAAGGAGCAAGAGGATCAATCAATTCGTGAATAAAACGCGGGTTCGGTCGACGTCCAGTAGAATGACTTTCTGACTTGATTGGAAAGTCTTTTTTGATAAGATGGTAATTAAATTCTTTGTGGTGAGGCGTGTCAAAAAAAATAAAAATTTCATTCACCTTCTTGATTTTGTAGAGTACGATAAAATGTCTTTTTAATTCCTATTAAGGAAGTGATGATGCAGCACGCTAACATTTTTATGCAAAGAATCGTTTTCCTTTATTGATTCTAGTTTAATTACCTTAAGGTTACAGAAGGGTCCATTCAGGTTAAAAATGGATTTAATATTTGCGAAAGAAAATGTCAGTTACGTTCAAGTCATACGCAAGGAAGTGGCAATTATATAGCGTAATAATTCCTCTAACATAGGCCCTAAAATATTTAATTTTACACTGTCTACTACGTAAAAAGAATGACCAAGTTTTAAAATTTATCAAGCCAACTCATGTGGAAATAGATATTTGCAAGGGAAATGTTTCGTACAAAAATTCGCTTGGAAAAACTTTCTAATAAAAATTGAGTTGATTTACGTTCTTCCCCGAAAACAAATTAATGTAAGCCGTAGTATCTTAATGAAACATTTGCATTTTAAAACTCCATATAAAGTTTCACATATATCAAAACGTTTTAAAAACAAATTAATAAAACAAATGCCGCAATGTTCGAGCAAAAAGAAACGAGACAGACGTGAATCTTCTCTTTCTGTTCCATCGCATTCGTTACCCGAAGATTGATGTCAACACGCATGCGGTACATTAACAGATTCCGATTAGGTGTAGAAAAAAACGGAAAGAAATTTCAATTAAAAATCCACAGCAACTACTTGTAAAATTATTTAGTCATCACGCCTCGCAAAACGGCCGATTATATCGGACTGCATCATTTGTTATTATCGTGAGTGGAGAGATCAAAAGCAATCCGCCGGCGTCCTCTCGCAGAAAGCGTCGTGTCTGTTTTCTCGACCACAAGGGCCATAGGTTATACTCCCGCTGCGAGCACGGACGTTTGTGAGAAACGATTTTCTTCTTCATTAGTTTTATTGGCTCTTATGGTGGGATCCGAGGGCGATACGAATACACGGCACAGGAAAGTCCGTAAGGATAAAATCAATCTAATAATTTATTGCATGGCGGAAAACACGTTTCTTTATTGGTTTAATATGAAACAACACCGGAGTCTCTTGCGGTTCAAAGTAAAATACTGGATATTGAAACTCGCCACTATATATACATAATTAGTTTAAATTAACCAATAAGGATAGAATTTACGAGAATTATAAATTATCCACCAACCGGAGAAAAGATTTTTTTGAGTATTTATTTTTCTAAGACCGTCTATATCGAAATTTATCGGATTTCCGCCATATCACCTACGAAATAAAATCCATTATCAAACCTCTTATAGCAAATTCATTAAAATTACATACATTTTTATGGATGTTTCCTCATGATTGATCGAATTCCCAGCATAAGAAATTATAGCAATGCATTTTTTTAAAATCATTCCTTAAAGCATTCTATAGCCGTTCGTGTACTACAAACAACAAAATCAACACTTTGATGGTCCATGGTATGAAGACCCAAGAGATAGCAGCTTTCATTAATTAGAATTAACATTCAACTTTAATATAATGGATATCGCAACTTAAGCTATTTAATCCTTGCAAAATTTTCTAAAAATTAAAATATCGCCCACCTTATCAACGATTTCAAAAAAATGGGAGTCTTGCAAATTTTTGTATTGTTTTTCTCTCAAGATCCCTTAGGCACGGATCCCTAATCTATGAACATATTAGAACAGATTTAAATCGTAAATTCCTCCCCGTAAGAATAGCAACGTACTACAAGTCAGCGAGTAAAACTCCTCCTCCCCCTTTCACCTCCCATCCCGAACGAACAGACAACCTCCAACCCGCTTTTCCCCATCCACCCAGCCACTCACCAAAGCCCTTCTGGAACAATACCGCTCACCTGCGCCGCGACCTCTTTCCTTCGCCCTCTCCCGTTCATTTGTTTACTTCCTTAATCTCCTCGTCCGCTCCTCTAAATAGCTATCGTGACGATCCACCCTCTCCCGCCTTATCCCACCCCTCGTTCCACCCCCCAAACCCCTCTTCCCGCCCACTCAACCGACCCACCCCTTTTCACCGCCGGCGTGCATCCTTTTATCAGATACACTCCGTTCGCTTCCCGGGGCCACCACATTCCACCTCTACCCCTTTTTCCCCTCCTTACTTACTCCCTTCAAATCCTACCCCGAGGGTATTCACGAGATGGATGCCACCCATGGAGATCTCCGAGAGATCCCTCCCCCTCCCTCCCTCCCTCTCTCTTTCCCCTCTATCTCCCCTTAATCCTCTCACTCCATCACCTAACATTCTCCCACAATCCTCCTACCAAGTTCCAATCCTGTACTTTTCCTGGGATTTATCCTCCGCCTCCCGTTTCTCTTCCTTCTCTCTCAATCCCATTCGCCGTTGCGAGTTGTCAAGGATGTCTAGATTCCCACATCCATCGAAGGCATCTCCCTTCGATCGCCTTTATGCGCGCACAGACGTACACCGAGCGTGTTTCCCTTCTCGGCGGTTTCTGCCGCTGCTTGCCCAAACGGGCGACTATGCGTCTGATGGGGTTGTGTAATTCCTTTCTCTGGCGGTGGGATCTTACATCCACTTCTATCTGCCCGCGAGCGTGCGTGCGTGTGTGCCCCACCGCGAAGCGAATTTTCCGGCACTGATGGGTTCGCCGCAGGGGTTACACCGTTGCATTTATTGTACGTGCAAGGTACGTCGTAAGTCTCGCCGGAGGAGGAGAAGATATCGAAGCGAACGAGAACTGGTCTAGAGGTTTAGATTCTACCATTTTTTTCCGTGCAAAAGGTGAAAAAAAATCGATTTTTCGAAACTGATCGATTGTTTTACAGCGCTTGCTGTCTCGTTTCTTCCGTATGACTTGTTTACTGGGGAAGAGGAGCTAAATCGGATCGATAACTTAGGAGAAGGTGGAAGAAGAGGTTGTTGGAAAGGAGTTCGGGAAAGTAGAATTTACCATTTGAAGTTATTGAACTCTCTAGGATGTTGGAGGTTTTTAGACTGAGGATTTATTAGGGAACTGTGTTGTTTGACATTAACCTCACGCCTACGTACAAAAAGGAAATAAATAAATAGGACATTAATTCCAGATTAATGGAATTTTAGATCTGATATTTTACTTGTGAGCGAACGCAGCATTATTCTTAAATAATAAATGCCTACAACATGCAATTATAATTTATCACGATTAATAGCTAGAACTATCAACTTGATGCACTATTATGGGACTTGTTTTACGGATGAAAAAATAAGCACATAAGAATCGAAACGAAAACAAGCTAGGAAAGCACAGCGAAAGCAGGTATTATAAGTGACCAGATTTTCTAGAAGTCAAATCAGTACATTTTTTATATTCATGAAAGAAAACTACCAGATTTTCTAGATGTAAAATCAGTAGGTACATTTTTTTATTTCTTATACCTATCCATGAAAGAAAACTACATTTCAATATAATACTTTATATATTGAAATTTTATACAGTATACTCTATTAAGAAAAAACAAAATATGTCAATATTTATTTCATATATTTATTGGAAGAAACAATTTCTTTTAAAATTCTTTCATCATTTAAAATTTCTGTATAAAACTTGTCACATGACATGACATACACAACGATAACTACTATTGTCTGGACGACATTACTTTGGAATTGAGATTTATAGTTGTAGATAATGGGTGGGGGTTTGGAAGGAAAGACTGAAAAACTCGCCTCCCTCACAGCCAACCATAGGTGGAGGTGCGGCAAGTCCTCTTTACACATCCTGGCAACATCACACCCGAGCCACCTCAACCGTCAATCCGACAGTAAATGAACTAAATATAGATTTTTTCTTTTAAAATCAATACAACTTTAAAATTCAGTACAAAATTCAGTACATATTTGAAATCAGTACACAGTCTCTAAAATCAGTACTGTACTGATTAAATCAGTACGTCTGGTCACTTTAATTATAAGGCGATTTTTTTACAAAAATATAAATTTCTTCCGCTGGTCGTGGCTTAATATTAATGACATTATAATATAGCGCTATGATTTCCATTAAATGCTTACCCATATAAAACCATTGAGCTCGTTGCCATTGTAGTCGACTATTGAGACCCGGAAAAACTCCCACTTTTTTTCGATACAAACTAAATATGTACGTTAAATATACAGGGATTTGAATTCCGTCTTCAAAGATAACAAACTCAAATTCCTAAACTTTCCGAGGGTTTAAGTCAAGAGGACGAATCTTGACGGGAAATAATTTAAAAAAAAGCAAATATATACCTTATCTTTGCTTTGCTTTTCTTACGGGGCAATAATGAGGCAAAATTATCCCGTAGCAACTGATCCCGGTTCACCAATTTCTTGCCACATGTAGCTTTCATATGTAGCAACTTATCCTGAAAATTTGGTTTCTCTAGGTTGAACCGTTTCAGAGATATCGTCTGCACAGTCGGAAGGACTGACGGACAGACAGAGTGAACACAAGCGATTTGTAAAAAAAAATCGCTAAAAAGTAGCATGTAACTTAGGTATATTCAATAGCCATTACAAAATAATGAAAAACTAGATGCGCATATTAAAATAGATGGCTTTATACACTATATCACTATTTTTTAGAAAATACTTTCGGCTGAATTGCAGAATCCCGTGTTATCCTTATTTGAATAGAACTAAAGAACTAATTAATTTCTGAGGAATGATGTTGGAAGGTCTCATAAAAATAGGACAAACCAAGTCTTGAACTACGAAACTGTCATAAGCACCAATTCGAGTGACCGAAGAAAAAACGAAGACTGTTGTTTTCGCTCGCACGAAACGTAAAACTGCTGAAATCCTCAGAGAAGCATCTCACTGTCAGAAGAAATATTCGGCGGCAACGACAGGTTCCTGGCCGGCAGACTTGAAATACACTCCCAGCGAATCGAGCCAGAGATAACAATAGCCGGAAAATCCTTCCACCAACTTAGTAGAAAATTCGGAGGCGATTTTAACGCGCGCATAACAGTCGCCGAAACGTTTCTATACGTCTGGAAAAGTTTCCTAACCCGTAATGCCCCGATAAATAAACGCCAAATTCCGTCACGACCCCGTGTGCACGCGAGGTTGAGTAAATCGTTGGCCGGGCCCTCTCGATTTCGCCAAGTGTGTTTGCTTTGGGGTTGTTTTAATAATAGTCACCGATTCATCACGGTGAATTGCCTTAACACGAAATGAAGTTGGTAATCGATTGGCTGATCGTAAAATGTCTCAAAAAACGAAAAATTAAAAAAAACACACACAAAGCTCGGCGGGGATATTTTTTTTCGTTCGACCATTATAGCTTTAATGATTGATATAAGCTCCGCCCTCTCATTTGGAAGAAATCGTGACCAATCGCCACGGAGTTTTATTGGATTGGAATTCGTTCAGAGAGTGCGGAAGTCGGTCTTGTATTATTCCCCCATGCTCTAAAATTCTTTGAGCATTAGCCTTGGCCTGCTCCGAATTCGCTCGGAAAATAAGAGAAAATTAATGCCGCAATATATATAATCAATGGGATCGTCTAAATAAGAATGTCGTGTAGTATATATCGGCTTTGCTCTTTACCGCCAGCTCGAAGTCTTCATCGTGCTATCGAGTCGCTCAAACGTTACAGATAAATTGTACCGTCGTGACTTCCTCAAGTCGCTTAACTCAAAGGTCTGCGTTTACGTTTACATATTGATGTTTCGCTCTAGGTAAGGTAATATTGTATAAGACACGGTACCTTTTAGGGATAGAGTTTTGCATCATCTTGAATATAATCCAAGAAGAACAATGCAGCACGTGTATTCCTCACATTAGAAGATAAAAGTAATAGCTGAGATAAATCCTATTGAAAGTCTAAGGGAATTTTTTGCTAGAAAACACGCACAAGGATCTTCGATATTAATTTTTACATCTTGACTCCACTTCTCTAATTAATTATAGTCTCATTAAATAATTTACGCACAAATATTTTGACATAGAAAATTCAGCCGCAAGTTTTCCATAACTTGAATATATAGTTTCAATAAATTATCAAAAGTAGCACATGCCATCATGAATAAAATATCCGAAATTATAAAATAAAGTGTATAATTATAAAGACAAATGGATTTATAAAAGTCATCGATCGATACTTTTGCAGCAAATATTACGAATCGTTTGCTAAACATTTTTAGGTGACGAACTAGTGTAGGTTTTGGTGTGATTAAGAAATACCTATGATTTACTTCACGAAAAAAATTAACGCTTTCTTTCGCTACCGATGGAGGAACGAGAACCCAACGCCAGTAGGAGCTTTTCCAACAATCCTGCAAATGAGCTCGCTTAGCTGGCGCCGACTCTCACTTCAATGGCTTCCCGTCTCGTAAAAAACATTTTATGGCACTTGCGGTTTTTGTAAGAGCCTTCTTTAATGCAGTTTGTTCTATTGTGCCACAGGGAGGGCGTGGTGACTCAATTTCGAAAGATTTAGCAATAAAAAGCGACTGAATGGCGGGCAAATGATTTTCCACGGTCAATCTTTCAGATTGGGCCTTAAAATTCTTGCCGAAAAAAAACAATAAAGGTTACGTGGACGCCTTTGTGAAGAAAATTCGCGGGCAAATACAAGACGGATTTTTTATTGGCAGATTTCTAGCGTTTCATTGTCGTTTAATTCTGAAAATATATACGTCCGTCGATGCATTTTGTCGAGCGAACAAAAATATTTTCATTGTTACCAGTAGTTTGTTTGCTTTTGTAAACCCACATTAAGAAGTGTATCAAGAGTAGGCAGTTTTTGAGGGAAAACGTTATTTTGCACATTTTTATTGATTAAAAAGTTTGTAAATGGGACATCTTACAGAATTAGATTATAAGCAGCTAACCCTATCTTAAAGATCGTTACAATCCAAAGCATATAAATTGTGAATTCTGCCGAAACAATATTTTAAAATTTATTTATGCTTTTCACGTGAGATATAACGAGAACATATTTACGAAATTAAAAAGCTGAAAAAATTAAGATTTTCTGTAAGATATCGAAAAGTATTTAAATACTGTAGCCGATATCAATATACAAAGAAATATAATAATGCGTGAAGATATTTATATATAAAAATGAACCATTTAGCAACCACTATAGAGCCGTAAATTTCTCCAGAATCATCAGTAATATTTTGCGTAAATAATAATAAATCACAATGAATTTAACAAATACTTTTACTGATTCCACATACATAAGTATATTCCGTACGCGGAATCAGTAAGTTTTTTTTTTATTCTGGGTGTTTTATTATTATTTTACATACAATTATTCCTATAAATCATTTACTATTATATTATTTATGGGTGTATGAAATAGGTAAGTTAATTCAGAAACTAAAGAAGCTTAACATAGCTTATAAAAATAAACATTTAAATATTTTTTTTGTATTTTTGGCTGATTATACAAGATTAAATAAAGTTTTTCATTATATCAGCCTAAGAGAAATCATTCCTAAATTCTAAGCGTAATCTAATTTAGTCATGGCGGATGATGCAGCTAATCGTCAGCGCAATTAATTCCAACTTTTGCGATAAAAACTTAAGACTAAGGGTTTCCAACGTTTTCAATGTGGCGAGCACCAAGTTTAATCCTAGGATACCAAGCGAACACGGCTATACATTCGCAAATGCAAATTAGAATTGCCCAAATCAAATCAAATCTACCTCAACGATTTTAAACATTGCAGAAGAGTAAAGTCGAGCTACCAAAGATCACACGTGTGTTCGGGAACACCAAGGTTGGGAAGCCCTGACTTAGATAAACGCTCTAGAATCCAGAATGTCTAGGATTTTACGTAAGCCATAACTTTCCACCTTCAACGTCCATTTAACAAAAAGTATATTACATACACGTGGAGGAGAGAAAGGGAAATCAGATTTGCAACACGTCCGGATTCCGAAGCTCGTTAGGCGAATACGGGAACTGATGAGAGTCAGAGAGAGTTAAGATATTCAAGTGATTTCTCCTCCCCTCGCATGAGGGAGATGTTTGGCTCCCATAACACACACACACATGAACACGGCCGCACGCACTCACATATGCGGCACGGAGAGCACGAGGAAAAATCCAATTGTTCCCGCTGATATCGATCTATCTTTTCTCGATCGAAGCGGACGTGTGTGTGCGAGCGCGTGCGTGCGTGTTAAGGGTCATGGACTATTTTGTGGCCGTTGGAGCAGTTAGTTTGGCGGGGAGGTGGCGTGGGTGCATGAAGCATTGAATCTCTTGTCGTGCATCTTGTCCAAGGAGACGGCGACAAGGCTGATCTCACGGCTACGCAATCCCATTACGCGTTCGCAAATATATATATATATATATATATATATATATATATATATATAAACTTACGGAAGAGGAAAGGTAAATGAGGATATTTAGGGCAACTAGGTGTTGAAGGAAACCCAGTGAGCACTTACCAGAAGGAGAGGCGCTGGAGTGTTGTAGAGACATATTTGTAGAAGTTATTGGAGCTTTCGGGATGATCCCTTCGTCAGCACAAGAGAGACACAACTTCCCTATATATATATATATATATATATATATATATATATATATATATAGAGAGAGAGAGAGAGAGAGAGAGAGAGACTAGGTGCCGAAGAAAATATATATTTTTTCCCTTCACAATTAGTTTTTCCACTCGTCTCCCTAAGTCGATTCCGCCACCATTTACGACGCAAGGCGAGGTGAAGGCTATGTCGACTGCCGCTTCTCGTAATTAAAATGCGATTTTTTTTCGAACGCGAGGGCGATGTAACTGAGGGGGTGAGTATCGATCATCTATCGTTATTGCTCATAAAATGTGATTTATTACTTCATTGAAGCACTTCGTTGGAAGAGATAGGAAAATATTTCATCGGGCGAAGAATCAGTGGGTTAAGCGTGATTAGAATGAGTGACCCCGGATGTCAGAGATGGCAATTAGAGATAGAACCTACGAGACCAAAAACGCAGTTTGGTGGCGAAATTCAAACGCAAACGGCATATACTTTCCTCGTCTTAAGGAGCTAACGCGTTTCAACGGCTTCATCGGGACTAAACGAACCAACACCCACAAATAAATTAATTTTACTGCCGCGTAAATCAGTTTTAATGAATAAAGCCACATAGTAAATTACAGCTTCAAAGACTGCCTGTCAAATTAAATCACTTAATTGTTTATTCTATACTCTGATGGGCGCAATGTATATTCTCACGGGAACTCCACGGAGAATTGCTATTCTATTTACCGCAAATAAACTCCTCGAAGGAAATTTGCTCTCTTAACGAATTTTATAGATTTCGAAGACGAGAATAAGGTCGATTGTTAGCATTCTAAAGAAAGACAATGCAGTGAGTCACCTTAACGCCGTGCTCTTAGGGAGACAGCGCCTCCATATTTTTCGAGATAATTGAAACGCGTACCAAGTTAACGGTTGAGAATTCCGTGATCTACCATTAACTGCTCCTCTTTCGTTTCCAGAGCCACGTTCTTTTGTGGTGCGCGACGGTCCCGACGCATGTGGTCTTTGGGTTGGGGAAGATTTGATCTGACAGTAAATACCTCACTAACAGTCCGCTCCTGAGATAAGCATGACGGTTCCACGCAACGCCCTTGCGTACTTTATACGAACCATCAACCTTGTAACCGGGTAACACATTCTCGTTTTTTTCTTTTTTTAAAGAGATTTGTGGCTAAGCGTAACACAATGCAAGAATATCCTGCCTCGGTCACGCGACAATTTTCGCCGGTATGCTTGAGTAGCTAACAACTGAAAGTGCTCATTTTAAAATATCAGGTAACCAATTTTGCGCGTTATGACGTTCGCCCAATTTTAATTCGCTGAATAAAAAAAAGACATTGACTTACCGTTGTGGTTAAATATATTTTGAGGGGTGCTTAGCGTGCCTGCCTCTCACTTCTAGAATCACAGGTCCTAATCCTGCCCAGGGCGTGATCGTAAGTGCTCGTCTTTGTTGTCGCTGATATGGTCATTGTAAAAGGCCTTGTGAACTGCTGTTTAGGAGCGAATTAAAACAAATAAATTACATAAATAAAATACTTGGGAGATTTCATGGAAAAATAATATACGCTCGCATAAATTTACATTTTTTAAATTTTTTAAGCACCCAATACTATTTACGGGATATTAAATTACTGAATAGGATATTTGCACAATTAAAAAACAAAAATTAACTGTTTTTTCAAAACATATATTTAAATGAATTGATCGTAAATCAATAATTTACCTTCAAAAGCGAGAGAAATATGCTTGCATTCCAATAATTGAAATAGAAAGAGCGATTTACAATGGATGTTGATATCATCAGCCATAAACATAAAGGATAGCCAGAGTCGACCTTGCGCCCTGATTGCTTTCCATTTGGATACTATCCCGAAATACTCTACGCGTTGCGTAGTTCTTACTTAACTCATTAATAAGGTTCAATCCTTGGTGTAAATTAGCGCTAGACCTGCACTCAACAATTAACGTGAGACGTGACAATTTCTTATGCGATATAGCTAAAAAATATATACCAACACAGATCAAAAACAAAAAATGCGCGAAATTCTATCCTCATTGTTATAATTTCGTTGATTCGCAAATAAAACAGGATAAACCGATGGATATATCCCACCGTAAACATATTAATGCTCTTGTGTTTTCAATATCTAAGACCTATAATTTTCATTGTAAATAAAATGACGCAAAATAAATTCAAACCCAACCAATTAAAATGTTAACACGAATTACTTTTCAGACGAATTTCCTCCGTCTTCCTAAGCAAAAACAAAGAAAGGCGCTAAAAATAAACCGTCAGAATGACCGTAGGACTCCTACACGAATCCGCCCAAAAACAAATAAATCCTCTTCGCCGTTTTCTATCAAAGACGGGCGAGGAAACTTCAATAGGCCGTGGGGAGCAAAACGCTATCGCCAACTTCCCCGATTAGAACCCCGACTACTCATATTTGTGCCGACACGTCAAAACAGGAATTGAGACGGTGCCTTTATCTTCTTCGACACGTACTGTCGGCATAAAAACAGTCCTTAGCAGTCACGGGATTATACGCACGAGAGCTCTCGCATGAAGGGCAGAGTGGAGGAGGATGGGATGAGGGGAAGTCCCACAATGGCACACAAGGAGTTAGTGCGCCCGATAACTGCACCAGATAAATACGCAGTGATGGAAAGGAAGGAGCGAGAGGAAGAAGGAGAAGACGGAGGTGGGACGAAGAGGGAGTAGTTAAGGAAGGGGTGAAGGAAGAAGGGTTGACGTCGGGAAGGTATATATGAAGAGGATGGGGAAGAGGAGTATAGTAATACGACTCCGAGGAGGTCATACGAGTGCATCTCTTAAATCGCCCCGACATGTAAAAGGATGGAGGAGGAGGAAGTAAGCGAAAGACGGAGGCAAAGAGAGAGAGAGAGAGAGAGGGAGTGATGGATATAGACCATGTACGGTTCGCAGCTAAAACGGAGACGAGGAAGAGACAAGGAGAGTACGAGTATGTTTCGTCGGAACGTTCGAAGACGCACGCCACGGAAGGTGACTTGGGGGCGTTCGATATTTCTCATCCACCCTTGTTAAAACCAGCCGCAGAACAGAGCACGGAGAGGTTTTGATGGACGCTTGAACAAACGAGACCTCAACTGCTTCTCACGCCTCGACAGGGTATAAACGGAAGGGCGGGAGTATAGATGCCGCGGAGATACTTAACGCAATGGGCGGAGGAAGAGGTGGGGGAGGGGGAGGAGGAGGAGGTTTGAGATAGTTGGCGAGACGAAGGTGCTGCGAGAGAGAAAGAAAGACACGCATGGGGGGGGGGAGGTGATGGAAAGAGAAAAAGAGAGAGAGATATGGAAGGTTACACACAGTTTGAAATGCGAAAAATGGTTGACGGTATGCGAGTGACGTCACCCGGGGTTAAATCCGGGATGCCTTCCTTTAAGGGTGATCCTTGGAAAAACCCTCCTCCCCTTCCGTCAGCGAAGATATTCATTCGACAGGATGCCTAATGGGGCGGCGCCTTGACTCCCATAAAGGGAATGTGAGAGAGGGGGAGAGTTTGGAGGCTCATAAACGCTCCGTCCTGAGATTAGGCCGTCTAATTTTAGCGCGATCCCTGCCCATCAAGGAGGTTAATTTGCATTTTCATTTTAAAAAACATGATGGTTGAACGTGTTTTGTCTCATATTATCTCGGAGTTAATTTTAGGACTTAAAGTGCTGTGAAAGAGACGTTATAAGTTCCTCCTCCTCCGACGAAGGATGATAAAAATCTCGTTTTTTTTTGTCCCGTGCAAATTTATTTGTCTAGAACGGAAGACCGCGGTTTTGAAATGCAAAGAAGGATTGAACGTTCGTGTCTACGAGCTACGCGTCTCCCTTCCGAAGTTTATTTATTGGTGTCATTAAGGGTAATTTATTCGAGCACACGCAAAATGTTTAGCATTGAAACGAACGACGCCTCAATGATTCGCGACTGGCTATCTCAAAGAATTGGGTGAAATAACGACTCGGAAGCTACAGTAGATCTTTTTAGATGCTACGATTGTGGAATGTATAATGCTTCAATTGCAATAAAATAGAGGTAAAAACATTACGAAGTGATTCTTAATAATGCACTTATCTGTTACAAAATGGCCACAGAAATTTATTGCATTTTTTCAGACAGATATTTACAGTAATAATACGTTTTATGCCAAACTAATCATGCAATAAGTTTCCGCAAAAATGAAAACACGATAACAAAAATAATTTGCTGTTAAGTTAATGTTGATAAGAATGTATTGCATAATAAATTTAACGAAAGTATAAAATATTTAATATTCTATTTAAAATACTATCAATACTAAAACTAAATGAATCGATATTTTTTAACAATTATTAGACTCTTGAGCCAAATCCTCTGAAATCGGTATGTTTTATTTCGAAATCGACTGTGATAGAGTTGAGTTGAATACTGCAGGCAGGCGAGTGCACGAAGAACATCATTGTCCTTGAATGAGATCAACCCCTCGACGTCCCTATGACTGATTGAATATTGAAACTATCGATCCTTTCTAAACAGAGTAACTCTTGTTAAAACATGTTAACTCGTTTCATATGAATGGCGAAGTGAACGTCTTCAGCTTATACACCGAATAGACGATGCATAAACACACGACTTCTAGATCCCTAAAAATCTTCCCCATGGCTGCAAGGATAAGTTCGGCTTAACGTTAGCCTTCGTCCTCCGCTTTAAAATGGACACAGGCGCAGACAATATAAAAAAATCGACGGCATTTGTGGAGGGGTGGTTAGCGTGTTGCTACGAATGCTAGAGTCACGCGTTCAAATACTGCCGAGGACATGGTAGTATTCGATCTTATTTTTTGTGTTATTATGATCATTTTAAAAGGCCGTTAAAGCTTATTTAAGAGTTAGTTAAATAAAATGAATAAGCTGCAACTGGGTCGTACGACCTATGATTTCCGGGCCGGAAGTGATATTCGAGGATATTTTATGTCCCTGGAGTTAACGAAAAATTTATTCCATGTAGTATACTGTAAAAGTGCGTGATTTCAATCTTTATCTTCTTTGATTTTTCCATAGTGCTAATAATTATAACTTTAAAACCTTAACGTGCACGAGCCAGCTCAATGCCAACTTATTACGAAATCCAAAATTCTAGCACAATAAAAAAAATCCAAGAGATCGTAAAGGTTATTAATTATTCAGACAATACCCTTTCGCGCATCAGTGCGATATGAACGTCCTCCCGTACGTTTTCTCGGATCACCAAGCCTTTATGGAGCCTTCATCGGGTTAATTCACCAAAATCTCCAACTGCGAGAGGTATAGCCGATTTCAGCGACGTAAATACTACGGCATTGCAAATAATAACGCAATACCGAACCGACGAATTGCAATAAAAACATCCAATAATCAAAATAAAGCAAACGCTCGGCCGCGATAATTCCCTCGGCTGGCGACGTATCTCTATAGGAAAATGATTGCCCGCAAATTGCGACGGCTTGCGAGGGGAGATACGCGGCGGAAAAAAAAAGACGACTCCGCAAGTAGTCTGATATTTCCATAGATCGCGGTACGACGAAACGGAATTCCTGTCACCATCACTCACTTCACCCGGACCCCGGCGAGCTCGGACAACTTCGACACAAAAAGGTATGAGGCGTTAATTATTAAGGGCGATAAGGGCGCGAGCGTTGGATCACAATGGGCGCGCATGCGTTAAAGTCACAATAAATAATTACGGCTGAACACGGTTTTGCTCATTGTTCGCGAGCTAAGGCGATCGGAATGCGCCGCCTGTCAAACATTAATACACATTACACAGATTTATTGCGCGGTAAAACACGAGTCTCCTTTTTTCCCCCCACTCTCTCTCTCTCTCGCCGTCATAAATACTTGTAAAGCGGCGATTCTCGACTTTTTGTATGAATAGTTCGGATGTATGATGACGGACGAGTATGGAGACAGAAGCGCCGAGGGAGGAAGGAGGAGTAAAAAAACGAAGCGGCGAAGGAAAGATGTAACGAATGCTGTTCAAATTTCTCGCACGAAGAAATCCGAAATAATTCAAGTTAACGCGGCTTGACGCGCGCGCGTTATTTGTCATTTTCTGAATAATGTGCCGGCGTTGTGAGGCGTCGACGAATGAAATTTTTTGAGATGGATAATATATATTAATGTCTTGCCCATTAATTAATGCACAGAGAAATAGTAGATATCGATTAAGAGCGAGACATGTCAAATGTTTGAATAAATTGTTTCATGAGAAAGACAAACAAATCAAGCCGGATTAAATCCCTTAGGCATTAATATGTAGTAGGCGGAAATCGTTAAGTACACCCTATAACTGATATTGATAAATATTCATACCGTCTTTTTCGATTAAATTCTAATATTTTTCGTTTTTATCCTAGAGTGACACCGGAGTGAATATTTGCCATATTTTGCAAATATGGAATTATAAAATACATAGGACATAAATAGGATATTTTTTAAATGTCCCATAATTTTGTCCTTTGAAGCCTCACACAGATCACTTTAAAGTAATAGCTGTTATATATTTATTTAACTTATCAGAATACTTTCTTAAAAATTCGTTGTTTATAATTCGCTTTATGCTTACTTAAATAGGATTTCCTTATTATTTTTCTACCGATTTCAACTTCTGAGAGCGTTTTAACGAGCTACACACAATTCCGTAAATTTGTTTAGTAATCCGGAATTAGCCCCATTTTCAGACTTTAAAAAAGTTGTAGCCGATTAGATCGTATGAAAACAAGTATTTTTCTCAGCATCCAGCAATTCAACTAACAAGCCAAAAATGGCAACAAAAAGAAAACAAAAACGTAGGATAAAGACGCTAGAACCAAACCGAATGAAAAAGCCATAAAACGCCGTCAATCTCGAGCAACTCGCGCGGAACTCGAATATACCATCACCGCGTTTCCCCCGTAACGCCGTTAATTTCCATCCGAATAAAGACAAATCATCCCCTTTATGAAGCGCACGCCGGTACCTATGGTTTCCATTTATGCTCAAACGATTTCCAATTGTTATTTACGTCCACATGATCTTGCCAAACAGTCGTTCGGAATTAATACTTTGCATCATTCCCGAAGCGTAATAAAAATAATATACTCTATCCGCTCCTCAACTTGACGTTGATTATATATTACGACTCTCATACCGTGACTTTTTTCTTGCAGAAATGGCTTTTCCTTAGATTCAGAGCCCCGCATCACGTTGTTTCTATACTCTCCTTCCTCATCCCACGATTCCGAACGTGGATTTCTTTCGCTCCTTCCATCCCTTTCTTCCCTCGTTCCATTTCCTCACGTTCCCTCCTCCCCTATCTCCCTCCTTATTCCTACAGGTACCCCACTTCTTAGATGTGGCGAGAGTACCCCTTTATTTCAGTTGCTCTGTATTTTTTTTGTGGAAGGGAGGTTCGACGAGGTTTCGATACGCGGTTTACCGTTTTTCCTCTGATATAATTGCTCTGCTCGACCATTACTTCCTCGACAACCCTCTGCGGATAAAATCTTTCCATCTCCAACGGTCAAATAATTTCTTATGCCATGTCTTTCCCCCCTCACGTTCAATGCCAATTTGTTTTATCTATAGCCTTATTATTTTTTTATCGTAACGTTTGCAATCTTCTCCGTATTTTTCTGAGTTAATCCTTTATCCATAACTTATTAGAATTTATCACCTCTTTTCATATTAGTTGTATTTACCTTCTTCTCTCTTTCATAATCCCGGTACGCCTCACGTTCCTTTACTACCGTTTTCCTGACTTTCTACGTTTTAATTTTGTCTTTTATTCTTCTAAAACTTTTGCTCCATTAAAGCATCAAATGTGTCAGCTACAACGGTGAACAATGTCCATAGCGACGACGGTCCTCGAACATGCAACCTTAGTACATGAAGCCTCTTCGCCAATAAATCAAATTAAATTACTTCGTCCCGCACCTTCGAAAAATTCATACCCCTTTTTTTTCTTCCTTCGAAATACATCCGTGGCATCTTTCTCGAATATTTCCTCCATCACTCTTTTATCCTTCCGTTTCCGCCCTATCTCTCTTCACCTTTTACGAATCCTCCCTACGCTTTTTCACACTCCTTAAAAAACAAAACATACCCTTCTTCCTCGAGCACTCATCTTCCACTTATCGCCATTGTTATTGAGTGCACTACTCCTCCTCTTCCCTTCTCCCGCAGAGTCTTACTCCTTTCCCCCAAACTCCCACTCGGGTGGAAAGAAATTCCTTTGTCTTCGAAAGGGAAAGAAGAAATCCGGAGTTTATTTTTCCCCTTCCTCCTCCCCCTTTCCTCTCCATCCTTTCGTCTTTTTTATTTCGCTTTTTTTATCGACTTCCTTTCTCCTCCTTCCCTTTCGCCCACCTCCGTCCCTAACCTCCTGACCCACAGATCTATCCCCCTCTCCTCTTTCCCTGTTTTTTTTTTTTTTAACTTGCCCCTTCCCCATCTTGCCACTCCTCCTTCCAGTCCCCACGCCTTTCCTCACTCCATCCGACCGTAGCTAAACACACTTGTTGACCCCTCACCTCGCCTCGAGTCTCCCCATTTTATAGCCCCCTCCCCTCTTTTCTCTATCCTCTCATTCTGAATCTCACGCTTCCACGACTCTGTAGCCGAGCTATTTTATTCCCGCGTTTTCAAAACGTATCTTCCGCATTCTGCTCCTCCCATTCTTCTCTATCTCCTCTTCCTTTCCCAAATCCTTTGCGCTTTTAATTGCGGCGTTTTTTTTTCGTTAAAGGGATGTTGCGGACTTAAAAAAAAAACGTGGGGGATTTTCATCGGCCGTTATTATTATTGGTATTCCCTCCGACGATTTATCAGTCGGGCGAAGATGACCTCATACGGCACCTCTTTTTTTTTGCCTCCCCTCTTTACTGTAAAAATTTTATGCCATCATAAATCGCCGCGTGCAATTTCACCAAGTGCGGCTATTACTAAAATTAACCAAGTATTTCCATTCAATCGCTATAAAAGCAAATAAATTTCAACGCGAGGGCCTCTTGCGTTTGTTTAATGTAACAAAATAGAGTTGGATCGTTCACGTCGTCGATGACGATTACTTGTTGCAAGAGGCGGCTTTTGATTACCATATCAGCACCGCGATTTCCCTGTGAATTCATATTACGGATTGCTTCAGTTTCGTAGGTTATCATAATTTGGATTCTATGTTTTAATGTTTTTGGCGATTCGAAAAAGAAGTTACATAATAGTTTCCCCGAGTGACTTTCTCTTACATCTCAGATATTCTTAAATATTTTTTAATTTATAGAAATGCTTTCAAATTACAATAATACCTTTAAAATTACACCTTTAAATAGATACGAACAAAACGGGAGAATTGTAACATCATAACTTAGTTTCCATTACATGAAAGTAAAAAAAACTAATCCTTCATGAGACAATAAGAAATACTATTAATACCTGAGGTAGCAAGATATTATGACAGTGGTGTCCAACCCCATCGCCACTTTTGGCGAATCGGCCATTGATATGTGGCTAATTGATGTTCACTGTCTACTATTTTTTATTAGTTTATTAAATCACATAGTACTGCATTTGTTTATATCTGATTGTGTAAATTTTACACACAACAATCTTTTCGCAACACAATACAAAATATTATTTTGTTATAAATAGGACTTTACACAAATATAATCCACGCCTTCTCACCCCCGGCTGCTACTGCTACTTTCTAGTTTATATACAGCCAACAGCACGACAATGGCCATTGCTTGGCCTGCGGCTTCCACGCACACAGTATACTCCAGTAGCTATACACAACAAACAGTAAAATGTTAAAATTTTTGGATTTTATTCCAAATTTCAGTGCGCTACTTGAACAAATGAACTGCGAAGTATCACTTTAAAATTTAGTGTTTGAATTTAATGATTTATTTGACTAATAAACAATTTAAATGACTATTGAGTATCACTGTAGCCTTTAATGTAAATTATCATACGTCCGCCTTATAATAATAATATTTTGTATTGTGTGGTGAAAAGGCTGATCGGTTCGCCACTAGTGTGTTCTGTTGGACACCACTGTACATATTATAAGATGGCAGTAGCCCTATTCTCGATCTTAAACAACGCCTGTTAATTCCTGCATCCTAAGGAAAAGCATAAATCCAACAAAATCATTTAATATTTGCGTTTTAAGAACTTTAATGGGAATTAAAAGGGCCCAAAACGTTGACCTGACAACGGCAATGATTTTGCCTAGTAAAGAGCAAAACTATTTCTACACACTTGACGGCATGTATGAGACAATATAGCTTTCTTAAGAATCCTAAACATAGGCGAAACAAAATTCAACTCCGCTACTCGGAACGTTTTACTTTCCTCGCTTTTTTATTATAGGAAATTTTTCATGACCCTGTGCTCCGCAATATGCGTTGCCTCATTCTTTTTAAGTATAGATGCCGTCGGCGCTTCATTTGTCTCGTCACTCGAGTTGTGAAGGCGTTCCGTCTCATCACGAACAAATTCTGTCGTCACGAATTTCCACGAGCTTCATCACGCCTCGGCTAGGCGCCTCTTTCAAAAGCTTTTAAAAAAGTTTGAATCGAGGAAAACGAAAATAGTAGTATAAACCGTTACCGCTGTTTTCTCGATGAAAACATTTAATTTCATAAAATTAGAAAAAAAGGCAGACATGGATGATGGTTCCCGAGTTTCTCCTGACATGGTAAATTATCACGTCATCGATTTCACGGGACTATCGCGGAGGAAAAATTGCCAGTTATATTCCCTTCAGTTCTCGCGAATCTATGGCATCCTGTTTCAATCCGCGGAAATTCAATCAATTTACTTTATGCACGCAACCAGCACCCAAGTAACTGGAGAAGTAGTTTATCTAATTTTACAATAAAAATACAGTCGAACTTCTATAAGTCGAACGTCTATAACTCAAATTTTCCATAACTCGAAGTGAATTCATTTTACAGGACATTATCTTTTTCATGTTATTTTTCTTCTATAACTCGAATTTTCTATTAGTCGAATATTTTTTGTTTCCCTTTAGGTTCGACTTATAGAAGTTCCGCTGTATATACAAAAAGAACGCATACGACATAAGTATGATATTGCCATTTTTAGTTTTCGTATAGCAATTCTTATATAAATTTCAGAATCATAATGCAAAATAGGCGAAACATAACTTTATATTAGTGCTTCAGTATAGTTTAATTCGTCGTTGAATAAATATGAACTTCAGATAGAATATGTATACCTCGCCACAAAATACCCACATGCTGAAACTATAAAGTAAGACATAGACGTTTTTATAGAAAAAAATACTGCGAATTTTCGAAATTCAGAAGTCATAAAAACCCTTCATAGTACGCCTAACAAGTAGTGTTATCGCGTGAAGTCAATTTAAATATCTCAACCACGATTTTTGAGGGGAAAATCGCTAGTTTTTATTCAGCTAATAAGTATAATATAGCATCGATCGGACAGGGTAGAGAATACGCCCAAGTCGAAATAATACGCGATTGAATCTTAATCCAAAACGAAACCTATAACACAAAATCGAGCAGATTATCATCACGACCGCTGCCGCGATAAATCAAACATTAAGACGGCCAAAACAAGAAAGAAAACCCCGCATTACAAACCTCTCCCAACGAAGAACACAGATTTCCGCATTTTTTCGCAGTCAACTTCATTTTATCGCGTTAATGTCAACACCTTGGTAAACAAGAAAAACGCGCTTTAAAAAAGGATATTTACGCAGTTATCGAGGCAAATTTTTTAAGAGACTGCGCCTCCACCACCTGGTAAAGGCTGCACTTTGTGCACAAGTTGTTAGTCTTAAATTGTGGGTAGATGCGGAATTTTGTAATGGGAGGTGAAGAGGTGAGAGAAAGAGAGGGAGAAAGAGGAAGAAAGAGGTGGAGGGAGAGAAGAGGTGTAGGAGGAGAAAGAGAGTTGAGAGTTAAAGATGACAGGAGGACAACGAGTCGTGGGACGCAAAAGAAAGAAAGAAAGGCAGAAAAAAGAGGAAGGAAAAACGATGCGAAATACCTTAAGAATATTATTTTTTGGAAAGAATACCACTGTTTGGTTTCGAAAAGGGCAGACGAATCTTGAGTTTTAATTAGGGAACTTTGAAAGGAACAAACACTCAAAACGGTAATACAAGGAGTCAATTTTCGTAAGATAAATAAAATAATGCGCCGGATAACACACTTTACGAGATGGTTATTTTTTAAAAGTACATACCTACTTATTCCAAAAATATCTACATCCAGCAAAAATAATTGTCGACTTTTGTCATCCTGTTGGTAACGCAGCGTAGTGTTAAATGGAAGTACATATATAGTAATGCAAATAAGAGAGGTGATTCCAATTTCAATCATACTTTCAAAATTTTGTAATCGGCTTTACCCCCGTTAAATTTCAGATTGGTCACTTTTCATAGTAACATAATGAATTTAAATTCCGCGAGGGTTTAATTTCTCAAATTGATTAACAAGAAATGGGTGTAGCATGTTATTTATTTTCATTTTAAATTACTTATAGCCATGTTACTTGATTTCAAAACAACTGAATGAAAATTAGTTTTATTCACGCAAAAATTAAATTACAAGTCGAATTAATTCTAACAATTTTCTCGTTTACTTAAGTGAAGAATTTTCGTCGTTAATATCAATCACATTATTGAGATACGAAAACCAAATTGGATTGAGGTATAGTATAGTAATTTTTATACATTTATCTAAACAATTGTTAAGTTGTGAGTTGCGAAAATTAAAACTGAATTTTAAGGAAAGAAAATAATTGATGCATTTGTATCTGAATTGTAACACAATCTAATTATATTCGATTTAGGTACTGGTCGGTTATCCCCCCGCAAATTACATTGGTTCCATTTGCGGCGCAACAGTCAAGAGGTTATGACATTGAAAGGATATATTGACGAGCCTTCGGCTCGCTTTGTTTTAATGGGTAGTTGTCTCCGGGCGCTACCACGCCCTTCGCCTCGGCTGGAACCAGACTATCCCTCCCCGTTTTCCGGTGATCGGGTTTGTAAATGTCGCGACAGGCCCATCAGTCATGGGTAAGCAAGCTTTAGGGTAAAAATATTACCTAGCGATCCCATGGGCCTCTCAACAATAAATATTTACCATGAAAAATATTTGCGGGGCCATAACAGGGTAGTACCAATAAAACAATTAAGTTATCATGTATTTCAGTGTCTTTATTATGGAATGTAAATTGCGGGGGGATAACCGACCAGTACCTCGATTTATAACATACATTTTTAATTGACTTTAATAGTTACCCTTTATGTTTTTGATGGGCTATTACACTAGTGATATTATACTATTAAAAATGAATTAAATACATGCAGTAAAAGTTAATTTCTATACAATTATTATTGTTTGCCTAATTCTGCACCTATTCTTGTTTTAAAATCCATTACAAATCTACAATGAATTAAAAATAACCGACTTCAACCTCAGTCCATCGACTGAGGTTTCTTGATTGAAAGAAAAAATAGATTAATAATTAAAAAACAAAATATTTGGCCATCCTGGAAGAGTAAAACAATTTTTCTTAAACATTCTAAAGCCTATATCGTTTTATTTTTAGCAAATATTCATAACAAAATGTTGACCAAGGCCGAAGCTTTGGAAGATGTGAGATTTCTCAAAAACCACCGTCATACCGCCGAGTCTGGCGTGGAACACAATTGCACTCGCTCCTCACATCCAACAGGATTAACCTACGTATCTTCTCTCTTGTAGGCCATTATTCAATACCCACAAACTCAAGTAATCCTCCTTATATAATGTCTACCCCATGAAAATTAATTTTTTCCCCGGTACCATTTCGAAAATACATTTTACGCACGCAACATCCCGCGGACGAATCCATAATATCTCACTAGAGGCCATAAACAACTCCGAAGCCGCTCCTCACAAAAAATATATGAAAGATTCCTCCATTAGCGCATGTTTCTTATATACGTAGAGACGAATAGCAGTTCCACGGCGATAAAATTGACATGTTTATACGGCCATTCGTGGTTCAAGGGACTTGCTAAACGGTGGTGTCGAGAAAGGAGGCAGAGAGAGGAGAGTCGGGCGAGGAGGCACGTAAATGCTTTTGGTCCATAAGGATGTGAAGCTTTACCAGTTTGACCTCTCTAAGAATGGATCTCTTCGGGGTCGAGAGAGCGAGAAAGGAGAGGGAAAGGAAAGCACCAGATGGGGTGAACGATAGTCTATTCGTGACGTCATGGTGAGTGGTTTTTTGGGAGGTATTCATTTCACTCCGCACGGTCGTTGCAACACCGCATCCTTTTTTTCCTCGAAATTATGCAAGAGGCGATTGTATATTGGCGCATGTAGCTGTATTCGGAGCTGAGGCACTCCTTGTTATATTAATGTTTTATCCTACTGAGGCAAGCCGTTCACAGAACCGAACTGAACGAGACCGGTAGTCATGTTAACTGGTTATACACACACATATATACATATTATGTATATAGACACATATACATGAACATAGACATACACACATTTATTTACATAATCATATGAGAACGCGGAAAGGAAACGCACGAGCGGCAAGAAAGCGATTAAAATTCACAGGGTTGAGCTGTATCCAATGTTGGTTTACCCAACGTCAAAGCAAAGATAGGATACAAGGATGTGAACTCGAAGCGAAGCCAAGAAAATCATATGCTTGGAGTGGAAACGGAAGAATGGAAAATTACGACGCCTTCGCGCACATCAATACGTTATAGAAGGAATAGTATCACATAAAAATAAGTGATGCTGGTCGTTCCCTTTTAATGGTATGGCAATGGGACTTAAAAATTAATCTGCATAATTGCTTTCACACATCGCCAGCTATGAAGCACTTGAAGATGACGTACATATTTTATGGTTTATAGCGCCGATAATTTTAAGTGTGCTCTACAGAGCAAAGGTGACTTTCACAAGAAAAGTGGAGCTGCGTTAGTTGATAAATTGGATGTTTTTACTTAATGAAACATTTGAAAATGTTTTTTCATTAACCTTAATTTATTGAGACTGTTTCTTTGCCAATAAGTCCTGTACACAAATAATAACCGTTATGTAAGAGAAATTTTATGAAGGCTTTCTTTAAATTTTAGATTCACAAAGGAGATACAGAAAAAGAGATTTGGAAGATATTTTAAAATTTAGGACGAGTTATGCACCCGCCACGAGATTAAAAGACGAGGAACCCGATGCACAGGAACATCAATCCAAAACGGACCTCCGAGTTTGATTCGCGCTATCCTCAGTCATCTATCCGTAAGAAGAAACGAAATTTCGCAAGAGCTGACGCAATAAGTATCTTCAATAGACATCAAAAGTTTATGATAAACATATGCGCATTTCCGATAGGAGATTCCTAATTTCATGGCAATTGAAGATACCTATCGTGTAATGAAAAAAGTTTCAACCAATTCATCAAGATCGTCCATTATTAAATTAATACATTCCAGGCTCCCATCACCATCTATAACATTACCATCTGTAACATTTTCTGTATGGGGATCCACATTCGTAGTTCAATCATTGACAACTCTTCATATAACTCGCGCGAGTTTACTCGCTTTCATCACTGATCATCAAAGTCCAATTATTGTATTTTCAGCGGACAAGATACAAGAGTAAATTTTACTCATTTATTCGAAATTTTTTGGCGCTGCTGCTATACGAAGTGCGGTACTAACTGTCCTAAGAAAACCGTAATGCGACCACAATTTTTCAAGTCTGCAGTACACAAGCGGAACGAAAAATATCTGTAATTAATGAATTAGATCAACCGTACAGCATACTGTTCGATATTTCCGTATTTTTCCATTACGTAATGGATTCCTTCGTTCGTAACAATGATGTGACAAATGAGCTCGTTGGTATTCAGCTAATATCGAGTTGGTGTAAGATTATTTAAACTACTAGAACGAATTACATCATGAGTCCAAGCCCACTGCGTATAAAAAATTGTGGGCAAAATCTATCAATCCAGCGACCCACTTATGTGCTATTCTGGCTGCGGTTTAACCACCTTTCACAGATTCAACCTTGAACCTTTAATTTAAACAGATGCAAAAACCAACAGACGCGCGATAAACCAAAGTTGTGGCAACACGACATAAAATTCACTCTCTTAATCCGGTGTATCACCGCGGGTTTGATTCGATCATCAATCTCGAGCTTTACTGGGCAAGCGTAAATACCAATGGGTATTTACATCTCTCGTACTCGATTTATGATCCAGCTCTCTCTTTACCATTTACTCCCAACCCTATTAAAAGTCTCTTAACGATGCCACGAAAACTTCATTCTAAAATAAATTCAATTCAATTTTAATGTGATGTGGAAGACGGGACAAGTGTTTTTCGTTTATATTTTCAAAGTTTTTGTTGACAACAGGTACATGAATTACTTATATATCTGCTGCTCGTAAGAAGTACATTAACATAACATTTTAATTTTTACTTAATGTCTGAATAAATTTCTTATGTGGCTGGAGTGAAAGATATGCGTTTCTTAGCAGCGATTTTTCCTTCCTCATTTCACATGATTACTTTTTAAAATACATTCTGGAAATATACAGAAGATGCAAATTATACCAATGGTGTAAATTATTCTGCATATGGAGCTATAACCTAGAAGATGTCAAACTATGGCTTGACAACTATGTCTAAATAGTGATGTTAAAGATAACAAAAATTAATGGTAAAAATCGAATCTTCAGTTTGACAAATTCTACGAATATACTTTTACATAAAACGACACTTTTTGCTGGTTGAGTTCGTTTTATCCTATTTACCTTGAGATAAAAATTTCGTTTCGTATTAGTTTCTTTAAAATATTCAAAAATAGCTGGGAATTGTTACAAGTCTTTGATTACATTAAACCATATTTTTTGGTGAACATAGCATCAAACATGTTTCGATATGCTTCGAAATTATTCAGTAAAAATATGCTTTATCACTTCAGCTAACAAAATACTAGGCTCTTTTGGAGGACATAAATGTTAAAGCGGGATTATTTTCCTTCGAAATCAATTAACATAAAAAAAATTGAAAGTTAAAGCTATCCAAACAGTAGACCGAAGTATTAATCGAAAAACTTTTCGTAAAAATCCAACTCACCCCGAATGATCTCACTTTAGGAGGAGGCGTGGAAGAGGACAGGGGTGGAGGACGTTGGGTGCGGCGCACGGATTTAAGTACACATAATAAAACCTCCAAAATGTTTATAAGAATACCGAGCGTTCGGTGAAAGTGGGTGGTCAAGAAAAAATTTGTAGCTGCCGCGCAAAAAGAAATATTGGCAGGAGAAATGAGGAGGAGGTTGTTCAATAAATACGCTGACAAGTCAAGACAGAATAACGTTTTCTTGGAGGATACCAGGAAAGTAGTAACAGCAGAGATGGAGGACAATGAGGAGACAGTCTAGGAGAGGAAAAGAAAGAATAAGGTGAAGAAAATCACGTGGAATTTTTTTATCGCCGAAAATTGTGGAACGGGAGTGATTTTAAGGCCTTCTTAAGTGTACCGGTTTCATTTCAAAGAAAGCTGACCCAAACTATAGTCTCTGCGCTTGGTTATGGTGTCTCAAAAGTCTCTTTATCCCCAAGTACTAAGATTGAGTGGAAAAAAAAAATTGTATTTGTTATATTTAATTTTATAATTATTTTTACATCTGTTGTTATAATTACAGTTTATTTTGTGGTCACAATTATTTATAATACAAAAATCAATAACAACAGTATGAAGATTACGTAATTCCCTATCTCACTGGCTGTAATAAGCTGAAATTGAGATATGCTTACTATTTTTTTAATTCCCGCTTTTTCCAGGACGAATTTATATGAACAGAGTTTGTTTTAAATATGGCATTAATGTGTTATTTTTGCTAATCGGTCTTAAAAACTGATGAGGTTGTAGGAACAGCTGAAACACCACGTAAATTGGGAGACACGATCATGGCAATAAAACAGGATATATACATACATACATACATGCATACATGCATACATGCATACATGCATACATACATGCCTCTCCGTCGCTGAAGAAGGGCATTAGCACGAAAGCTCCATATTTGTGTTGTTTTTGTGTTTTTCGTGTGTCTTCAGTACCCCCAGCGGCTCTCCAATCAAGGTAAGTGTCCACTGGGCTTCCTCCAACACGTTGTTTCCACCTTTATTGTTACCTTTCCTTTTCTTTAAGCATTTATATATATATATATATATATATATATATATATATATATATATATATATATATTAGGACAGAGCAATATCCATTTTATTTTCACAGGGCAATCAGAGATCATAATAAGAGACACAAAACTACGAGGGTAAATTGTGAGGGACACTTTGGAGAATCGCACCCTCTGTCACCCACCACCCTGGTGAATTGCAAGGTAGCATGTAGATGTATATATGTAACAACCAAATCTCCCGTGAGAAGATTAATTCTCAGGACCTAAATATTTTCTTTCTCCGTAGATAACGAATTCGTAAGCCAAACACTGCATGAATACGCCTGCGTTATTTTACTGCTCCGCAAGCTTATGCACAGCCATATAAAACTGGTAGGACAAACAGGACTGGTCTCATTAATCCCTTTTCATGGCATAAAATCGAGCGATAAAAATGACGAAAATAGAAAGTAGAATTTAGGGAGAGTTTTGCAAATCTAGGTCAATCGACGAAATGCTATTTTTTAAATGACAAAAATAGGACTAATTAAATGAGATATACAACTGTGTCGATAAGTTTCAAGTAATAAATGCTTAGTGAAAATAGAATTGTGCAAATGAGGAAATCGGAAAAAAGGTGCAAAGTAAATGGAAAGTAAATGATTAGAAAAGGGAGGTAGATATGACATAGAGCAAAGAAGTAACATTAGACAGAAAGAATATATTGGAATACAATCAATAAAGAGGAGAAAATTTATGAGAGCCTTTCTTGGGAGAAACAAATTACCAAATCGTTTAAAGATACGTTGAGGAAAAAGTTACGAGCAGCAACTACATAAATATAACGGAAAATGAAATACTTACGCTTTAAAAATTCATAGATGCAAATAGAGGTATGAGTTATGTCAAACTTTGCTAACAATAAGTGTTTATTGCAAAAACATTAGGTCTTCGAGGCGTGTGTTTATTTGCTTACTGATATACGTTACCAAGCGGCTACTTAAAACCTTAAAATGTGCTTATTACACGTAAACTCGTTGGTTGGATGCAGGATATGACGTATGAAAAAAATACGCGGGATGAAATGAAAGAAGGGAAAGAAATACTGCGAAAGCAGATATTATAAGGCGATATTTTTACAAAAAATGTCTTCAATCTGTCATTGTTTAATAATAATGACATTATAATATAGCCTTCTGATTCCCATTAAAAGATTACCCATATAAAAACATTAGAGCTCGTTGAAATGATAGTCGATTATTGAGACCCAGAAAATCTCCCACTTTTTTCCGATAAAAACTAAATATGTACGTTAAATATACAAGGATTTTAATTCCATATTCAAAAATAAGAAACTAAAATTTCTATAATTTCCGACAGTTGAAGTCCCGAGATCGAATCTTGACGGTAAATCCCATTATGCTTTTCTTTATGGGAAGTAATGGAGCAAACTTAGTCTCCAGCAGCTGATCTCGGTTAACTAAATTCTTCCAACACGCAGCTCTCATATGTAGTAACTTACCCTGAAATTTTGGTTTCTTTAGGTTCAACCTCTTCAGAAATATCGTCTGCACAGTCGGAAGGACGGACGGACGGACGGGCGGACGGACATACAGACAAAGTGAATACAAAATCGATTTGTAAAAAAATCGTTAAAAATTGAGAATGGGAAAAGAAGAATTGAAGAATTTCGAACACAAGGATCCTCAAAGAAGATAAGGTAAAAGTTTTGTAAGTGGAAGATATAGATTATTTCTTGCAGCGGAAAAGATGTTCAAAGAATAAAGAGACAAAACAGGAGAATTATTAAATATTAGAAGGACGATAGAAAGGATGGAAGAGAGAAAAGTGAGATGGGTAACTGATAGAGGGAGACAAAAGGGAAGGAGTCCTTGTCTCCAGTTATATATAAAAATATGCGAGGATTCTCCTCCTCCTGACCCACTTTTCCCATTGAAAACCCTGTGAGGTCCTTCAATTCCCTCCCATAACTACATCGAGAGGAGATAATTCTCTATTTCGTTCCAATCTTCGCTCCCGTGCGATCTTTTTATCGCCTGCCTTTCATTCCCCCTTCCCTTCGACCTCCACCCCCAATATCCGACTACTTTTCACTATCCCCAACAACATCACACCTTTTATTTTTTCCCAACTAGCCCTCGACACCACAACACTTTGCACCTGAAGTTTCGCCCTTCTCTTCCCATATCACAAAAAACACCTGTCCGCCTATAATCGGCTATACGGATAAAAATTATTTTGTTCCTCGGTCAGGACGTATCATGATTGTAATTTTTCCGCTCGATAGAAGTTGGCACGGCTGCTTCAGCGTACCCGTTAAGGAATCTCGTTTTTTAATAATATAAATCAAGCCTTTCTCGCACTTCTCGTGATAGAGGTGCGTTACCTAATTCCCAGGGAGTTTTTATTGCACCGCCTCTCTACCATCTTTATTGCTTTCCCGCTGTAGTGCTAAGGCTCTTTGAGACGCTCGAAGAATGCATTATCAGATTCAGCCAGAGAACGTCGGAGAAAGGAAAAAAAACATTCGATCAATTCCAATACGAAGAGTACGAAAGGATGACGGGATTGTACATTGAAGCCCGCTGGCGGGAAAATTTTTTGAAGTCTTAAGCAACAAGGAACAGGATGCACCGGGGAGTAATAAAGAATAAAGCAACCCGCGGCATTATTTACATAAAACATATTTATTGCGCGATCCTTTTTTGGTTTTGGAACCGTTCCGCGGCGTCGCCGACTCTTGCGAAATATATTTCTTCGCACGAGTCGATTCGTCAGTAAAAAGATCGATGGAATAATGGAAAGACTCCGAAGAAACTCTTTGCCGACACCTTTCGCTCTTGTCACGCCAATTATCGCTACACAACGAAGGTTATTTGAGAAAAACAATTGCCTTTCATTTTAAAGCGGTACGAGAAATCAATCCCGCCGCATTTATTAAGCTTCCTTTGAAAGACAAACTATCTCTTTTCAATACCCATAAAAGGGCTAGGAATACCGAAAGCGCATTTCGGCACCAAAGTACACGTCATCACTGGCGCTTCTTCCATATTACGTTTATTTTTTAAAATAAATTATCGCCGAATCTCAAATAGCATAGTTTGTCGATTTGAGTTTAGCCATAAGTGAGCTCGACAGTTCACTTTTGAAGGTCCCTTAAAATAATAGCCGTTTCCGCCACACACGAAAATTCCACCCGCAACTGCGAGTTATTGGTAATCTTTCAGCATCGGAAACTTTTTTTTTTTAAGAAACACGGAGAAATATAGTTACAGGACAAGTGCTACCCTATGGCGCCCTCCTATGGTTCCAAAGGGAGAGTGAAGCGAGGGAGGTGGGGGGGGGGGGGGTGAGAGGGGGGGGGAGGAGAGAGAGAGAGAGGATGGAAGAATAGGAGCGGCGATCGCGGATCATTATAGTCCATCCCTTTTCTCCCAAATAGTGCCACGCCTCTTTCCTTTCATCCTCTCGCTTTCTCCACACCCAGCATCCTCGCAACCCCTTCTTTCTCTCAACCCACCCATTTGTTCCGTTACCACCGTCTCGACAACGTCCCTCCCCCTCCCTCCCTTTCACCTCCTCCTCAGGTACTGCCCTATCCTCAAACCTCCCGCTGCTTACTCTCTTTCCATCTCCCTCCTCTTCTCCTTCCCACTCCACCCTTCCCATCAGCCACTCCCGCCGTGCCGCAGCAACACTTCCTCCTTTCTTTCGTGGGCTTAATGGCTCACGACGCGGTCGTATCTCGTTCCACAGTACGACCCCTCCCCCCCCCCCCCCCCCACTCTCGCTCTCTCTCTCATCCCCTTTTCCCGCACCCCTATCTCCCTCCATTTACCTCCTTTATCCTTCTCCCTTCCTACCCATTCCACCCTCCACTTTTCCTTTCAAAATATCCTCACTCTCTGGAACAATCCTCCCTCACTCTGCTTCTCCCCCATTCCTCCACCCCCATGCCGAGTCCCTCTCTCGGAGAATCGAAATAATATAAAGCACTATTGACAAGCGAATTTCTACGTACTTCGTCACATAATTTCATTCGTTTTCATCGGTTAATTTCTTCTTCCGAAAAGTCGATCACGTTTTTGAGAACAGGTATTAACTCTGTGGCGATGCATTTCTAGCATCATTTTCGGTGATGCAAGAGAGGTTTGTGATAGCGTGAGGAGAAGCTCAATTTTGAGTTCTTTTGCCATCTCTGACAATGGAAAGAGGAATTTTGCTACTTGTGCTCATGCGGTATTTCGAAAGACTGTATTAAGCTATTTCCGAAGATTTACCGAATTCGAAAATAAACATCACGTTCATGGCGATTTGAATAGCGTATGTTGCTATGGGATACATTGCTTCGTTCAACTCAAAGTAGATTTTATATTTCAAAAGTGTCAAATAAACAGTGAAAAATAAACAGCAACATTCAAATCACAAAATAAACCCTTTAGAATAAAAAATTGAAGAATAAGCACTTATCTTAAGTCTCATTTTTTTATATTTTTGATCCTTAAGTACCTATTTTTGAATTTGTTTCCAGCCATAAGACAAACTTCGTAACTCTTCATTGGAGCAATATTCAAATTGAATACACAAACAGCAACAATGGTAATTTAAATTTAGGATTAGATCCTGTCGTATTGGCATTTTAGCCACTTGAAACAACAATTTCTCCTGTGTGAATCAAATATAAAATGAAAATAATTTATTCGTATCCAAAAACTGTCAATATTACATTTATTACGTCAAAACCAGTTATAACTCACCACTCTATGCTAATAAAATTAATCAAATTAATAAATACACATTGTTTAGCACCGACTAACATCCCAAAATCCACGGCTAAAATTCGAATACTGGTATTTTGTCAGGAATGTTAACGTCAGAAACATCTGATATGTGACCCAGAGAAGCGGCAATTCTCCTCTTTTTTCCCCTCTTGGATTCTATCTCCTTGAATAAAAATTTAATGCTTGTTAGTCTTTAAAGCTTCTCGGAGACAAGCATGCACGTCTGCAAAAGAACGACCCGTTCGCTCTTCCCATTTGGAAGGCTTTATCCAACGCTGTAACAAAATACCTCCGAGCTCTATCTTCCTAAGGACCCGGCAAGAAATCACTTCGCTATCTTCGCCATCCGCGGTCTCCCATACCATCGTCCGACATGGGAGCAAAAGTCTTCCGCATCACAGGCAGGCTTTCTCCGACACTTAACTGTCGCCGCCATCTTCAAATAATTGCAGGGATCGCATCTCTCGATGAAAGTCTTCCAAAGAGTCTCCGAGATGGCTTATCCCTCCCCTCCTCACTCCTCCTTCGATTCTCTTCCAGCTCGATAAACTGACCCCACTCAATCCCCCCCTTGAAATCCCCTCCCCCTCCTCCTCCAACCCGCTCCTTAGCTGAGAGTGTGCTCCGAAGCGGCCCTCTAATGTTGTCGATTGGAACGACTCCAGACCGTGCGGAGGCAGAGGAAAAGAGGGGAGGTGAAAAAAAGAAAGATAAAAAAACGGTGAGGCATACCGCTCGAAGGGATTTGAGTGCCTAATGGACTACGACAGCTCGTGGGAGGAATTTTTTTATGCAGTAACTTAGCTTAGAGTCTTAGACGAATAAAAAAGACACCTGTTCGGAAGAGATCTCTCGCCCCTGGATACCGGGAATCCAAGTTGCGAGGTGGTTGCAAAGACGGATTAGACATTTAGGTTTAACAAGGTGGTGAAAAAAATGGTAGAGAAAATTTAGCAAGACGGCTGTAATGTTAACGGAAGACACGGTTGTAAAATTCGAAACTTGAAAAAGGAGGTCTATCGGTAATGCACCTTTGAAAAGGAAAGTGATACCAAATCCGTAGTAAATGAGATCAAAGCGGTGATGAATTAACATTATATTTTGTTGGGATTGAGGTAAAAAGTATGTTGGATTCGGATGTTATTGCAGGGTTAATGGATCTTGCCATTACGGTTGAATATGACACCGTTCATTTCAGAAGGAAAAGAGGATAAAAGCTTGTAATATTACAAAATGGCTCGACTAGTCTAATTCCCGTATGTATACGGAGGTTTAGAACCTGAAGTCCGAGAAAGAGTGGACACATTTCAAACATTTTTAGCGAGAAAATAAATAAAGCTACAAGAGAAGAGTTTTAACTGCATGAAAGCGGAACTTTGACAGTTTTATACACGCTGCTTCTAACGAGTGTGCATGGATGCGTGCATGCGCCAAATTGAGAAAAAGCTACATTGCGGAGACCACGTGGCAGTTGCTCCGACAATGGCGTCCGACTGACAGAAGGCTGCATGTGTGATGGAACATTCATGCACACATCAATGCGCTCTCGGTAGAACAAGTAGCATATGTAAAACTTTAAGAGTTTCGCTTTCGTGTGGTCAATCTGTTTCCATGTAGCTGTATTCATTTTCTCACTAAAAATGTTTGAAATGTGTCCATTCTTTCTCGGACATCCTGTACAAAATATTCTAATCTCTCTAGCGTATTAAATGAATCAGTCACTCGTGCAGTGACCCGCACTTAAGAAATTCTACAGTACCGTTAGAATCCGCCTGTAGCAATAAATGAGTAAAACGAGCTCGTATGAAAGTAATAGAATTGTCCGATGCTAGACCGTTACGTCCATACTTATTGTACGAGTTCATCGATCATACATTAACCTTACCGCCGACCCTTCCTCATCCAAACAGATAGAGTGCATTTACAGGCAATGCCTTTTCTTCCTATGCTACCTATCTCATGGCACTTCTGTTCGTATTCGACCTAGATAATTGGATGAAGTAAGAGGATATGGAGTTGGGATGCGTTTAATTTACAAATATCCTCGGTGATAATTCGCAGGTCTTTAATTCTAATGATATAGAATCCGCCATCACCGAGAGGCTACTTTGCACCTAAAATGCTAACCAGGCCTACTTGGGTGTTTCATGGCTTCATAAGTTAACTATTTAATTTTTATAAGCTTATACACTCATGCGCTAATTTCGTCAGATAAAACAAAAAACTGCAAGATGAAGCACATTTCCTAAATTTTAGAATACCAATTTATTATTAAAATATTATTTTTTCCATGTCAGCTGCATGAGTATGCGCTGGAAAATAATACAAATCTGTTTTACACTAATATTATAACACTTCATATGATTAATGATGTAATTGATTTCCGAGAATTTTAATTGAAAACATATTGTTGAAGAAGGCAAGAACAATTTATTGTTTGCTAAACATCGAAAGAAACTTTACCAATAGAAACGGTCTTTGAATTTGTGTAAGAAAATCAATGCTATTTTTCAGTTAATATATAATTAAAGAAGAAAGAATAAAAAATCTAATTTTATAGAAAGATTTTCCAGTCAGCATATTTGTATTGATGATGAAATATGTTAAATGATAAAAATATGAATAGTCTTAAAAAGTACTAATCGCTATATAATAAGAATTTTAATATGTCGAAATAAAGAGTGGGAACTTAAGCGAGTGAACTATTCGAATTACGGCATATCGCTTTTAAGTGAAACTGCGCACATACTTGTCACGGCACTTTCTCCATCATTTTCATCATTTCGATATATCTTTAATAAGAATTGACCATTTTTTTTACCTGTTAGGACAAGTCTCGGAAAAGTCGCAGGCGTAACCTAACTTTGTGAGAAAAAAGCAACTTACACGATAAAAAAACAAGGCAATTTTTCGAATTTTATTCGGATTAAATCTATAAATTTCCAAATGCACGGTTTTTTTTAGGAATCGAGTTTTTTATAGCCTTCCGAAACCCATACGCCCATAATTCCGCTTTAAGTTGGTCACATATTTTTAAACGCCTCATCTCAAATCGAAACATGCAGGATCCAAGTGGTGATCTTTGAAAATAGTTCCTAGAGCCAAAAGGTCGCAGTTTTTCTGAAAAATTAACCTCCTGACAGGTAAAATACAGAAAGTATTCGTATCTTTTTGAGTTTTTAGTTAACTTACGAGAAAGAAGTAATAGACTACATTTTTATCCTCATTCCTTTCTGAATATACACATATTTTCTGATTTATACTTCACTGTTAAAAGCACTTGCATGTATTTTTGGCAAGAGCAATTTTCTAGCCTCAGTCTTCTTCATCTTCGGTTTTAAGAAAGCATCCATTTTTCTAGAAACTTTTGCTGAATATTGAGCGAGTAATCTACGCCTCCAATAAGATTCCATTTTTATGTGCCGGCGTTCTATGCATTTCACGTCTACCATAAAAACACTGGCACAGATCTTTTATAAAGCTATCTTATATTTTTTCTCCGTCTAATAAGAGATCTACCAACCCATTAACAGCGATATTGGTTTCACGTCTGCCGAGTAAACTTTCATAACCCTAACTTTTTATCCGTCTTGTGTCAGAGAAGACATCATGAAAATTGCTTTCTAAACTCAGTACACCGATCGTGATCTTTTTTTCTATCCGAACGCTCCTCCACGTAATCTTAACGTCCCATCTATCAGATTAAAGGAGTACTTCTTTTTCTCTCCAACTTTTATTTGAGAAACTTTCTCAATTGGGTCGACCCGGTTCTTTGGTTGAGATGTTTCCTTCCGTATCCTCACCTAAACCATAGCCCGCGTTTTTAAAATATAAATATCATTGGCTCATCGAAAAAAATATCTCGCTTTCAATCTTTCGAAAATGTTTTTTCGGTCCTTAACAAAACTTTTCGACGAGTCAACCTAAACCGCCCGCAAATGTGGCGTGGTGTTCTATAAAGCGATGAATATGGTAAATCTATTAATCGTGCATCAAAGCTATATATGAATGATAAGATAAGTCAACCTAAACCGCCTGCAAATGTGGCGTGGTGTCTTAAAAAGCGATGAATAAGGCAAATCTATTAATCGTGCATCAAAGCTTAAATATATATGAAAGATAAGATACAGAATAAGAAACATGATATGAGTCACAAATTTATTCTAATTCGACTTTACGTTCATCGAAAAATAAGCGGTTTTGTGTGGCACTTCGCGTTATCTCAGACACCAATAAAAATAGTTTATCAAATTAGATACTACAGAGCCAATTATAAGCTATAATTTATCCACGATGCCAAAATATTATACTAAATTAATAACCGTCGAGAATTATCTAATAGCAAAATTTTTTCTCTAAAATACGCGCGACACGCCTAAAATTCCACCCGCTTATAAAAGGCCATCTAAAATCAGATTTTGCAAAAATTTCACAAAATACATTATTTATGAACTACGACTCACTGAACATTAACTTTTTCTATCAGAGTCGAAAAGTATTCTTATTTTTTATGTCTACATCAATGTTAAAATTACAACGTGGCGGAATTTAGAATCTCAAAGAAGATATTAGTTCTTAGGAATGAAAGCGGACCCATGATAGAATAGTGTGAAAGCAGCGCACCATTTTATTAGGAATGGAAGTACAAGCGAGCGGAAATATTACTTCCTCATTAAGTCTACCATAGACGGACAAGATGTAGATTTTTCATTACGAACATGACATTTTTGTCGAAATATATAAATTACCAATCATTTGTCGTTCAGTACAAATAAGTGAAAGGTACATATAATCAAATTGTTTTTAAACTTCTGTTGGTTCAACGGTACCATCTAATTCCTGTTTTCTTTTGATAGTTTTACATTGATTATTTTTTGTGGACAGCTACAACTCTGAATAAAAAGCAATGTAACAAAAAATATTTTAAATTTAGCCAGTGTATACTTAAAGTAAATTTTGCTATATTTTACGACAAATGCTTTCCTCAGAAGAACAATTTTTGACATAAAGACATGACAATATCCTTCAACATGATTACAGCAAGATATTGGAATACAGTATTTTTTTCTGTGATCACGAGTAAGTTCTACAAAATGGATTCTGATTCGATACTATGAGAATAAAGTTGAATTTTTGAAACAGCTGTAAGCACTCGAGACGGCATTAAAGTTTTGTTGAGCTAATAAATTCAACAAAATAAAAACTGTGGACTGTTGAAATACGCTAAATATAAAATAGCTAGTTTATTATAAAATAATACGATTCATAAAATTTAATAAGTAATAAACGAATCCTATCATGGTACTGTCTACTTATTAAATTGGAATTTTCTATTTCTACATTCTAAAAATCTAGAGAAATATAACTCTCTATTCATAAAGGTAGACATTCGCATTGCCAGAGTATTAGCCAGTACAGCCATTGAAATGGAATTTGCAGAGCAGATTCATCTATGTAAGCACAGCGCCTGGGGTTGTAATATCGAGCCAACGAATATTATTTTAACGCCTTCCTTAAAAGGTATTCGCTATTTTTAGGCGCTAAAATAAAAAAACATAAAACTCATAGTTATATAACCATAGAAAGATTAAATAGTTTAATTTTAGCGTAAATCAGAGAGAAAGTAAAGAGCCATTTTTAAACTTGAACAAACAAACACTTCAACACATTAAATAAGTTATTCTTAAAATAACATGTATTCCAACAGGTACGCTAAAAAGTTCACACAACCCTCCCCCCGGACAAGAAACCGGTCCCCGTTTCGCACAGATTTTTTAAAAAAAATAATCCGCCACTTAGCACGATTTCATCGACATGCCATAACGTTTCAATACAAATCTCCCTTTCTCAGTCTAACAACGGCAGCTTGATTAATTGATCTACGGCCGAAACTGCGCTTTACCACCGTTCACGCTAGCGGGAAAAATACCCGATTCCTGCCTCCTTCGATCGGCCCTCTTCCTCAGATACGACGAAAGTTTCCCTGCTCCCGCCACAAAAAAAATCGGACCCCTTTCTTGCCCTCTTCCCCCACCATCCATCCTCCTCCTGATTTATGGCGAGGTCACCGACTGACACGACACGAGGTCTTGTTTACCAGTATTCCAACACGGCGGATCTCTCTTTCCCCTCATACTCCCACGATGCTAAGCGGGGAGAAGATCAGATTCCTCCGTCTACCCTGTAAAATCACTCCTCCTACCTTCCTAGGCTCTCTCTCCTGCGGCACAGTTCGCCCCCGAGGGCAGGATGGAGAGAAAAAGAGAGAGAGAGATTAGGAGGCGGGAGGAGGAGGAGGAAAGTCCTTTGACTCCCTCGGGCAACGGCAAAAGCCGTGGACGAGACACACGTACCGTACTCCACAGACATTGGCGAAGGGCGAAGACCCCTTTTTCCTAGCTAAACAACCGATACACCTCTTCCCCAACCCACTCTCGAATTCATGACGGGGAAGGATGAGAATAGAAGGAAGGGGCGGGGAAGGATAGAGAGCGAAATTTTTTTTTTTGCGAAACGGTCGCTTTTATGAGAGGCGGCAGGACCACGATTTACGTCTCCCCCAATCCCGACGGCGGCGTGAAAAAAAAACTGCCGTTCCCCCCTTCAAGGGAGTTTTTCTCCATTCAGCCTCACCCCCTATCCCACTGTCTCACTTTTTCTCTTTCCCTCTATCCTCACGACGCTCTGTCAATCTCCATTGATCCGTCTCATTTTGTTTATTTTTTCAGCCTCCTCCCACTCTCTATATCCCTTCCTCTCTCTCCATCTTCCTTAATATCTCTTTAACTCCATCTTATCCCCCATTTTTCCATTCCTCTCTCTCTCCCTCTCACTTGTTTATTTCCCTTTCTGTCCCTCTCCCTCCATTTCTTACTCTCCCTCTCATCCCCACTCCTATCCCCATTTCTTTTTATCCCTTTCTCTCTATTTCCCGCTCCATCTCTGTCCATCTGTCCAATGTGTGTTTTTCTATTTTTTTTTATGGTTTTCATTCTATCATTATCATTTGTAACTGTTAACGAAGTGTTAAATGTAAGAAGGGACTTCACAGTCTCAATTTCGCCCTGAATAAAGTCGTTTGTCTGTCTGTCTGTATCAATCTCCTTCCTCCCTTCCTCTACTACTCCCGCAATCTCGGTCTCCCTCCTCTCTCCCTCTCGTTCTCTTCATCAGCCCTCTCTATTTCCCTCCATCCCAACTCCCTCTAACCCTCCCACTCTTTAATCTCTCCCCATTCTTTCTCCCTCCCACCCACCTTCTCACTCTCTTTCCGCATCTCTTATTCCTCCCCCCTCACTCCATCCCCTCTCTCATTTATCTCTCACTCCCACTTCCCCTCTCTCACCCACTAGTTACATTTTTTTCATCTTCCCCCTCCTTCCTCCCCTCCTTCATCCCCTCCCTCTCTCTCTTTCCTCCCTCCGTTTCCCAACCCTTTCTGAGAGTTCTTCGACGAATCAGCCCTCTTACCGAACTCATCACGAACTCACGCACACATCAATAAATGCATCCCGAAGCGGGGATTTAAAAAAAAACTCTTTTCGAAATTTTCTCACGAAACCTGAACATTCCGAAAACGTTCGATTTACTATCTTACGATCGCGGATGCAAAAAAATTCTCAGAAGTGGACCGGTAACCGTGTCGGTTGTAAAGTACACGCTACTCTTCCGTATCTTTCTCAAAATCGAATTTTCCGTGACGAATTTCGATGCATGCGAAAATGTGCGGTTCATTTCTGTTCTTTTTATTTGGATTCGAAAACCTTCGACCCAACGGCGCTGTGGAGTGAAGATACGCTTCGGAATGACATCAATTTCCCAAATATAAATTCTGAAAGCCGTATTTCTCCTATACTAATGCTATTTTCAGTATTCAAATTGCATTCCGCACTGGTACGAGTAAGCCGCGTGAAATGATTTCGAGATCACCAGATCAACCTATTGCTCTTTTCTTTTTTTCGCCGAATTAAGTCTAACTGAAAAAAGTAGGGTAACAAACAGCTATAGATATAAATTGCGTCGTATATTGTTTGAAAAACCTAATCAAGATAAAACAAATAAAACTTTAAGCAACTATAATTTTTTATACAAAATTAGAATTTCGTCACTTATGAAACGAGAGAAATGTTAGATTTTCTGGTATAATAAGTCTTTAAAATATGTCAGCTTTATATGTAACTTCACAAGGCAGAGTTTTATGATCATTACTTCAATTGACACACATCAGAAAGTTTATATTAAATTTCACGGATAGCTTTTTCACGACAGCTTCCCGGACAGCCGTGGATGGCCGATTTCTTTCTTAAACGACAGAATTTCGACAATTACAAGAATGATTGACTTTTGACATAGTGCGAAAATAAAACTATCCCACTCGCTTCCTAAATTACACACAGAACATCTTGAAATGAGATTCCTTTCCAGAGATAGAGTTTTCTTTTAATCGCTTCGATAATCGCCAAGCATACATTAATAAGGTGTGCCATTTTTTCAAAAATTCTGCCATTTCCAACACAACCATCCCATCAGCCTCTAAGCGAAATCATTTCAAATTTTACTCTTTATTTCACCTTTTCATCTAAAATTTCATCATCCTACGCTTTTCACCGCGCGACCCTCGGACTTTCCCTCCGTACTTTTTTTTCGCACGCTTCCACGGTCAGGCACGTCTTCGACGCGTGATACCATTCATATCCGGAATCTAAACAACAACATAATCGATCCACTTTTCACCCGCTCCGCGCAAATGCAACGCGATAAATTTCCTCTCCGAGCAGAAAAGCGGAAATGTCAGATTTCGCCTCGGTTTATTAAGAAAATATGCTCCGGCCGCATTCCCGAGGGAAAAGAAACGAGACGCGAGCCAACTTGCGCACTGAATCGAATCGAAGCGATCGCTTTAAAACCGTCCTTGTGACTTGCTAGTCGGGCGCCATGGCGAGACATCTATCACGCGTCCGAACGCCCCTTTTCCGTGCCGCTCTCCCGTCCGTAATACTGAAAAGACCCATTTGCTATTGAGATACGACGATGTGTCTCTCCTAAGGGTTTTAAGGGTGAGTGCGCGGATTTTCCCCTTCGACTTCATTATAACCACTCTTTCTTCGCCAGCGGTGCACATCCACAGCCGGTATCACTCCGCCCACATCTCCTTACCCCCCCCTCGCCCTCCGTTTCTTCCTCCCGACCCACACGTAGGACAAGCCAACCGTTTCCGTGCAACAAAAGACCGTGCTTATCTGTCCGGCAGAGTGCTGCCACCAACCCGTCCACCCAGTCCGTCCCGTGCTCTTGTATCAACGCTGCATCTCCCGCGATATTATTTATCGGCCACTTTGATAGAAATCCATGAAGTGTTTCGGAATGGGTTGAACAGACTATGCCGGTGTGACTTCTGACGCGTCTGATACTGTTTCACGGTTTGAACGTCTCTTGAAAGCGTTTTCGGCGAGTTTTCGTAGACCTAATTTGGTACTTTCTATGAAGGAAAATGAATAATGAAGCTGCAAGTTGCTTTATAACTGCAGTCACTTCTATGACGATCACATAAAGTAAATCAATTTCACTAAAACATTTTCGTGCCCATTTTATGGCTAAAAAAACTTCAACTTAACTGCCAAAAATAAAAACTATTGTGTATTAAAATTAGGTATCTAAGTACTTAATCTCAACAGTATCTTCTATCCATCGTGTTATACTAACAGAGGGAAATGGAAATTAAACTACTTAATTATACTATAGTATTCAATCTGAAGTCGGGGAAAAAACCATCGCATGAAATAGTTAATACCTCATACTTGTACTGAATGCCCATCTAATGAGAAATAATTTAATATTTTTATACCTCCTGCAGATTTTTTCAACTGTATAGGACTTAGGTCTAATTAGAACAGAGTTGAGACCTAGTAATCGCCCGGCCGTCGATGCTCCACTGCGCTAGCGTCGCTAGACACTGGTCTACGGGTTCCGTGTCCAGAATTTTTATTTTTCCAAAACTTTAATTTTTTAATAATAATTTTTCTTATATACTGTTACAGTTTACTATTATTCTTGCAACTTAAACACATAGCTATCGCAAAAAACCTTCACGGCAAAAGCAGAATGACTGTCGTGTTCTATTGATTTTCAACTGTGCAGACTTCAAAACACAAAATATTTTCAATGATAGAAAAAATATATAATTATTCGGCCTCACTTCCTTATTCTTTGTTAGTAGAAATTTATAATATTTAAGCAACAGCTTCATCGGATATTTGGATAATTAAATATGTAACTGTCAAAGCCTTAATAGGGGGAGGGGAGGTGAGTCCTAGGGGTCCGATCTCCGAATCTTTTAAGGACCTAGAGAAGGCTCCTCCCCATTGGAAATTTTTCTAGTCTTCAAAATTCACTTGATAATCGAACAAAGACAATTTAAAGAAACGTATTGGAAGCTAGTTGAAATTAAAATTTTACGATGAGTTTAGAGCGCTCTACAAACCTATCATTTGTATCAGACATAAGAAATGCTACTCAAAAGCACTCTCTCTTAATATAGCATGAGACAACGAAATTTCCTGGATGCTAATGACAACGAAAGATATTATCGCACGCAAAATATTTTTCTTTGTTTGTGGAATTAACACCACACCTTCACTCTAATGAAAATTTCTGTCTAGAAAGGTATATCGTACCCACAAGAAGTGTACATTAGCGCGTTCAAAAAAATGACATATCTCTCTGATAAGCAACATGTACATCTTTTTCGACCATCGCTGCTACGTATTTTTTGGACAGCTTTTGTTATCGTCGGTTGCAGTTAAAAACAACCGCAACGTATTGCCTCGAGATAAAATTTTCACAAGAGGCGCAGAGAAAGCGTTGGGTGCTTCACGCACGACGTACAACGCGGGTCGCACTTCCTTCGCCCTGCGATTCCTCCTCACGAAGTGAAAAAATAAGAAATGACACAGGCGTGTGATGATACGCGGAGGACAAAAGAAAAGGAGTGAATAGGATTCCCGACTTGGGTGGGCCAACTGACAGTTTCGAATTCGTATCTTTTAGACGGTCGTTGGCATGGACACGCTAAATCCGTTTCGCGAGACGGACGAGGGAGTGAGATGTTGTTAATGGGAAGCCATTAATTTGGCCCACCATACCAACTTGCGCGTTAAAAAGGGAAAGGTGTACCGTTGACATAGTTGATAGACTCGATGACAAAACACATACGACGAGGATCTCCGTTTTATCTAGTTGCCAGCGAAAATTTTCGAATGATAGATATTCCGCTCCTATCAAAAAGGGTATATTTAATAAATATAAAGCAAGGAAAAAGGAAATAATCTGTGCCGTTTCCTTTCGTTCGTAATCTCCTCAAACTCTTGAATTCACTAGATAAACATCGAACTAGTCTGAAAATTAATTCCAGGATAAGCACTTAAGCATAAAATATTGAAAATTTAGAATTTTCTTAATTATCTCCAATAGCCATTACAAGTTTATAAAAAAAACAGATGCACATTTCGGCTACAAATCAGATTTCCGCAGTGGTGATTCACCGAAAGTATATTCTGAAAAAGAACTTCATTATTTCAATTTTGGATATTCTGGAACTAAATTCTAAAAATAAGAGCGAACATACGTTAAGACAAACGTACGATGTTTCACTTGGTTATTTTTTTCGAATTAGCTTTGATAAATACTGTTGAAAACTTTCAGGTCATAAACTTTGTCTTGCCCAATATACACTATTGAATTTTTTTATTTTAAAACAAATCCAGAATGTTAATAAATGATAAATCGACGCAACATACAAATTATGACATGCATCTGTATTCATGGCCATGATTAATGAGAAATTAAATCCACCTACCTTATTTACTGTAAAAAAAAGTCCAGTCCACCCTCTTGGTAAGCCTGTAAATAAGAATGAAAGCGATTAATGATACCAAATGTGTACCAGATAAGATGCGATGCATGTAATCAAACAAGAGTAAGTAATTGCAAAAATATAGAACAGTTTAAGTGCGATGCATTTGATCGAAAGACACGAATTGATGGTAAAAAGTATGAACTGTTAAACTTCGATGCATTCGATCGATAAAGATGAATTAATGATAAAAAATTATGAACCATTTTTGCCATGATGCATTTTCCAAAGTAGATAAATGTTTGCAGATTAAATTTATCACAATATAAAATCGACATGTCTCATTACAATCCCAGAAGAGACCTTCCGCTTATAATAAAGTTTTCACGGAACAGGTTCATGTACAGGGTGGGCCAAAAAATGGACTCGATTTTAACATTAAAAAAAATACATTAACTGTAATTTTAATATAAAACCAAAACCCATCAATAGAGGAATCTTTCAGATTTAGTTCCAATGATGCCGATTTTCAAAATGCCTTCCATCATTCTGAGCGCACATCAGAATTGGCGCAGTACAGTTCCTGATTAAAACCCGAAGAACTTCACAATTTAGAATACAGACTAAAGCTGTCGTTGTAAACTTATGAGACATTTTGAACATGCAACAAAAAGTTTTATAGTAATCATTTTACTTTTTCTGGTTAATGCCCTTTATTATTCAACCCTATCTTGCATGGTTATCCTATAATTTCATTTTTAAATCAGGTAAATTGTTTTGGCCCACCAAAGAAGAAAAGTATTCATGCAAAAATCTTTCCGTCAAAACAATGTACTGTATCTGTTCCAAGGAAAATAAGCATTTATGAATCATTAAAATGAAGGCTGACACGAACAAAAGGTGATGGCGATTCCACAGTGGAACCAAAGACGCGCCAGAAAATTCGGAAACACCTTTATTCAATAACTCAACAAAAAAAAATTGAAAACACCTGCGGTAACTTTCTCGAATAAATCAATCGAAAGAAACCCCACCTCTTATGAATAAAAATTGAACGAGAAATAAAACCGCGAAATTAATGCGTGACCGAGATTCGGTCGATGTGTTTTTTAGATTGACACGTTACTTTCACTAGCGCACGCCCAATCCTTTGCCTCAGGTGCCTATCCTAACACTGCTGCTCATCAATTCACTGCCAGATAATTTTGATTGGTTTAGAGAGATGAGAAACGGCGCTGCCGCCACTTATGCAGGACTTTCCCTAAGCTCCTTTCCTCTTGTACGCATTTCTCAGGCATCTTGGTATCAGTCACGGAGTTGAACGGAAAGAGAGAGATATTTTCGTTCTTTCAAGAAGCGAACGCCGACATTCCTTGCCCAACCAAGTTTTCTATAAGGAACATCTCCTTAATCTCGGACATCCTTCAGTTTATCAACCTCCAAATGAGAATAATACCGTGCTCATGAACAACGTATGCTTGTGTGCTTACGTGTGCGCTCTGTGCGCGTGCCCACAATATTACCACATACTTACATAACTATGCGCAAGTAATGGAAATCGTCCTGTTGAGTCTGGCTATTGAATGTGAAAAATTTTCACTCAGTAAGAATATGTGATACACTGCAAAACGTGATGTACTGCTGACACAAATCATTCACTTATAGTCTTTAAAATAATCGAGGTCACCCGTTACAAATACATCTGTTGAAATTTAGGTTTACGATATTTTTATGCTCTTTTATTATTCATTTAATCAGATAAATTAAATGCGACACCTTTTTGAAGAATAATTCGAGTTTAAATTATAGTAAAAACAAGGTCTCCTAAAATTGGATTACACAAAACCGTTTAGCCACGTTAATAGGCAAGTTACCTCAATGAAATATTGCCCTCAATTCCACCTGTTGGTGAAAAATATAGCAACTGCGTGCGAATTGACCGGAGGCCATTTTATTTGCAACTTCATGGCCTCAAATATAAGACGTCTAGTCTAAATTAATATTCCTGAATTAATGAGGAAATGATAGATGCCTAAAAAGGTGCAAATATTATCGCTCTGCCTGTCGCGATTAAAGCAAAAAATTCTAACTTTTGATCGTTAACGTTTCCATATTATTGCAAGTATTGCATTGCAGAATATCGCTCAAATTCTGTAACTGAGAGTCACAGTCACATTTGATATTTTCAAATAAAACATCAACGCGGATGAAAATCTACATGCGACAAAATAGGCATGGAAAATTTTTCACCATAAGCAGCGTTATAAATTTCCACACCATTATCACTCCTAAATGTACATATATCTGAAAAATTTGAATGAGATGATTTTAAAACATTCCATGCATTAATGAAACAATTCTCCCTTAAGTGTACCATTGACGTTGATATTCAATAATAAAAATACGCTAATTTTATTTAAGTCACTTGTAAAAATAAGGAGAAACAGACTACATTACTTACCTCACTTTTATGAGGGTATTTATGCTAAATACCCCATAGCGGTGAGGATTCTTGAGTAAATGTTATGTTTTCCCACTTTCTTGTATCCATTCTAACCTTCAATTTTGTAATTACGAAGAGGAATTACATCCTGTTAAGCAGCAACTAATTATTTAGCCATTTACATCATTAATTGACAACTTGGTGACCATGACGAAGGGTGAATAATTCGTTAAGTACAAGATTCCCTTAGAAGTAACAAAGAAATCTTATTTTATTGGAACTCCTTTCACGGTGGCTTTACTTTCAAGGTCGTCCGTAGCTAATCAAGACGGTTATAAGGTATGGGAGAAGAATTAAATGCGAAGAATATTTACTATCGCAATAATCCCTTTCACAATCCTCTCCCTTCCTCTTCCTTAATTCGTCTCCCAACTTCTCACGATGGGACGTCACTTCATCCCTCTTTCACAAATTACAACCCCGTAAAGATTCTCTATAATCTCTTTACAGCTAAATTTCCAAGCAGGTTTTCGCTCTTAAACTGAATTTTCCTTACGTATACTTCTTACTTCAGTTGTCCTACAATCATATCCCAAACGAAATATCTTTATTTTCCACATTTTATTATTCTATACACTGCAGCTCCTCATTTAGGACCTTCAATACCTTCTTTCGTCCTCGAAATCTATATTTTATAAAGGCGAAATCCAAAGGTAATCTCACTCAAAATTTATAAAACTCTCATTTCATCGTAAATGTTTTCCACCTGATTCCCTCAAGAACGCTCTATTTCTGCCCTTATAATAATAATAATAATTTCTCTTTTTTCCTAACGTTCGGCTCCTGGAATTTGGAGTGAGGACACTTAGCTGACGCTCTTTATGTCGTAACACATACATTTTTTGTAGTTCTCCTTATGAAAACAATAGAAGGATAATTCCGCGACGTGGACAATCAAGCGCGTGTAAAACGAGCTAACTTTGGTTTTCCACATGTTATCAAAACTTTCTCTTCGAATTTTATAACCCATTCTTAATCTTTACTGTCATTTACGTATTACTCCATTATCTTAATTACGATCATTTGGTTTTGCTTATTTTAGCCATCCTTCTGAATCCCCCCAGGGCCACCTCTCTTTCCTCCATCTTCTAATTACCAGGATCTTTTTCCTGTCACCATAGATTCGTCACTGCGATTTCAGACTGTGTCCAGCGGTAAACTGTAAATTGCCTTTATCTTTATCTTAATCCCTAATCTCCTTTTCCCTTTCCTTTTGTGTTCGACGTTCCGTCTTCTCTCTCTTTCCCCTTATCTTAATCACTAGGGGCTCGTTCATCGCGATGCTGATGCCTCTTCCGATAAATCTCCCTTTACGACTCATATCGATCATTTAATCGGAGTATGCGATGGCTTAATGATCTTTTGCAACGCTTCATCTAATATTGACACTGTGCATTTACTTGATTCACCATTATATCGTTTCCTGCCCATATAAGTCTTTTTATCGTTAGTTTATATTCTAAATTAAGTTTCTTTGTTCGCAGAAAGTGGCGCTACTATTTATTCTCTTGTTTTAAGATAATTCTGACACTAGCCACTGTTAACAATGCTTATTTCCTTTGGGAATGCATCAGAAAGCCAAATCATTCTAGCGCAACCTAGAACAACTTAAATACCGTTATCAGATTTAAAAACGATCCGACAATCTTGCCAGAGGTATACCTTTAATATTAGATTATATTATATCTTATATCTTACAATGATCTATGATCGCTTTACATTGAATTTTAATCACAAGCGTTTCCATTAATTGGACAACAATCCATAAAGATATACTACTAACCAGCAATTCGAATTCCCTGAATTTTCATTTCTCGAAGGTTAAACGAATGTTTGTTATATAAAGGGGGAGCATACAACCTCAAACCCGCGAGCTCAAAACTTTATAGCAAAAAGAATAAAACTCGACACATACGCTGATTTTTGCACAATTTAAAACCTCCTTGGGCTAATTTCCAGCGCAGAAATGAATATCAGGTTGGGGATGACAAAAATCTTCGAAAGACGTAAAATTCCTTTTGATTTCACCACATCACCCCGTCATGCGTTCCCACTAGCTTTCATTCCTTTCCCTCTTTTATCGCTCGTTTCTCTCTCTCCTCCATAACCCAGCATCTCTTCTTTTGACTTCGAATTGAAAAAAGACCTCTTTTATCCCCCTCCTTCATCCCAAACCATCTCCCTTAATTCCCTCTCTTTCGGTCGAGAGAGGAAGAGAGAGAGAGAGAGAGAGGAAGACAGATAAGAGAGAGAGGTGGGAGAGTGATACGGGAGTGGATATTCTACGGCTAACCCACGCTAAGCAACTATAGTGACCCGCGGAGGAGGAAAAGAGTGGGATAAGATGCTAATGAATTGTTGATGCGGACAGTAGGATGAGAGAGAGAGACTTGGGAGGAGATATCCTTAAGCATCAAGGATGGGGATTACGTGGAAGAGAAAGAGAGAGAGAGAGTTGGGAGGAGATATCTTAAAGGGAAGAGGAAATAAAGTCAAGGAGGAGGAAATAAAGTCAAGGAAAAGGAAAATAAAAAAAATAACGACGAGAAGGGGATAGAAACGAGTTCAAGAGGTCGGACCTTTCATGAAAAAGAGAAAAATAGAACTAAAAGTGAAATGAGAAGAAAGGGAAGAAGATAAAACATTTCGTGGAGAGAGAGATATGGGGAGTAAATATGCAAAAGCAGTAAAGGCCGAGTTTGAGTGAGCATTGTCGGGAGAGAGAGAGAGGGAGAATGGGAGCGTGGGTGGGAAGGCGACGACGAGAACTGTCTCAAATAAAAGGAATGGAAAAGGAAACGAGGATGTATCTCGCTCTTACTCCTCTTTTTTTTCTCTTCATCTTGAACGAGAAAGAAGAGGCGAGTGAGAAGGTCTCCTCTATTGCGGAGGGCACGTCGAGTGAATGGAAAGATAAGAGAGACAGACACGCATAAGGAAACAGAGGGACGGAAGGAGGGAAGGCAAAAAAAGGGAGAATGTGTATTGCGCCCGCGCGCGCGGTTTCGAAAGAGAACGCGCGCGTGGGAATCGTCTTTGGCGGGGAGTGAAGGGCGATGAGAAGTGAATGCCGAAAGATTTTTCGGTTGTATGAGGAATTGCCAGTCATCGATTTCTGAAAAATGGGCGGAGGGGGCGAGAAAACTATTTAGCGTATCTCCGGTTACTGATCCGAGTTAGATTAAAATTTCGTCGAACTCCAACGCGGGATGAGTTACCATCGAAGAGAAAACAGAAATTTAAATTTCAAGGATTACCTATTGACCTTTATGATTACACAAGCTAAATAGAAAAAAATCCCGAAATAGGATAACAACAATAATTCTCTATGGGAAGCCTCCAGTGAATTAATCTTCTATGATCCAATAAGTGTGATATAGTATAAGTCAGGGGTGCCCATTACGTCTCCCATGGGCGACCGGTCGCCCTTTAGGAGGGTCTGTGTCGCCCACGCATCCATCCAGGCATTAAGCTTATATGCCTGAGTAAGGAGTTCTAGTTTATATTTTATAATATGAACTTAATGAAATCAAAAACCAGAAATGCTCTCACTAATGAACATCTCGAAGACTTTACTTCTCTCTGTTTCCAGTTACACGCCCAATTACCATTCACTAGTTGAAGATATGCAGTGTAATCGTGCCCATTATCGCGCAAATCAAGATTAAATTTAATTAAATTAATCAGTTGTATAATGTTGTTTGATGTATAATGTATAATAAATGCATTTTGCGGTAAATTTGTAGTCTAATTTTTTCTTAAAATCCCTTTTTATATATTGAAAAAATAAGTAATCCGCAAGACAATTACCAGGATGAAAGTAGCCCATGATATGAAAAAGTTTGGGCACCCCTGGTATAAGTTCATCTACTGTTATCAACTAAATTTATTAAACATTAAACTGGAGTATTCATTTTTAAAATATGTCATAAAAAATATATTTCTCCTTCATAGATACTACATTAGTTTCTCTTTGTACATGCCACGATTCCTTAGTTCTTATAAATATGATTGATTCTGATTTGTTAAGAAAAATCTTTGATAAAATAAGGAGAAAATGTTATCATTAGTACTATAGATTCCTAAATAACACCTCCTGTCAAAATGCAGTGAAAATATGCTGAGTAAATTATTGGTTGATATAAAATTATATACGCAAATGAAATAGTTAATGTTAAATTACAAGCAGGCATATGGTTGACAAAAAGTCAATGGATTTTTACCTGTTATAGAACTTTTGAAACTTATTTACTTCCACGATGAGTAAATGCAACTTATTATTATAGCTATCAGTGACAGCAGATTAACGAATCTCAGCCTTTTATTCTGTAAAAACTTTTTATCTATCAACATATGCTGTAAGATTATTTAAATCTTGTTTAAAAGTGATAAATTTGTAATCGATAAAAAATGACCCAAATGGAAAGATAACCATACATTCTTTTCCGGGCAAAGGCATTCGCAAATAACTGCAAAAATCGTGTAAAATTACATGAATGCGATTAAATTTACCGAATGACATAAATATTTCTGATATTAACAAAATAAATATATGAATAAATAGAATAAATACGACAAATGAAGAGAATATAAAATATTAATATTTTACTCTCATAGACGAGCTAATGCTGTTCTGCATTTTTATCATCACAGAATCGCCAGACACTACTTAAGATCTTCATGGGCAAAGCGTATGTGTTCCATAGAAAATTGTGTGCATCCCGAAATTGTAGCAATGTATAGTTCAATAACAGCAAATAAAGTACAATGAAAAACTGGAAACCATAAAATAACAATATCTGACCTCTGTGACCGTTTGAAAAACCTAGTACACCGAACCGTCGCGCGTCGATGGAAGCGATTTGAGATGTTGTGCGCTGGATTTGAATAAAGTTCAAACGTTATAAAATTACCAGCGGCATTACGGAAAAAAGACACTACATATGAACATTAAATATTGTGCAATGACTGAATAAATTTCATTAGCAGTGGTCAGTTTGGACGAAAAACAACTTTCAAAGGAAATATTAATGAACAAATTTTATGTCTTCTGATAAAGATTTTTCTCCCGTATGACCTCGTAGCTGAGTTTCCTTAAAACCAAAAATAACCCGACATAATTCGAAGAGTAGAAAAACAAATAACAACATTGACAAATAGCCTTTTCCATAAAACTTTGCATTAGGTGATAAAAGATCGTAATAAAATAAAATTTCGATCATCGGTTTATTTCGTGTCCATGAGTTTATGAAATGGCAAAACATTTCGTGTCCTCGATTTCATGCGACACATATAAAACCATAATATGCATACAAATTTATCACTATGCATTTCTCAAACGAAGGCAAAATAAAAGTTGTTTATCGAGATCCAGGATGAAAGAGATGAGAAGGAGATGAAGCGAGACGGAATGAACACATCACAACTGAGATCCAGCGAGAATCCGACAGCTTCTCGGAATTACGACACCTTCCACCACTTCCCCCATTTCTCGAAGCGCCCCATCTTGACCCATCCAGCCCTTCCTCGAGCAACTATCATCTCCATCTCAGCCGGCACACGTACTTTTTCTCGCGCAAAAACGTCGTTTCGGCAACTTTTCAGGCATTAAATGCGTCGCCCTCTCTATCGACCCCTTTTTCCATCTCAATTTCAGCACCTCCTAGTTCCCTTATCAACCTTCATTCTGACCAAACTCTCGAACCCAACCCATTTGCAGCAGCTCTACGATTCGCGCGTTGATAGTTCAGCCTTCTTTAGCATCTCCATTCCGATCCCCCCCGCTGATCATCATGACATGCTAACTAACACGACCCTTCTCCACCTCCCCCGTTGGTTCCCTGCCAACCCTCATCCAGACGTTATCAGTTCCCTCTTGACCCACTACCATCCTTCTTCACGCCAAATCCATTCCAGGCTCCTCTAACCCATTTCACTTCTCCCACACCCTATACTTATCCCAAACGAAATCTTCCCATCCTCCAACCCGAACTCTTTTTACAGCTTCCTTATTCCCACACTCCGGAGCCTTTCCTCGACACCACCCTCATTCCACCTGCTCCGTTCTCCTCCCCTCCCCTCTTCTCCTTATCTTACTTCTGATTGGGATAAACCTAATCCCGGCCCAATTTGACCATCTTCCGCCACCTATTCATACCTCATTATTACACGCAGCGTGACTTTTCCAATCCAATCGAAAATGACTTTTCCAATCCAATCGAAAAAACTCTCTTCCCAACCCTGTTCCTTGTTCTTTTTCCTCTCTTTCTCCCGACCTATCCCTTCCATTTCCTCTATCGCGCAGCCTCTATCTATCTCAGCCTCGTCCTTCCTTGCCTCGGAGGCTTTGGCGACGCCGTCACTCCGAGAAAGAACGGATCGCGCATGCGCCGTTGGTCACCCCTTCCACTACACCCATCTAACCCCTTTCTCCCCATCTCTCTTTCTCTCTCGTTCTCTGATAGTGCAAAAAGGATTTCTCTCCTCCTCTCTTTCGACCTCCTCCGCCCACCAACTCGCGCGTTCTTCAAAGAAGGCCGAAGGGTTTTTGGCCTCACGGCGACTCAGACAACAGAAAAGGGTGAGACCGGACTCCATTCCTTATGACAACAATGAGTAGAGGGAGAGGGAGAAAGAGAGGGATAGCAACGGCGGTATAAGGATGCGGGGGAAGAAAAATGCATGCGTCTCACCTACATACCTCGGGTGTACGAGAGAATTAAAAAGAAAAAACCCCTTCATACACCTTTATATCACACTCTCTTTGATAATAAGGCGCTATAAAAAAGATGCAGGAATATATAAATAAATCTTTCGGTGTAAATTTCCGAGAAAACGACGAGTGCATTTTATTTCAGGTCAAGATGTATAAAGTGGCAGAAAAACGTCGAGATGAAATCGCGGGGTATTATTTTTGACGTTAAATTATAATATGTAAAGGAGTCTAGCCGATGTGTATCGTGCTGTTAAGGTTCAAATAAACTTGAGTGACTACGGCGCCGTACAGTGAACGCATGAAGCGCAAATATAAAAATATAGTTGTGGTAATTAGAACCGAAGATCAGATTATTCACCCGTACCACACATGAATGCTGTATTTATATGCACGTAGACGCACATACAAGGAGAGAGAGAAGGACGATGATGCAAATGATAAGAAAGAGGAAGGCATTTCCTGAGTGAATAATGGACGCTTTAAAATGCTCTAAAAATTTAAAAGCAAAACAAGAGAAAAAAGAAGATCCAGTCATTGGTCGACTTTACTCGGAAAGAAAGGCAATAAAAACGCTTACGGAAGACATAACGACACGGAAAACTCGCACTGACCTCGTATGAATGCAGACCTACTAGAGTCTAGATATGTGTCTAATTGTAAGTGTAAGTTAACATCCCTTGGATGCATTCCCGGACTAGAACCAATATTCCTCGAGCGTTTCAGAAAGGATTTTCTAGCGCCCGACCAAGGAGTCATCGACTTCCTTGGGTGTCCTTAAGGCACGAAACGCGCACCGAGAGCAATGGAGGGCATGTATAGGAAGGTAGGGTAGTAGGGGAGGAGTAGATTTTTAGCGTCATCATGACTAGGGTGGGCGCGTGCGACTTTCCTCTTAAGGACTTGCAATTAGAGACGCTATTGGCTCTCCCGTTGTCAACCACATTGGCTTCATCACTTTCACCGCGGAGACTCAGTGGAACATCGTGAGCGCACACAATCTCCATAAATCACGATGCACTCCACTACCCGCGCTCTCTCTCTCTCTCTCCCTCTCCCACGCTCTCTGCGTTTTCTCTTGAGCTCTTTCCTTCTATCTATCCCTCTTCCTTTCTTTCCCTTCCCTTTAAGTACAGTTCTATTTCCCTTAAGCCTATCTCTCTTAAACTCTTGTATCCTTTGTACAGCTCTTCTGCAAATAACTCTCTCTCCCTCTATAAACCATCGCTAGCTCTCTCCTACTTACTCCATTTCTCTCTCTCTCTCAAACCCTCCGCTTCCACTTACTTTCTCTACCTCTCTCTCACACATACAGACATTGGCTCAGATCCTATCCAGCAAGCCATTCATTCTTTATCTTATTTGAGTCCCTTTAGTCATCCCCCTCACATAACCGTTAAGATTTAACTTCTTGCAGGCTCAATGAATCGAAGCATCACGACTAGGTCTTTCTCTCAGAGGAGTATGTCTGTGGTTTATAGCGGTTTCCTTTGTTGATAGCAGCATTTCATGACGTTTTTCTAATGAAAAGTCAATTTACATACGGGAGGTCGTAAATATTCCACTCGCGAGGTTTCATGGGAACTAAATTGGTTATAAATCCGGCGATGGTCAAGCCACTTCTACAGTTGGACAATTAATTGGGCCACGCTTCGTCGCTATTACGTAAGAGCCATCGAACATTTTTCTTGCATGACTGTGAAACCTCAACCACGCTCGCGCCTCACATATTATTGAAAAATATTTTTTGTATTCATTTATCTTTTTTTATAACTGTCGCTAGGATTTTATCTTGAATATGCATCGAGTTAGATCGAATAAATGTTCCTATCCGCAAAAATTAAAAAGTAAGAGAATATACGAATAATTTCACTATAAAATAGCGATCTCATAAACTTATAAAAATGAGCAGAGGTTAGCTTTTGATAACACATATTTAAACGCTAAGGTAAATTTATTCTGTAATTGATTTAAACGATCCAAAGATTTTCCCTTTCATGAATAATGTTAGCAGATAATCTACAATATTTATTTTTACTATTAAACAAAATAGGAAGCGCCGATACTAACATTATTTATCTGGAAATATTTTCAAACTGCTAAACGATCTAAATCTCTGAACGTTTTGTTCGGATATTCGCGGATATTTTTATATCGGATTGTATGTATATGAAAAAATAACACGAACACAGCCGATACAATTTCCAATACCGGCGTTGACGAACGATTCAACTTTCGCCTTCTTGACCTCGAGATCAAGGCGGGATCCAAACGAGTTACTCCATCCCATTGACACCCATGCGCTCTCGTGACATCATGACATTATTATTACTAATTCACACATCCGACCGTACCTCGGGGCGCCCGTAAACTTTCGTAGGAACTGGCCAACTCATGTTCTGCACGAGAGAAGTCACGACGTCCGCGTGCCACAGAAGATCCTTATTATCCTCCTCTAGAAAGGAATGACTAGAGCCTTCGGAATCCATTCGTTTTTAGCTTCTATTCAGGATGTATGAAAAAATAACGCAATCGTAGCGAATCGTTAGTGTGTGTGAGTGAGAGAGAGAGAGAGAGAGAGGAACGGGTGAAGGGGGCCCTAAATGATATTCGGACTGAGAGGAACGCCCATCGGGCCAATGGGAGTGGAAGAGAGAGACCTCAGCACGAAGCAGGTGTGTCGCACTGCCCTCGAACGACCCCGGAGCCAAAAGGCGCCTCGCCTATACCCTCATACATGTCTCCTCCACGCTATACGCGTCCTCGATTTCCAAAGAGGTTTACACCCCTCTTTCTCCCGCCGGATGAGATAGAGGGAGACACCTCCTAACCCTCCCCCCCCCCCCCCTCCTTCCTTCCCCCGACCTTCCAATCACACTTCTTTAACCCTTCCCAATCGTCCCGTTTTATTTTACGTTTTTCCGTTTTGCTACGTCGTATTTCGTGAACCTCGTGATTCGTGTGAGAATCCCGATTATGTGGAATCGAAATAATAAGTTGAATCCACTAAGTTGAATGAAATGGTCGATAGTACCGCGTTTTGGACTGGATTATGAATTTTCTTTTTGACCGCAAAGATTTGTACACTTTTTTCTTGAACAATAACTCATTAATTAATTTAAATTATACGCTACTGCGGGAAAAATTTTAATAGTCATTTAAAAACGTCAATATGTATTCAAAACTGTAGCGACTATTAAGCTTACGGCATGCCCTACTGTGAAAAACTTAAATATATACACTTACTAAAGTGTATGCTATGTTTTATTCTCTATATCTGACAGCAAGGGACATTCTCAGGATAAGAATATGAAGAATAATTAATTTATGAGGGTCATAGAGAAGATAATTAAATTTTGTTTCAGTCATTTTACATATAAAATACGTTAAAAATCTGTTCAGTTAAAATAAATCACGTGAAAAACACTTCGTAAGAGTTGGAAAGAAGAAAACTCCTAGAAAAGCAATACATCGCCAGCTTCAATCGGTCAATCAGTTTCTAACTAATGGTCGGTGTAGAAATAATTAAGAAACTCGATGGATGACAACTCATATAAACAGCAATAATACCACGCTTAAAAGGAATGTTTTGCGTCGAGTTTGATGGGTACGTGGATTTAAAAATAAAACTAAACTGATCAAACTTGGAAGATGAAGTAAAAACTGCGCTAGCTGATGTTTCCTGTAAAGAATATATCGGCTCATAAATGTTTTGCACAAGAAACGCGTACAGTGAAATAAAACCTAGAGCGCGAGGTTAATTCATCTCGGCGTTATCCGCCGATTTTTTCCCCTAGTCCACGTTTTTGCGAGCGCTCAGACGAAGGAAGGAGACGACACCCTCGCCGGGGTTGTGGGTTCTCACGGATACCGCGTTACTTACAATCAAACCGGTTTCTAAAAAAAAAAAGGAAATCGTTTCCTATCCTCTTCATCTTTATAGTAATGATCGCTAGCATCTCTAAAAGTTAATCCGTGGAATACTGAAATTATACCCCTGGGCATCAATGATTCAACCCTTAATCACTTCCTGTCACTCGTCGTAACGCAAATAATCTTCTTCGAAAACACGAGAACTTTTGAAGCGAAACATTCTGGCATTCCAAAAGTCCATCATACGTGAGATCGGGCAAATATGACTTCATGCCCTCTCTGTTGTCCACGGGATAACATGTCCATTACTATAGAGAGAAATTAATATTTCCTAGCGTTTCTCTTTAGGATTTCTCACAAATAATTAGCTATTCACAGGTCATCGCTTCTGTCAAAATATTTTATACTCAAAGATGCACGACCAACATGTACAAAAAATCGCTATCATAATACTGACTGCAATCCCTGTCTCCCCATCCACAGAAATTATCCAAAGCAAGCATTTGAGCTTCCTGCAAAATCCGAAGCGATTCAGCAAGAAAGAATATAAACTTTACCCTCGAGCGACTCTTTTTTTTCATAACTTCTTAACGTTTAGAGAAGAGGAGAGAGTCGGTGAGAAAGCGCAATCGCAAGCGTTCATTTAAAAAAAAACAAGCGCGAGGAAGGATTAGAGAGGGAAAGAATGAGAAAAGTTTAATTTGTGGAGACGAGAGGAGTAAATGAGTTCAGCGAGGTTCAAAACAATGAGTCGGGGATTAATCTGCTGTAGTTGTAATGAGATAGCCCCCTCCTCTTCCTCCATTCTCTAAGAGAGAGAGGTAGAGAGAGAGAGAGAAAGAGATATCCCAAAAAAAATTGCGAGAAAAGAGACGGAAGAGAAGGTAGATAGTGTGCGAGTGAGGTTGATGGGTAATAGGTTGTTGCGAGGCAACCGTGGTAATGGACGCAGGTGGTCGGCTCCCCTCAAGGAGTTCTGCAAAGGAGCGCGAAGGGATGATGAAAGGATTTTAGGTGAGTCCGCACGTTTAAGTCGGTAAGGCATGGAAGCAGACGAGGGGAATGGGAGGAGGGAGGGAGGCGAGCGTTGCCGATTGTAATAAGCCTGAGAAAAAGTTCTGATTCTTTCCAATCTGTGGAATGATCTGAGATGATTGGGAGAGGTGAGGAGAGAGACCAGAAGATAAGAATGGTGGGGGGGGGGGGGGAAATTGGGCAGTAGCGCACCACATCGCGCGTTTACAAGAGCATCGGCGAATATCTCTCTCTCGCTCTCGCTCCACGCCCTGACAATTGAGCAACGTAATCCGCCAACCCGTGCAGATCCTTTCCCTAACGCCCCATTGCGCCAGACGCATGATCCGATAGATATACCGTTGTAGCCATTATGGGAAGAAATACGCGAAAGGGGATGAAATCTCTTGTCCTGATCCTTCTTACTCTTCTTTTCAGCCTCCTCCTCCTCCAAAACCTTTTCACCTCGGGCTCTATACATCTCCGTCTTTTCCCCTATATCTTGCTACATTTCTGCATCTCTCTACCTATGTTCCTCTATCTATCTCGCTGCCCCCCCCCTCCCCATATCTCTCCATGCTTCCCTCTCTACCTCTCTATTTCTCTCGCATCCTTCTTACACTCTTTCCAGCGTTATAAAGTCGGAAAGATGGGAGGGAGGTAGGCACCGCCCACTGGTCGCGTTGGGTCGCGCCAAGCCGTTTTTTTTTACCTCAAAGGAGCGGCTTAGAAAACAGACGCAATGGCGAGGGGAGGGAAAGAGGGAGGCGATGAGGCAGCGGCAGGGCGCGGAGGTATGAATGTTGCGGCGTGCGCGAGACATTTCCATTTGATACACAACATCGCATGCACAAGACTTCTCGATGCCTCAATGCGAAAGAATGAGGCGAGCGCAATAAAAAGCTCTTCCTCCAGCTATTACTTTAAGATATCGCAATTTTTATCTTTGAAAATGCACCGTTCCCAGTAAGAAGAGATGAAATGTTAGGGTATTGTCACATCATTCAACGACATATCTGTAGACTTTTAGTGTGGATTAAAACATTATTAAAATTCAATATCGTTTGAACTCGGGGTATTCTTTTTTTAAAAACAGCAAAGCTGTATAAGTTATTATACCGCAAAAATTTGCTCCATGTCTTCAAATTTTTCAGATAAAATATTTTCAAAAAACAGGGAGAGTAGGTAAGTATAAGAAAAATATTTTCCATGAAATTTATTCGCTAACAAATTTATCGTAAAAATAATTCAAAAATATTATTCCCATTCTGAGAGAGAAAAACGAGAAATCGAAAGTGCCCGACTAGGACTCTTATGACTACACTAGTGCGCCGCGACGAAGTATTCGGTGTGCCGCGGTAATTTTTTAAATCAAAGGCAAGGGGAAAATACGGTTTTATTCTTCTAATGCTACGACCGAAGACCCCAACTATCCCTTATTTTTAGGATTTCTTAGATTGTTTCCGCTATTTGAAACCGAAACCCAGTTGCTTTGTAAACCGGGCTAAACGATATGAAAAATGTAGACTTTAGAAGCAATTATCCTCATCTGTGCGGGAAAGGCGATTTTATCTTTTTTGTTGGCTACAAGGTGTTAAAAATGTGTTAAACAGCCTCGATAAATTTAGTCCGGGGTGCCGCGAAGTTTGAGAGCACCCGACAGTGTTCCGTGAAATTTAAAAGGTTGCAGAGCACTGCTCTATGATATCAGATAACGGTGAAACTGTCCGGATCATGTAAATTCTTGGTAACGACCAGTCTTCTAACTATTGTCTCACCACCCTTAATAGTGAATCTCGGAAATCAGAGCGTATTTCATCACATCCTCAAAATAGATCGTATTAAATCTCGCTACTAAAGTCAAGTACTCTTTGTTAAGTCATCAGAACACAAATTATGACCACGAGATTGCAACACGCAACATAAAGATAGTTCCAGCTCACCACGGAGCGGGTTGTTAGTCTCTCGAACTGGGACCTCCTATTTCTAAAAGAAGTTTATTTTGCCTCCATCTACCCTTTCGACCTGCCTCCTTCCCCCCCTCCTCTTCTTCATGCCTTACCCTTTCATTCCCTGACTCCTCATGGAGTCTTTTCTCCTTCACGAGATCAACGCCGGGTCGCGGCGGGCATCGCGATAGTGGTGCCACCTGGAATCGTGGGGGAGGCTTTGAACCGTAGTCGGCGCTGATATCGGCCGACTGCTCGGAATATCTCTCTTAAGCTCGAACACAGATATTCGAATCGATGCATCGGGCGAGGATTTTTTCCCCCTGTCGATCATTCTTCATCTTCATCCCGCAAAAATTAAAAGAAATGCCAGCGACGATTCGGATTACACGTCGGCACGCCCGATTCCGTTTTATTTATTTTTCGCAAGCGCTTTATAAAAGTGTCGCAACGTTCCATCCCTTCCTCTTTTTTCACTTCACCTAAGACGTCGTTTGCGCCAGACGGCGTCTCCACTTTCAACTATTTTCGGGGTGGTGGATCGAACGAAAGCATTTCGTGGTGCACGCTTGCAGTCGTGACGATCCGCCGGGAAGAGGGCGTTACGGACGCAGAGGGGGGAGGGAGAAGGTGGGGGAGGGAGGTGGGGGGGGGGAGGGGAGAGGAGGGAGGAGAGAGACAGGAGGAAGGAAGAGAAAGAGACGTGCTGCGTGTTGTTGCTTTCACCTCGAAATGACGACACCGCGGCAACGGCGAGCGTGGCACCGTGCACCAAAAGAATCGAGTCAGCGCCGGCGTGAAAAGAGACGAGAAAGGGGGAAAAAATATAGAAAGAATTCTTTCGAACGTTAAAGAAAAGAGGTGGAAAGGATTTTCCGATGGGCGACGGAGTTAGGAGAAGACACGACCTCCCATTTGGAGTCTGGGAGGAGCGCAGAGGACGATGCCTTATTCGGGAAACACTTCTGGGACGGACGGATTAGATCTTCGCCCTCTTCTCGATTTTTTTTTCTATAATCGAGAGGCAGACGAGGAGAATTAAGGAAATCATTTAGAAGGGGATGTTGCGCCGCCCTTGAGATCTCGAGTTTCATTCCGATACGTCGAACGTCCGGGAAGTCTGCCGTACGTTGCTGTGGTCTAGAGTCTGAGAAATGTTTATATAATTCAGTAGAATACGGTTCTCTACATCCCCATGTAATTCGCATCGTTATAAAAAATGACGTCGCGTTTTAAATTAAAAATCGCGCTGAAAATCCTGATCTATAACGTTGCGTTTGGATTAGAAATAGAGAAAATTTATTTTTCTAATAGATTTAACCATATGCCAATGCCTATACGCTGTATTCTGGACTATCAAAAGGTTTATTTTGCACACACGGTTTATTATAGATTTTTATTCTTATGATTCATTTATTATGTAAAATATGCCTCATACTCAAGTTTTTGTTTTTTAACTTTCGTAAAATTAGTCTCCCGAGGAATGACATGATTTTTATTTGGAAATCAAATAGACATTTAGAAATAATTTTAGCTTAGCTCTTTAGGTTTCTATCATTTCGACATATTTTTCACTCGTACAAAATTTCGATGTTAATGATCGACGGAACTAATTATGGATGAACAAAAAAAGTTTCTTCACGTCTAACTCATTTCACCTTATATATTTATAAAATATTTAATTTTAAGGCAATGAGCTGCAAAAAAATATCATTTATTTATTATTATTTATACGAAAAGAAGACGTTTTTCTAATTTCAACAATAAAAAAATTGGCGGTTTATCATCTCATAGTAAGTAATTTAATTTATTCTTTGGATTAATTTTCATATTACAGCTAAGCTATGACTGCTTTCATAAATTCAGAATTGTCTTCCTGTGGCAGAAATTTTCTTAAGAATCAACAACTTGTCCAGTTTTGCTATCCACAATTAAAACTTAAAAACCATTAAAATAACGTATAACTTTTCATTCAACAAACGATGGGCTCATATTACATATTTCAACACCGAATTAATGAGGTATTAGACATTAATTAATTAAAACCTTATTTAAGCTCCACATCAATGTGTTTTGTTAATAATTTCTTATGTTTATACGCATTAGATTTGAGAAAACGCACCTTAAAATTCTCCCAGTCACTCCACATTATCCACCCAACATATTTTACTTAAGATTCAATTCTTTCTTAGACAGCTAATATATCTCAAGTGTCAACTCTTCGTGACTCCAATCAGTCTCACATTTATCGCATGCGTGACTATTCAAATTTATCCGTCGCTAAATTTTCTCCGCGATGATAGTAGAAAATGAGAATGCTGGAGAGCAAACACATGCAGTGACTACATTCTTAAGTAATTGTCTACTACTCTAAAAGTTATTAGGGCCTATTTATATTCAACCACCTAATATAATGTGTAGAATATGCAACGGCACGACAATTAATGAACGGATAAATTTATTCCCATTTGGGCTCAATATTTTCCATGAGGAAGATGATGCGTAAACTCTGAAGACTAGTACATTTCTCAACACGCATGAATAAGTACTTCATACAATTTTAATTTACCTATACCGTAGGTATTTATGACTCAATATTTCTCCCAGTTGCTGAAATGCAATCATAATTTTTTACTTGGATGTATTTTTAAAAATTTTAATACCTCGTAACTCATTAGCGATTGATTTATAAATTTACCAAAACATTTAGCGACACATTCCCGCATATTTTTTTACGATAATGCAGAGAAATTCCTCTCAAAAATACAAACAAGCGCCTACAAAAAATTTCAATATGACAAATCCAAACTAAAAGTCGGTACTACTGCTTGCAACATCACAGTGAAAATACTTTCAAACTCCCTCCTTGAGGACCAAGCAATAAAACATTCCTTTAAGCGTTCACTCGACCACCAGGGCAAAAGACCATCTGTTGCATCCGTTCGCCAATAAATCTTTGCGCGCCATAACTTCTACCTTTACACCATCCTCTAACCCTTTTCCCCATTACGTCCGCCAAAACATCACCGCTTTTACGGCCTTATCTCCTTGAAACTCCTTCCTCCTCCCCCCCCATCCAAACTGGTAGCATCCTTGTGACAATTCTCCTTCCGTGACAAACGCAAACAAGCGCTTACGGAGGTACAATACAAACGGCAGCAATCACTTCATCTCACTCCTCGTGCTCGCGATCAGAAATCCTCTCTCCCACCTCCTCCTCCCAATGTTCCCTCGACCCTTTTCTCTCCTTCTCCTCCCCGCTCCCTCCCCCTCCTTCCCTCCATTTTGCGTCCAACCGACCGAAACGAAATGTTCCCTCTTCCTTCTCCCTTGCACCTATTCCCTCTAAACCGGCGCATTTCGCTTCTCATCTGTTATCGGTCATCCCTACCTTTTTAAATCCCCCTTCCCTCCGGTATTTAAATCCCGCATGGGAGAATCAATTATGTGTTCAGAATTTTTCTTTTTTTTTCATTAGTGGCAAATCCTCCTCGTTTAAAACTTTCACGCGATTCCCTGAGGGTGAGAAATTAAACCCTCGCTCTCGGTTCCGCCGCTGCATCAAATGAGCTTGAACGATCCGAAAGCTTCATCCGAAATGAAAAAAATTACGCCTTCTTCGTGATCTAAAATGGATTACCATCGATTCATATCGCGATGGATGGTTTCTCCTCGGTGGGTACGCGAAATTTTATCGCGGATTTAATGGAAGAGTGGATTTTATACTCTCCATCTTCCATGAATTAAGTCGTACAACCATTTTTTTTACTCTTGGTATCGGTTTTACTGCCGACGCGGCACAGCCTTTGATCTTAAAATGCTAACTTCCGGCAATGATTTCCTTTCATATTCCCATCTCTTTACAACATTGTTTGTTCAATGTAAATAACTGTACAGAACAAAACGATCTATTTCAATTTCTCATTACATATATTTTAAGCCGAATTAATTAAGCTAAGATGAAATTTAATTTAAGGCAATTCACAGTGTTCTTCATGCTTAAATTGACTTGCCGCATCAAGAGGCTTAATACAAATAAGACGCTTTGGAAACTCGGCGACTTCAACGAATTAATTAACTGTACTCTAGCCCAGAGGTGCCCAACCTGCGGCCTACGGGTCGGATGCGGCCCACTAAACAATTTTATGCGGCCCTTCTCCAGTGTTTCGTAGTTTAAAAACCTTTTTTAATTTATTTTAATTAATTACCAAAAATAATTTTCCGTGTAGCAATATCTGTAAATATATCTAACGTTAAATTGCGACCTCTTGGTAAATATTTCTCAAATCAAGTAAGTTCTTTTTAATGCTGTTTTTTATTTTTTCTCAAAAATATGTCTAAGATTGAATTCCATCATGATTTATAATATGAAATGCTAATCCTAAAAAGCTAATTCTAACTAGATTTCCACGCATATGATTCCTAAGAATCTCTGGGTAACTTAGGATTTAACTATAATCCATTGACAATTTCCAATGCGGCCAACCGAAGGTTTCAATGCCACCAATATAGCCCACTATGCAGAAAAGGTTGCCCACCACTGCTCTAGCCAATAAGCTTCATTTTCTGATATTTCGAGCGACTTTAATCGCACTTATATAGTGTATTTTAAAGGGATTCCCAAGCTTTGTTCTCAAAGCGAATGTGCCCTGACAGAAATAATTTCCAATTCAGAATTTTCAGAATCGATACATTTTGTCCGCAAGCATTCCACCCTTCCTTCGCCCTTCTTTTCAATTTTCCAGAGAATTCCATATTTAGATACATACATACATGAATACATACACGCGGATACACGCGCTCTCCCGTTTCCTCCCCCTACAGCGCTTGTTTTCCACAGTGCGCCATCCTCTCGCGATCGTTCTGACGCAACCGCCACATCCTCGTTCCTTCGAAGGAAAAAAAAAACCGCGCGCGCACACGCGCAAGCCCATCCCCCCCTCCCCCCCCCCTTTTCAAAGCGGCTGCTCGAATCTCCGCCCCTCTTTTATCGCCCCGCAAAAGCGAGGTATCCTTCGAGAACAGCGTATCGCATTGTCCGTTTTCCTCGGAAAAGAGACGATTAACATAAATATCTTCTTCTCCCTCCCCCCCCCCTCTGCCTCCCCCTACTACGACCCCCCCACCCCCTTCCCATCTCGCCTCAAGACACTATTGACGCGTCGCCTTCGTAAAGAGTGGCGCGGATTCTCTTTCCCTGCCTATTCCTAGCTCGTGGAACCTCCTTACTCTCCTCCCCTCTTCCACCCTCTCCAGTCTTTTTATCTCTCTATCACCTTTCCCCCCCCCCTCCCCCACCCTCACTCCATATATGCCATCTCCTTCATCTTTCTCTGAAACTCGTCCAGAGCGCGATCCTTCTTCCGTCTCTCCACGCCCCTCATCTCCTCCAGCGACTCTTATCTTTATTTCTTCCCGCGCTTAGATCTTCCGCTATTTTATACCGATTATGCCAAAGTGGGAGAGGAAAGGCTATTTAGGATTATTTCAAACATCGACGCATGTTTTCTTGCCAACGTGCGTCATTCTCTTCTTGCCCCGTTATCGGCGGAACGGAAATTAAAATTAAAAAATTGGGCAGACGCAAAAATCGCTCAAAGAAGGGCACGGGTGTTAGCTTGATTTTTTTTTACAGCCGATACGTGGTGGCGTCATGTGGGTGGGTCTTGGGCGCCCGTGCAAACATTTAAGTGAGCTTATTTATCGCGCCTTTGTTTGAAATGCAGTCGTAACCCCGCAAAGCCTGTAAAGAACCGACTTTAAAGCGCCATGAAATTTAAACGCGTACGGTAATTTTTTTTTTACTCCAAGGATTCCAATTATTTATTCTCACTTTAAGCACAAAGCGGTACTGCGGCATTAAGAGAGAAAAGTATTGCCGTGGAGCCTGCGTTGAGTGTGTGTCTGGATTCATTGGTGTAAATTTTGCAAAAAAAAATGTGCGTCGGTTTTAATGTTGCCATGGTCTTTAACATTTCAACTAATGCAATATAAGAGAATTTTTTGTTGCCTCGATTCTTCTCCAACGTCTTCCATTTTACTCATATCGCAACTTGATCCTTCTTTCGGTGGTATCTTACTCAATTTCCATACGGATTAAAATAAATATTTAAGCGCCTCAATCAACACACTTATTCTACTACAATAGTGGAAATACGCCTGTAAGATGGTGAATTTTAAATATATTTCACCACACAGAACGTGACGTACTCCGCTAACTTAGTTTAAATTGTAACAATACACCTATATTTAACAAATCCAGCATTAAAAAACAGTACTTTTAACATTTTACATACATCATAACTTTATGGTCTCCGTAACTTCTCTTGTATCGATTTGGAACTCGAGACGCATATGAAGATACTATCTTAGCGATTGGGTTAGGATGTCAAGATAACCACGAGGAAGAATAATAACGCAATTCGCCTAAAAAGTAGCGGTTCCATTACCTCAAACCGAGAGAATGAGTCGTTGCAAAACACGCTAAACAAGCAGTCCCACTCGCGCGCGACAACTTATTTAAGAGGGGGACGATTAGAGAGAATACTTTCCTCCAAATCGAGACCTCAACCGGCGAGTATAATTTCATCCTTTACAACTCCGGGGAACAAGCACTTGAACCTTTGCGCCAGGGGTCGAGGAGTGATGAACGGGAGAGTGGGATAGAGAGGAATGATACGCATTTCCGACATACTGTTGATATTTGTATTCCGCTCCGTTAGCCAGAGTCAAACCGCATCTGAGGAGATCTCGTCAGAGTGCCTTCTTCACTTTACTTAATGCCCTCCTATCCACTTTTGCTTTGCTTTCTGATGATGCTCTTCTCTCGATCCTCTCTCCTTCTTTCTCTCTATCTATTTATCTCTAAAGCACGCACGCACACACGCACGCTGAATTTCTCGCTTTCTCAACCCTCTCTCCCCCCACCCCTCCATATCTCCCTCTCTCTCTCGAGCGCCTACCGACGAGTCCCATCCATAATCCCGAGCTTCCGCCTCGCCGTATATGCGCCATCTGGCATCGTCTCATACACTATGTAGAGAGAAAGCTTTTCTTTCCCATACATCTATTTAGCTAACGTTTTTTTTTTTTTTTTACACGCACCATATTTCCCTCTTAAGAGGGAAAAAGTAACAAAAGTAATCCTTTGCAAACTTATTCTCTCGACCTGCGCCGTAGATTTAATACCGATTCGCTTTTCCGAAAATTCAATTTAAAAAGAAAAAATGTCTTGTTTCTAATTTATCGTCACTTTAGAGCGGATTGCGCCAGTGCGCGACTCCCTCTACCCGATGGAAAAATTAAAAATATTACAGCGACGCGTCGCGACGGGAGGAGATATTAATTTCTCGATTTTCCAGCATCCGAGAAGCTGTAAATTTCGCAAATACATGTAAATTTTGGCTGACTGGAGCTTAAATAACGATCTCTTTAAATCATATTCCTAGGCCATCTTCGAAAAATTAAACTTTTAGCCTTCGGTCCTGCAACCTTACTCGACAAAAACGCAATCCGAACGCCGTAAATTCTTAAGCTTTATCTTCCGTAAACACACAAGCGGTTAGCGGAACTTCTCCATATTAATTAAAACTCCCAGTCTTCCAAAGTGAAGGGAGTAATGAGGTAACAAAAGAAAGTCGACATCAAGAACCAGCCCCAACTTTTCACAAAAAAAGAAAACGAAATATTCTCTCTTATTTCTATCCAATAAAAACTTCACGAAGCGACAGGCAACTAATGTTTCATATGTATCATCTCCATTCGCATTCCCACAAACGAGCATCGAACCCATTGCCTTTGGGCCGAGGCGCAGTATTCCTTCCCACGTGGTATGGGGATGGCGCCTTTTAAAACCCGCGAAAGACGGAGGAGAGGAATGGCGCTGACAGATGTTGGTATGACCTAATTCGAAGAGCGTAGGCATGAAAAAAAATCAACTGCAACTTGCGCGGTTTTATTAATGAAGTTATTTATGCTTCAAATATTTAAAAGGGATGGATATCCTCATAAAGTGAATGCAAAACTGCGTTCCAAGAGCTATGGCTTGGTTAATACCATTAACGTAAGTTCGTAATGTGTGTGTATTACGTTATACTTCGGATATTCAGACTTTGCGACTGTGGTTTATCATCTTAAACTATCCGTCGTCATTTCACTCAGAATTAGGTTAAATCAGTAAAATACCTGCTGTAACAAAATATTGCAAAGGAAAATTACTATAAAAGAAGAATATAAAATTCTCACTATTTACATACTTTTCAATATTTACATTTATTAAATATGAAAAATAGATTATTTATTTTATTTTATAAATTTTTACGGTCGTATCTGGGAACCAGGCTACTTATCATGGAACTACTTAGCTCATGATAGAATGGTGCAGTAACCGTTTATGAGTAAAACAAAAATCCTCAAGCAATTCGGATCATTTACAAAACACCTCAAAGTTAAGACATTTTCTTTGGTATGGGCTTGGTTAATGTTTATAACTCTTATTTAAGAAAAATATACAACAAATAATCAAAACCAGCGTGAAAGGACATAAAAACATATTTTAAAGACTCAAATACGCTCCTAGATAACATTTACTCGTACGAAATTTGGAGCGATGCTCGAATTAAGGCTTCAAGTGAAAATTTCCTCACCAAGAGTGCCAGTGACTTTCTCTGAGGATCTTGTTTGAGACTGAAATTTTTATAGAATAATAACTGATGAATAAACCATGATAACGATAAAATAATGAACCGAGAGCATATATAGACCAGCCAATCCTTAAACGCCACGTACAAAAGGGTTGTAAGGCGTCGATTCCATTGTCTCTCTTTTTAAGGAATGCCAAAGAATTAAAATGACGCAGAAAGAAGATAAAAGAGCGAAAGAATTCTTTCGAAAGCGCGCATTTAAATTTACGAGTCATGCATACCTGTGTCAGTACGCGTCGTAATAATTTTCCCAGTTGTTAGCGTATATATGAATCTTCGCCTCGAGGAAATGAATCCGATGAAAAACGTCAATTACATAAGGAAGCGCCGCAGTGCGTCACATCTTACAGCTGTAAGCCGGAAAGGGGCGACCCGCTATACGGCAAAAGGATAATACAAGAAAAAAATCGTAAAAATAATCATCGTTACCTGCAGAATAGAAATGTCAATCGATACGAATTTCCGCATCGATAACGTAATTCTACAGTTCGATATAAAATCTTTATTATTGGTTCAAACACCGCAAATGCTAATTTCGAAACAGAAAACAAGCTCGTACTGGAACGTTTTCAGGAATCTTACAAAATTGCTCCAGTTTAAAACTACGAATTTTTTAATACGATTTTCACGATTCTGTAGTAGTAAAAATATACCACAACCAAGAAAAAGGGAAATCCTTAAACTATATTTTACATCACGATAAAAATAATTTAAAAGTATATAATCCAAAACAAAATCTCAGCTTGTCGTCGCTGCAATATCATACGCATTAAGTGACGTCAACCGGTATGCTCAATACTGCGGAGAAAAGACGATTTCTTTCCAGCTTCGAGATATTACTCGTTGAATACTTCTTTCCCCGCTTTATACCTATCGTTGCTTGGAAATTTTATTCATACTCGTCATTTCCGGAATTTTTCCTGAAGCCATAAAAATAGCCAAGAAAAGTAAAGCGGCATGCTTTCGCTACCCGGAAACCTGAGAAACCTGCGCTGTAAAATATGCTTTTACTATAAATCTCCATTCCACATGTTTCTTTCGAGAACGAATGGAGGAAACGAATAATTGATTGAATTACGAAAAAAGTGAGTCTGCGTTATGGACCACTAATAAACAGCGCATGGAATGGATAGAGAACAATCGACACACGAAAGAGGCGATTACAATAGAAGGAAAAGGAGGAAATAAAGATATGAATGATAAGATAAAAAGGAAATTATGATAGACGCTACGTTTTAAATATTCACCAGGAATGATTCCTGAAGGCGTTGAAATCGTATTAAAACTGGAGATGTTCTCCATTTCTCCTGAAACATATCCTTCTACATGCGAACCAGACAATCACTTTACCAAATACGAATGAAGATTAAAGTCTCCGACCTGCTCAAAGATTCACACGTTAACTCACGATCGAGCTTTCTCTAAACATAACAATATTAGCACGGGATTAAATTATAAAGACAAAGAGGAGCAGCGGAACTGACCTTACATTTAAGTTATTATTTAAATTATTGGAGACCCGTTACAAGGTTATACTCTTTTCAAGGCAAAAAATGCGAAAAATAAGAATGAAGACCGCATCATAAGGGGCAGACCTCCAGTGATACACCATAGAGAGGAAAGAATGAAGACACAAAACTGCAATATGGAGAAATCTTGAATTTTTTCCAAATAGCGATCCCGGATAGGAGCGAGTAGACGGGGAATATAGGTAGGCGTGACTATGAAGGGAATCCATTCGAATGATTCCCAGGCAAATGAGTCTCTTTGAGATGTCACTCCCATGGAGCATTCTTCAGTTCCCTCGGAAGATTTCCCCGACATCTCCTCTTTCGCTACCTCACCGTCTCTCCCGTCTCAACCTTTATCCCTTTCCTTCCTGCCGCCGTTGAATCCAAATGGTTCCGCACCATCACATTCCCGCCCACTGCTCATTCCGCGTGTTGCGGTCCTAAACATTCTTCTTTTTCCGCCTCTGTCTAATGTTCCTCACAGCTCAATCGTCTTTTATTACACTCTCCCACGCACATCCTCTATTGCGAGATGCGGGAGGCGTTGACTTTTTCCCATCTTCTGCAAATAAAGTTATTATACCTGTGGCTGGAAATAAACGGCATATCTCCTGCGCCACTGCACGTGAATAGATCGATAAAATATTAAGGAGTGAGGGAGATTTTACGTGATATGCGATTGCGTAATTCAATATCACTTTAAAAGAGTATTCATCTACGTGTGACTTTTTTTCAACATTGCTCATCGGATACTGAATCATCCTTCCGCTCCATCTTCATTTATTCGTAATAATCCATCGGTTTGCTGAGATACGAGAGTTTGCATTACTGCCTTTAATAATGACTACCGCCGCACGTTTCTAAACTTAATGCATCGAACACTTTGAAGATTTAGTGGCAGATAATTGGTTATGAGAATAAACAGTTACTTTTTAAATTGTTCAGAGTTTTAATGTTATATTTTGCAATTTGACAAAGCAAGATGCAATTAAAACAAGATTTTATGATCGGGCATTCACTTGTGACTAATTTTGCAATCGAGTACTGCGTATAAACGAGCGAAGGAAAAAGTGTCGAGCTTATAAGGAATACTTCTTGTGATTCACATCGCCTGAGTTTGAATTCTTAATAAGAAAACATTGCAATTAACACCATCCCCTTCCCTCCTTACGCCTTCGGGCACAGAGGATGAATTAACCCTCATAAACCAACATCATACAGAATAAAACGGCAGAAATGGAAGGGAATTTTTGCAAAAGCCTATCTCAGGATGCCAGCCTGTTCGAGTATTAGCCTACATCACACTACCTCACTGCATTATAAAGATGGGCTAGATCAGGTGTAGATAACTTACGGCCCGCAGGCAGTGTTCGGCCCTCGAGAGAATGCGGCCCGTGAAACTATGACAAAAAAGCGACCCGTAAAATTTAGCACACTAGTTCTTATTATTTTGGCAAAATTTTGATAGTAAAAGCCTTTAATTTTGACACTTTAACCCTAAAATACTTATATAGACTTGATTTAAACGTCTTTGATACCCTAGGTACCTCTAGGTAATTTCCAAGTTAAACTTTAATTCGGCCCGCTGAAGCAATAGCAACTTTCAGTGCGGCCCGCCAAATTACCGATAAAGCCCGCCATGTAGAAAAGTTAACCCACCCCTGGGCTACAGCTATCTTTCTGGCAAGGCAGGCAACGAATCTGTCCAAATATTACTTTAGCTCTGGATCCCGTCCTCTCTTGTCCCCGACTACTTTCCTTCTGCTCCTAGGTCACTCTGAGATCATTGCCACGAGTAGCCACAACCATTATAAAGTATAAATGGTAGGACTTTCATTCATTGGAGCCCGTTTTTTCCACGCCCACAGCTCCAGCAAAAGTACTACATATCAAACGTTAAGCAAACCAGGCCACGGAACCCAGGTGGGTAGATCCTCCTGTTGGCTCTCGCATCTTTCTCTCTCTCTCTCTCCCTTGCAGTCGCTCTTCACAACAATACGGTCCTTAACAAATGCCCTGTCCGCCCTCTGCTCGACTCGCTTTCCTTGCCACACTTGTCACTGATTCCTCATATTCTCTTCCAGTCAAAACATTTTATTATTCCCGCCATACCCTCCCATAACAAGGTTCCCCCTCGTAATATCTCCCCCTCTGCATCTTTCTCGCTTTCGAATCCTCCCTGCGAACATCCACCCATTTTTCCCCTCTTCCTCGGTGCAATTTGCATCTATTCGGGTCCATCCCTCAAAGAGTCATTTCTTTTTCCTGAACTCCCTTTCCCCCACTCCTTTTTCCTTCCTTCATTCTTCATCCCGTTCGATCGCCGAGCTCATCTCTCCTGACAACATCCTTCCCAACCTACATCTCTTTACACGTCTGCGCTCCGACAGTGACGACGGAGGAGGAGGAGGTGAAGATTGCCACGGGAGGAAAATCGACGTCAAAAGTCAAAGAGGGGATAAAATGATTTTACCACCGACCAAGTACAAATCATTTCCTTCGAGCCTAAAATGGTATGGATTTCGCTTTTGAAAGGCAGCGGTACGGTTAGGCAAAAAAAAAGAAAGACTCAGCGTGCCCCACCCCCCCAAGTACATTCCGCATTATTTCCACCCACCACCCTCGACTCCGCTCCATCCTCACCTCCTCCTCACTCACTCCTTCCACCGCAGCAATTCTATTACACTTCCCACGGCCGGGTGAATGCGTCGACCCTTCTCCACCCCGTTAAACGCGAAAGAGAAGAGGGATGGAGAGAGTAAAAGGATGTAGAGGGTTGCTTTTTTTCCCCTAGAGTGTCGGAGTGGGAGAGGCCCTTCTTATATTCAACCGCCTCGAGGAGCGGCGGCGTGCCGTTGCCAATGGAGACCGGAGGCGTCGCTTTGGCACTGCTCGGAACCATCTCCGCGCGTGCGTGTGTCTCTGAGAGCGTGTGTGTGTATGTATGCGCTGTCCCGACTTTCTCTTCGTGCGGCTTTTTAAGAGGATGCACCGCCGCCGCCGACCGCGGCGGTGGGATGAGAGGAGGGGGATGGTCGAGATTTGTGCTTACGTGATTAAAGGCGGGGGGTTACGAATGAATCATGTGAGTGCAGGTAGAGGTTGCGAAGGGGAAAAAAAAGGAATTAGGTCGAGGAGTTTGAATGTGGGAAAGAGAGGGAGGAGGGAGGGAGTGATACCTGCTCTCTACGCTACACATTTGTCTATTTTATACGTGAGATAAAATGTCTGATACTGCGCGACACGAAATGTTTTAACTTGTCGTTTCAGTTGAAAGTCGGATGAACTGATGTTATTTCTGATTATGTAAGGGTATAAAATTTATTGCGCAAAGTAAGCATCTGATCTGCACCACCATATTTAAGTGTATAATTTACATTTCAAATAAAACATTTCTGATATTTGCTGCAGCGTTAGTGTGAATTACTATCTAATATAATAGTAATACGCTTATCTTCAGGGGATTCAGTGTGTCTGTCCGTCTCCGGTAGCGACAGTTTTGCCTCTATAGTGCTCTCTCTCTTTTGCATTCATTTCCCCTACACACATAGTATAGCTATTCTTCTATAATAAAGCCAATGCTAAATTTTGCAGTAGTTCAGTTTAACTGATATTATGGCGTTTTCTCATAGTAAATTTCATGCTGAATCCGATTATGTGTGTTCTAATTTTCTGCAAATTCGGGAAATACTTTAAAAATCTAAAAAAAACTTGACAATATTATAATCTGCGTATATCGCTTTTTTTACATATAACATCAAACCCCACTTCTATTGATCAAAAAGTGACAATTTTTTAAATGTGACTTCTGTAATGATTCTGAATAACGCTTACGTAACTGAAAAATATATAAAACTTATGAAATTCCTATAAAAATTTAACAAACGTAACGTTTGCCTAAAATTTTTAGTCACAAACATGAAAAACAGTCTGCGAGAAACGTTTTCCCTATTTAATTTAGAGGGGTACACGCAGCGAATGAAAGTTTCAAAATTGTTTAAATATGTTTTTTAAAAAGACCTGTACCAATAACTGTGATAGCTTTCATGACACGAATGAATAAACAAGTTGTATGAAAAGGCTGGAGCTCGCGGGACAGAAAAGCATGCGGCAAGCAGATGCGTTTCCTTTAAACGACCATTTTGTATTCAAGTATTTGTGTTATAGAGGTTTTACTTTATATGCGTATATGTATGTCCATAATCATATGTCCACTTTTCAATACTTAAGAATATAAAAATCTGCCCTGTTTTTATGATGAGTCTAATAAATCAATATATCAATTAATTCTATCTTCAATGAAAATATTACATTTTACGGTCACAATCAACTTCAGTTGCCTTTTTACTACCGCAATGATTTAGTTTAAACTATAGGAAATACTAACAATGAAATATAAAACAGGAGAATTATAATATTAACTTTCAGGGCAAATGGAAGACTAGAAATTTAATGTCCGATCAAGAACTATTTTAAATGAACAATTAATAATACAACCAGGGCTCTTGCCCAAGGCGCATCATTCTATGTAGCGCCGAAATTGTGATTACATGTGCATGCATTTTATATAACATATACATTTACAACAATGAAATTAATTGAAATTACGTGATAAAGTGAGACGGGCAGGCAGTAATTATAATAATTATTATTTTTTATGTCATAAAATACAGAGTTTGGGCTAGGGGCGTGATTCACGTTCCGTGCCCCGGGTGCTAAAAAACCTAGTCCCGGCTCTGTACATAACGAAACCTTGCATTCGCTCAAAAAAACATTTTGCTAACGCAATTGCACTAAAGATTGCTTTCTCTCCCTTAATGTTCGCTTTACCACTTGAAACTAATATTATAAAAAATACCGTAGCCATTTAAATGCTGGTTTCAATCCATTCCAACTAATAAATTTCACCCATAGTATTTTTTAAAAAATCCCTTCAAGTCCTTCGAGTTTTGTAATACCTGACTAAAGGCCAGTTGACCGACAGTGGTGGTTCTCTGCGAACTTAGATCCTCGAAGTGATTTATAGATAGGCTATATACACTACACGGAAACCCTACGAGAATAACGCACTACCCCATTGCTAAGCGGAATGAAATGTTACCTACGTCAGCCACATGGAACCCATAATAGCAATGTTATTCAAAGTTATTAGCATAGAGGAGGATGAGGTGAAGACTTTATCAACCAAAATCTGTAACCAACGTCCGCATTCGAGGAATAGATGTCAGCAAGCTATCCACGATGATTAATTTTTGATACCGAAGTGAGCTCTAAATCACCCGGAGAAGAGGATATAGTCAATTTACCCCCTGAGAACCCAATTGAATGAAACGAAACGCGTTACCTAACCTCCTCCATATTTCAGCTAAATCGAGTCTCGCAAAACGGGAATGATGGGTAAGAGATGTGCAACAAATGAAAATGATTACTGGAATGTAAGAATTGTGACAGAAAAGCAACAGATATTACAATGCCAACGCTTTTGCAGTCAATTTTTGAACATTACAACGGCTATTTTATATGTATTATATCTCAAACGTATATGCCAACAGCACAGCTAAATATGATTCGTTAAAACTGTATTGTCTTTCAATTTTAACTAAAATTTTAATAGCGACAACAACGTTAGTCTTTGTGTTTGACTAAAAACAGATACCAATCGGTGATTCAGTAACATTGAGTTATGTTTGCTATATTGAACTTAGAAATTAGTTTAATATGAATTTAAGATTAATTACACTTATTTATAGAAATCCATTTCCTCTAATATATGTCCGTCAGTCATTTATATATAATGCAATTTCCGATATAAAATATCAAGGTAACTTATTAGTCATTGGAATTAATCTTTCGGTCCTTCATATCCAATGGACAGATTTTTCCATATCATCTATGTTCAAACTCTCGTTTCTAAGTCGATTAGCTTTAAACAAGGATTCTTTCAATAGTGGAGTAGTCAGAAAAGCCCAAACACTGCGGTCGTCACCCTCTGTGAAAGAACTCTAACATGGAAATGTCCTCACGTATCTCTCCATGATACGATAATTAATAATCTTCGAGAAGAAATCTTTTCGCATAGAATATAGAGAGACGGAACGTATGAATGTCCGTGCAGTGGAACACTTCCGTTTCCATAATAATAAAATTAAGCTTTCAGATCAGACGTTGCGATAGAACGATATTTAGGTTAGAATTCCGTCAACATTCAGTCCTGAAAGTTACACCAGGCCATTTTTCTTCAGAAACCCTCTTCTGATCAGATCCAAAAACAATCTACATTCATCGCCACGACAAATAGCTAAAGTCCCACTTTTCACGAAAAGAAAAACCGGCGTTTTATCACCATCGTTGCACAATCACTTCCTACCACTACTACCAACATATTTAAAAATAAAAACATCCCTTGTCTCCAACCGAGACCTCCACTCTTCTTCCCAATTTAACAGGTGCCTATCCCGAGGCATAGCGATTCACATACGCCCAGGCTCTTTTAATTACAGAGAGCCAGCCAGCAGCAGTCGAACATAACTTAAAATACCGTCGGACGGGTCTGAATGGAGTGGGGAGGGGGCGTGGTTCCGAGAAACTTGGAGGGGAGGGGGGGGAAGAGTGTGAGGTATGGAGTTAAGACCGACAGGGAAACGGAAAGGGGATGGGAGCGTAGAAGGGGGGAAGAGAGAATCCGAGCGTGGGTGGCTGTTGACTGGTCCGTGAGGGCGGAGGTCATTCGGAGATTGCGCACGCTCAGACGCGGATGCATAGTCGGCCGAGGAGTTGTACGGGGGAAGCTGGCTGCCGATGCCAAATCCCCACACTCCGCGCACTCGGATTCCCGTCTCTAAAGCAGCCAATCCAATGAGACTTTCCCGACGTGCGGTTTTCCCATGCGAGTGCCACCGACTGCGAAGATTCGGAGGGTTGTTCAACTTACAAATTTATTTCCCGAACGATTTCATAAGCGGATACACGCAAAGTGGGTTTTATTTTGCATTCAATTCAACTAAGAAATCAGCGGTTTGTGAGGTTGCCATGTTCAAGGATGGAAATGTTATAGTATTCCGTAACAGATTGCTCGTTTATGCTTCGCTCGTTTACCTGTGAGCTCCCTAAGCGATATATCCAACATTATGACGTTTATTTACTTATAGGAATTAATGTTGAGGTTTTTATGGCCTGCGAATGCCTCTTCGCCGTAAAAATAAAAGGTGCTTCAATGATTATACTCTTCCATCCGTGGTTTACGGTTTGTAAATCTGAAACACGAGAATGGACGTAATTTATTCTTGTCTTATATCGAGAATAAAAAAACCAGTAAAAAAGTTTAGAATAAATTATTCTACGTCAATAACCTACATGTTATATCTTATATAACCAAGTTTTTAATTAAATGAATATTCGTTGAAGACTTCTTAAAATGAAATCTTAACAATCTTGGAATATTATTTTGCGATAATAGACATCTTTAAAAAAAGAAATACTTGGTCGAATTGAGATTTTTAATTGAATATATTTGGTTTGGAGAAATGTTTTTCCTTATTGCTCAAATATTGTTTATATGAATTAAACGCAATATCCGTCATCTGCAGTTGCTGGACTAGACTAAATAGAATCTTTTGGGAAGAGGACTAAAATGTTTCTAGAGAGACGTGTCAAATATTACCGGATTTACTTCTTGATATCTTAGAAACTGCATTTATTTATAATTAATATCATAGACAAGGGCAATTTTACTCGAGCGCTTTAAGAAGATATGTGTTGGTTACCGTTGGTGCCGCCAAAGTGAGTAACGTCTTCTACGCATCTCATGGATAAAATAAATATATGGGTATGTGTTGTATTTAACCATAAGCCACGTTTGGCAAAGTTTCCCCGACGGCATTTCAAAACGACATTCTTCCAGGAGGGCACTGTACTCGTATCTTCTTTACTGGTAATTAAATACACGTGCTATTTACAAATGAGAAGTTTATTTCGATTCCGATCGTACAAAGATAATGAGAAATGATTGATGGAAAAATGCACTTAAAACGCACACGCCCGACCAGGATTCGAACTGGGTGTGTGCTTGCTGACGCCCTAGCATTCTCGAAAACAATGGAGGAATTTATTTCTCGTATGAATACATTACCTACATATCTGTTGGAAAGAATTTTTAAAAATCTATTCAGCAAAAGTAAGAAAAAATCCATCGAAATCTTTCTTCCGAACTTTTCTTCAAAGGCGATTAAAGCGAATCTTGTTCGTAAGATTTGCTTGACATTTCTTCAAATTGCATATCAATCGAAAATAGCATATGTCATCGCAATAACTAATAACGGAAGCCTAAACATTACCGATAACACTAACCGGATTGTTTACACATTAAACCAGTTATCTGTCATGGTCTTATTTATATATATCTAAATATCTACCGAAATAGTTCGTCTTAGCTGGGTTTACTCATAGCATCAAAGTTTTGATTTAAACAACGGACTGAATTCAAATTAACCAGTAAAATTACATCTGATACGAGTGATCATGGCGACGAATGGCTAAACTGTCACAACTGATCCTTCACAAACGATAAAGATTGTCAGATTTATTTACGCAACAGAGATAATTACTTATTACACTATTAATTTACGTTATAAGATTATTGTTATAATTTATGCAACAATTGCCATTAATACTAACAAATCAAAGCGAGAGTTTTCTAAAATACTGCAACATTACTGACAAAAAATCTCCAGCTAGGAAGCTTAAATGCCGTTGGCATGATGGATGTTGCACTTGCACAATACACGTTGAATTTTGTTGGATCAAGAGCTTAATTTCTGTTTGCATTTGCGGTCGTGTGCATAGCACGGACAGCCTAAGCGATGAGTCGTGAGAAGCAACCACAAGAGGAGGACGCGCTATTCTCTGAAGGAATCACGAGCGTCCATCGATCCCACACGAAATGGCGAGGAGCGTCATTAAATCAAGCTGTAGATATATAGTTTTTTTTTGGATATACAGAATCCGTGTAAATGACACGCGCTGGTATAACTCTCCTCTATCTCGCATTAGATAACTATTTCAGCACACTATTTTTTTCAAATTTGCATGGCGCGTGAAATGGCTTGTTATATAACCAAATAAATGAATGTTTCATACATGAAGTAAGGATTTCTGAGAACTTTTTGGATCTTTCGTAACTTCTTCAAACAAATGAATAATCGAACAAATTAATATCTCTAACCCGTCGATTTTTACTGAGTAGTAATTGAATAACAATAGAATACGAACTATTCCATTTGTTGTCAATGCCATTATGTATTCATCGTGATTTGTTATCCATAGCAACTTCCCAACCTTACGTGGTATTCATGATAGGATGTGACAAAAATTTGCATATAAAAAACGTTTCAATATCAAGATGCACGATTTATTATCTTATTGCACTGACTGCGCTATAATTACCTTAAAAGTGGTTTGTGTATCATACGCGTTTCCCTGAGTTATATCCACCAAACCACTGAAGAGACATCTGATTAACGACGTTAAAAACTGTGTGGTAATTTACATGACACCATTTTTCAGTAAGACATACGAACATAACACTTTTGTTCTCTGGGTTTGATGGCACCCAAAAAAGTTCACCGAGACAGACATTCCCGGGGCGGATTGCCTTTCCCCTCAACGGCGCAATTTTCCCGCCTCTCCAAGGGCGCGGAAGGCACCGTTTCCCTTCACCGACGCATGCGCAATAATGGCGCGAATTGAAGTGGGCGGGAATCTGAAAAGCAGGATCGACAATCATAGATTTAATGGAACGGACTGTAATCGGTGCTTTATGATCGAAGGTATAACGTGGCGAGAAGAACTGCTGGTGCACCGAACCGAAGGCTGGAAAAAATAATTTATTCGGGAAGTGCTTTAAACGTTTAAAAAACTAAAAAATAAAGCAACGCGGCCTCCAGATACACAAAAGTTTATTTTTACATTTTCGAAGGTTATTTCATCCATGGAGCCGCCTTGACGCAACCATTAAAAAAAGAGAGAGAGAGAGAGAGAGAGAGAGAGAGAGAGAGAGAGAGAGAGAGAGAGAGATGAGGAATGCGAAGGAACTTCTGAGAATCAAGAATATGGGAAAATGTTTAACTCGATTGTTTCAGGAACTATTCGACCCCGCAGGAGGGAGGAAACGGGTAAGTTGTAGTCGCGAGTGAAGGGTAGGCACTAAAAATAACAGAAATACGGTAGAATAACTGGTAATATTCTTAGATCCGTTATGTATGACTCATGATCGCGAAGAATAATGTCCCTACCATGAAGCAGGCAGGTAAACATTTCGAATCTATTGGAGATCTCGTTTCGATCGCTATTTTACGAATTGTTATAATCTTTCTAAAACTCGCCTATGATTATCTTGTATCTGTTTATTCTGAGTAAACTAGAAATCATTTAATCCGAAAAAAATACCCGGTAAGCGAAAGGCTGCAATTTATTCCCGTGGCCGTATATGTTTTACCCGCAGTTTCTAAATTATCGTTGTGATAAAAATATCGTGATTGATCTCCAACACAAATTCCTAATACTAAAGAGTCATTGAGCTTCAAAGAAAAATAATATAAATGACATAGAATTTAAATATGTACAGTACTAGACATGTCAGGAGTACATTTTCCAAAAATCAACAATTTTCTTTAAATTTGCATTAACATTTTAGAATACAGGTTTTAACTCCTCTTTCATCGTTGGCAAGCGAATTCAGTTCAATAATGGCAATCAAAGAATGACTCGACTACAGGTTTAAATTAATGCAGATAATTGATAAAAATATATAAACAACACTTCATCTGTGTTAAAAGCAAGGAGCACACCCTTCATCCGGAGTTACAACCAAAGACAATTCCATAATTTCTCCTCGTTTTCCTACACCGTGGATCACCACCTATCATTCTTTCTCCTTTGAACTCCGAACTAAAAAAGTTTATAGAAAACTTTCCCATTCCATCCTCCTCTTCCAAAGACCCGTATCGGAATGAGATTATCTTCCATGATCATAGCTCAAGGCCTGTCCTCCCACGCATACCTCTCTTACGATCACGATCTCCCCCGGGGCAAACCACCCCTGGAGGAGTCCCACCCCTATCTTTTTCTCTTCCTCACACAAACGTATAAATATATACGTATATACATAAAGACGCGCCGAAACATCCTCTACCTCTGTGCTTCTACTACCCTCACCCCTTCCACACACACTCCCACGACTACATCCTTTCCATTCCATTCCCACACGCCTTTCCTATCAACCCACCACCCTACCACCTCCATTTCGCCTTACCTCGGATATTCATGTCTTAAAATCCCACTTACCCATCATATCCCCGAAAGGACCTCCCTCTCTTTATTCGCTACCGCCCACAAGCACCCGTCCTCCCCTTTTTCCTTTTATCCGCCTTAGCCTCCTCTCTCTCTCCTTCGCCTCCTCTCTCTCATTCTCTCCAATAGTTTCTTCTTCCTCCTTTCTCCTCCCTCTCCTTCGATGTTTTTTTTTACTTTCGTTTTCCTCTTGCGCAACCTCTCACTCCATCTCCTCCAGATAGAGCCATATATTTCTTTCTTCCCTCACCTCATTCGGTCACATTCCTGCTTCGTCCTATCCAACTCCTCCTCCCAACCAGTAGCTATAATAATACATCCGACCATGCCAACGCATAACTCCCCTCCTGTTCCCCCTTCCGTGCGTCGACTTCAGAGTTTGCCCGGTTTCGCAAATGGCAATGCCAATAACCTAAAGTCTATCCGAAAACACGCAGGGTTCATTCTTTCCTAATTATTTTGCATATTCGCCTGATCTCAGCGTAAGAGATGAGGCCGTCACACGCGAAATTAATTATTTAATGCTCAAATTATTCACGCATTCCATTGTGCCGAAGAAAAACCGTATATATGAAGTTGTTTAAAGAAATATCGAGTCTGTTAAATTGATTTTTATTCGAAATTTTTTATGCGGTAAGTTTCATATGCTTTGTTAGTCCGTTACTAAATATTTCGAAATATGCTAATTATTTGCCTATATCTTCAATGACGGAATACATAATCCGTCTTATTTTCGTTCCTGTTAGCATATTTAGCAGCATTCCTATTAAAGCTTCTGTCAGCTTTCTTTAACTAACTACTGCAGTACGTTCATTATGTTTCTATATTCTGCACGTTCAAGTTTTTTCACATTAATCTTTTCATTACAGCAAATGCCTTTCCTCGCGCGTTAGAAGAAATTTATACATTCGTTATAATTTCTAATATTTTAACGTCTAAGACCTTGCTGAAGTTCATTCAAGTTTTAAAAGTACCTATATCTCTCATTAACTTTCTCGTGAATGCCTGTTAGTCTTAATCTACACGTATGTTATATCTGATGATTATATCTGATTCTCCTGTAATTGTAATCCATCCAAGTCTTTATAGGAAGCTTAGTATTTGCTTTCATTAGTACGACTGCTTTTACAATGATCCCCGACATTGAGCTTACAGTTTCATTCCGATCAAATGTAATTTACAACTCCTTTGTATTTTTTTCGTTTATTACTCAGTACTGCTTATAAGCGATCTATTGCTCGATAATACTTAATTTCACTAAATTAACTGATAGTATACTTTTCTACATTTAATATTTTTCCGTTTGACAATTTGTGAAATTGAACCAGTATTACTAACTTATGGTATCTAATAAAGATTAGTCATATAGCGTACGTAAATATAGCAACCTAAGCCGTGTACTAACTATAAAATAAAATTTACCTTATAAATTAATTGACGATTATTGTCAGACACAATTGATAATATTCCACTTGAGTCGCTCAAAGGAGAGCACAATTTTAAACAACATTACATTTTACTTATCCCAGTTTGCTATTGTAAAACTTTTATTTTGTAATTGTTTTTATGCTCAAAAGTTTCAATTTAAATAGAAAATTTAGACATAAAAATGGTTTTTATAATAAAATTAATCATTCCTCACCGCACATCATAACAAATTACCTTTGAAGCTCCTAGACCTCTTTGAGTAGAATTTCAGGAAGTGAACATTGAGTTCGCTTTCATTTGCTCCAAAAAACGAAAGACAAAATTACGGCCAGAGAAAAGTGAAGAAATAACTAGCTTTGATATTACAAGTGGATCCACTCTCCAAAACTATTCGAATGCATGAAACAAGTGATCGCTTCCAACTACGGTAGCTAAGCGTCTATTTTTCAGATGACATTGCCTCATATTTTTTTACGCGCTTCAAGCAGTTTACGAAACATTCTCGGCGAAATGCGAAAAGATGTAAGAATTAATATTAAGATTAGTGCACGAGGATTGTACCGCTAGAATCTATTAAAATATTAGCAACTAGTCAAACGCAAAATAAGACTTAAAGAGCAACCTCTAAATCTATACCAGCTTTTCCAAGTTTTTTTTTCCTGCGACCCTTATCCTCAACCTTTTTGCCTGCGATAAATGCTAAGTATATATGAACGAAATAAATAAATGAGTTATTTATTCTTACAATCCAAATAGCTGTTTACAGCATTTAACAGGTTCGTAGAAGAAATGATATATTTAGGTAGCATGACTGACTCAAGACTGTTAAGAAATTTTCAGTAAGCATGCATCTAACTAAGCGACACATTAAAAAATGGTCGGGACCCAGAGGTTAAAAAAACCACTGGTCTATCTATTATTTTTTTTATTTGGTTTCGATTGATTTCTATAAGACGACTATTATGTTGATTATTCTAACAGTACATTTTTCCATCTTCCATGGAACTATTCCGGACATACATTTCCAATGTTGGTTAACTACTTGTAATGTGTTGTATGTTAATAATTTTATCTTGAAAATGTCCAAAATAATACACATTTTTAATCGTTTTATAATTTAAAAACATCTTATTCCATGTGTATCACCTTTTTAAGCATTACTGCAAATTCCTAGAGGCTATTTACACTCCTGTTGGAATTTTATTTATAGAATATAGTAAAACTCGTTTATAACGATCACGCCTAAAACGAAATCTCGGCTATAACGAAGAAATGTCTCGGTCCCTTGAACTTCTCCATAAGGGCATTGGTTAAATTTCTCGGATGTAACGAACACGCATTTTACGAATTCTCGGCTGTAACGAACAAATGTTTGGTCCCGTGGCAAAAAATGCCCCATATATAACGTATTAGTTGAATATACAACGTATTAAACGAGTTTTACTGTATATATTTCTGTACCTACACTGAAAAACTACAACAGAATAAGATAAAAACTTATTGACGACACTAATAAAACGATTCCATCACGATGTCCAATACAATGAACCACGATATCGTACTTAACATAGTAAAAAAACTTAACGCAACTTCCGTACGATTTCTGATCGGCATATTTTCCCAACTGCAGTAATTCTGAATATAACTCAAGACGGAGATGGGCTCAGCAGAAACGCGGCACCGCCTTGGCCTCGATCCTTTATACTCTCAAATGGTTGGCAACAATGAGAGAGGTTTTTTACTGCAAGTAACCAAGGAGACAGTTCGAATTTTCTAATTAAGTTGACCCGGCGGCGAGATAACGACCTTAAAAAGAATGAATAGCAAATTTTCATGGTCTGCTCCTGCGCTGCAACGCGTGGAGACGGCGCAGCGTATAAAGTGGGTGGGTTGAAGAATCTGAGATTCTCCGCGGAACAAGTCAACAATTGTGCACCTCATTAGACCACTCCTTTCTTGGGTACTGTGTTTATACTCGAGTAACCGCCAAGCATGGCCGACTCTCTGCAGAGAGAAAGAAGTATGCTCGCGCCTGATTGGCTGCCACGACCCCAAATGGCCGAGGTAAGATGATGATGATGATGACGGCGATGACGATGCGTCTCAGGAGGCAACTCCAAGAGGAGTTTCCGAGTAATCACGCCGCAAATTAAGTACGGAGAGAATATGATCGAGAACTTAAAAAGGACTAAATGAGAATCTGCGATTTAATTGAAAAAATTCGAGGGTCCCATTTACGATAATCTCTAGGGGATAATTGCTCCGAAAGCATCGTTTCAAAGAAAAATTACGACGAATAACGACTGAAATAAAAAAATCAATCAAGGGGTTCCAAATGAAACAAACGTGGGGATGCAAAAATAATTAATACGATGAGAATGTGTATTCTAGCGTAGTGTACTTATGGCATTATACAAATACATTTCCTTTGACATAACTTCAGTTATCTATCACAAATGATATGTTGAAAATCGTTCGATATTAAATTTAGGAGCTAAAAGGTAATATAGACTATTCTAGCAAAATATTAGTTAAATTTGTAAATATATCCTTGTTTGGAGTTGAGTTAAAAGTGGAAGAGCCTTTTCTTGGATACAACATGGCTATATGCTAGGGGAGTACTCAGTATACTATCAATACGGAAAATACGCATATGAGATTTCCATACATTAACTCGTTTTAAATGCTTTATTTACTTCTTTGAAGATGTACTAATCGTGCATAGTATACACTCTCATTCTGAATGAAGAAGATTTGCGTTTAGAAAATTTAGGCCAAAGATAATGCTTCTTACTCATGTTTATTTTTTCTGCAGCCACATCCGCTCAGTCACAAGAAAGCACGAACTGAAATAATTACACCATGGGAGTTCAGTTAAAAAAGGAGTTATCCATGGCCTACATCGAACCATACTTTTATCATAAAAGCTAAAATTATACAGGCGAGCGACATAAATCAATATTATGAGGATACCGACGAGGGGATCAGTTGTTGAGGAAATGCAGTCTCGATTGATTTTATCATCGAATCAGACATTAAATGGTCACGTGAACACAAAATATACAACCGCAACAAAAAACAGGATGGATTATTCCCTTGGGCATAATCCTAAAGAAAAAACAACATAACACGCTCCCTCACGATTCCAAAACATTAAGAATTGAAATTGCAGTCGGTCTTTAAATCTTTAACCTCTCTTTTTATGTATGCAATGAAGATCGCTAATTCATTAATCGCGAGCGACTGAACGATGGAGTAAGGGTTGGGTTGAAAAGATGACCTAATTTTAACACACAGAGAGAAAAGAAGCTTCATTTAAATCACCTATTTTGTCCCATTACGCTAAATACAAGCCTGAATACGTGTGCCTATTATATTAAACAACACTGGCTGATTTCATTTTTATTATCCAAAACAAGAGGTTTCCTAATGGGTGCCGTGGCACGCTGTGATGCTGCAGCTTAATTGTAGTTCCGAGGGAAAAACGTGATTAAATAAATAATAAAATGTTTTTTAAATGTTAATAGATCGTTAGCGCAATAAGCTCACCTTTAATAAATCATTTACAATGTAGGGACTACAAATAAATGCGCCTAAAGTTGTAATACCCATGCATAAAAATATAACCTTTCTTTAAGGTGGAGTTGTCGCGAAATTCTGATTATAATATTATATTATTATTATATGAAAGGGTACCGCACCTAAAACGTGTTTTTTATAAAAATACAAAATCATATTAACGAGTAATATAGAAAAATTACATCACTTGCCGTTTTATTTTTTACCATATCTCGAATAATTCAGTAATCACTGATTTATGCTTCAATATTCCTATGCTCTTCGTTTTTTCAACAAATCAAAATCGTGCTTGCTTAATATTTTTGTAAATTTTAAAAAGAAACTTCTAGATGTATAGCGTTCGTAATTAATCGAAGGAAACGGATTCAATAGGACTGGAATAATAGATGAAAAGAGCAAATTAGTCTAGTTAGAGTTCCGTGCAATAAATAAAGCCCCTTATTATTTATGCATGAGTAACTTATTTAAATGACCTGATAAACCTAGAATGAAAAACGCAAAATGTATCATTACGGCTCATTCGAAGACTGCCTAATAATTCTTTTTATATGTATACATACCGGCTATGTTAATAATAAACTATCGCCTAAATTATAACAAAGTTGACGCTTCTTTGAGGGGAAAAATGTTATAACATTTATGTTACATTTACACAATTATCTAAATATTTAAAACCAATAGCAACAAAAAATTAACGAGATTCGTGTCGCATTGGATTTTGCCTTGTAATAGACAGTAGTTAAAAAAGGGAGTGTCAGGATGAAAATCTCATTTTCTCCGTCTCGCAACACTGCTGCTACCTCGGTTCCATTTCACGCACGTGGTCGACCTATGACACCGCTCAGTAAAGCGAGAGATCTCCTCTTGACCCACGCTCCGCACGCGTTAATCGCCGTTTTGAGACTATAATCAGGCCACTCATTCTCTTCCCACGCACGGGACTTTTTCTCTCGTTTTCTTTATTTTAACCGAGTGAAAAACATTCCGCGGATGGAGACTCCAATTAACCCTTCAAGCGCCGAGGGATTAGAAGATATGTTTTCCACCTAACTCATCCATCTTCTCTTGTCTTTCCATCACTGCTCTGGTGCTCATCAGAACTCATATACACCTTTCACTTTCAATCTTTTCGACAAACGCCTTTTCCTCTTCTTTCTGAGTGCTGCGGAGCTTCTCCTCCGAGCACCCTTTACTCTGCCATCGGAGAAATGATTTCCTTTGGCGATCTCCCTTATTACTTTCTCCCGATGTGTCAGAGCCACTTTATTCCCTCGTCCATCATTTCGTTTATTTTTTCCTCCTTTTACTCCTCCTGTATTGAAAATGCATCACCTCTGCCTCAGTTGCTAATCTGTTATTTATTGACCACCAGCAGAGCAACAGCGGTGTTTAAGAAACCAAACTTCGCACTACAAATAGCAATTTAGGAAGGATTCATTCATCGAAAAGTCCACTGTTTGTCTTACGAGTAATGTATATATTTGATATTTCTATTGACCGCATCTTCCCCGCCTTGAGGTTCTTCAATCCGAAAAAAATATTGCTTTTCTTCAATTCAAATAACATCTGCAGCTTTGTTGATGTATCAATTCCGTTCCCCGCCTTCTATATATGAAAGCTTTATTTCCTAAAGTTTATTTTTACGCTTTCTTGCCTTTAGATATCCAACATTTTATTCCTTCATTTGCTTGCTTTAGCTTCAATAAAGTAATTTCCAAAATACTTTCCGTACTGATTCAATATATATTTCTTGCATTTCGATATAAATGAATGCGTTGTTCGAATTCGTAATGTTTGCTCTAAAACGTGACTAATAGAAGAATAGGATCCTCGATTCACCTATCCTTGCGATACGATGTTAATTTACGTAACTTTGTAATTCAATGCTTAATCTATTCCTTAATGTCTTTTCGTTGACCACACCCTTAGTACACAAACTACACAGTTTTTCTCGTATTTTCAATTAAGTCATCCAAGGCTTCATTATCTTTCCTTTAGTACCCACTTTCTTTGTCGGCTGAAATGAATGCATTCATGCACTCCGTTATTTAAATGTGTATAAGGTCCGTATTGAGTAAAATTTTAATTAATTTAAGGTTCTTAACGCCGTTACACTCACGTAATTAATTCTGATCGTTTTTTCTGGCAAGATAAATTTCCAGGCGCGATCTTTATCTAAATGCCAGTGAAACTGCAACGAAGTTATTCTTAAGCGTTTGAACTGTATCATTTAAAGATATCTAGGACAACCTCTATTAAATGGGAGAGGAAACTATGGGTCCCAGATAGGGTCGCGAAGGTCGCTAACTGAAAATCAAACTTTTTCACCTAAAACAGTTTTCCATTATTTAACCCCTAAAATTGTTTCTGTAAGTATCATTGTTAAAGCCGACATCAATTTTAATTAAATGAGGAATATTTTATAACTTTTAGTGTAATTGCAGAGCGAATTGCATAAGGCGCTTTTATTTCGCCGACTTGGGCGTAAAATGAAAATCCACTAAGTCCAAGTTTAGGCTAAATTGGGTTAGTTATGCCACTACGTCCCAAATTGAACTACCTAGCTAGTGCGAAAAACCATTAAGTTCTATCTAGTTCCAGTTCACTTCTATGTTGCTCATACTTTTCTGTAAGTCCATTTGAGGATGATTGAGAAAAACCACTAAAATCCAATTTACACAAAAACAGGTTTTGGGGACTGTATTTTCCTTGTACACCCACGATATTACCGTCGGAGTAAAGAACATAGATTCGATGTATTGCTGGTTGCCTGCATCTGCAGAGAATACCATTTTTAGCGATTATTTTCTGTTAGTCCTCAGCAGCTTATTCTAGATACACCATATTTTTTTTACCATATCTAGCTCTCATATAGACAAAGCAAACCTAAAAATTCGGATTCTCAAAGTTACAAAATTCCAGAGATATTGCCCGTTCAGGCGGGCAGACAGACAAACCGAACACATGGCGATTTTTCTTAGAAAAAACGCTAAAAAGGATGTCGCAGTGTGAACATTTTCCTCAATCCTCCTCCGTTACATTAGATGAACGCACTGCAAAATTTATATCGAAGATAAAAAGAAGGCAATTGATCCGAACTTAACGACATTCCAAACAACATTTGGAACCTAAATCAAAACTGATGTTCAATAACATAGATATATAACTTTTCCCTTTTATAGTTAAATATTAAAAATTAAGAAGATCGACGACGAGAGAGTTTAAGGTACGCTGCGACAGACGCACGTTCCGCTACGTTTCCTCCTCCTCTCTCCACACCAACCTCATCCGTATCGTCCACCTGTTGGCGCTTTTAAATTACCGTCTTGAAAAGAAAACCCGGATCAAGGAAAAAAACTTATTCTCGGCTCACGTAAAATGACGGCGCGATTTTTAATCTCCTCATTTACCGACGACCGCGCATTCCGGACAAGGAAAAATAGGTTGAGAACGGGTGGGAGGAGGAGCAAAGCCTAAACATTGGAACGGATCCAAAGGGTAAAAAGAAAAAAGGAAGGGGCGAACCCGGGGCACCTCCACCTCGTTCTGTACTTCGTCAGGCACCATTTAACCGCTTCCATCCGTCTGAAAAATATTACGCGAGAGCTCCCCTTCTCTCTTTCACCGCCCATATCTTACGCACACAGACACACACACGCGCACTTAGCACAGTCCTCCCATCTGCTATCGCCCTCGTAAACCAGTCTCATTATATTCCCCTCCCCCGTCGGGACACCATCGAGATGATCCCTCTTAAGCCATTCAATTACTTCCTCCGTTAAGGCTTGAGGGATACAAAGCGAGACTATACCGTGGCTCTGACCACCTCATACCCCAAGAGGCTGAGGCATTAACGATAAGGAAGAGATTAACAGTCGGTGCGTACGATTCGCTCGACCGATCTGTCTCACTAGATAAGCCGTGTTTGCTGCGGGAGAAGAGCGTCCGGTTCTATTGGTTAGTTTACTCGCGGAAGCGTGGGGAAGAGAATCGCTTAAGGGAGTCTCTCTCTTTTCATCGTTAATATTCGGACGAAAAAGGGAGAGAGAGAGCTGGTCTTTTGAAAACCGCCCATTGCTATTGGAATTCCTCCGAGTAACATCGGCGGAATTTCTGACGGATATAAAGGAAGGAGGGCATTAAAAGGATTCTTAATGACATCAGCATTTCTTTTTCTGGCAGGCAAAGAAGAATCATTTCTTTTCTCTTGAATAGCGAGAGTTGTTTACACGGCGGAATGGTTCTGACTGTGGTTTATGGTTCAGATGCGTTCCTTTTCCTCCGCATTCCCGGTGATATACGCTCACGAAATTCACTTCGACACGAAAATATTTAAAAGGATAAAAAGCACTCTCGACATTCCGGTCTTTTAATATTGTTGAACGCGAGCCATTATGGCTGATTTTAAATGAGGCGGCGAGACGAAGAAACTGGTTTTTTTAATCCAGATATATAAAAGCGATAGAGTAGTTCGGAATGATATAGCCACGTATCGCTAGATCAAAATACCCGCTCAATCCCACAACATCGATTTATTAATCCGACAAGCTCTTCCTGATAATGGTTCTTGAAAGGGATGAACATCAATCTCAAAGACTCGAGACGTTCATCTGATGCAGACGCAGTGAAGTAGCAAAAAAAACTCCGAGAATAGTCGTGATTCCTTTCGTTTGATTTAAAATAAATTCAGTTGAAAACAAAACAACATACATCATGTTCCGATTGATTGTAATTCTAATTTGACTTATAGGAGTCCCATAAATAAATAACTGATTTTAAAAAGGATGTATTTTTACTGTGAGAAATAATTTATAGAAAATTTTAAATAATTTCCTCATAATTTTCTTCAAATTCCAGATTCTTTAATGGATTTATATGGATGACAAAAAAGAAATTTTTCACAATGTAGAAAATTAAGGTGTGGTTATATCTGCTTCTATAAAGCATGACATCATTCATCTCTGACAAAGAGAATATGTTAAATATACGAAAAGCTACATTTTAATTTCATCATTAATACCATGTTAATTGTCAAGGAAGTACTATAATAAACCATGCTTGTCTTTCATTGTTCACGATCCTTTGGCCTTTTGAAAAAAACTACATGACAAGGATATCATTTACGATCGCGAACTTTCTACGTCTTCGGGATATAATTTGCATTTCCTCGAAAACAGGATATCACTCTCATATTAACCTGAATGCGCCATTCGGACAGTGACTTTGCTCAGTCATCTACACTAGAGCGAATGATTGCGTCCGTTGATGTTCGACGCTTTGAACAGTTTCTTGCTGAAGTTGCTGAGTTGTTTACTTAACCGTCCACACTGCGCACGAACTTCCTTTGATGTACAGCCCTGCCAGCGAACCGCGTTGAATGCATTCGTCCGCCTTCGTTCAACCGTACACACTACATGAAATCATTCGTTCGCTGTCGTTCGTTCGCCTTCGTTCGCATAATGTATCCGTACCTTCACAATCCCGCAACTCGACCATTGTCAGGATCATTTTCTCTATGCACTGTACTCATCTCGTATTCGCTATGCCGCCGTCTCCTCCTCTCCTTCAATCACTCTTATTCCTTCCTTTCCATTACTCTCTAGCCGACCCATCCACGTAAAAAATTAATACTATATAAATTTCTCGTATCCTCGTCCCAACTAAACTAATACAATACCGATCCACTACATGTGTGTATCCCTTATCATTTCCATCCGTCTCTAGCAAAAGTGCTCTCTCCATACGATTAAAAATGAAAAATTCTTCCCCGCCTCCACCGGCCGTCAACACACATTTCCCAATATCATTGACCTAATTCTTTAATCATTTACTTATGCGTTTGCCCCGTGGCAGAGTGCGTTATTTTTCTGTTTTCGCTCGAGCGAAGTTGCTCTGGCGATAAAGGTATGTGCGAGCGCGTGAATGCACACCAGCATACCTGATGACATGGTAAAAGTAAAAAGCCTTGTTGTATTCCGCAACCAAAAAAATACGCTTTTTATGATAACTTTTTTATTTGGGTCCAAATCGAAGGCAGTTTTCAGTCGCCCTTGATGTGCATGATCCATCATTTTTAATCACTCTTCAGATTAATGAAAAACTAGAATACTGCAAGTAACGGAACTATTATATAAATGGATGTAATTACAGAATCTAAGTAGTCCACTCTTGCAAAAATCCAATTTTAAGAGTAAAAGATTCCATAAGATGCGCCATGATAAGAAAAATGTATTTTCTTTTACTGATAGATCAAAGCCACCGCCTTTCTTGTTAATTTTGCCATTTTAAAATAAAAAAACACATATAAGAACAACTTAAAATGGCTAATGAAAATGTTTCTGATTCGAATAATGGTTTATCATTAGCCCTAAATCAAAATTTTATTAGGGTACTCATCTTACGGCTTAAGTCAAGTAAATTATCCGATTTGCATAAATCGATTAATTCAACCAAGCTCATGCGCACTTCCATACAAAGTAAGTTTTCTAAACTGCAAATCACCTTTCGTGTATTAATTCGTAGTAAAAATCGGAGACTAGTGAATAATCACATAGTTAAGCAACTTCATGCTTCAATTTCGAAAGTGGTGCACTCAACGTTTTTTGTGGCCATGTCCATAATTTACCAGTCCTGAGGAAACAGAAACGTTGAAAAAGCTGCTACATAAAAAAACTAGATACCTATATCGCAATGCGAATGGTATATTTAGCCACCCAGTGCGTCCTTTCCCTATGAGGAAAGCGGGATGAAATTATTACTTTACCGTAGTATTCCAATAACTCCTAATCCAGTGACATCCTTCGAGTGGAACGGGGAATTTCAATGTGAACTGTTAAGTGTTCGCCATTGTTCAACGCTCGGGGGTCACTCAGGTGAGATTATCTGAGGAAAGCGCTGTAAATTACTTAACGGCGGCACGTTAAATTATCAGCGGCTAGCTCTTTGAGCTCTTTTTTTATTATGTATTTCTTCCCTAACGGATATATCTGGAAGCGCCACCTGTTAATTAGAACGCGTAAATTAACTAAAGTTACGGGCTTTTGCCAAGATCCAGAGATTTGCTCGTAAAATCGACACCATAAATGAACTGAAAAATCAATGTTAAGTAGAATGCAATGAAAAATGCAACTATATTTTTCAAATTGACACTGGACTTTTAATGATGGAAAATAGTGATATTTATAATTTTCCACTCATTTTTTGCGCAGTTGTTGATAGCGTTTCTAGCGACTACCGAAAGCTACTTTTCTGACATCGTTTAAATAAATGCTGCTGATATCAGATAAAGTATGTTATAAAGACAAAAATAGTACGCCGTCTTGCAAATCTTTCATCTGTAACGAGTTTAATTTAATATTTAACGGAATTTCGGGATGGATATGAATTTCAAAACAGAATTTTTATAATGGTAACTACCTATACCTATAATTCTAAGTGCAATATCACCTAGAATTATCATAAACTTATTCATATAATAGATAATTCAGTTTTTAAAAATATGGATGCACAGTAAGACTAATGAATTCTGGATCTTCCTTTTTTCTCACGTTGAATAAGAATAGGTGGGTGGGAAAACGTTTTGCATCACGTGAATAAGACTCGCTAAAGTTAATACCTAAACCTACACATTTACTGAATGCGAATTATGCAATATGCAAAAGTCTAACACATTCCCTTTAAGTGACGATAAGTTGCGATTCCTAGTTAAATCCTACTGATGAGATGAGATTAGAAGATTTACCCCCTGGCTGTACACAGGTCATGAATTTATGTGAAAATGACACGAATTAGCGACTCTCGAAGAAAATCACGTTTTTTTACGCAAGGAAATCACAAACTCCACTGAGCCACGTTGTCGAGATACAGAGAGGAAATCTTCCTTCCATCAAAGACACATGTACGTCGAGCACTTAAACACTGTTGTAGAAGTAAACCTTTTTTTGCTCAGAAATAACAGGAAAATCCAAAGCATTGTCGCAGTTGGAAATAGCACTCTCGGTTTTTATGAGCGGACGGCCAGCAAGTCTCTGAGACGACACAATACGATTCCGGGGGAGGGAGATCGAGATGTTTCGTTGATTGGAGGTTCAACGCGACACCGACGGCGAATTTTTATTTCCATCCAGCTGTATAGCGTCACGTGCGGCTGACGTACAAGAAAACCTACTCTAGAGATCCGAGCTTTAAAAGTGGATGCCCTATAGTGAACTGATGTTGTGTTGAGGAAAGAGACCTTTTCCTGATTTTCAGAATGCGGAAATTTCCACTGTGACGCTCTTGCGTTTTGGAAAACTGACGGACATTGACGTGACTCCATGTTGGAGAAAAAATAAACAACCTGTAAGGTGCGTGTAACATTGATGGAGAATAGGTTATATTGACTGAAACAGCTTTTCGTCAAAAATAATTAAATAATATGCATGAAAGGTAAAATGCAGTAGGGTTTCTCAAGCGGGATCCCGTGCTTAAAATGCACCAGGAAATTTCCCGGGAACCCACCGCATTTCCCGGGAAATTCCCGGTTTACTATACGACAAATATGATATATTTTGGAAACACATCTAGACAGGAAAATAACTAATGGCATTAGTAGGGACGAAAAATTGTGCATTACCTTGAAATGAAATTATTCACAATACATATTAAAATACGCTACATAATTTTTCATCTGTAACCTATATGTATATATTATTATTTATTCGATATCCAAATGATGGTGTTGAACGCTTGAATTATATACGACGCATTATAAGTCCCTGTTACACATGCTTCCACTATGAACGGCTAAACCAGTTAACATACACTGAAAATATTTTATTACATTATTTAGTAAATCGCCATTGAAAAATGAGATATTACAAACGTAAAAATTGAGCACAAAAATAAGAAAATGCAACTCATACTTGATTCGAAAACCAGTTGGAATAGCTTGCTAGATATGTTGGAGAGATTTTTAACAGTGAAGGAATGCATTCTTAAAGCAATGATTGATATGAAGAAAACTTTAAATATTTCAGAAGAAGAATTTAGTATAATTAATGCCATTGTATCATCACCGCGTCCGATCAAGATAGCAATTGAACGGCTTGGTAAAAGAGATTCAACAATGAAAATGCTGTAAGCACTGGAAAATTGAACGTTAGCTATTTTTATGACAGGAGAAGCATTACTATAGAAATAGATATCTATGAATTAACCGGAAAGCGTACAACTAGGCTAAATGATCTGTTTGAAGCTCCCTTAACCAACTTCCATTGAAGCAGAAGGTGCATTTTCTGCGGCAGGTCTCTTTATTACCAAATTACGCACAAATCTAAGTGATTCTAATGTGAATAATTTGTTTTTTTAAATTATTTTATTAACAATAAAGAATAATTTATGGGTATGAAATATTGTTTTATATACATTAATATTTTTTCCATAAAATTACCGTGTTTCTATACATTGTAAAGGGCTTTTACTTTTTGAAATTTTATAAGAACAATTTTATTATATTCTTATTATTCACTTCTTGTAAGCATTTTTTATTCGGTTTCTGTGTTATACCTAGTTTATAGTAAATAAATATAAATGTTTACAAATATTTAATTTATTCCTTTTTTTCTTGTTAGTATCTATGTTTACGAAAACTGAATCCTGGGAAATTCCCGGGATTCGAGTGAATCAATCTCGGGATCCCGGGACTGAAAAAAACCGGGAAACGTTAACCCCTAAAATTCAGCCTTCTATCTTATAACTTCTATCATAATATTATTAGCAGAAGCATTACTAATTCCCACTGAAATTTTCTGTTTATACGAACTAACTTTTAAAGTTGAAAATTAACAGGAATATATTAAAATACATTGTCTTATAGGCGTAACTACGGCAGGACTGCTGCCTCTCGTATAGCTCGGAAGAGAGACAGATTGAAGCAGACTATTTTTATTCCGTCGTAATTACAACGATATAGAACGCAGTTTATGTAATTATACCCAGGCTAAAACACCCTTGATTTTATTTAATATAAAATACTAAGTCGATAGTAATACGTTTTAGGGATGTGGTTAATTTGTATATAGGCTTACATATAGTAAAACATGCTATCCGAGTCTTTGTTTTCAAATTTCCTATGGCAGGATAAGAAAAAATTTTCAGATCATACCTGAAAGTTTGAGCTGGTGAAACTTTTTACGTGATAATTTGTCTGGAATAAAATTCCTAATTGTCATATCACGTTAATGGGGATGCCAAAGTTTGGGAAAATTATCTTTAGCACTTGGCTGTTAATAGTAATTTGAGAAAAAACTACCTTGTTTATCAGTCAAAAAGAGAATGCCCAAGTAATATTTTCAATTCCTAACATTTCAAACAAGACAATTTTATAACATGATCGATATATTTGGAACATATGTCATAAGGCGAAACATATGGACTTCATAAAAAGCGCTTAATTGATTTACGAGGATATTATGCTTACATGTTATCGGTGAAGCTATTTTAAAGCAAACAATGCATAAAATAATAATTTATTTCAGGAGCAAAAATTAACCACCATGAAAAGGCTGACTTATTATTATTCATGATAAATGCTGCGCTGACAAAAGTATGCAATGAATTTTAAATGCTGTCACTGGAGAATAGAGAACGAAAATCGACGGATATGTCTAAGGTTCTGAAAGCTGTATACGTATAGGAGAAAATATCAGCATCTCATAAACGGGCAAAGACGAGAATATTTAATCTAATTCAGCCTTAATAGTATTTAAAAACAGATTCCAACCGTACCCAATCCATTCGATCAAATCCTGTCGAATCAGCAGACACTCGGACTAAGCTCATTTTAAATACCTAGTGATGAACAGAGCTACTGGAAAACCTGTATTAAGAAGTCAAAAAAGGCAAAAAATCTCCGAGCAAAGTAGTCTCGAATAAAAAAATTCTGTTGCATACACATCAGAATAGAGCGAATAAAGTGTACGAAATAACAAATGGATAACATGACCGAAGCAAATAAGAGGGAGAAAAATCGTCGCGACAGTAGAGTTCCTCTCGTATTTACGACGACAAAGATATCAACTCGCGGGATCTCCCTCTTTTTTTATCTAGTAAAAGAGTTCTCTCTTCTTCCTCACTGAAGTCTCCGATAGCATAAGCAAAAGAGATAAAAATACCCGAAGTCCTGGCCTACAATAAGGAGTAAAAGAAAAAAAAGCGATCACGCGAGACACGTTGCTGCCGCTAAAAGACCAATGCAATCGAGCGAGAGAAAGAGTATCGAGAGGCTAAATAAACCTCGAAAAATGAACGCGAGTTAGCTCAGATATATATGTATATACCACCTTTCTCGTGTCGACTATCCTTCCAGTTTTCTCGATCGGTTCCGAGAAGATCGGATGATGACGCTTAACTCTTGAGAGTCAGGATGGCCGGCGCTCGCATACGAATGGTTGCTTTGGAGACCGCTTAAGATGCAACACGCATAATGTGCTCGTCAACCGGAGAGACCTCCGTTCCCCTCGTTCGTCGTCCTCCTAGCAAGACGCCATTCGAAACGTCAAATGGGACAAAACGGCAAATATTTTACTCCAAACCACGATTTCTCGAACATAAACTTAAAAAAATAAACTCCTGATCGTTACTTAATCGCTCCTAACGCTTCCGCTTAATTTTTTTGGACAACTGCCTTAGGAAAGGTAATTCGTCCGAAACCGTTTCCGACTTGTCGATTTGATTGCCGTGGACATGATTCCGCGTGTTCTTGGTGTGCAGTTTCAGTACGTGGAATAACATTTTGCGGTAGTCAATTACTGCTAAGATGGCGATAAATCCTTAGAGGACCTTGCTTTCCGTGATGATTGAGATCGAAAAACACATTACGCGAGGTGAAGCGGTGTGTCCAATAGCCATTGAAGAAATGTAAACTAAGGTATTAAGGAAATTTCCTAGAGGACGATGCGGCGGAAAGGTAGGTCAGTGCCAGAAACACCACAAGCTGTTATTTCTCTTCGCATAAAGCAAGGATGAGCGGCCATTTCTTTTTAGTACCCCACAAGAAAAACCTATCGCTTATAAATTCTTCGTGAAAGCTGAAATCATTTTACCGTTGAGAGGAAGGCAAAACATGCGTGTAAAATTTCATCTTATATGAAAGTTACGCACGCAGGTCCTCAGGGCAGTTGCCAGGATATTTACGTCATCACGGGGAACAATCTTCGTGCTCGTTGAGTAATTGTCCGTGAAAGGGGTCCTACTAGATAACAAATTGATTGCCCGTGTTGGATTCACCATTAACCAATAATTACGAAAATTTGTCCAATTTTTATGGACTAAGAGGCTAGTTAAAGTTTTTAATGATTTTCTCCAAGTAAGTTGCCAACTTTAAGGTTGATAATCATCGCTATTAAGTATTACGCTTACTTTTATAATAAATTTCCCGATAATTTTGGGGAATATTTTGAGTGTCGCTTCGACTACTATAGTGAAAAGCTGTTTGGGATATACGATAAAAAATGAAATTTATGACTGTTTTATTTACTCGGAAATGTAACCGAAACTCGGACGACTTTATAAGAAAAGGATACGATTGGTAGCGAAATAGTTAATAAGAGTAAGAATTTAAATTTGTCATGTTAATTACTTCATTCGGAAGCACTAGCATTCAAGTCCGATTTTTTTTCACTTTTTGTGCTAATATTTATTCCCAGTGTGGGTGACAGTTTCACTTTTCACTTTTAATTTTTAGAATCGTTCCAAAATAAAAATAGCCCACTTCATAAAAATCATTCCTTATATAAACTTTTAAGCCCATTCCAGTTTGTATCAGAGCGCATTAGAAGCCCTCCCCCAAACTAATGGCCGAAGGGCATGGTCATGAACCTAAGAATAGTCAAGTCTGGATGGCCCAAACTTATCACCTGAAGCCTTAAGACAAAGGAATACCGCGACGCACTGACAAATGGCCATCGACTTGCGGTTAGCAGTGATGGACGGGACTAATAGTGGAGCAAGATATGCCGGAATGATAATGGCCCGGTTTGTCACGGTTGACGGATGAGAATAAAATATCGAGTCATAGAATGGAGCCTCGGCCAGGGGGAGAGGTAGGTATTATTTTTCACAGGGGGCTCAAAATTTGATCGCTAATGACCGAATGCATTTCTGGCATTATCAATGGTCCGCAAGAATAAAAATGGCATCGTCATGACTCAAAACACGGCCTCCGATAACAAACACATCCATCTCAGTTTTTGTGGCAATGTTTACTCTTTTTCTTCGTTGGTTGCTGCTAATGCTCATCGCGTATAATCTCGAAGAGTTGCGGATGAATCACGTAAACAGAGATATATAGAAAGATATGGGGCTTTTTCTCAAAATGTTTGAAAGAAGATTAGAATAGACTATTTAGCTGATGTGCGCTCGATTTTATTCTCTCAACAATAGTATATAAGCCCACATCTGATAACCAGAAGTAAATTTATTCTTTAATCGGTCAAATCCAGTTTAAATATTTTTTTCAATAACACGAAACTCTATGACTCGAAATTTAGAGAAAGATCATTTTCCAATACGCGTCCGCATGCATTGATATTAGCTCCATCACTAGAAATTTCTCAAACTCTTTGTTTTTGTTTCAAAGACTTTTAGAGAGTCGTGTAGACGTTCGTGAGGTGGGTGCCCGTTCGCACGCGTTTATAGTTACTATTTTGACTTTTAATTTATTTCCATTACTATCAAGGTATAAAACCTGCTTTTGTTATAAATCGAAGAATTAGAGAAGTTACACGAAAATAGAGAAAGCGAAACTAGGAAGTCAAACTACGATGTCTTCCCATCGTAACTTTCAGTTCCAAAGCTAGAAATAAATCGATAAGAGAAATCTGATGAATTTTAAAAACTCCACAACGAATCCTAACCTACCTACGCGAACGATAGGTAAATTATTCGATTTAACACCGAAGGTGCACATTATCTCCTGAAAAAAACGCCGCGAAAAAATTTGCCAACTAGCTACTTCTAACATGCTTCTGCGAACTCCTAGCGATTTGCATTTATATCTGCGCAGGTTTATGTAAATTGAGAAATTCTATAGTCTTTTCCATACCTGTTAATGACACCTGCTGAAACTCTATCCCTTATTTTTAAGATAAAAAAGAGAAAAAGGCAGGATTTAAGACTCGCCTCGGGAAGGCATGAAATGAGGTTGAAACAAAGCCGCCGCCGCGATTTGAAACGTCACCAAGAACCATCCAGGATGATTAAAAACAAGTGCCGCTCTCTCTCTCTCTCTCTGTCGCTGCCGTAAAATAGTAGCCCTTTCATAGACATGTTCAACGAGATAACCAACTACCTGTCGTGGTCCGATCTAGAACTGCCTTAAAAGGGAGGTTTGGAAGAAGGGGTTGTAGAGACGAGGAGAAAAAGAAAGGAGAAGGTAAGAAAAATGCAAATAGAAGTAAGAGAGACTACTTAAATGCTTAATTCCTCTTCCTATGCAAAAAGGATTACACAAACGTACGGGAATGGTAAAAGATAACGTTACTCGGGAGGAGACGAGGGAAAAAGAGAGAGAGAGAGAAATATAGAGGTCGCTACATGACTAAGGATACGTAAGAGAGTGTGATGAACATCCCTCCAAGAGTTGAAGTCGTGCATAGGGAGGCAAGACTTTATTTCCAACGAAAATTCCTGAGCAGCGGAATCACACGAGAAACGCATAAAAGCTAGAAGGCTATTGGTCGCGATGGAGAAGAAAAGAAGGGAGAGGAAGGGGGAGGAGCCATTGCCGCGGTCCCCTAAGCTGTAAGCCGTCTCCCTTCCCCCCTCCTCCCCTCCCCCCCACCTTCTCTCTCCTTAGACGAGGCGACCCCTGCATATTCATGGCGACTTTTCATACATACAGAGATGGATAAAAGGAGGCGGCGGTGGAAATAGGAGGAATGGATGGAGGGGAAGAAAAGTTGCTTCACTCCACTCGCGAACGCGCGCACACACACACGCGCGAACGAACGTGTCCGCGTGAGATCACGCCTCCTACACGCGAACCTTGGCAAAAACCTCGCGGTTTCAATGTGAGGCCAAAATATGCGATCGCATGCTGTCATAAATCCTCTCGTTTACCCACTCTCTCCGCCCCCCCCCCTCCCCCACTTACCTCTCTCACTCCTATCCCTCTCTCTCTCTCTCTCCACACTCCTCCGCCTCACTCCCTCGAGGCGTGCGTCCCTTTGAGAAGAGGAAGGAGTTATGGAAAGGGAGAATTTAAGACTGAGGGAAGCAGAGAGGGAGTAGTCACGGGTATTGATGGGCGACGTGAAGGGAGGAGGGAGGGGGGGGGGGAGAAAGGGAAAGCGCGTTATTTATACACTTCGGGTGCGTTTTTCTACGCGATTTCATAATAATAACAAAGTCATTGTTTGACGCTCTCTCCAAAAGAACGACGACTCGCTGAATAAGAAGGCGTGTGTCTTCCCTCTCCTCCTCATTCGGCTGTCTTTCTCACTCTTTATCCGGTTATCTCGTCGATTTATTAACCGATTCCGCAATTTGCTACGAAATCCGTCATTAAATGGGAGAGAGAGCTAAATAACTATAATGAAAAGGTAAAACAAATGATGGTTATTCTCGTACGGGTAGCAGTGTATGTCTTCAAAGAGTGTTCTTTCCAAAATATCTCCGAACACACATCTTAAAATTTTAGCTATGTATAACTCGTTCATCAACATTCATTGCTTTATTCCTCCAATCTCTTTTATTCTTCAATTTCTATAATTCAATAACTGAGTCGTTTAATTGTAATTTCGCGCATCAATGACCTTCAGTCCCCCCCACTCCATAGACTGTAAGATGTGTAAAGGAAATGTTGATTTTCAAAAAGTTCGCCCTACTGATTGTTATGAGAATTATTATTCATATGGACAAATTAAAACAATAGTCCATCAGTGATAAACGTAGAAGATACGTGGAAGGAATAAATGAAACAAAATCGGAGAAAGACTACATAGCAGCGCCGAACACGGACAATTTATATCGGTACCTATCCACTTGAAAAGTACAAAAATGCCTTTCCTGAGCTTTTTAAAACATCGTAATTTAATTTAAGGAATGTCAGATAAACAAAATTTCAATTCCATCAGATAAATTCTAAGAAAATGCATGTGAAGCGACATATTTCCTAAGTTCATCATCTAAACATCGTCCTCACCAGGCTGAATGGATCATACTATAAAGACATACACATTCCGGAGATTATTAACTACTCATCATAACCAATCACTCCTACATTTCGACGAATAAAAATATGTACTACGGTTATAAATGTATCTCAGTGGCTTAGGTACATCGTATTCTTGACGAGATTCGAGTACAAGTAAGCCATATCTATTTTTATTATCTTGACCAGAGATGTTAAAAATCAATATCCAAATTCGTTTTACTGCGTCTACGCGCGTCAATCAGGCAACAAAACATTAAAGCGATCTCTCCGAACGGGATATTTAACGACGGAACATGGATTTTTTTAATAGTCGCTTCGAAGAGCGGTTTCAGAGGAACTCGAATATGAGCTCCTTTATCTGTTCTTCTTCCTCTCCACTCGTTTTATTTTCGCGAATTGGAGGTCGTAACTGAAGGTAAAACTTGCGTGGTTTGACTGCCGTTGATTAATTGGGCGGCCTAACGGAAGACGCGTTTTGAGAGGCGCTGGAAGGAGGAGGATGAGCAGAAGGAAGGGGAAGTGAAGAATGAACTGGAAGTGCCTTTGGACCGCTTTAATGTTTTGTGGGGAGAGCGAATGTTTAAGAGGGGAGGAGGATTTAATAAAACCAGACGAGGCCTTCAGGAGTCGAGGTCAACCCGTTGTCGGCTCGTAAAGGGGGTAGTGCATCCTTGTTTGGATGATTGATGATTAAGGGAAACTCTCTCCATATTTTGAGAGGACTAAAATAGAATTAAGTGTGACGGATTGGCGCAGAGGAAGAGCAAAACCAAGAAAGAAACGATTTGGGGAAGGGGGGAGAAGAGATTCAGAGGAGAAAATGGAAAAATCGTTCATGCGTGCGAAGAGGAAAACAGAGGTGAAGACGAAGATGAGCGGAATTTAATTGTTAGAATGCGCTTAAGAACATTAATATAAAATTAAACGTTTATTCTTTAAATCTAAAAATTTTATTTGTTTGCTTTTTGGAACTTACGCCAAAGATATATTAACTATGAATAACGTTTATTTTGATATATTTATGAAATACCTTTACATAGTGTATATAAATTAACATGCACACTCACGGAAAATACAAGTAACTGTGTGAAAACTAATAATAATGCATTTATAACGCCAAAAATTTTTTGGTATCTATTTTTAAGTTCATTGCTGTTAATTCGTCTGTTCACCTTAGTCGTAAGAGAGCCGTATATGTTTTCATCTAAACATGTAATAAGTAAGCACTTAACTCACCAATATTGCCATCTCTGCCAGACAGTAGGCTTTTCAAAATATTAACTAAAAAGGGTGAGTATTTTGTCTTTAAAAGGAATAAAATTTAATGGAATTACATAACGTTATTCGATTAATTATTTCATGCTCACGATAAGTATATGTTAAACCTGAAAGAACTCGGATTCGTCTTAAAATTTCATTTCTCGATGGATAAAATCCTGAATTCAGTTTCATGAATGTCTTTCATGTGGTCCTCACATAAAATTAAAATGAACGTATAGCATATAATTTATTTTTGCTGAAAAGCGTAGTTATTTTCTACCTGTAGCTCAACCCTGTCAGCAGGTGTTGTTTGATAGGGGTGAAAGTTTGTGATCTGCGATCTTTCCTCTTCTGACAGTAAAACGTAACATCGGATATCAAATAATCCCCATCTTAATGTGATAGCGAGACTGGCTTTAGAAGAAATTATCCGTAAAGGATAATTATCTCGGTGTTTATGACAGCAATTACGAGGCAGTGCACTTAAAACCCCGCGATATTTAAGATGAAAGTGGTAATTTCAATTAGATAAGCATAAAACAGCTGGGTTTACAAAACATGTTTAGATTAAATGAATGACATGCTACGCGAACGTTTATTCATTTGACGTAAACATAAATCTGTAATAATCCAAAGGAAACGGGACAGTTCTGCGATTGTCACTAAAATCTTGTGCTTGAATTTCACACTGGCAATCTTCTCGTCAAGAACAAATTCCTTGTTTTTAATAAATGCGGAATATTTTGGTTTGCTTAACCTTTGAACACTCAAAAGTAGCTTGGCGGCTCTCCGATTTCACCAGGGCGGAAATATCAACCAGTACAGGGCAAAATGAAGATCGGAGAAAGATTCGTTCACCAAAATATGTTACGGCGACTCAATCGAGGGATCATGACGGAAGTCAAATTTTCAACGTCGCCAAAATTGACTGTCACACGTTATTAAGTACTTCCTCGGTGAAAATCCTGCCCGCTTAATTTATTAGTCGGAAGAAAACAACCCGCGTTCCTCAGCGGCGGCCACGTGAAGCGCACGGACGCAAATTAAAAACGGTTCGAAGCAACGGCGGTAGGCGAAGAGGTCGAACCGGACTGACCTGATACAATCGATCTTTCATTTCAGACCATCGCCGTTATTAATTGGGAGAAAGCATCCGCTCCAACACTCTGCGTAGGAAACGCCTTTGCTTTAACGACAACGCTAACAATGTAACGTCTACATTTCCTCCGAGCGACTAATCCTTTTCACCTGCTCGCTCTCTCTCTCTCTCTGTCTGTCCCTCTTTCCGGAAGCCTATTTCCACGCTGCGAGGAAAGAAAAGCTAATCGCGCCCGGATTGATTAATACTATCCAATTACGGAGTCAATTACGAGGCAGTCGTGGGAAAGAGGAGATGCTCAAAGCGAACGCGCTCGGGATTATCTCCCGGCGTAATCCTCGACGTCCGTTGTCAAAATATCAGCGGGATTTTATTTTTCAGCGCCGACGCGCAGTTAATTATTCCCGCGAGAGGGAATCTCCTTATAACATCCCGAGATGGGCAATGGATGGAACTGGGACGGACGGAAAGAGATAAACGATACAAGGGTCGAAGTCGAAGGGAGAGACGGTTCGAACGCGTGTAAAATCATTCCCGCTGCCATGTTATTGCGATTGCGGATAGATTTAGCAAACGCTCGCAGCTTCCGAAGTGATGCTCACTGATGAACTCTCATTTCTATTCATGGCGATTTCTTTCACTTTCAAAACCAAGAGTTTTACTCTTCAGACATATGAATGAGCCATCCCATCAAACCCTTCACACAATTTCTTCTTCCATACCCTCGACTAAATCCATTCCATCCATAGTTTAACGGAATATTGAAGAACAATTTCGAACAACACCCAATAATAACCGTAACAACAATAATTTATACGAGAAAATCGAAGAAAAGTTGTTATTCATTTATAGCGAGTTTCTTCATGAAATTGTGACGAAACTGTAGGTAAATGATTAAGTGCTGAAATTTGGAGTGTAGTTGACTGTATTGCTGCCATTTGAGTTTTGAAAATCGAAAATATACAGGATCGAATAGGACGTCATTATTAATTTTTTAATATTTCCGAAGGTATAAAAGATGGAATGCTGAAATTTTGAACGTACATTTCCACATTGAAGCCACTTAAAAACTAGGCTCTAGTGACTGAATATATGGCAGTACAAGTATAGAAAAATGAAAACGCGTTATTTTTATAATGTTCATACAATAATAACATTCTACTTTTTGTATTCTATTTTATCGTGAACGCTGCAGCAACCATCAAAACTAAAAGGCACCCCAAAAACAATAATTTTCGTAAAACTGAAAATGATAATAGACTCGAAGTACTGAGTACGCCTTAAAATAATAAAATGAAATAAGCAGCCATAATCAGTGGTTATTCAGCTCTACTATTGCCGAATTTCCACCGATGACAATACTACACCTTTGTAGCCGAAATGTGGATATGGCTTTCTCAACTTCTTCATGGTTATTGGAGAAACATGGTCAAAAACAGACAAGATAAGTAACAATTTCCAATTTAAACACTGTATTCATAGTATAACTTTTCAAAAATAGCAAAGCAACAAATCGTAATACGATCACGTAACTTTTTTGGCTATCTAGACAGTTCGAGTGCATATATATGTAAACAAACTTAGTGACAGCTATTTACACGAATATAGATGATACGATCCGATTAAACCCTTTTAATCCCCATCTTCTACCATGCAAGGTAGCACGCGGTAACGCAATATCCACCTCAGCAGCTTGCTAAGAACGGCTGTGCAGGAAATACTCCCGAGGTTTCCACTAGGGAGCAGCATTGATCAGGTTCCATATACGTGCTCTCCAACTCGCTTACCGGGCCTTTTTTCTCGCTCTTACATAGACATGCGGGCTGAAAAGATTCCGATCACGCTTATAAAGGTTTCGGTTCTAGGTTCTAAGTGATCGATAGCGCGCATTTTTAAAAAAAAATACAGATACGTACTTGTGAGAGCATCAGATGTTTTCAGTATCCTCTTAGGCATAAACATTACATGCAAATTAGCGCCTAATGCGTATTCCTAGTATGCGATGTAAAAAATACGATTTATATATGTTATACGACTCCGATTTGTACAATCTTAACGTACCAAGTTGAGAAACCACCACCCAATCTGCACCGCAAACGATTTTTAAAAAAAAAACCTTGCGAGAAACGGACATTTTTCTTCCAATTCAGGCTTAGGTCGAAAGCTTAACGATCGATTTTCCCCTCGGTATGTCTCAAATTTCTCACCCGTTTCACGCAAAAACCTTAGCCTCCGCGGATTCGCCATTCCGATCGAGCACCTGGAGCGCTCCCCGTGATTGATAATGACACCCCCTACCAGATCTTTATTTATAACATATCATTCCTCGCAGCACACATTCCTGGCGTACACACACACACACACACAATCGAGCGCGTAGATGGCCGACCACACGTTCGGATTGTTCCGCCGTAGCGAACGAGCGCAGTCTCCTTCTCTCTCTTCAACCCCTTCTGGACACGCGCCAAGAGGGAAACCGGATTCATTCTCGCGTTTACATTTCTCTCGCTTGACTATCGCACTTTGGAGGAAGAAAAACAACGCACGCACGAATCGAGAGAGAGAGAGAGAGAAATTACTGTGAGGGGGAGGATTAAAGCAGTTCTACTTCGACCCATTTTTATTTTATTCTCTAGACGAATGTCGTCGACCATTTTTCTGTACAACCTTCCCCCCTTCCACCGTCATTTGTTCCTCGTAACAGGATGTTCGTTATATCTCTATGTGCAAATGTTTGTCCTTTAAGATGGCGCGGCGCAAGGTTACATCGCACCAATCTTCGACGGAGTCGTAGAATATCGTCATTTTGCCGCGTTGCGCAACTATTTGTGTTTTCAAACAATATGGACGTGTTTTCTTTCCGTCTCCTGTAAGCGTAACGAACGAATAAACGCTCCTCGATTGTATTCCAGCTGAAGAAATTTTCTTCTTCGATATGAATGGTAATAATATTATGAGCGACTAAGACAACGATGAAGTACGTCCATTTTCTTGCGCATGAAATATATATACATGTAAATGTGACGTGAGAAAACAAGATTTGTAGGTTTAATGTTTTATTCATATAGCTGGAGGTTGCAGGTTATTTATCGACAATCGTGTGCTGGATGCCCTCGGAAATTTACAAAATCTTTATACTTGTTGAGTAAACCGACTTGATAATATACTATTTGGGGATTAATCGGTAACATATATCTCACTACCTTTCGCATACATGAATTTATAACGTATCGAGAAAACAACCTCAAAACAACGGAGATTCTGTAGGAAAACATGTCGTTAGAGCCTAATTTTTGTTAGCACTTTTATTTTAAATTCACGACGATTTTTCACGGGAAATTTTAAGAACCTATTTCGCAAAATAAACTTCAATCCAACCATCAAGACCACTCTCCATTAAAATAATATATATTCCTAAATTATGTCTATATCTTTGCTTAAACCTCTTTCGTGAAACGCGACGAGGCTCAAGTCACGCCACGCGTAAAACGCAAACGCACCGCCATCTTTTAAGCAGAAAATCAGCTAGTTGTTTCCGTAAAATTCTATATTTCAAATCAACTACTTTTTGTGCGATCAGAACGAGAAAAGGAAGGCTGCGACAATAAAAAAAATACACTAACAAAGATCACGATGTGCCTACTATCCAAACGAGCTCACATATGACAATAAATGCTATCCCAGGAAAAAAAAAGAAACGATATTATGAAAGAAGAAAAAATAAGAAACGCATTCTTCTTCCTAGTATAACGTGAGGTATCTTACGAACAAAACAAATATCACCCTTCGTGCGTATTTCTTCCCCACCACCTTCCCATCCCCGTCCAATACCGCTCACGCGGCAAACAAATCATAACAATCCTTCACGGGTCGTCGTGAGATGTGGATTTAATCCTTCTCTTTCTCATACTCGAGTCATATTTTATGCGGCGTTTTAAGCCGGAGGAGGAGACTGGGGGCAAGAGTGCCGTACGTAAGATCCCACGGTTTAAGTGGATGAGAGAGAGAGAAAAGAAGGCACATTACAGTACCCGTCGTCCCTTTTTGGGCCCTCTCTCTCCTCCCTTTTCTTCTTCCTCGCCCCTCCCCCTTGAAGACGGCTTATCCCTACGTGAATTTCCTTATAACAACAAAAAAAATAGGCGAGATATCCGCGTGAGCCGAACGGAGAAATAACGGTGATGAAACCGTCTCCGGATAATAAACGTCTTTATGGGGATCAATAACATCCATTTCAGCATCGTAAATAAATATCGTACATAAATATAAAAGGTGGGGTCGGAATTCGAGAAAATCGCGTCGGTATCCATATTTTAGAGCGACGCAGAGGGTTTCCGAGTTATGCATTTTCATTTTTAGCCCCGTCTACGCGTCAACAGCTTTCCAGATTATCATCGCCCGTGGACTTGAAATTAAGGTTTTATTGTTATCGAGTGCTGACGGCGACTTCCTGCTTATGATTCTACGTATTATTGTAGAAAAATATGTAAATTTGAATCCGTCAAGTTGAGTTTTCATCCAAATTTCGAAACTTTTTCAGCTTCTCGCCGATTACACCGCATATCTACGCTTAATATTAATTTATTTTTGTTAAATTTAACGAAGTTTTAAAATTACTTCTGCCTTCTTGAACGGATAAATAACTGTAGTAGAGCATTTGCATTTATTCTCCGTAGCAAAATATTGCGTAGTCGTGCCATTTTAATCGCTCGCATTTGAATTAGGTCAAGTTTGAAACTGATGTGAGTGAGCAGGAGATCCTACAGAATTCGACTCTGTTTTAATGAAAAATAAACTTCCGTAATCTACACATAAATACACTGCGAAAATAAATTATGAAATATTTTATTATGCTTTGACTAAATATAAAGTGATGTTTGCTCGTGGAAATCTCTTTCCTATCTATACACGAAGTCACGAGTCTATATATTTATGTTCTATTGCAAAGAAAATAGGTATTAATTTCCCACAAAGTCGTGCTGAGACGTATCCGATAATGTGGTATACTATATTTACATCGCGGTCGTGGAATAACACACTGCATAACAGATTTTTCACAATCGAAAATTAATACTTTTTGCGCACTTACTGATCAAACGAATTTTTCCTTTTTGCATAAGTCTTAAGAACCAAACACAACATTAACCACATTTAATGGCTGCCTTTATCATTAGTTCGTGCAGAGTATTAAAACACAATCAAAATTATTAAATTCAAGGTAAAAAAAATTACGAAAAAATTTATATTATCACCGTAGGAATATTTCTTTCGAACTTTATGTAAGACAAATTATGCAATAAAACGACTTTCATAATTTTATCGTGGATTATATCGAAATAATTACGAGATTAATTTTAAGGGTTCCATAAGCATATTTACTAATGCTGTATCGAGCAACCAGTAACCTCCTAGTTACCAGGTTCGGGTAATGTATGGAAAAACAAATATTTCATCAGCGGCGAAAAAAATTAATAAACATGGAAAAGAGTCATTTATACTATAATTTGGCAATGAGTTTTAACTTATTTTACGTTCATACAGGATTTATAATTTGCCTGCTGCTTTAATGCAAGCTCTCCAATTTCACCATGTTACTTAATTCAAGAACAAGCACTTAGATATCTCCAATAGCCACAATGTTATAAATGAAACAGATCCGCATTTCGGCTCCAACGCAGCCGTCCTCAGTTGTAATTTAACGAAAATAGATTCTGAAAATTTTAATAACCTTGTTGGGGCTATCGGAAATACCTAAGGCATGTATTTTTTTTAAAAAAAAAGCACGTTCTTGAATTTCTTCAGTCATAAGGCGAACTCGATAATTCTTTGTAGAATTTTACGTAATATTCTGAAATATTAATTACGCATTTTCAAAAAATCTTTGCTTAAAAGCCTTACTTTTATACAGCTCCAAGATTTAGTAAAAGTAAATGTTATATACCGCTAATATTCCGTGCAATTTTTTTCGCTAAATATTATAGCCAACAGTAACAATTCGACCGATGAAATTCCTATCCTCCATCTTTTCCCATTCGTCCGGCAACCGAATTTTTTCGCGCATTCTTAAGAGATAGATATCCTTCCTTTCTCCATCCCCTCCTTGGGAATCGAGGATGCGGCAAAAAAAACGGGGGAATTTTATCGGCCGAAGAGAGCGGAGAAAGGGGACGTCGACCAAGCCACACCCAATGGAGAAACGGTACGCGATGTGATTGGACGGTAGTAGAGAGAGAGAGATAAATGATGGAGGGGGGAATCGTGGGAGGGAAGCGTGGGAAGACTGGAATAGGAGGAACAGAAAGGTGAGGCAGCGCGGGAGGGGTGAGGAAGCGCGGTCGGGATGGTAAAATTATGGAGGAGGCGAAGAAGATTCTGGGGAAGAAATTGACGAGGGCTATTTTCGTTAGAAAGAGAGAGTGGTGGGCAGTAGTCTTGAGGATACGGCACGGAGCGGATTCGGAATCAAAAACGGTAATTGATGAGCTAGCGGGAGATAATTTCACGTGGTAAACGAGCTCCGAAGAGTGTGAACCAACACTCCGCTTCTCTCTGAGCAGGGGGGCATTTAATGAAGCGCGAAACTCGCTCCGAAACTTCGGAAAAGGGTGCCTATTGAGGAAGAGCGTCGTATTTCATTCGCTCGCTGGATTCCATCGGAGACCTATAAATCCCATTCTCGGCCGAGCTGCTTCCCTTTTTGATCGAACGTCGGTTTTATTAAAACGGGAATTGCTTAATTTATTAACCTTTCTAGGAAAAAAAATGCTCCCTCTCTAAAGCTGTAAAAACGAAAGGAGTCGACGGGATGAAAATCTGACGAATCTCCTCGGAGAAATATTTTGACTAACGCCTCTTAAGGTCAACGATTCATTCGTTTAACAGCTTACGTTTAAGATTATTTATAGCTTTTAATCTTTCCAAAAAAAGCTCTTATTCCACTTAATAAATTTAGAGAGAAGTGGTTCCCTTTGTGTGCTCATAGCTTTACGTAAGGTACTCTTGGCAGAAGCGAATGTTTTCTTCCTTCACATTTTAAAAATAAATATAATATTTTGCGTAGTAATTGAAATACAGTAGATCCACGGATTAACTTAATATTCGCCTTGTACGGTTTTTTTCTTATTTTTGAAACATCCATCACGCCGTAGTCTCCAAACTCCGTTTTAGGCGCGTTTCGCTTCCAGCGTGAGCGCCTATTATCGTCGGTCTGTCCGTCCGTCCGTCTGCCCGTCCGTCTGCCCGTCCGTCTGTCCGTCCGTCTGTCCGTCCGTCCGCATGTTCGTTCTCGGTTTCTACCTAACGGATTTTCATGACATTTGATATTAAGGACTTACAATAAAATATAATAAGAAAATCGCAAAAATGAATCACGTACGCCAATCAGGGGTACCACTTTACTGGGGACAAAAAATTACATTTTCGTCATATCTCGTATAGTATCAGTCATATCAAAATATCTTTCAAATAAAAGTTGTAGAAGAGTATTTCCTTCCCTATACATTTTTATCGTAGGAATATCCGTTATCGAGAAAATCAAACAAGAATGTCTTAATTCGAGTTGAACTTTTTCTTGCATGGTTACTTCTTCATTGTTGCCAACATAAACAATCTCACAAACAAACGTTTAATTTCCTTGCGTGTGCATGCACTATTTTTAAATAGGACGAAAATAGATTATTTATGACGAAGAAAAACTTTAAAACGCTATTTCCCTTACGTACAGGTATATCATTTCTTTCTAATACTACATTGCACGAAACGCGCCCATTTGTGATACGTTGTACACTTTCCTAACTTGTTTAGTTATGCAAGTGGTGAATCAGGTGTAGATAATGCTAGAGATATAGGGCTACAGGCTACAACGGCAAGATTAATTCTCAATGACTCTGATAAAATCAGAGAATTTGGAAAATATTTTACAAATATTTACTCACTGATTAACAATCCTAATCATGAGACAAAATATGCAGCAGTCAAGTGGCTAGGACGTATCGTTCGTGTACATGTTTGTCTAAGGCGCTTATATAAATGGCAATTGTAGATCCATTGTTTGTGAACTTTGATTGAGCATGATACAAGGGGGTGCAAAGACAATTTTCTTAAGTAAAGGAAGGAGAGCTTTGTAATGTTTGGAAACCGGTGCTTTGTGGTATGAAAACGAAATTCAACAGATGCAGCCACCATACTAAGGAAGGTTTCAGAGCGAAGTTATAGCTTTATATATTGACCTGGCTAAAGGCATTACAGATGTTGAGATTTTCACTACTCGCCTGTGGTTCGATAGGTACAGAAAGCGTGGTCAAAACAAGTGGTTTTGTACTTAATATTAGAGAAATTGTTGAGGAGGTTGGTATCACTGCTCAAAAAGTATTTAATGACGAAAAGTATGTAAAATCTTTCCACAGAAACCCCAGATTTAATGAAAGTCCCTGCCGCCTTCAATTATAAGAAGATAAAGGATGCGTTAGGTTGAGTTTTCAAGCTTATAAAAATAATGCAGAAACTTTCTGTTAAACATTACTCGCGCCTGTGCTCATGCAATTACACAAGTCTGATAATCATTTTCATATTTGTCAAAATTTAACTGTGCTCGCTGTGACTTAATTAAAATTCGTCAATTTTTCAAATTCAGTAACATTTCCTACAATATTATTATTATTAACGCTATTAATTGTTAAATAAGTGAATGATAAATGAGTCTCTTCGGCGAAATTCCTTCATAATAGCACTTTTCGGAATAAAGTATAGTATATTTCATATCAAAAAGCTTATCTACTTTAGTATTACCAAAACAATTTATATTCAAATGACTCTTCTTCTATCCCGAGAAATTTTCTGACAGGTTAAAATTTTTTCGAAAAAAATGCAACCAAAAGAATGACAGAAAAGTTGATGTGGAGACAGAATGTGAGAGGGATGGAGTGAAGAATCTGCGAAACCGTAAAACAGAGAAGTTGACGTGTCTACAAATATTTAGAATAGGAGACATAACCATTTCGTCATCCGATAACTTGAGAATGATGTTGCGAAAGAAAATAAAAGATGCACCTCGCGTTGAAGACACGAACGAAACGAAGCAAACTACGACTTTAAAACCTTGAGAACTGTTTATTTTTCGCACGTTGTCCTATTCGTTGCCGCATAACTATCGATGAATCTGGAGTTTTACCTGCACGGCCAGAACTTGGTAAGTGATTTCCTAAGGACAACGTATGTTAACATTACGCTCGTTGATTCACACGCCTCTTTCAATGAGATGCTTCCAGATAACGAGCATGGAGAAACTTCTCATAGCATAAAGATGCGAATTTTATGTGTCGCTAACCACAGATCGTGTTATCGTAACTGATCTAGTATCTCGAAATAAAATATTTCCAATTCTTAAATTTTATCGAGCGATTTTACACATATGGATTTTTATTTGGCGGTGATGAATTGATCATATATGGTTCTCAAAAATATATTTTACGTTTCCTAAAGGCGGAACGAGAAAGTAATCTACTTCTGCGAGATGGAAAAGATTAAGAATTTCTTACAATATTAACGTGTATATGAATTCTAAGGTGCTTATTTATGAGATAGATAATATCACACCACAGGTTTCCACATTTATTATCCTGGAAATCACTTTAAAAGCTAATATTTTATTTCAGCGTAAAGATAACACGTTTTTGGCCTAACATCTCTGTTAAATTAAGAGCACTAAAGTCAGTCTACGCTAATTTTGGTTTATTGAATGCCCATAAATGCCTTAAATAAACGTGTAATTTCAATGAGGATGTACTGATGTCAACTTGGTTCAACAACTTGACAATACAATTGCTGTATGTCAAAAATAAAAATATTAAACGAAAATAGTATTGTAAAGAAATTTAGCGCGTGCATGAAAGATTTAAATAGTATGTCGTGGTGTTCATTAAATCGTGACATTAAGCACGTCAGCATATCGCGTAAATTCCTGAAGTTTGCTTCTATATTAATATACATTATGGAAAAATTACCCAAAATTTATAGTTTTTTTAAAACTTGTATTGAGTCAGAATATTCCACAATTTCAGTATATTGCCGAAAATTTCTTCTGAATTTTTCAACTTCAAAGCAATAATTCAAATTATTCTATCTTCATAATATTTTAAATAAACCAATGTGAATAATGGCTGCGATAAAATAAATCAGATTCTGTTGCCTACATAAAGGTATTATTTCCCAAATGATTGCTCATAAAATAAGTTTTAAATATATTATTTCGGATAAATGAGAGGTATCACTGCAAAAATTTAAGGAAATCAAACAAATAAAATGCAAAAATATTTTAAGGGACGAAGTATATACGAGATGTTACATACAAACAACTTGGACCTTTATTAATTTAAATGAGTGAAAACTACAAATGTATTTGACATGTGTAGCAATTTACTTGCATATCTTTTATTTCATTTTTACTTCTTGAAAGTGAGATAAAAACTTTCCCAATCGAGATCTCACATATCCTGTAAAGGGAAGAAGAATTTCGAAAAGCATCGGCTATCTGAAGAATTAAAATGAATTTTGAAAGTTTTCGCATCACCGTCCCAAACCTCGAGAGCTAATGCTAAAGCATCAAAAATTCTATTTAACTTTTTAAAATAAACTGATTTTTCACATGTTATTACTAAGAGCGTTTAACATATTCATCCCAAGATGAACAAAAGATTACAAAATAGCACTCAAAAACTGCGAATTCCTACGGATACATCCGCTTAAAATCCCACCCATCTCCCTTCATTAATGGCTCGCATCTTCTAGCTCCGAGAGAAAAAATCTCTTTGAATTTGGAGAGATACGTCTTTAGAGTGCGTGCGATTTTTCAATAAAATTACCTCAATTGATCGATGTAAACGCGAGGTCTCGTTTCGTTTAGTAGTACCGCAACAGAAAAAAGAGATCAAATATTCTTCATCGTGCTCCACCAACTAGCACTTCTTTCTATCTCCCTAAAGGTCCAAATCGCATGCTTAACATTCAGCGCATTTTCCAAGCTACCGCAAAAAGCTACCTTTCGCACGATTCTCCCACACCGCCTCCTTAATTTCCGCGGCAGTTAAATCCGCCAAATATAGAGGAGAGAGAGGTTTGGAGAGAATCCGAACAACCACCAGGTGAAGCCATTAAAAAAAAGCGCCTCCTTTACAGAAAAAAGAAGAGGAAAAAGAACGTGCGTGTCCTCGGCCCACTCGAAATAAAATACAGCTACCGTGCGAGCGGAAGAATGCCTCAGTAGGACCACCATCAACGTCCCCCCTCCTTCTCTCTCTCCATCGCTCTTCTCTCGCAGTCCGAGCGAAACGGTCCGAGCCGCGTGGTACGTCACTCATTTGTTTTATTCTCCCTCGCGAAACGGGGGGTCATAATAAAGGTCCGATGAACGGGGAATCCTTTTTTTCCCATTTATTTTACACGCATATATTGCCGCGGAGAACGAAGTTTTCCGCAACACGCTGATATAAAGAGCCGCGTATACAGGCAAAGTGAGAGGGAGGAGGGGATACAGACCGTGATCGCACGTCCCCGGCAGAGGAGGTTGGGAGATTTTTTAAAAAGGGTTTCTTTCAGTCCGTGCTTTCGAAAAGGCCGTGTTTTTCAGAGAGGAGGGAATGCGGAAGGAGAGAGCAGACACAAGACAAGTTGGGTCAGGGATGGAACGGAGATCGGGTTGGGAGTGGTAAAAGGGGAAACGTAATTAGATCACGCGGTGCGGGAAACGAGCAGGGTGGTTGGATGGATGAGGATTAGGGTCAGGGGGTTATATTGTCTGAGGGATTTAGCGAGTCGGAGCGAAGGAGGGTTGGGGGTGGGTTTGAGAGAGCATGGGAGGGATGGAGGTAAATCTGCGACGTGGGAGAAGATTTGATCACGAGCGGTCGACTTTTTCGAAAGGCAACAGAGGTTCCGTGGAATTCGATGCGAAAAAAAGGAGAAAATTGTGGAATATCAAAGTTGAAAGTCTTTTTTTTGGAGTTCGATTCCCGGTCGTGGCATAACTCTCTCATCTCGTTCGTCCCTTTGGAGATTTTTTCTTTAACCTATAATTACGCACGTCTCATTTGTTTGAAAAGTTTTTTCCTCCGTTTTCCTTTTCCGTTTGGAAGAAAGAAAATTAGGAATCTCGGATGTTTCCCGTTGTTATTATGCTAGAAAGCTTATCCTGAAGTAAAAAGGGCGTAAAATATGTCGGAATTTACTCATTATTTACGCTCAGAAAACATTTTGCCTATGATAAGAAAGCATCTCCGTCTGAGAGGAAAATACGTCCAATTTTACATTAAAAGATACATTTCTCATTTTGTTCGGGAAATGCTGAAACGATGTGAATAAAGAAAAATGTACTAATTAAACAGCTGTATTAATATCAGTAATAACTGAACGGCGATTTCTCATTTTAGTTCTGATTAAAAATGTGTCCCCTCTTTACCTTAGCACGAAGGAAAATTTAAGTTGCATTATTAATCATCAAAAGCTTTATTATTTGTACCCTATATTTAAAATTAAGGCTTATTATAAATAGACAGTCTTTCAAAATTAAAAGTAATTACGAACTTTGTCAAATTACTTTCAATGTAAATTCATTTGAAATATTGTCGTTTACTCTACGACCAATCCGTAAATTTCTGGAGATATAGAATACAAACAGTTTATTTGCTAAGTCATTTTCGTTTCGTCTATAGTGTACGTTTTCTATGGCTAACAGAAAAATCTGCTCCGTGAGAATCAACAACATATGTATAAGGCATATAGTATAAGGACAAACAAGTTGAATTTTCTTCCTTCCCTTGAAGAAGAATTTAATAAAATTGCAAAGACCTCTCAATCTAAATTACCTTAAAAACATCCTGCAGCAACAAAACATTGTCAGATTATAATCAGTAACCATATATTCACTAACTACAAAATTCCAATAGCTATAAATTGATAATTCTTAAGGTGCAGCCTTTAATACAAATTTCAGAAAACGTCTAAAGACAAAAACGTTGAATGAACAGGCACGAGAACAAGTAGCTATATTTAATTTTAGACCTGCCAAAAAGTGACGAATAATAAATTCCGTACAGACTGGAAAGAACCATTCTTCAAATGACACCAAACTCCATTTCCTAACAAAGATACCCACAGCACGCGATCCAACTTTTAAAAGCTTATTTTCCGACCATTCCATCCCCCTCCCCTCCCGAATGATACCAATTCTTATACATATTTCGCAAAATCACCGACCCCACTGCCTTTGATGTTGTGTAAGGGCGTGATCTTCCGAGAGAGCGAGACAGAGAGGGTGGGGAATGAAGAGCAAAAGAAGGAAGGCCAAATTAGCGAACTCCTAATAGCAGAACGAGAGAAACTGAGAGAGGAAGAAATATCGAAGATAAGCTTTTGAGGGAAGTTTTCAAACCGTCAACATTCCCTTTTTGATTTAAGGGCGAAAAATAAAAGAATGGGAAAAACAACTAGGTAGTGAGAGAGAGATATAGCTACAGCGAGAGAGGGTTGGATGGATTGAGAGAGAGAGAAAATGGGAAAAGAGAGAGAGAGAGAAAAGGGGGAAAGAGAGAGAGAGAGAGGCCCTCGCTCATTTGCGAGAGCAAGACTTGAAAAGATCAAGCGGCTGAGCAACAGCGTTGTGGCGGAAGACAAGAGACTCTCACCCTCTCTCTCTCCATCCACATAAACCGAAGAAAAAAATAAAATAAAAACCACGGTCGAGCACATCTGGGGGTCGTGAGTGGGTGGGTGGGGAAGATTATGCGACGGGCGGTAAAAGATGGAAAGGTGGAGTATTAGGAAAAGAGAGAGGATAGAGAGATTTACTAGGTGAGAGCTTAGCATGAGGGGGTCTCATCAGGGCGAGAAAGATAGGGGCACGGATGGAGGGCAGATCCCCGAGAAGAGATACGAGGAAGGGGAAAAGGAGATCTCCCATGGACCGAGTCTGATGAGGTTTTTACGCGAAGGCTGAAATGGCGGGATGGAAGAGATACGCACGCCTCCACATGCAGCCTAGGCGTCAAGAGGTGAAACTGTTATTTTCTGCGTATTTTACGGGTGGGATGGGGATGCGTCGCAGCAAACGGTGCGCGGAAAAAAATTATTTTTCGAGAGGAAATTTATCCGCATGCAATTCGAGAGTGAGAGGAGAAGAGATTGAAGGATTGCAAACGGCGGAGGAGAATAACCCTCGAATTGATGGAATATGCACGCGCGCACTCATATTTTTTTCTCTATGCGTAAAAAAAATCGAACGGCGGACAGAGCCAAATTAATGAATAATATTAAGCTTTAAGCGCTAATGACTGATTCGAACCAGGTAGAGAAGTTCGGATTTATGAGTTATTCTTCATTCCGGGAACGAAGAGGTCGTTGCGCGTTTTCTCCATAATCGCCGTGGGTAAAATGAAATGTATTTTATAAATCACTGGCGGTAATAACGGCTCATTAGTGGCAAAAATATTAGTATGAACAAACAAATGCATATCGGCGTTTTTATTAGCACGAAAATATCTTTACGGTGCGTAATACCGCGTAATTTTATATACACACATAAAAAATGTAGTTTCCGTGGTTAATTTTCCAGACCACAATCCAGTCATAACAGCTTGCGAAGATGATGTCGAGGGATAGTAGCCGATAGCTACACACAATGCACGTTTATTAGAATCCTGCTAGAATTCTTAGGCTTTTCAGGATTATTGAATCAGCCTGGGATATGTATACTCAATATTATGAGAATTATTATGAAAGCATTCAATTTTCATATTACGTTAAATTTATAAATGTGACTATAACTCAACGTCGCAATTTCTTTACGAGTCTATGAGAAATCCTGAAATGTTTATCCTATCACCGCTATACAAATTAATTGATATTTATGTAATCTTGAAATTAAGAAAGTTCAAGTGACATTGAATAAACTATTTTAAGAGTTAGATAACATTTATTGAAATTTAAACTTTAATATAAATACCCTGAACATTAACTTTATAAAAATGTTTTCCTATGATCATTAAAAAATCTAAATAACTAAACATTCATATTGATACCTCTACAAATAAAGATAAAATACGAGTATATAGGAAGAAAATTCACGGAGCGCTTTAACGGTGCAACGATATTTTTGCAAGCGGACTTTTGAACTTAAAACATTTTGATGTTGAACATAAGAGCACGTGCGCCTGTCCCTAGATTTTAAAAGCCTCATTCTCTACGATATCGTACATATAGTCTCTAGCGCATTATGACCGCAATAAAACACAACATACAATCTCCCGAGCGAATATAATATCAGAAACCACAATTAAACTACCACATAAGTAGGTCAGCGTTTTACCGTTTCAACACGGGTTAAGAGTCAAACGTATATTTCAATTCCAGAGATACACCACGTATCCCTATAATGGCTTCGCTTTGTTACGCGTGGCAGATAATATAACGAATAAAAACTAACTACTCCGCAGAAGACGTGATGCAAACCGAAGCGTTCGGACGGTCCAGTTCAATTCCTACGTCCTGACAATTACGTCGCGGTTCGCAAACTCGAAAACGTGCGGTCCAGCCGGAAGGAATTAATGCACCCTAACGGCAGAGACCTGCGTAACCCGAAGCCATAAGTGCTTACCTTGGGAAACAACTTTAGATTTATAAATGGGAAAGGAAGATGGACAGGTGCAAATGGGAAAGTGATTGGGCGCACAAAGAGGGAGTGGAAAAAGAGAGAGGGAGGTGGAGGGAAGAGTTTCACCGCCTCGATATATGCCGAGTGCTGGGAAAGAGAGAGAGAGACTTCAGATTGGTTGACGCCCGTCTGTACAAGTTTAGTCGCAGTAATTGAAGGAAGGGGCGGGATGGACTCGAGAAAGGAAGGGAAGAGAAAGATAGGAGGCTGAGTGATTGGAGGTTGAGATGGAGAGAGAGAGAGAAAGAGAACCGGAAACTTGAATGAGTTATCTGAGGATGAATATATTATGTTTTTGTCTGCGCCTTAAACACACACACACACCTGATAGTTCGTCTTTACTTTTGTGTCCACTTAAAAACAAACGGCAGTTTCTTAACGTAAAAAGTGAAAATAAAGAGACGTTCTTTCACGCTATCGCACGTCTTCGCAAACAAAAATGAAAGATAAGTGGGAGAGTTTGAAATAAGACATGAGGCATTGGTTGGTACATGCATACCTGCTCATGTAAACTTAGAGAGAAAACACGAAAATTTTAAAAGCAGAGAAAATACTCGACGATATGAAGCAAGGATGCGTATTTTTTAATTGACACATTGACCTAAATGTTTACTCAGGTTTCACCTTTTTATTGCTATATTTGCCCAGCAATACACTTCGTTAGGTAAATGGTTTGAATACCTTCCGGAAACACAGCATCGAAGGGTGATATTTTACTTAGTAACGCGAAATTTGATTTACGCACGAGTAGCAGAATTGTAAATCTTAATCCTAACTGAAAATTTCAATGCTCATTATCTATGTTTTTGCATGACAGGAAGGAGGTTGTTTCCGTAGCCAATTTGCCGTTTAGTTTTAAAAATGTAATTCTTTAAAAACCGATTGTAAGTACGTTTTCACGTATTCTATTAAATCATTATTATACTCCGTTTATTTTTATTTGAATAGCTCAAAACGGCTTTTTTGTACTGGATAATTAAATACAAAATTAATTAAACTTTTAACAACGGTAACATATCAAAACAATGCATTTTCGGAGACCTGTTTTCTTTGTTTAGTTCGACACAAGATAGAACTGGCATTTGTATTGATAGTTCAACCTTTTTCGATGTCTAGCCTTGGGTTGTACTGATATTTTTGCACATATTCGTTCGAGTGAAATCCGATGTCAATTAAGCGAATGAAGTATTTCCTGCAACTGAGGGAATCAAGAGATATCTTATTTAAACTTTGGAATTTTTGTTGTTTCCATTTCGAGGTCCAATCACTAAGGTCAATTTCTGTGTTTAAATATCGTTCGCAAAATATATTATACTTTAGTAGACTTTGTATGTATTCTTATACGTTTCATCCAAGCTGCTTTGAAAAGATCTCTTTAAACCAGATAAGTGTATTACCCAATTTTCGAAAATTTGGTCAGGTTTAATCGAAGAACGGATCGAAATGATTTATGCGTCGCTTCCTTTTGATTCTCCCCTTAAACGCAAATCGCATTTTAAAAAGTTGTTCCGATACAAACAAAAATTCTTCATAATCTTTCATTTCATCACCTACCTTTATACTCATAACATTATACTGTATTGCCCTACAAGAAATATTATCACGAAAAATAAAAAAATTGAGAAAAAAATTCATCTTAATGCTTCTTTCGAAGATGTTCCTAGCCTTGATGATTCCGATGCACCACGCATCTCCGCTTTCCAACCTTCGCCCTTCCGGCACATCCAATTCATCCATCAAACAAAAACGTTCGGGTGAGGAAAGAAGCGAAGAATCGAAAGAAAATATAGAGAAAAGGAAAAACAAAAGAAAATCGCGAAAACTTATTGCAGCGCGATATGATTTATGCGCGGCGATAACTCAGCCACGGCAAAAAAAATCGAAAAAATAAAAAAAAACAGTACGACTCGGTTCGCTGGATAAGGGGAGGAGAATATGAAAGTTGCGAGGTGCAGTCTCTAGGGGAGAGGGGTTAAAAGAAGGTGAGGAAGGAGGAAGACAACGGACGGAGAGGATAAAGAGAGAGAGTGGGAGAGAGAGAGAGAGATTGAGAGAAGAGAAAAAGAAGGAGAGAGGGAGTTGGGAGATTTATGCCTAGAAGAGAGGGGAAGGGCTATGGGGTGGGGATGAAGTAAGAGTCACGAGCATGTTAGAGAATGGTGAGGCAAGGGAGAAAGAGAGAGAGAGAAAGAGAAGGGGTTGATGTGAAGGGAGTGGCGTGGGAAGAGGGGTGGGTGACGGAATAAGAGGGAGAGAGGATAAAGTGAGGGAGTGATGGTGGGTGTTAGACAAATGGCAAATCGAGAGGGAGAGGGATGGGCGATTCGAAAGAGAAGGGGTGAAAAATGGGAGGGAGAAATGGAAGGAGTGTGAGAGAGAGAGAGGGAGGTGGGGAGAGACGGACACAGAAAGGATAGGAAAGATGGTAAGAAGCCCGATTGTGAAAGATTCTCAAAGGATAAAGAGTACAGGAGAGGTGGATCCCTGCATCTACCTCCAAGTTGGAGAAAGAAGAGAAGGGTTAGGGTGGGGTTACGTACGTGGAAGTCGTCGAAGTGGGAGGAGGGATAGTTTAGAAAGGGATAAGGATTGAAGAAGTAGACAGACAGGACGAGGTCGGTGATACTAAGGACCGGGAGAAGAGCATTAAAGTGGAGGAGGTGGAGGAGGAGGAGGTCTGGGACACGGGTTGGTTGGTTTAAGTGGCCCGAATTGCTATCTTCGTAAGACTTGAGATCCAAACCTGAGAGAACCTCGCTCCGTGCCCGAGATGAGCGACGGAATCCTTCAATATTACACGACGCAGAGAAAAGAAATCGTCCCGTCATAAATTTTGCACAGCACACCCCTCTTCGCACGCTTAGCCTCGTGCCCTGTGAACCCAAGCAAAGGAGGAGATGGGAGATAGGTAGAAGTCGCGGAAATATTTTAGCGATCCTAGTAAACCATGCCATCTTAACTCATTTTTCGACATTCCGCGATGCTTATTAAAATACTTAGCGAATAAATTAAACGCTATGAAATAGTCCCGTAAGTAACTTAAAACTAAAAATTTTGTGGTTTCAGTAAGAATGCTTTAATGAAAAAATACAAATATAATGTTTTACGTTTTCGGAAATTTGAAGAGAAATTTTACTTTCATTCTTTCTTAAGTGATGATTGTACAGTTTAATTTTTTTAAATCTTCCGTTCTAGAATAAATCTTTGTAATTACAAAACAAAGTTATTGTAATTATTAGAATAAATACTTTAGTATTGTAGGATTATAAAAATCTATAATAATTAATTTTATTTAAATCAGAGGGTATGAATTCATTTGAACAGTAAGTGAATAAGTATAACAGGAATATTACTGTTAACAATAAGATGTACAGCAAACTAAAATTGCCCATGTAACATATTATTCTTAACTTTCCGAAGAAAACAATGCTTTAAATATCCGTCTACTCATTTCCCTCATAATTATATTAAACAAATATATATACACGCACACGTAAAATAAAATCTTCAATTATTTCCGATGAAACCGCCATGGAATATCAAAGATTCCGGTCGCATGGCCTTCGGGTGATGATCAACAACCTGTGGCTTCAAAATCTGATATTCGTATAGTATTATTAAGTTCTTCCGCCCTTAAAATAAACAATTTGAATTGTTTTCCGAGATGAAACAAATTATAAATAACGAACGAATACCATACTCCCCTCCTCGCTTTCTCTTCGCATCACTGATCCATCATTCACAATACTGCGATTATATATTGCACGTGAGCATTTCACTTGGTTCATTCAGATGACACCCTTGCATACGGTAGACTAATTCAAGGTAATAGAAACGAATCACACCCAAAAGAATTTGTTGTCTCGAGTAAAACAAAACTTCTCAAACCAATATTTTGTATTCTACAATGGATTATTGTACTACACTGTTTCAGCGAATAAGAATACTGTTCATCCGTACTCTCTGCAGTCCTAAAATTAGTTTTTCTCAATGAACTTGAGAAATCAACCTATCTAAATAATTTGCTTAGTCATGCGTGATGGTGTAATGCTCAGTCGGCGTTTTCATTGGTTGAATGGCAAGCCAATCAGGGTTCGGGGCATCACTTATATCAGTGACGCTCAACTGCAGCGCCGTTTCTAAGGCGTGGAAGAAACACGAACTAACAGACTATATGTGATAGTACAATTCGAAGTTATTTTCCGATAGAATTTTGAATATTTTTTAAATATTTGATAGATATGAATAAATTGTTTATAAGAATAATAAGTACGAGATTTTAATTTAAATAATATATTCCTCCCCTTCATATTGTCATACTAGTCCCACTTATAAAGGCTATTAAAGGTAACCGACCTTTTTAGAGCACAAACATTGTAACGATGTTTTTTACTTTTATACACTACTATACCATCGTAGATTTGATTAAAGTTCGTTAGGTTGCCAAAAATATCCTTCGACGCGACCACGCTCTTTCGCAGAAAACAATGAATTTTAACTTCGGATAGCGGAAGTCTGGGAAAGGCGCATCACTTCTCAACCCGCCATGAATCCATTGGATCACTGCCTATGCATTACTTCGCCAGGAGGAGATGGGAACGCGAAAATGGAGAGAGGTACTTAATGCACCTGCGCGAGGGAGAAAGATAGAGCTGTTTCGAGGGAGAGAGAAGAAAAGAGGCTTGAGAGAAAGATAGAGGTGTACGGATCGGTGGTTGAAAAAGTGTTAGTTTTTAAGAGATTGTTCGATTGAGATGAGGAGTAAGCGAACATTTTAACCCGATCGAGATTATGTTCGAAGGTGCGATCGTTAGAAAACGGGTCCTAAACACGGTCGAAGAGAAAATTTCATCATTTTTTCCTTCTCCCTTCTATAATTTCTTTTTAGTGAGGTTTTTTCGCCAAGCCTCTTCTCTCACACAAACAATTTTCCCTCTCTCTCTCCAGCATTATACATCGTCTAAATCTTTTTCTCGTTCTTTGCATTTTCGATTAAATTTAATTTCTAATATTTACAACGCTCTCTTAAAAATTAAAAGGCATTCTTATCACTTTGCTGCCCGAGTTTACTCATCACTTCCTCATAAAGATACATCGAAGCCCATTTCTGATTTCAAGCTATGAAAAGGTAAACTGTAATGAGAATGAATAAAATAGGAAATGGCGAGTAAATCAACCAAGGAAATCCTTAGTCGCCAATCCAATTAGTATTTTTTCGTAATCTACCGTAAGAAATGGATTTGATCCCTTGATTTTTGTTCGTAGATGAAGCTGGTATTTCGAATCAAAGAATCTTATTATTCAGTGTCAATCTAATCCCACAACATTACTCTTTTTCTCTGTTCACTGCACTGATCGGTGTGTGTTTCTCTATCGAACCAGTACCTTGGGCTATTATCGCCGTGCATGGATCGGTCAACATTTAATTTGTCGCAATATTTTATCAGCACACTTTGAAACGATCAGAAAGGATTAATTTGTCATCAGGTTCAACCCACGGAAAAAATATTCCCCCATTATTTCTCAAGCGATAAAAAAAATTCAGCTATTCAATTTTATCCCATATAGGCAATCAGCAAGTAGTCTACTCTGACACGTCATTTAAGGTTATTTAAAGATATTTTTTATTAATGCATTTCTTAGCTTTTATTTAAATATATTTTGTCAAACTTTCTTTTATCTATGGAATAGGAAGCACCAATGGAATATAAATTATCACATCTCGCTCTCTTCAACTCCTCCCTTCCTCTACTCTTCCCTCACATTCTCTCCTTAGTTCACTCGTCATCGCCTCAACCTCGCTCTCCATTCTTCCTCAAGCTTTTACTAACCCCTCGATGCTATCGAATCTGTATCCTTCCCTCGCAACTTACCAACTCTTCGATATTTCGTTTTCTACCCTCACCAAATAGATTTTTTCCTAACTCCCACTATCGCTATACATAACCCTTACTTTTTCCCGCCAATCTCGACTTCTCAATCACCTATCTCGCCCTCTCTTTACGTATACCTATTCTCTTCCAGAGCCATTTTGTTTCTCTTTCCCCTTCCTTACCCACGCTGAATAAGAGATCACTCGTTGATAGTTTCCTTGAGAAAGCTGCGCTGATCTCTCTTTCCCAAACTATCTGGCTAAACATCTGCACGGACTAACGCGGAAAATGATTTTTTTTAAAAGCGCTGCTGCGAAGTTTCCCGAAGAGGATTCGTTGGGAGGAGGAGGGAGAGATGGAGTTAAAAATGTTGGGAGAAGAATAAAATGGGGGCGATATGGAGAGCAATTTCTGAATTCCTTTCAACGAATAGGTTCGTTTTACAGTTCTCGAGATACAAATCAACAACTCAGGTGTGTAATATCCTTCCTCTCATAGATGTCGCCCTGTGAGGGAGAAGAATGCAGCACATCGAACAGCGAAGGAGCGGTATCATTAGGGGAAATGGTTCGAACCCTTATGATAGCCTGAGAGGAATCTGATTATTCTGTTATCTTTGAAAGTGAGTATTATCTATAAACTAGTGTTATGCCCCTTGAAATATCAACGGAAGAATTATAGATAGATAGATTATTATTACTTTCATTTAAAATAATTAATATCACACTTTTACATATGAAATATTACACAATATTTCTAGTGAATATTCTGTTGTTGACGGGCTATCTTTAGTTAAACTTAAAATAGTTGCCTCTCTTTCCCTCCCTCTCCCCCCTCTCACACCCTCTCTCTCCCTCCCCCTCTTTCCCCCTCCCCCTCTACTTCCCTCTCTCCCCCTCCCTCTCGCTCCCACCTCTACCTCTCTTCCCCCCCCTCTCTCGTATTAAAAGCATTCAAAGCACGTTTATACCCATAAGAGTTTAATTAACAATACGAAACAATGGAATTGCTAGGCAAGGTAACATCCCCTTAAAATGGCAAGATTTCCTCAAACTGTGTGAATTAAACGTTTACATTGAGAAATTTCGAACTGTAGACAGAAAAAGATTAACAGAATAAGAAACTTTATCATGTTTTCTTCAAAATGATTTATATCCGAAGATTGTAGGTCAATTCTTTCTAATTTTAATCTAAAAAAGAATGAAAGCCTGCACGTCGATATGTCCCTTTTTACGTGTTACTTTATGAGAAATAGAAAATGTCTCCAGGAATCGAACCCGGGTCTTTGATCTCAAGTTTAATACGTTAAAACGTAATTTTATGATATCATAATGCTATTCTGAAAATCACATCAAACTCGGTTCATTAATTTGCGAGATATTAAGCTTCAGCCTTTGCTGACAGACACGCAGACATTGCCTTTTATTATAGTAGAAGTGTAATGCCCGTTGAAATATCAACGGAAGATTTATAGATAGATAGATAATTATTATTTTCGTTTAAAATAATTAATATCACACTTTTACATATGAAATATTTTGCCATACACAACACTTCTAGTGAATATTCTGTTGTTGACGAGCTATCTTTAGTTAAACTTAAAATAGTTACCTCTTTCCCTCCCTCTCCCCCCTATCACAAATGAATTAAAATTAACATTAACTACGTGTTCGAAGGGATAAGATAGGCTGAGATTTATTTTGTTTTCAAAGCACATTACAGCCGGCCAACAGTAAAATAATATAGACCGTTATGGCGGATTTCGCACCTTGCTTAACTCCAAAACGAAAATGAACCCAGACTCAATTCTAGTTTAAGGCCAGACCTATTCTCTTTCACCTTGATATTTTAATGTTTTTTCCACTTAATAAAAAGTTAAAATTTCACATTAAAATTAAAAAACAATCCGAAGAAAATGAAAAAATACCAATTTATTAATTCAAAACATCTGGACAATTAATTATATCAGAACTAAGGGTAAATGATATACAAACTGTGACTGTAAATATTTCCAAAACTTTCAACTTTAATTTAAATTACTCTGTTACTCGGATGGCAATCTTTGAGATATCCAGGGACTACCATCAATTATATTTTATGTAGAGTGCCATTATCTTAAAGTTCTGTTACGGAAGCCTGCATATCGCCAGTATGAGATTAAGTTAATGGAGTGTAGGTTTTACAAATGAAATGCGAAAAAACCGGTTTCCCCATAGCAAATCTTAAGAAACACCGTCCACGCAATTAGCAAATAATTTGCATACAAGAGATTAAATTACGGGAGTAGAAAAAAATAAAGCGCTGAACCTTATACTAATGAGGAATAAACTTACCGCAGAGCAGTTTCGCCATATAAAATATGGTCCATCATAAAAATCTCACGTACTACTGACTAATTCTGACAAAACGACATATTAACGTATTTGCGAAAGAACTTTGGAGGCATGGATTGCGAGAAAATAGATTCTTTAAATAAGAAGAATTCACATAAGCAAAGAAATTTATGTGCCTTATGAATATAATTGTTTTGAAGAGAGATGAATATTCATGGTACAATTTGTCAATATTAAGATGGTATTATGCATGCACGGTCAAACTATTCACTGTCTCTATTAAAAATACATAATTTATTCAATAAAAATGCCCGAAACTGTACTACTGAAGTATAATGCTTAGTATTTAACATATATTTAAATTTAAATGAATAAACCGATTACCAAATAATGCAGGCGCAGAATTAAGCTATTAACGCAAAATGCTACTTAATTACTAAAAGCATCGTTCAAACTTATTTTCAAACTAAATTGATCACACTGACTTCTCTTCATATCAGCCGTAGTTAACTATATCCAATAAATTGATAGAAAGGATGATCCGAAGATCCTTATGCGACAGGCATAAGCTGTTATGATGGGAAATGAGGAAACAGGTGAAAAAATCTGCCATGACTGGGAATCGAACCTGGGTCTTCCACTTGCCGGGCTGATATTCTACCACTGAACTACAGTAGCAGACCAATTCTCCTGTTTCAGAACGGGAATATTTCCTTAGGTTGGGACCAAGCTAGCTATGCTAGTATCAATCAGCCCCAACGGATGTTCTCAAGGAGATACATCAAAGAAAACCCCTACCCTCTCAAATGCTGAGAATGCCATGATATATTTCATTTCCCATCATATCCAATATTATGTAAAGGATTTAAGGAGTTATTCTGGGTAAATTAAAAACGAACGAATCTCTATATCCCGACTCCCTCTCAGGTCCCTTCATTCATTTTGGGGATTAACCACATCAATCAGTCTTTTTAGAAGTTTCGAAGTTTTACCTTTGGAAAAGGTTGACAAAACACGATTAAAATGACAACGGTGGTTGTTTGCGAGACGAGTCCAATAGATTCATCATAGTGTCATTAGCTCTCGTGCAGCAGTTCCAACACTGTGTGATTTCAGTAGAGGTCAAGAGGAACAATGCTGGTATTATGTTGAAGGGTTTGACTGTGAGAGAACAATAACAAATTTTAACGGCAAAGGAGAAAGGAAACATTGCAAAGTCAATGAGATACGATAATCTCTACTTTAAAAGGCTATCCCAGAGAAATGAAATTTGCTCTAACTATTTTGGAAAAACTTCAGCTCTGATTTTACAGCATGCTTTTAAATCAAATGTGCCGAGACTTGTAGCGTCGCACAACAATCATTTTCAGTTACCTTACTCTAAACTCGATTGCTATCAATTCCAACATGTTATTGCGCAAACTCTGTCATGATAGATATGTCAAAATTGGTGCATAAATTTAAATACACTTGCGTGTAGCAAATTAACAAATGCGCTTCCTGAAAATTTCTAAGAAAGCGCATATCACGAGTTTTACTCGCATCAACCATAAAACAGAGGGTGAGCAGGTAGTTATTTAAATGGCCAATGCATTATATACGTAATATCTGTATATTATAAATTAATTCCATAAAAAATTGGCACATATAGTACGGCGAATTATTCGTTAATTCGCAACTGAGACGCTATTGGCGAAAAAAATCGCGAAATGAATTTCGCCATGCGTGCTTAGTTTAGACCTTCCCCAGAATGCAAAGAGGACGACGGCGGACAATCGTATTTTGCGTAATTTGATAATGGGAGGCCTTATTTTCTTTACGGGCAGGCCCGGCTTTACCTATGGGCTAAAAAGGCTATAGCCTTATGCTCGGGAAAACTTTTCGGCCATAAATTTTTTAATACATGTAAATTTATTGTATTTACATAATATTTTCGGCCATTCCCTGCCTTAGGCCCATTATAACCTTAAGCCGGCCCTGTTTACGGTCCTCCCCCCCCTACATTTTACGCCAAGATACTCCACAACAAGTTAGGAAAGTGTACAACATATCACAAATGAGCGCGTTTCGTGTAATCGAGTATTAGAAAGAAATTATATACCTGTTCTTAAGGGAAATAGCGTTCTAAAGTTTTTTTTAAATATTGCATGCACGCGTAATGAAATTAAACTATTTATGTGAGATTGTTTATGTTAGCAACAATGAAAAAGAAATTTTCCAAGTTCAACTCGAATTAAGACATTCTTGTTTGATTTTCTCGCTAACGGCTACTCCTACGATAAAAATTTATAGGATAGGAAATACTCTTATTTATTAGTTCCACAACGTTTATGAACGATATTTTGATATGACTAATACTTTACGAGATATGATGAAAATTTCCTTTTTTGTCACCAGTAAAGTGGAACCCCTGATTGTCGTACGTGATTCATTTTTGCGATTTTCATATTATCTTTGATTGTAAGTCCTTAATATCAAATTTCATGAAAATCTGTTGGGTATAAACCGAGAACAAACATACGGACGGACGGACAGACCGACGATAATAGGCGCTCACGCTGGAAACGAAACGCGCCAAAAAAGAAGAAAACGAGATAATCGTCAATTCAGTGGGGCCTAACTTTTTCCTATCGTGTGCCATGTAAGCGGCTTCAAATGACCTGGGAAAAAAATCGGTACAACATACATTGCACAAACTTTCTCATATAATAATGCGTCGTTTAGTTATCTTTAGAAAATGAAAATCGTATCAGCCGTTTTTGAGATAATCAAACTGTTGTTAAAAATTCGTAGAATAAACTTCCCTTAATTATTGAGCAATGTCAAACATTTCTTCATAGACTCTGCTCAGTATGATTAAATGCCTAAGTACGAGTTTTCATTCATTTTCGCTCTGCCGTTTAGGCTCCAGAGCCAGTAACAGACAGACCGACGGCATTGCAAAAATCACTTTTTCTGATTCAGCGACACCTAAAACGTATATACCCGTAAAAATCTCGAGGTCGAACTTTTCATACTTCGTATGAGCAAGTAAAAAGCGATATCGAAGTGGTCTGTCGGTAAAAAAAACTTTCGTCTCCTTACCTTTGCTGCAGCAGCATCTATGGTACGCCTACGCTCTCTTGCGAAAACTGCAACTCCACTTTAGACACACGCACTTCACAGCAATGAGCAAAATGGATGAACTAGACGTGATAGCCGAGACGCATAGCTGCACCTGAAAATTTTAGGTTTAAATTATTAAAACTTAAAGATAGACCTTAAACACGAGATAGGGAAATATATTAATTCATATTTAGAGGAAAAATTAAAATATATAATAAGATACCTACGTTTCGGTGGAACTTCCCAGCTACGACTTACTTTATTTCCGCAACGAATATATGCAGATAAGCATGATAATTTAAAAATTCGATTATTATGGCAATTTAAATAAGCTGATTTATTTGTACGTGTAACTCGTGTTATTTCCATTAAATCTTATAAACTCAAAACATTTCAAAATAAATTTTCAAGCGCTGGTATTCTAAAGAAGTGAATGAGTGAGCAATATATTCATCAAATAAAAGCCTTCGGTTGGGTTGTTCTCCTCAAAATAACGATTCTAATAGAAAGACTAGCCGTAGTGAGAGAGGGAGGCGGAAACGATGGACGATGTAATAAATAATACCGGACTTTTTAATTTGCCAGGCAACCATATACAAATATTTATTCCACTGCAAATATGTGCGCCGAAAATCGCTAAAATAGTACGGCAGAAAAAACTCGCACCGTAACACAGGAAATAATTCAACCAGTTTCAAAAGTTACTAAGTGAAGCTGCAAAATACATTAATTTTCGCATTTGCATAGGGTCATTTTACAGGAAATAGCGGTTTTACAGAATGAAAAAACTAGTTGGTAAAAGTGGAATTCCAATAGTTTCAAAATTGGTTCCTACTCTGCTCACTATGATAAAATGCCTAAGTACGAAGTTTCATTCATTTTCGCTCTACCGTTTAGGCTCCAGAGCCAGTAACAGGCAGACAGACACAGACGGCATTGCAAAAACCACTTTTTCGGATTCAGCGACACCTAAAACGTATATTTCCGTAAAAATCTCGAGGTCGAATTTTTTCGCGATAATAATACTTTCTCGATACTTTGTATGAGAAAGTAACAAGTAATGGGTATAAAAATAAATTTTTATAAATAACTTTTATATTTTAACATTTATTATAATCGTAGCTTCAAATTTGGTGAAATTACCTGCATAAGTTACCTTTTACTGGTGGAGGCGGTGTTATATTCAATTAATCTGGATATCAAGGCTGAAGGCATTTCTTGTCGTATACAAATCAACGAAGCGCAACACGAGTAATATCAAAGGTAAATAATCGGTACTATTACACTATCATTATGGGTGTAAACGTGCTTTGATTGCTTTTAATACGAGAGAGGGGGAGAGAGGGGACAAAGGGAGGGAGGGTGAGAGAGGGAAATGACTTTCAATACAATTAATGTTTCTGATGCCAATTTGATATCCATAAATAGTTTGAACGATCGAATCTTTACTCCCGTTGATATTTCAATGGGCATTACGCTAGTAAGGTTTTAAAGGAGAAATATAAGACTCTGATTCCCATTAAAAGCTTACCCATATGAAAGCATTAAGTCTGTTGCCTAGGTAGCTGAAAAATTAGCACTTTTTTCCGATAAAAACTATAAATTTACACTAATTCTACTCGGATTGAAATTATGTCTTCAAAAATAAGAAACTACAATTTATATCCTATCCAATAGTTTGTCTCGAGTTCGTATCTTGACGGGAAATAATTTTAAAGTGCAAATATAAAAACCTCTACACCAATTTACGTTTTCTTATGGGCCAAAAATGGGGCAAAACGGGGCCAAAATAGCCTCTCAAAGTGGGAATTTCGAAGGTTTCGGATTTTTTACTTCGGCCGTGACCAAAAACCTATAATACTACCAAATTTCAAGTTTCTAGCACATCTGGAAGTGCCTCAATTTTGTATCCTGCCAAAGTGGTTACAAACCGCTATATATACATACATATATATATATATATATATATATATATATCGAGTGAGGTTAATATAAAAGTTATTAAAAAGTGGTCGAGTAGTTAAAGGGTGGAGAAGTCAGTACTTATAGGGCTGGATCTATTTCAGAAAAATGTAGCGGAGGCATTAAGGATCTCAGGTTACGTGAAATCATATCTGTATACCCCGAGAAACATTAACTACAGGTAAAGGGGCAAGAAAATTAAAGACAGGTGGTGTAAGTGGTAATTTTATTAGAGCTTGTCCACTAAATTCCAGCAAATTTAATGGTTTTTTGTGACGGCATGGGCAATAATCACAAAAAGCGTCTCTTACTTTCAGAAGTGCGTTTGCTGGTTGTCTCGTGGGAACGTAACCAAACGCTCATTTGAGCCGCGCAATAAAATAAATAATTTTCGTAGATATATTAAAACTGAGTAAGCGTTTCAATAGTTTTTTCTGGTTAGATATGGTAGCAAGATTTTCATCAATTTGACTGGACTGAATTTAAGATTACAAAGAGTAGCTGGAACTATATTTGAAGCCGAAAACAAAATGGAAGCGCGTATTAAAAAATTCAACTTATGATTACATTGCCATCGATATTGTTTTCTTGAAAAATCCGACCAAGATTTTACTGATGAATTTAAATAGAAAATGATTGAAAATAGACAAGCTCCGAAGAAGCGAGTATTTTTCCTTTCCCGATTCCTGTAAAAATCGGATCGGGGATCTATTCGTTTTACAGTTAGATGTAACCGCCGTCAAAGCTTAGGATCGTTCAATACCGTTTCCCGCAAAATATTTATTTTTTCTGTTTTTTTAAACGAGAAATAAAAATACAAAAATCGATTGAGTTTTGAACCAGATTTGATATTAAAACTTTCCACCATTTAGCCATAAATTTCATCTTTTTTCGGCCAAGGAATATCATCCTACGCATCATTATTTTGTAAGCTTGTTTTTATCTCGTTTTCGAGCTGTTTATATTTCATAAAATAAAAATTAAGTAAAATTCCTTACCTTATTTATCTTATAATAAATACGAGCGTTATGTATAGGGTACATAGGGGCTATTTGGGTCATGGGGCTATTTGGGTCAAAATAATATTTATCCATACTACTCCTTTACATAGCGAATCATGTTGAAAAAAATTTCGTGATTATGAGGAGGAACCTTGTTTTTGTTTATATATTCCAAAAATAAAACTCTTACACTAGTATTCGCACTTTCCCCGACCACCTTTTACTTGCAAGTTTGGATCAATGCCTCGAATTTCCCCTTGATATAAGAATAAGTGTTCACATTTTAAGTTTTGATTCATGTAATATGAGTCCGGTTGGCAACAAAGATTCAGTGGGCTCGGAGAGGAATACAGCTGACACCTACACAAAGTGGGAAGCATGTGGCATCACTTGACTTTGAGCTGATAGCGATAAAGTGTTTCTCTGAATTAGGGGGCTATTTGGGTCACCTAACTCGGGGCTATTAGCTGCAAGGGTATTTATCCTTATAATATATATCATACCTGATGAAAAGTACTTCCATCCGCATACTTTCAGCGGGAAAATTTACAATCACCTGCCTCAGAATCATGTTGTGAGTGAGCAAACTGAACTTCCATCATCTTCAGCAGCACTGGTCAATTTGGATCGGCTTTCTGAAGATGAGAATGCTGGACCATCACCGATAGCGACTAATGAAAAAAAAACTTGATTTCAAAGAAATTTTAACAACACCAAAAAAGAAGAACGTCAGAAAAAGAAGAAAGACGAACGTGCCTTGCCACTTGACATCGGACATAAACTTTGAAACTACTCGCAGTAAAGTGGAAAAACAGAAAACAGAAAACAAAAAAGCGACGGTCCTGCAAAAAAAACATCTTCTATTGAAGAAGATAGTGGTGACAACGATCTCGGTCGTTTAGAAGACAGTAATGACGAGAAAAATATCCCATGTGGTCTCTGCAAAGTGAGATATAGCGACGAAAAATCCGTTGGGAAAGGGGACTGGACACGGTGTAAATTATGTGGCACTTGGTATCATGAAATTTGCGTCGGTGCTGCAGGAAAGAAACTATTTTTTGTGGAAAATGTCTATAACACTTTACATTTGAATTTTACTGAGTTATTGCGAATTTAGGTTGAAAATTGAGGGTGAAGATGTAGTGAACCAAATAACCCCAACGTTGGCCCAAATTACCCTGATTTTTTTTTCTATTTTTGCACGGACAGTGAATTTACGTTTTTTCATAGAGGTTATTGTTTCAAAATGAATAAATCATACTGTGTTAAAAAGTAGAAGAGTAGTTAAAGTGATCGAATGTATAAAAATTTCTTCTGAAATAACTTGATGCATTTTTAAAATATTTAAAAAAAGCTTACAAAATTTTCACGATCGAAAGCTTCATCTTCTCAGTAAACCTTCGCAAAACCGAGAATTCACGCCGGAAAATGCTTTCCTCGGTTTATTGTCTGGGAATCGCTACTGCAATTTCTTGCACATTTTATCCCTTCAACCGAATCGAATACACTCCTTAAAAGGAACATCACAGAACGAAATAAAAAAGACCACTTTTCTCCCCGTTCCCGTCTCTTTGGCCGATTCTTTAAAAACTTCCAGTTCACGTACTTCCACACTCAATTTGTCTCCAGCGCCACGCACTTGTCATCGGAAAAAAGATGAACCAATACGTGACTGCAGTCCTTTCGCACATTCGAACTACTGAACAGGGAGTTACCGATGCATCGCTTTTTACCACCTCAAACACTCGACTCAAAATGGACAGGACGTCTACTTCTCTATCCTATTCCTCCCTTCATATCCCTCTCTCTCTCTCTTTTTTCCACCTTCTCATGACCATTTATATCCGAGGCACAAAAAAAACAAACGGACGTCCATTTTAAGAAATGTGCAGAGAGGAACGAAGCTCATCCCTCGGTGGAAGAACTGCCCGGACCGGTCTCTTTATGCAAAAAAACAAAGATAGGTCATAGAAATAGAGAAGAACGAACTTTCATACGCCTCTTTCCCTTTCTTAATCTCCGATCTCCTTCTTACCCCAGCTCCTTTTTTATCGCCTCCGATGAAGACGTCTTCGATGCGTCAATCCTTTGCTCCACCGTAAGTCCGGTTTGATTCACCGCATATCTACTCTACCCACCACCCACACTCGCTCCTAGCCCACTTAAAACCTACGTAAATCAGTGCTCGATATTCAAACCATGCGAACACCTTAAATATACCACCACAATAATAACACCGCGACGTAATGACGCGGCTAAAATTATAAAAACATTCGCGAAAATTCTGCCGCAAACCACTCCAAAAATCCTCTAAACCCGATTGAAATAAAAGCCTGGCACCGTTTAAAATCCTATAGAATATGGACGCGGGTGGGTGAAAAACGCCGAGAGGAAGGGTGGGTTAGTTAGAAAGCCCCTTTAGAGCGGGAACAGGTTTCGGTATGGTAATTCAACCGGGAATATCTGCTCTCTTCTACCTCTGAGGAAGTTTGCTTCTGCAGATTACATCCCCGACTCCTGCCTACATCCTGGGTTCGAACGGGAGATAGCACTCGTGCTTGTGTGTGTGTGCGTGGAGGGTGGTTTTTTTATCACTGAAGTAACTCGCCGCTTCACCCTAAAGGGAATTGAAATATTGATGATCCCAGGGAACTAATTTCCCTAGATAGAGGGAGAGGGGTGTTTGAAGGGGCTGTTAAATTGCTGTTCGAAGGATCTGATAATGCGTCCGACGAGCGCGCGCGTTTTCATCGAGGCGAGTGCGTTTTATCTTTTTTCTCAACGGCTGAGTTGGTTATGAGATAGCTCACCGGATGCTGTAGAAACCTTCTGCAGAGTTTCACGGCACGACAAAGCAAACACTTTCATTCCAAATTTTAGAATTTTTTCTTTAAAAATGAGTTTCAATTTTCAATATCTTCTATATTATACAAATAATAGAGAAGGTTTAGGTTTAAGAGAAGCAACGAGTAAAAATGTCTGCACGCTATCCTTTCTCTATTGTAGCGCATGATAATGTGATAAAGCGTCTCTGTTTATTTTGATTTCGTTCAATCACGACCGGCAAATCGATTAATTTTTTAACATCATTAGCTCTTTCGTGTTTGTTTTTCGATTTATTTCACGAGCGCCAATCTCAACTGCTACGATGGAGAGACGCTCTAATTATGTGCACGTCACATACCTTATATACTAGAGGGAGTATATATTTCCCGGTAACGTAGAAGAGATACATTTCAATTGAATCAACACCTGTACAAAAACTCTTAATAGAAAATTAACGTCTTAACCATTGATTAAGCCCATATTAACGTGTGGTTAAGATGATTAATGCAGCAAAAACATTTTAGCCGTGAGCTTAATCTACTGATAAATTATGACGCGTTTTAAATACCATCTCCATTCCTTTTTGAAGTCTCATTCGCGGTGGACAACTATCTCCTTTCTATCTCCGTGGCTTCTAGCTACATACGCAATATTGTATGCTTTGACAGCTTGAAAATTAGCTTTGTATTCACCTATGGTAAATATTAATTGATTAGGAGTCTCCTGAAGGATCTAACTTTGGACTCATGGACGCGCACACAAAGTTTCAAACTATATATGGCATTGACTTTTTTTTAAATGCACGCCTGGTATATTATTAAACTTTAAAGTGTTCTAAAAATTTTATAGTACCATTATTTTGCCTCAAACGGCCAAAATGTGACGAAATACCGTTCCCCGTATAAAATTCACGGTAACACATCGCCGAAGTAGAATCTAACATATATACCCTAGATCTTTGTAGATCATTCAAAAAAACAAATCGAGCGAAACTTTTCCCGAGAAAAGTGACATCTCAACCCGTTCGATCGAAGACTATCCGAAAAAATCGCATCTATAAATAACCCTGGTTACGCAAATATGGTTGCGTTTCGTTGAGCGCGAATATAAAATTTTGACGATCCAATAATCTTACTCAAGGTGAGTCTCACGTCATTCATACCATTACTTTTCAAATATACATCTCCAACTATGCGCGTTGTCCGACCTGACAGGTTAAAATCTATCTATTTTTTTTAAAATGATAAATTACGACCTTAAATTACCCGTTTTTGTCGGCCGTTTAAAGCCGTGAAATCTTCCGTCTAAATAAAAACCGCTCCTCCAATCCACTCGATTGATAACTCCGGACTTAAACGACCATTTCCCAGGCATAGCCTTTCATATAAAGGCCCCATTAATCATATATGCGACATCGGTCTCATTGCCAAACAATGCGCGATGAAATCTCTCTCTCGAGAGAGAGAGATAGAAAGCGAAGATCGTTACGCAACAATATCCTATGCCCCATTATCGTGACAGCCACAAATCATCGAGTACTCCACAGCAATGTCCATGAACATTTAACTAATCCCTATCCTCCGCATAATGACTCTTATTCCCGGATAGCTCACGGTTGCATATAAATAATCACGCTCCCCAAAAAAATTATACTCTAGCTGGTCATACTACACGATGGAATTTCTTTCCCCACATCTCTCCATCTTTCTCTCTCCCTCTCTCTCTTCACTCCCCCTCTATTTCTCCCTCATCCTCCTTTCCTTCCCTCATCGAAACATTTTTTCTAGAGGCCCCGGAGTGCTTCGGAGTAGTATCCTTCACCGCACCGTTCGTACCGCCAACTTCCCTACACTAAGACAATCTTTCCTTCCTCGTGTCCCATCCTGAGCAACTTTAACCTCCTCTCCCTATCTTTCTCTAGTCCCACACACACACACACACACACAAACACTTCCTTTTACCTCAGACTCCTATCTCTCCACCGGGCAGTAAATCTCATGCTCCCTCCTATTGGAAACCGCTGGACTTGACAACCTGTCTCCGTTCCTGTACAAGTATCTCGAGAACGAAAAAAGAGAAAGAAAGACAATGAGGGAACAAGTAGAGCCCTTTTACGATTTTTTCCCTCTCTTCTACATCATATCCTTTCTTCTAAAGACCTCCAAAGAAAGGCGGAGGAGGATCCTGGCACGACTCACGTGCTCGATCCTCATCACCTACTTGGGGATAAACGCGCCACACAACAGCGACGGAAAAAAGGTTTTTAACCAAAAAAAGGCCGATTTGCCGAGCAGCTGAAATGATGTCATCAAAATCCCATACTTGTCTAACTACCACCTTCCCAGCATCGGAGAAAACGAACGCCACCGAGAGTTTTTTTTTTTCCTTTTTGAATCCCCAGACCTAAGAAGTCGTTAGTATGCAGTGCCTTTCCTTTCACGAGCCGAGGATTATTTAGGAGCTGCGATAGACTTATATGGAATTAACGAGCGATCTCTGTAAATGAGGCTGATTGCTGAATGATATTTACTCATTGTCAGTGGCGCGAAATGTCGGCGATGTCTTGACAACCCTCCCGCCTCAAACGGTATGAAATCTGTTTCCATTCGTATGTGTTTTGTTGCAACATTGTGTGGGTGTAATTTATGATTTTCCTTCCTCTCTCGTGCTCTCTCAAAAAGAAAAAATTTATTTAATCGTTGAAGTCGACGATTTTGCTAATTAATCCACGATGAAAGAAAAGGAAAATAACGTAAAGATGACTTCATTAGGGGGGCACTGCACATAAACAGAATAGCTTAAAATTTTTACTATTCTTTTAGTTTTAAAAAGAATGTGCGAACACACCCTCCCATTTCATATTTTAAATATTTAATCATTTTCCAATTTACATTACATTACTTAAAAAGCATAGCAATACTAAAAATTTGTGGTCTCGAAAAAAGTTTGCTTCACGCAACTTAAAACATTGACAAAAATCAACTCAAACGTCAATATTTCCTATTAAAATTTCCACAATACTTCCAAAGGATAATGGAGCTTTTCATTTCACTTTTGTTTTTCTTTATTATAATTTAAAATCAGCATCATAATATTTTACAGAGGTGTGACGTGAGCTCATTCTTCCGGGAAGATTACCTAGCGCTAAAGGTCAAAAGAGAAGACGCGAAAAAGCAATATTTACGCCGAGACCCAAATACTTTGTGATGGAGTAATAATTGGGTGGCAGAAACGCAATCCATTCATAAAGGCGTAATTTACAGCTAGTCAAAAAATGATTTACGCGTGACTGTAATGGATGGTCATCGCAAGGAAGAAAATACGGACTTAGGCACGTTTGTAGCATGTCAGGAGAAGAAGAACATGGATGAACTGAATGGAAAAATTCCAACCAAAAATTTATAACATGGAGTGATTTTTTCCCCCAAGCTTCTCTACGTTGCGTTAACACATCTGGTGAGGCGGTCTTAGTTACACTTTTGACGGTGCAAATCGCGTTTACCGAAAAAAATCTGAATAAAGGACAGCGAGAAAATGAAGATTCATCTAATTTCATTTCTTAATCATCTTCATCTACACAATCCTCTAAGCAGGGGCGGACTGGGAGCAAAAATCGGCCCGTGCAAACACTCGGATTCGGTCCACCTAACAACTAAAATAATGTTGCGGCCCCCTAGGAGGCCGCGGCCCATAGTTTGAGAAACACTACTTTAGAATATGGAAAAGCAACAGCTCCTGGCCGAGGCAGCAACCACTCAGGCAGCCCCGGCCCAGGAGCAGCATAGACCCACCGGGACTTCGCCCGGTGTCCCGGTGGCCCAATCCGCCCCTGCCTCCTAAATTCCCTCCAAGTAGAGTTCGTTAGTAAAACAATTTTCTATAACCATTTCGATAGTGCAAACAAAATTTATAAATTTGAAGAAAACAAGAAACTATGTCTGACAGATAGAAGATAGAAGCAGGTTAACGTGAAAAAGGGACAAAATGTACAGAAAGTAAAAAACACTTATAAAGAGAATTCCAAGAGCAAAGGTCTAGGATATAAAGGGTGAAGATATTGAGCTGAATAGACGTTATAGATTATTCTTATTCTATTGCAGCGATATCCTAACTTTTCGGTTCGAGGGACACATAACTCATTTCTACGTCCGCCGCGGGCCACAAGGTCCACTTACGCCCTCTTCGCGGGCAACACCCAGTCGAAAGCAGAGTTGAAAAAGAATTTGTGTGTTAAAGAGTTTATTTGTGGGTCAGTATTATCTGATTTATTTTAAATGTATTCCTTTATTATGGGAATAGATGGGTAAAGACTACATTTAGTGTTTTTACAATTATCTATTTTCATTTTGCCCTAAATTTTTAATCTCATGGCGGGCGGGATGTGGCTCGCGGGCCCGTATCTACAGAAAAGTGAAACGGGATGGGTAGTGAAGGACTATATCAACAATAAAAGAAAAAATGTTAAACTTTGAACTGACGCAGGCGATATAAAAATAGAAAGATCCTATTGAAGAATTATATGGAAAATGCTTTACGAAATATAAATTGGAAAAGACGTTAAGAGTAAATAAAATCCAATTGAATTTTTTGAAGAGAAAGGAAAAGAGAGGAAGGATTTTACTAAATTTACTTTAATGCCTATGAGCCACAAGAATGGCATAATTGAGTGACGAGATAATAGGGCATAATTCCACATGTTGCCGTATACTCCAGATCATGAACAAAATAGCAGAATCTAAAGATATATATACATATATCAGCGATCTCCAACCAGTCGATCGCGATCGACCGGTCGATCTTTGGCCCTTTTGAAGTCGACCGCTGAATCTTGTCTCAGCGCTATTACTTTTTATTGAATCAAGTGAGAAATGTTGAGCCAATATAGATTTTGAACTTGCAATTGGAAATTTTTTTTTATCGAACTATGCAGGTGATTTTATAATCGTTCAAAAACTAAGAAAAGTGGGATGCATAAATAAAACTATACAGATATCTCTCGATATCAGTTCTCGCAGAGAGAGACGAGCGTATCGGTGTTTATCTACCCTGAATATGCTTAAGTGTAGTTCGATACGTGGTGTTCCAATCGCGAATTATTGCAAAAGGCAAATTTTTTAGGCTAACTGCGACTTTATGTGTAACTTGATTAACAAATTCAATTTATGTTTTGGTTGATTTATTCCGTCTTTGTATTTATTTAATAGTCGTTTTCTTCAACTTCTAATAGCTTAAAACTTAATAATACATTGAATTATCCTGGTGGATAAAATTTTAATCAATTTTATTTGTACAGAACGAAAAATCGAATAAAACTTTATTCGGGTTTGTTTAATTCGAATAAAAAGTTGTTTACGATTAAATTTGATTGAGGTGTTAAGCAGAATATTTCATGTTATGACGTTGGTTGCGATGTCTCAAAGTTGGGGAGAAATTTGCGAGTATCACCCCGTGCTCAACAGTATTTCACGTATCAAGGCTCACTCCGCTTGGTCGATCCTCGGTAAATTTACAAATGAATAGTAGTAGTACTGAAAGGTTGGAGACCCCTGATATACGAGTAAATCTAAAAGAAAATTTGAAAATAGTGTGGATATTTTTGCTTTGTGGATTTAGGAAAAAGCTTTACCGAGTTTCATTGCCTAGATTAATCAAAATGGTAAGAAAAATAGAAATAAACCATTAAGATATGCATTCAATTACATTTTAATTATTAATCAGATTATAGCGATAGCGGATGGAGAATAAGACTGGATCACACCAGGGAGATGAGATCGATCACTATAATCCAGTTAATATGAACAAATGGTAAAAAAAATATATGGGAAGATGCAGCTGAAGTGATAAAAGTAAAAGTTAACTTATGTATATTCAGTTTAAAGTATTTGCTAATAATGTCTAAAGGTTCAAGCCAAATTAAAACCTATAATCTTTCCCGAAGACAGTTGTGAAACTTTTTTATGTAAACGCATGTTCGTATTAATGTCATATTTCGTAAGAGGACTTTACTGAATAAAACAACGAGTTAGTCAAAGAAATTAAATAAACATCAACGAAACCATTACCTACACCTACCTACCATAAGCGGCGAAGACGTTTAAGCTCGTTCCATTACCCTACTTTATCAAGGGTAACGTACGTCAAAGTTACGCGACGCTTTTCATCGCCGATATCTCTCGATGCATTTGCTACCAGATTACGAAAACCCCCGCATCGGAACTCACATCCGCGATTATAACGAATTCCGAATTACTTTCTCCGATCAAGGATTCGCCTAACAGAGACACATTCCTCGAACATATTTCGCAAACAGTAATTCGATCTCCGTTCACACGAAGCATCTCTTAAGAGGCGCATTCCTGCGATCCGTTCCCATCACGCACCAACATCTTATGCCCCGATGTAGTTGTTCACGAGAACTTTCTTTTTTTTTTTTTGACTCGTACCTCGAATGCGGGGAACTCTGTAAACAAATGACAGGACGGGAAAAGAGAACTTGTGCCAATTAAAACGAGTTGATATATATATATGCTTTCGCGCGGAAGAGCAATGCGTTTCGAAAAAAATCTTTCGCAATTCCATTAAGCAGCCGAGTCAGTCGGCTTGCAAATGACTGCGAGAGAGAGCGAAGGAAAGGAGTAGGAGTAGAAGGAGATGAGGGATGATAGGGAAGGAGTGGACAGTTCGAAAGAAAGGGTCAACACGTATGTATTCCGAGGGAATTCACGTGACTAGGAGTGGGATTGCGCATTTATAGACAAAGAGTTAAGATAACGGATAGAGCGAGTGAGATTGCGAAGAAGATTGAGCGTTCGTTCGTGATCTCTCTTGTTCCTGTATGAAAAAAATGGCTAACGGGAATTTTATAACCTTGGAAAGATCTATAACATACAGTTTTACATCACGATCGTCCTATCGTAGACAACGAAATCGCTACTTCCGTCCATTTATCTAAAGCTTGCTCTCGACCTCCCTCTTCCTCGCTTCTAAACCCCCCCCCCCCCCCCCCCTCTCACCTCTCACCTCTGCATAACCTCAGCATTACGAGCGTTGATTTCTTCGGATGAGTACACAGCGAATTATTTTTTTCCCGAATCGCGCATAACAAAATTCGAACTATGAAACCAATAAAAGTGTATGGCAGAATATCTAATTCATCATTCTGGTTGCCCAATTGATGTTTCACCTTGTCGTCCTAGAATTCAAAAGGGAAACCCAACACCTCGAATAATTTACTCAAAATGGGCCACAAAAAATGGGCATTCATACAAAATACCCATTAAGCTCGAACAAAATTTGAAACCGCGAAAATCTTGTGGACAAACGGAAAAAAGAAAATCCACTTTACGATTTTCCTTGATGAAATTAAGAGGATCATCATGTTATTCTAATAAAATTAGTGTAAATTATAATGTTATTCTTTATTATACATAGTAATGCCTTCGTCAGTTGATTATAACCGACATTTTAAGGCACACACAGAAACAAATCGTTTTGCGCAAAGGGAAATTAAAAAAAATATTTAACACAACTAAATTCTTTCAGAGAGGTGGCGCTCAAGCTAATTATCATCACGCCTGAATCCGGGCACCTTTGAATTGGCTGTTTTCAGTGCATCTATAGTCTAAGAGCATAATCAAAAACAATAAAAGTACCGATTTTGGCTTGGAAGATACTTTGGATTGTAATAGTTTCTTCTACAAGTGATAAAATAAATAAATAACAGAGCAATGATGGATAAAACATCGAACTAAGGGAACGTTCACCGAGGCTTTGTGAAAATTTCTCTTCTTCAGCATATAGAAGTTATTATTTGTTGCTTCGGATTCTCGTACGCCAAGTATGTCTGGTAATTTCCAGCAAATTATACGTAGCTCTACACAAATTGCCTAGGATTCACTTAAATCCTATCTTGAGCACACTTTGCATGAAAATTACCATTTCTTTAAAATGCTTTCGTATATATTACCCACTACACTAACAGAACTGATGGTAACTCATGTGAATAATTTGTTTTCTTTTATTCACCTTGGAACATTAACCAATAAACATATCAGGATAATGATAAATATACATTTGAAAAAATATTTTTTATAAAATCTCAACAAACCTAATGTATTATTTCAAAACTTATAATTGTCGCGAAGCTTTTCAACTAGAGACATTAAAATGCGCATTCGATGGGTAAGACTTGTTATTCATTACTTCCTAATGTAAATTAAAAATATAATTACAAAGTATCTGTTATCATGACGCAATTTTAGCTATGTTAGGCGGGGACTGAAGAATTACTCGTCTAACTATCGTAATATTTCCGACTTAAAGATACCTGTCACGAGACATGTGCATGAATAGAAAATATGAATTGTGGGAATGACGTTATTATAATGCAATTGGCCTCTTCTTTAAGTTACATAATTCTAAGCATATTTTTATCTGATCTCAACAACACCAGGAAGAGCATATCCCTACCCTTAATTTTCATGGTCTAAACACTATAATTATTTCATGGAAGTGGGCTTCTCTTGTATGTCTCAAAATTTTTTATATACTAGTATAAGTGCACGTCAAAAATGATGGGGATGATCGACTATTATGAAATAAAATTGAGACAGTCTTCTTTGACCTGAAATCATACCTCCTGCTGAGAGGGTTGCCTTCGATCCGAGCGAAGGTTCGAAACACTCGCCGCGAGTATCTATTGTGCTTCAAAAGCTGACCTTAGCCCCCTCTTGTCAGGTATATTTCTGTTTTTCAGAGCGTGACAGAGGGAGTGACAAAAGTACAAAGGGACAGAATAAGGCTTTTATATATTACCGATACATTGAAACGTTTTTTTATTATATCATAAAGCTATCCTGAAAATGTCATCAAATTTTATTCAGTCGTTTGCGAGATATTAAGCTTCAAAAAGCATTACATGACAAAGGGACAAAAGGACAAAGAAGCAAAGTAACTCTTTTATATGTTTATGATAGTTTCTGGATTCACTTTTTCGAATTTGACTCCATTAAAAAATTGTTAATTCAACACGCGGTGTCCCAAATTTAAAATAATATTCGATAAAATGCAAAATTAAACGTTTCTTAGTATTTCACCGCACCAGTCTCACTGTTTCATGAAACGAAAATGTAACACATATGGATTTAAACTTGCAAAACTTCACTACCTATTGACAAACCAATTTTTAATACAGTGGAAATTAAACTCCATACACGATAACATTCTGGTTGTCGGCAAAACGTTTCCATCTCTACAGACCCTCAAAGTTATTGAAAATCTATGTGCTAACAAATTGAACGCTAACACATTTGGCACACTTTACATCGTAAACATCCTTCTAATTACCAAAACACGCACAGTCATTCTATAACGCATAAACTCGCAAACAAAAAAGCTCCTGCTGTTTAAAATGTTTGTCGACTCTTGCTTGCACGTTGCCATAATATGCAAACTGATGGAATCAGAGTTGGTCAATACTTGAGCGCATAGAACGCCAACGTTCTTCGCTGTTTTATTATTACGATTGCCTGCGCTTAAATTTGCAAACTCTTAAAAAATTACCATACAGCAAGACCTGAACTCGTAAATATACCAAAGTAATCTCCACGGCAGCAGCGATTGATCCACATAAATAAGATAAGAAATTGCAAGGGTTCTCGCAGAATATTTCTCGTTTTCCGCAAAATGAAGGCCTCTATCCGGAATTTCCAAATTTTTAGGAATCTTAAGTCTTCGTATTTCAACTTTTGTGTATCATATGGCCTTGTAACAGCAATAACAATAATCATCGTTAAGATAATAGCCTGCATGTTACGTTAAAATTTATGGAAAAGTTAGGATATTCAATCGAAGATTTTAACAACGTTGATATTCGATGCTCATAGCAGTTTTCGGTAACAGCTGTGTCTGAAACGTGATATAACCGATGTTTTTTATATATAAGTTTAAGTGCACTAAAAGGCAGAAAATAAGACAATAATTACTGTTTTCGTGTAAAAAGTTATGCAACTTTTCAACTAAATATGACTGTACAGTGATCTCTTATGTACTCGTTGGTAATTGATATAATATGAGGAGAAAACGAAATATTCATAACATGATCCCCCCAACTTTTACACGAAAATTGTAATTATTTTCTTACTTTTTGTTTTTTAGTGCACTTAAACTTATATAAACGTTACAAGGCTAAAAAAATTTTTATATGATTTTATTTAAGATCCTATCTCAGCTAGTTTTTTTTAGTTTCTCTCGCGCATTTTAATATATATATCTATAAAATGCGAAATTGTGTTTGCGACATCTTACAAGCATTACCCAGTAGGACTCGCACCAAAAAGCCACATAAAATAACGGACATGATGATCAACTTGAGTGCTGTTAAATTATTGGAGGAATTGGACTTTCCACAACCTGATAAGTTCAATATTTTATTCGGAAAAATGCTCGCTAAAACACCATATATCGTGAATTTAGCACGTGCGGTTTGCGTCTCGGTAACGCGTGTTATGACCCTGTTTCTTTAAGTTACACGTAACTAGGTAGCTCGTATTTGCTCGTGAAGTCCTCAAACTACTGAAAGCATGTGAAAATGGAAACTTCCAACAAAAATGAGGGCGTTGTTGCAATGTCAGTATTTCAGGCATTTTATTACCAACGATAAATGTTAAATAAATTTAGGTTTATACCCGTACTCCACATACCTGGATATGTTTTTCAACTTGATATAAGATAGATTTTCAGCTTCTGAATTTTTTAATAAATAAATATCAAGAGAAACTAAAACTGAAATCCGCGCTTAAATTTAACTTGCCAGGCAATTTTAAAAAAAAACGTCGATTTTTAATTGAAGAAAAGGCTCAAAGTTGCGAGAAATCATTTTTCTCAAAGTATAATTTAACTAAAGCAGAAAATGCGGATAGTCAAATAATTGTTAGCACAATAGCAGCTTGCTTGGAGACAAATATTCCTTTATCTACTTCTACAATAATATATTCTGAAGGGTGTGTTTGTGTGTTTGTTCATGGAATTCCTCCTAAATGATAAAAGCTAGAATAACAAAATTTGGTACGATACTTCCTTACATCCTAACTTAGTGAATGGTCAAGGTTTGGTCAACCGGGATTAAACAGTGCTGCCAATATAGGGGATTAACATTTTTCCATAAGATAACACGTATGAATCCATTTCTTGACTTGCAACGTATTCTTCCTTCAAACATAAAAATACGTAAATATGGACCGATTTTTTTCGTTTTCGCTTTATTCGACGAATAAAACTCTATACTATCTTATTCCTGTGAAGTTTACATGTTACACAGTTGAAGTTTTCAGAAATACGCTTTTTGATTCAAAATTTTATGGATTTTTCGTACTCTTTCTGGGCGTTGCCAAGGCGGCCGTCATTGTTACCTCCGATTCAGTTAGCTTCAATGAAGCTTACAAATAGACGAAAGTTTAGCGTTATTCGATTCGCACTTTTGTTTAAGCAACGAAACGATCGATGTTTATGGATAGCAACGTAAATAGATACTGATTATTATTCAGGAAGCGTTTATTCATGAAAGTAATTGAACCTTCTTTCGTCTATTGAATACTGGAATCTTACATTTTTTGTAAATAAAATCATTATATTCTACATTATAATGTTTATTAACGTAGATAAGTTCACGTTTCTGGTGTACATTTACCGAAGTCAGTGTTCAATCATGGACAACTGTATGTTGATTTTTCACGGGTGTCTTGCTTACAAGACATAAAAGTAAATATTTCAACGAGGCACAATTACACAAGAAATGAAGCTGGATTTGGCGAAAGTAATATGATAGGAAATAAAATTATCGTTATATTTGAATGCAATAGGCTCGGAAACGGATTGTTACAAGCAAATATGATTAATTGTTAAGAAAAGCTAATTGTAATTTAAAAAGTATCTACTATATACTATTTTAAAGAGTTTGTATGTTGTGCTGTAGTAGCTTCACTAAATCCGTTGAAATTCAACGGGAAATTCTGCTAGTTTTAAATATTTCCTGAGGAACGTAAATCTGCCATGGGTGTTGAAAGATAGGACTTCAAATACGTGTTATAAATGAAACACTGTTCAAGATTTTGTAAAATATTGAAAACAAAAGATAAATTTCCGTTCCTCCAAGCCCTTCATAAGAGTTCAGATTGTTACACTTTTGCAAGCATGTAACAATTCTTCGGTACTAAAACAAAATAAAGATTCTTATAAATAGGAATGCAAAAATTATTGTTATATATTCAACTAATTGCAACAGGCATAGGTACGATATGTATGCTATGAAGTTGTTATACTTAAGCTCAAAGAAATGGAAAAACTCCTTCCAGATCATACATACATTTAAACAAGTTAGAAAAGTGTGCACTTGGAATATCACAAATATTCGTTTTTCGTGCGATGGAATATTCGAAACCAAACTATATAGGTACTACTTTGAGCGAACGCACACCATAAAACGGCGAAACACCACGGTTCGATTATGTCTCTGTCTGCTAAAAATATCTTCCCTGCACTAATTTGGCGCATTAATATAAGTTTTTAATTAATTTTAGTATACTAATTAAATACTGCAAAACGATATATCAGAAATTATGCCAGGGAAATGCTAACGAGGTAACAGCAAGCAGGGCGGCTGCCCTGGAAGCCAAAAGTTTTGGGAGCGCTTTCACTACTATCAACATTTTACTTCCAAAAAGCGTTGGCTTCCAATTATGTAAAAATCAATTTTAGCTCTAATTTTGGAAAAATTCCAAATTCAAAAGAAAATTATCTAGTTCGCTTTACGGCTTACATCAAATTGGTTAACGAATAGCCATAAAAATGTTTGAAAAACCACATGCGCATTTCGGCTTCATAGCCGCCGTCATCAGTACTACCACTTAAAGGTAGACTGATGACGAAGGCTTTGTAGCTAAAATTCTCATACCTATGTTCTTCCCAAATATTCTATGATGTTTGCCAACTATATAAATCCCAATTTATGCCTTATAACACGGAAACCATACTCTGCTTAAGATCACCTTTAAATCGGTTAAAGATAGCAAATACGTACGTTTAAAATTCGTCTTACGTTCTCGGTTCCATTCTTAAAGCAAAAGACGCTGAAAATAAAACGCATCTCGGACTATTTTTCCACGTTTAACAAAACTGCCATACCCCGAACGCTCTTCTCTGTATCCTCGTTCCTTTTCACCACTAACTCCCATTTCCCTCTCATTAGTCCAGGGGTCCCAAACTGCAAATGATTAATTTTGAAGTGAAAGTCGAGTTGCATGTGAAAATTGCAATATATACGGCGAGCCGCAAGTCATACTAATACTTGATTAGACTTAAAAGCATCCGGTTCCACATGGCAAATTTTAATTAAGAACAAATCATAAAATTCCCAATTATTAAACACCGTTGCGTTGTTTCGTATCTCCATTGCTGCATCATCCACTCTTTCTCTTCCTCCTACTAACAATAAGAGCAAAACCAAAGTAATGAGAGGGCCGAACATTTTGAAATGGTGGACCAGGTGTTCGAGACCCATGCTTTATGCAATTCTCACACCACAGGTTCTCTGGGAAGCGGTCACGAGCGTTCCTCCGGACGATTCCCGATGGCAACCGACAAAAGAACGGACTATTCCGTACGCTACTGGCGATCGGAAAGGTGAGGAGGACGAGAGAGAGAGAGACGTGGGCGGATGGACAGACGGATAGACGGCCGTCATTTCTCTTGATTCCACCGCCCACTGACTTCGAGCAAGAGCTCCCGCGAAGGAAGCAACGACGAAGGTGGGAGACCATTTTGAAGAAAAATAAATGACTGCGGGAAGTGAAGAAGGGGGTTTAGTGGAGAGAGGTGTAGGGGAGGAATCCTCGTGTTACGATAGAAACGCGACAGGAGACCATCGCAAGCGTTCCGGCAATCAAAGACGAGGAACTATTTTACTGGCCGTATTAAATTTCATTCTTAGCTCTGCCACAAACTTTCAAGCGTTGAAATTTCTTTGCCGATACGATAACTTTTGCATCTGTTTTAAAACCCAAATTTTATTCTCTTTCGGTTACTGCCGCCAATGCGAAAGAAATGTATTATGCTATGATTCCTCGGCCAATGTTTCTCAGAATGTTTTCAAAATAAATTCGTGCGAATTTAAACCTTCGAATTTATATACTAACAAGTAGAGTGAAATCCATAAATATGAATAAAATTAGGGCGTTTTTATTTTCTGAACCGTTCCTTATACGCCACTACAAATGTTTCACAACTCAGAACTTTTCAAGAATAAGTGGCATTAATGTGGAAATGTACGCTCAAAATTTCAGATTTTCATCTTTTAGGAGATATTTAAAAAATATTAATTGGCCCCTATCTCCTCACCCTATATATTTTTCAACCCTCAAATCTACAGTAATCTACTCATCAATTTTCAGCTCTCTAACGTTTACGGTTTCATTAAAATTTCAATTTAGGGAGTTGCAGATGCCAAAGTAAAAGTATTTTAAGAGCATTTTTTTAAACGCGCTAAAATAATGATAACTAAAATAAATGTCACGCTAACAAGATCTCACGAGGGAAATGTTGAGATTTAATGATAAAATAGGTTACATGGAAACATGATAATATTTTGTAAAAAGAATAAATTTAAAATTAAAAAATAAGTAAGTTTAATAATATAAAATCTGACTTATCAAATTTCATTATTATCAGTCTGCTTCACATATTTTTCGTGAATTAGCTTATCAAATCGCAGATATTATGTAAGTATTGTCAATACATTACAGAAACGATGATATATTTTTATAAAGTTTCAAGTGAAAACATGAATGCAAAATAATCGCTTATACATTAAAGATAAAATATTCATTGCCTGCGACAGTATGAAGATTTGCAATATTCGTTAAATATAACACTGAAACGTTTCAATTCACGCGAGAAGAGCATTGAGAAGAACATAAAAACAAAAACCTATTAATCAGCGCATATGAGAGTCTATAAATTGTGAAATAGTTGATGAAAGACGCGAGGAAGAAAACATCCTTGTAGTTCTGTGGGGATTAGTTCCAAGCAGCTTTCGTAGGCCGCAGGTTTACAAATGATCAGAAGAAGAAACAAGCCGTCCATTTGCCCGAGAGGATGTTACCCGCCCGTTAAGATTCGCAACGAATAATTGCATGCAATTCAGCGAGAGATATATTCGCTCTTTCATTTGATGTCATTTATTTACGTTGTCTTCCGCTGAGATAGTGAAATCTTTAATTTAACCTGCATGTAATCCAACCAACCCGATCTGAGAAACTGTGTAAGCAACTCAAGCAACACGAAATCAACCACAGGCCTCTTTAATTACAATTCAAGAGAGAGAGAGAGAAATTCGAAATATTCCTATAAAATATTTTGCAATTCTACAAGAACACAAAAGGTGCAACCTCGTACGATAGGGTTGTGAAAATTAGTTTCACTTAACTAAACAATTTATTTCGTCGGGTCAAAAATTGATCAGGGTTAATCTTCTTGTGATGGAATCCTGTCAATAACTTTGGGGTTTATTAGCATTTATATTGTGGAGTTTTTCCACACCCTCGGGACTTTTTCCATAATCCCGAGGGACTTTGTAGATCGCCGCACCACGGTATTCTGGACTAAGCCCGGCAAGAGAGACCAAGGTCGAACTAATCACCTCTCCGCCGCGGACTTTTCTGGACGTCTGAATATATACGCCGAAAAGTGTGTCTTCCCTTCATTCCCCTTCCAGTTCAACGAATTTGAAGTCTAGAACTGCACATCCAGAAACTCCGATTTGAATGTTCACCAATCACGACTCGCCTCCTGGAAATTCCTGAGTGACCTGTTATACCCTCCCCTCTCCCCCTGGAACTCTGTCGAAGCAGTGAGGGGGCCCTAGCTTTCTCTCATTCTCTTCCCAACCGCAGCAGCTGAAGTGACCTGACCCGTCCTGGTCTAACCCTCACTACATCAGCTGAGCTAACATCGCCTGAACTCTCTATTAGTGAAGTCCACGGTGCACAAACCACACAGTAATTCTGGTGAATTATAAGTGTGAGAATTATCTGTTTTTTCAAGGGTTAATAAATTATTAACTATTAACCAAACGTTAATTATCTTGTACGTTGTCATCTACGTCGCATACCCAATTGGTATCGCTTCAATATTTGAAAAAGTTGATGAATGCTTAAATGCATTGCTTTCGCTCGTGTGCTTTCCAAGTGCGCCCTTGTTCCTTACGAAATACGCAAATTTATTTTACCCTTTGAAAATTTCCACCATCGGCCTAAGTAAAAAGAAAACTTCACCGATCATTGTTTTTCTCGCATTAACTACCACGTAGACGCCGATAAAGCGGTTCGGTCCAACATGCACGTGATGCCCTGACTGACTCTTACATCACCGAGAAGAGTGACGGGGGAGACGCGAGCGAAACATTGTTGCAACGAGGAAGAAGAAAAAAAAAAGAACGCAAAGAGAGAACGAGGAATGTTTGACAAGCAAAGTTTTTTCGTGTTTCTGCACTTTCCAATATGTACATCATCGCAAGTGTGACTCGGCGATAACGGGCTTTGATAAATGAAATGAATGCACGACACGGCGACCTCGCCAGAGGCGGAATGCGAACTCGTGACCTCGCGGTAGAGGAACTGTCCTCTCGATTCTCTTCTCCTTATTCAAGGACGACTTGGAGATGGTAGGGAGGAGAATTTAATCGACTGACCGGCGTAACTTATCGCCAAACAGCAATTGAATTCACTTTCGTTAAAAAGACGTTGATTCACGAACGCTTCATCCATTATGTGAAAGTCGAAAATTCTCCTCATTGAGATACCGATTTAGATTCTCCAGATACTTTTATTTTTATTGTTTCGAGTAATGTCGCAAAAACTATCGATAAGATTTGAAGATGTAGATCTGAGATGCCTCTTACAAAATCGGTGTTACAACTTAGTACCTTCAAGAAAGGCAATTAAAAATTAACTTATCTCAGGCATCTCCAATAGCTGAAACAAGGTTACGAAAAACCATTTTATAAAACTTTTTTGTGGCCACTGAAGATACCTGAAATAAGTACTATTTTTAATGATGGTTTTTTAATTTTTTCAGCCATAAGTTGAGTTTTATAATTCTCTGTTGAACCTAGTACTACCTTATCTCTTTTTATTCTTCGAATGTCATAAAGCTTCCCTAAAATAGGTAGGTAGCGGGAATAAAACTGGCCAAAAAATCGAAGAACAATTTAAGTAAAAACTCATAAGAAAATCTGAAGAGTATTTCTAATCGTTCCATAGTAAATGCCGTGAAAGTGTAATAATAATCTATGCCATCAGCATTTCTCCACGTTTTATCCATTAATAGAGTATTAAAATAAACTATAAGCTGCAGCGAGTTAGAGGAATTTTATCGATAATAATTTCAATAATATTACCTAATATATGCTGAAAGTCACGCTAACTTGCATAGTTCAAGAAAATATTTTTTTTAATGGACGCATTATGCCTCTAATATACAAATACGTGTATGCAAATCAACTTTAATTGTTTAAAATAATTCTTTTGAATTAAAATCTTTTTGAATAAAACAGAAGAAATTTATAAATTTTCAATTATATTTTGTAATTATTTTTTACTAATTCACAACAATACCTTAGCAGCGGTAAATATCTCAGTCTAACTCCTTGAGAAAGTGATTACCAATTATAGAAATTATATTAATGTTATTTTATTAATTGATATTTTAACCCCGAAGAAGTAAAATTAAATGTTTTTTATCGAAAACTAAAATAAATTAACAGATCTCCCTGGACAAAGACCTTTTTAAATTATACTTTCACTATTTTTTTATATTTGCCACATCCTCGTGGTCGTGAACTGAATACATTATAAAAATTAAATTGAATACCTCTGCGAATCGTGTTTCGTGTACAGTGAACACTAGAACATCACTTAGTTCTAATTAATCACTCAATTCGTTAAAACAAAATTATTTTATTACACCCGTATTCTGTTTTCCGTTACTAATCCATCATCATAATTTATTACCACCCCGATAAAAACAGATTTATGCTCGCTGGGATACTAATTGATCCAATTCGATAAATTATTCAAAGACCGTTAATATATTATGTGACAGCATCGAGTCCCGAAAAAGCAAAAAAAAATACTTCGATTTTAAATTGAATACGTCGTCCCCGTCTTCCCTAAGTAAGATGATAAAATTACCGTCGTCGACGCATGCTACCGCTCGCTCTCATAAAACAACTCTGGATTCGATCATGGCGTGATATTCGCTAGAGTGGTTTTATTAGGGAGGGATTTAGACGGTGCTACCGCACTCCGTCACGTCCAAGGTGGTCCGGAGAATTTGACCGGAGGCGATCTCTCTGTGGGAAGAAGAATATGATTTATGGCGAGGATCCTTTTAAGACGGGTTGCGCTGTCTGGTGGGAAGACAGGCAAGCAGAGAGGGAGAGGGCGAGAGAGGAGAGGCAACTTTCAAGGATGAATTTCCAACCCCCGCTCACACACACTGATTATTAATTTCGTCGATCGATTTGCTTTTAAAATCTTCTGCAGCCGCCTTTGGCCCGCTTTGCTCGAGCTTCGGGGAAGGAAGGGATTACAAGGACGATGTTGATGTGGTCACGTAGGAGAGGAATTTTATTCCGTCGTATCTCTTTCGGCGTGCGACCTACGAGTGGATTTTTTTTTCTCGAGTTCCTCCATTTGCTACGCTAACTCGTAATCTCTCATGCTCCAGTTTTTGGCGCAGCTATGGAGAAAAGAAAACAAAACGCCACAACACGCCGCGTTGTTTCGAAACAAAAAAAATCGCATTTGAACTCGAGGTATTGCATAAGAAATTATCGACCAAATAAAAGTCGGAATTACAGAGATAGTTGTCGTGCGAAATGTGATATCGTGTTCGAGCCAATTTTGACTTTGAATTATGGCTTGGGGTTTTTTTGCTCGAGTCTCGATTAAGTTATGCCACTTAAAAATTGACGGTGCCAAGTATTACGCAACGAATGAAATTGTACGGAGAGTAATTATGGGGCTATGGTATTTTTGAGTATAATTAGCTGGGCTCAGCAAAACATTACGCTTTAAGCAAACTTTCTAGTAAAATGTACATCATTCTTCAATAATTGCGACAAACAAGAGATGTGCCCCATATTAAATTGTCATTTTCAGCAATAATTAACATTATTAAAATTTTCTGACCGAATGTTTGATCAACTGCATAATGAAAACCGTCGTTCAACGTTTTCTCCAATCTACCAACTATTTGTAAAAACAGTTTCAGTTAATAGCATTTTCCACTAGTATAGCTACATTAGAAATTCAAAATAATTTTCCTTTTCTTTCTTACCAAAAAAGATCTTCACACTGCCTTGCTTTTTCCGAATGTGAAAATTCGTGAATATTTCAGCAAAGAACGTTTACTCTGGGAAGCGAAAGTAAGCACGTTTTTATGACAATTAAATCTTTCACAATGAATATCAAAAGTAAAACCACAATCCTGGGAACATAATCTTCAACTTTAAGATAAATTGCTATTCAAACGTAATTTGGGTAATTATCCTTAAGACTCGACTCAACCCGTCCTATGGGCGATAAATAAAACGAATTTTTTAGCTTCCTTTTGAGGCTATTTTCACAGCGACTGGGTCATTATGGATGAACCAAACTTATGTTAATTGCATAAAAACAATGCAAGAAGATAGGTGGTGCGAGCGACCCGAGAAAATTAACCATCGCCAGTGGGAGCAAAAAAACAACACATTTCCAAGTTTTTTACCCAAGCCAAAAAAACTTGATTACTCACGCTCTCGATTTAAATTACCCGCAAATGTTACTGTAGGAGGACATGTTTTTGCTTACGATAACGAAATCAACCCCGATTTAAATTTTTAAAAAGGTGATCTTCCTCTCATCATTTTCTCTTTTTGCATTCCGAGGGGATAATGGTCGTCTTAATAAGTTTTCCTCCTCTCACTCTTTGAGGATCGTCGATTTTTTTCACCTTTCAACTCAAAGACAAACCAGTCTCAGAGTTTACTCATCTTATGTAACGAAATCCTCTTACGCTTAGAATTTCAAGAGATTCGTCCCCGAGGTTCTCAATTTCTATCCTGGGCCGAGAATTAATACCCGATTACCCAATGCTACGCCACATGGGTCACATTCGTCTAAGAATCCTTTGACGAAATGCCTAGTATTCAACTAAGAGGGAAAAAAATGCCACACTGCCTACACGTTCCTCCTCGGTTGCCAAAAGCCATCCTTGGCAAGCGCCCTTTTTCTTGCTGGCTCGACCGTAGGATGCAAAAAGACACTTCCGCTTCGAGTGAGGCTGAGACAAAACATTAATATCCCCATAAACCTAAAGACGCCCTAGGCAAAAATAAACAGCGTTTAGGTGTTAATCTGCAGCGGTAGACCGTGCACCTAAGAGTAGTTACATACATATTTCGATGAACATTTTATCTTTTGGAAATAATTACATAACAGCTGAAGTCACAACTATAATATATATTTATATAAATGAGATGATATATTTTGTCTTTTTTCTATCAATTCGCAGCCGCCAAAATAAACCTAAGCATTAAACAACCTGAGAAAATCATCTGAGAACGAGAGTGGAAAGTTGTATTCCATTTTGCAGTACAGTTTCCAAATTCTTTCTTTCCGATACAAAAAATCTTGTTGTGATTTATGGTAAAGGCATGATTCACAATTTCCGTAGCATCAACAGCGGAACGCATCGCGTCCGTCCCGTCAAAACATTTTCTATTTTATTCCTACAGCTAATTTCACACCATCAGTCGCAGTCCAACATTTGAACGATTATTTCGAGGTGACAGTGACGGCCCCTGACATTTACGCTAGGTACTTGTGGAGACTACTGAATCTACATTGTTAAGAAATAGCTACTGTAGGAGTTACATCTTTAGCAGCCTGTTATAAGCTGGGCGCGTATCATTAAAGCTCATTTAGACCCTTACGTAGAGAGGATGTTCTAATTGGTCAACACTGGACAAAATCCATTAATCTTGATAATTTATAGCGTAGGTCTTCCTTAGCATATCTCAGTAAAACAAAAAAATTGGTTATGAGATTAAATTTGCGGAAAAACACTCGCTAACCCATATCAGTCTACTCATCGAACTTAAAAGGATGAATTAAAACGTAATAAATGCAGACAAATGAATATTTTAACTAGTAAGAAGACCTTCCAGCTGGGTGAAATGCTGTATGTCGCATTTTGATGTATTCGAGTAAGCCTTTCCAATTTTTTTGGTAGGCTGGATTCACAATCATTATTTTACAACCTTTACAAAATGCATTAAACGCTTTCTCCTGCAACTTTATACATTAAATATGCGGTCAATAGGACATATTAATACCTTAATTGGTTTTTTGGAGCGTAATTAATAATTCCAAGCCTCTATGAACAAGTATACGAAAGCCATCACAGCATCGCTGCATTCCTGGAATGTTCTTGCCTTCTCATCATAAAAGGCTATTATGGTCGTACTTAATGAGCAACTCGAGCAATTAGTTCTTTACAGTCGGGAGATTTGGGTTCAGTTCTCGCGATAACGACTTTTTGTAAGCATCTTGAGATGGCTATCTCATTAACACGTCGGGTTGTAGTTGAATTAATTACCACTTATAAAAGGTTTTTTCCGCTTTACTCTTTATCCTAATTTCCATCCCTCATTAGGAGCAAATAGCCAAGCAAGGAGCCCAATATCTAGTTAAAATTGCCATATAGAACCATTACTTCAGCTTCTGCCTTCTTAAATCACGATTATCCTACTTTATCTGTACGCTCAATTAGATTCAGAATTTTCAAAAAAAAATGTTTCAGCTACTTTCTTCATTTATGATAATAATTGCAAAGGAGTTCAAAAATACAACAATAACAACTCGAAATTTTTTCTTTTATATAAATTCTATCCACAAGGGTATTTTATTTTTTGCGCGTTCTACTGCTTGATATCCATTTCGCTTCTCTTTAATAAAGCGTATCATTCTCATTATTCATTTTTCTTGCATTTAGCCCCTTCATTAAACCATCACAAATTATTAACACAACTAATTATACATTGTGTGTATGTGTGTATGTGTATGGAAGAATAAAACGTCGAATTAAGTGTCCACGTCTAAAATTGTTTATTTTACGAATCTTACATACCGTGTCCTTCATATCTCATTCACCAACACTGTAAAAAAAAGAATAAGATGAATGCTTTTTCAGATGCAAAATAGGAGCGATGACCCTGAGTTTCTATAGCATATCGTTCTTCTCTTATCTCAAAGTCAGACAGTCAAAACACTTCGATCCTCTTGTCCTTCTATTTCACGCCCTAACGCCATTATCATTCACGTCCCCACACAACAAATACCTTTTACCCAGGCTAAAATAAGAAGCCATAAGCAGCAAAAATTGCGGAGGAGACCGGAAGTGTAGAATATACAAGTAAAAAAGGTTAGCGAGGAAAAATCACACTGTGGCAATAGCAGATATAATATTACGAGAGAAAGAAATGCAGAAAATTGAGACGAAATCTTCCTGAAGATTCAAGACTACATCCCTTGTTGACGAAGAAATTATGGAAATAATATACGAATGCATTTTTGTGGTACAAAGTCCCTATCTATGAGTTTTAAAAAAATATCCACCAACAATAAGCAGTTCACGGAAATTCAATGACCCTCCGCCTCATCTGCAGTAGAAAATGCCGGTGAAGGCTTAATGAATTGCCTGAAATCAACCGGATACTTGAAACCAAAGAAATCGCCTATAAGAGTAGCATCATTAGCGGACTTCTACTCAATCAGTTTTAATTAAATAGCCATAAGAGATTGACTGCAGCGATTCAATGAAACAGTAAGCGCGGAGCTTAATTAGCAACCAAACAGAGGATAAAGGAAAAGAGATAAGCATTAATAGGAGGTCTGTGTCAATAGGAGGTCTGTGTTATTTACCACCGAAGAATGACGAAAAGAGATAAGCATTAATAAGGGGTGTATGCGTGTGCTATGTACAGTCGATGGTATTGTTTTATTGTGGAAACCAACATGGTCGCCATCACTGCTGCAGAGATCACAGTGTTTTGGTTTTCAGAAATGCCGGATTATGGCGTGAGCTAACTAGGCTTAGAGCTTCAAAAATACGAGAAGCCTCTTTTTATTCATCATACCCGGTGATAAGGTATGGCATAATAAATATTTAATAAGAATAGGCACAATGGTCCCATAAGGAAACACCAAAAGTGTTTTTCTGTACTCTTATGTAATTAGTATTGCTAAAACAATTCCCGATATCTGCTTTAAGAAAGTTTAAGTAGGTCTTAACGCAGGGATTCTTTCACGGAAAACTATAATTTGAATATATGACAAGTTAATTTCGTTTATTTCCAAGATTTTCCTGAGAAAAGTTTACAATTAATAAAAAATTACCTATTATGCTATAACAATAGGTAATTTTCTTTAACCCGTTCTAGAAGTTTTGTAAAAAAATTAACAAATAGCACATTCGCCTTTTTATCTATGCAAGGCTTAGAGTGAGTGAAGAGGCACATTAAAATCTAAGTGTCACTATAATTTGAATCTCAAAGTAATCGGCATATTGCGATAGTCATGAACTTAATGTGACGAAATGTCAATTTGGAGGTTGTTAAAGAAACTGGGACATCGATTTTCATGTTTAATTCAGCGCTGATAAAGTTACTTCTGAATCCTTCTGTGCAATTAAACAGGAAGGAATAGAGTAATAAGAAATGTGAAGCCAAGGTTAGAAGAAATGTAACAGCGAAGGAAGAGATCAATTGAAATTTTAAATGTTTTTCCGGAAGTAATTTTCTCCTATTTATCTAACATTTAATTAATGAGAAATGAAAATGAAACTAATATTTTTGTCAGAATACAGGTTTTTAAAATATGCCCTTCTGTACTGGCCAAACTCTTAGAAATGTGAAAGTAATGTTTGTCTATGGTAGAATAGAAAAAATATCAAGTTCCATAGGAACAATGAACCGAAAAAATTATGAAAACGAATATCCAACCCAACTAAAAACGGGATATGTGCTTCGAAAAAGAATTCGGAAATGATTCCTTAGGCACGCTGGTGAATTGCGTACGCGTCTACGCAGTCGAGGATATGCATAAAATAGCAAACCAAGGGGATAAAAAGCCCGTTGTCACGCAGCCTACTCCCTCGTTTTTTTAGATCAGTCGTAAAGGGGCGGATCGCCTTGGCCTGCAATTTTTTCGCTATTCTTTATTTTTAAAGTGCTTTGTACATTTTTATTTCGTTCCTTCCTTTTACGCAAGTGACTCCAAGCTGTTTTCGCGCTGTCTTGTTAAATACAAGCCGTAAGCATTGCTCCAAATACGTCGCATTACTTTATTCGGAGTCGATGGTGTGTCAAAACTCTCTTTTTTCCAGGGTGGTTTTAAAAAGCCCTTAACCCACGATGAAAGGGGGAGGGAAAAAATGGAGAAACGTTTTTCCACTCCTACGCTCGGTGTATTTTCTTCAAGGTACTTCAGCGTGTTAATAAGAAAAATTTCGACCGCGTGGGTGTTCGAAAAACCCGGATCTCTTTCTTTTTCTTTTAGACCAAAGTCAGGTTTTATTCATTCTTCATTAATGAGCTCCCCGCATCCGTTAAAACCGCGTTCGCTCGATTCAAAGGAGGGTTTATACGGTAGGCGGAATACAGCATTTTAAGAACATTTCCCCTCAAATCCGGTGCTGATCTACTTTAAAACTCCACCAATGGACCGACAAGATTGAAAATAATTCTCCATGAACCTTCGACATGTTCGAGTCTGCGACGATAAATTCCGCTCTGCTCCAATCGCTGGGACACTTTCACTCTTGGGCACAGATGGAAACACTTTGAGACCAATTCCGAAATCTCAACAGCCGCTCTCCGACACTTAACAAGATTTGCATATTTATTACCGCTGAGAACTTGTACTTGATTTTTTAAGATGGATGTCTATGAAAAGCTCGTATTCGGAGGACATTTCGGCACTCCTATATGCATGAGAAATAAGGAACCTAAGATTTTAATGGTCCACCGATATCGATAAATCGACGAGACATGATGATATCCTTGAAAATGTAACCTTATCGAGTCTCTTTACCTTGTTTTTTTAGCCTTGTTACCTGAATTTTACTCAAAATAGTAGAATATATTCTATTTGGTTCAATACTTTCCATATTCAACATCTACGGCCCTTGGAAAGTGTGAGACAGCTAGGAAGAGCCAAACATATCTCTCCCGTCACCGAATCCGCATATATTTAATTATGCCGTACTAGAATAATAATGGGCTTCACTAATACTTTATAGTAGTTTTCTTCATGGTTGGAATGTGTCTAGACTAATTCAAGCAATGCATTGCAATGGTTTGAAAATGGCTATTATTTTTCCTGATCGATTCGTATAAATCCTAAGTCTGGATTACTAATTTGGTTGAATTTTTATAGGATTTTCCTTATATCGAAATATACACGTAAAATACGCGATAATGGATCACATATATTACATAAACGTATGTATTATCGTCAGCGTAGAAACAGACAGAGCGTGTAAGAAAAATTAGGCGATCGGATAACTTCGTCATTTTTCAGCGTGGGAAAAACGTCACACTTATCTCGTGATTTGCATTCATTTCCGAAGGAAATTTAAGCTTTAGAAATCCTGATTTTTAATGCGATATTGATGCAACGCAGAAGTAATCACTCATATAGCCATGCTAATTCGCCAAATTACAAAAAAGAAAATCATTAAGTATGTAGACGACATATCGCTGAGTCACCATCATCAAAATAAATAAATTTTAAAATCCTTGACGAGTTTTCCCGTGCGTGAAAACCCATTCTTCACAATTTGCAGTTTCCGTGAACTGCACGATCACAGAATCAAGTTGCGATTCTATTATTAACAACGTAGAAAATATATGTATTCATTAAACTCTGAATAACATGCTTTGTCATGTTTTATTACTACATAAAGAATATTTAAACTTGTATGGAATGGCAACCTCAGAGGTCCGATCTACGAGTGCCAGAAAACTCTACAAAACAGAAAATTGAAGTAAGGCTCGCATCTAAAAAAGAATGAGATTATTTTGGAACTGTGTTAATGAGATGTTGTATTTTCGAGGAAGATTGAGAGGAGGCGATCCGACAACAACATGATAAGAGAAGCAGAGAAAGATGGAATGGGAGTTGCAGTGAAATGGAAGGGAGAGTGAAGTGCAGAAACAAAATGAAGGAAAGTTTGTGTGCATCGAAACGCAGACAACGTAGCATTCAAGGAAATAACTGCGGTCTCTAATTGCATGAAATTCAGTCTGAAATCATTTACAGATAAACAAATTAAAAGTTGCTATCAATCGCCTTGAATATAAACAAACGAGAGAAGAATTACAGAGAAAATTACATAAGGCGTTTTTTTCACCGACTGCTATCTTTCCATAGGAGCAAAGAATCGAATAGGCGATATATTATTGGTTGCCTAGATCTGTAGAGCATGTAATTTGTAGCGATTTTTCCAGATTACTCTCAAGAATCTGATAAACCAAATTACTGCCATATCTAGCTTTTATGTAGACCAATCTATCCTGAAATTCGGGCTTCTCCAAGTTGCAGGTTACCAGATATATTGCACGAAGATTCGAAAAGGCGGGACAGGCAAACCGAATACATAGCGCTTTTTATAGAAAGAACCGCTAAAAAAGATGCCAAAATCTAGTCAAAATTAAAATAACTGAAAATATAATGAAAACCGAAGAAATGATACAGCTACACTAGCCTTCAAAAAATATTACTCGTACTAAAATATTTATCACATTGTCACTTGGTGCTTACGATCCAGTATAAATAGAATGTCCCTTGTGTAACAATTATGAGAACGAAATTACGATAATTGACGCTTGAGTTTTTATAACCAATGATTTTACCTGCTCCGATTTAGACAGCGACAATTTGAAATGACAAATATCATTTATGGCTTCACATCTATTTAATATCGCCTTGAAATTGAAATGAGCTATTAAAACCTATCTTAAGAAACAAATATCCGTATTAAAAGTCGTTTACATTTTTGTAAAAGCATTTATTAAATATTGGTTAAAATAGCTGAATTAATCGGTTAATAAATAAATTAATGTTATTAAGTTTACATGTTAGGTCTATGGGTAAAACCATATTTCGTATCTTTTTTCGAAAGCATTAAGATATTTATTTATTATATTCCAAGGTGGCGAGATCGCGAAACGTTGCGCCACCTCTTAGAAACACCTGGTTTTTTACGCATTTTTAATGTTACCTTACTTTCAGATGATCACTGGCGTGACTAATATCACTACTCAATTATTTGAATCCGTTGAATAACAATAAGCTATAATCCGTAAACTATAATTATACAGGTTGGAATGCAAAACTATATTCGTTCTCACTATAGTATATCGCAAGGAGTGCCAAATTATATATTTGCAAGTAAAAACCTTTTCATTAGTATAGAATGCCTCACACATTCGCGATCAATTAATAAGTCAAGCAAATTTCACCAAGTTTAATATGGAGTAAATTGATTTTTATGGAAATTTCTCAACGCCAAATGGTGAAGGTCAATTTGGTGTCACAATCCGTTTTAAATTATACAAAACAACTCATATTAAGAGCAGAATACGATTTATCTGAGCGTCACTCCCACTTTTTCTTTCGCTCCATCTCATTCGTTGATCAGGTATGAGGTGTCTGGGGGGAGGGGAGGGGGGATTAAAGTTAATACTCTGTAAACAGAATTAAATTTAATAACCTGATGATGCAACTGTTACTGTGAAATCGGTCGCGAATATAAATTAAATTGGAAATACACATAGCGAGTTTGATCTCTTTTGAATGTCACTCCACGAAGCGAAACATTCCTATGGCTATATTTTTACAAAGCGGCACCTAGTAAGTGTTCCTCACATTCGTTTCGATAAAATAAACCAATTTCCGACAAAATAAATCATTGGTAAAATAGTATGAATATAATAAAACATAAGCGAAAAACGACTGTATAAACAACACATTGACCACTACGTGAAGATTAACCGAATTCATAAAAATCAACTCGCATTGTCAACTCTATAGAAAATTTAGATTTAAAAAATACTTCACCATTTTAAATATCGGTCGTAGAAAACTTCGTTAATTTAAACAATTCGGAGGGGGTTTGAATTGAAATGGAGGAATCGCATTAAGGCAGACTTTGTTCGTAGCACATCAGAGAAAGGCTTGGATGAAATCGTTTTCGACATTCGAAGACAGGATAACTAATTGTAAGTACCAACACATCCTATAAAGAGTAACCCGATTTCAGTGAAACCGTCTCGCTCCCTCTTTATCCTTCAAGGTACGGAATCCGAACCTTAGGTATGACAACGGAGCGATTCCTCATGAGCGGTCCACTACACAATGATCAATATTCTTGGCAAGGGTGGCGGCAAGGCTAAAATAAGTGCGTCTTACGGAGTTGGCAGTGGCGACTGGAAAGACTTTTTGAGACAACGCCCGGGGCGATATGGAGTAAGAGAGGACTACGGTCACTCAAGCGACGTGAGTGCATTGAGTCACGAGTTGGATTATAACCGGAAGATCTGAGGAGCAGAAGGGAAGTCACGAGGAAAAGTATGGAGTTGCACTAATGAATTGGCAACACTTCTCGGGGCGGTTCTTCTTTTTTTTTTGTTCGAATTATGACGGTCAGGCACGTTACGTCCGCTGCACGATTTTCGCCTTTTATCCTCTACTCGAGACGCGTTCGAGGGAATAAGCGGACGCGGCTTTTTCTCTGGCGAGTTCGTCGGTCGTAAAAACGAGCCGAATTTGACTGCGGTTTAAAAAGGTACTGTTAAGTGCTCGACGCCACGCACGCATTGTCCTGTCCATTTATATTTCAGCTCTCGCGAGTTTTTTGAAGAAATGCCTAAAAATCTCTCCGCTGCGTGGATTCTCTAACTGAATAAAACAGATCCACTACGAAGTATTTGTAGGATGAAATATGGGATTACTCCATCAAATAAATATTAACTTCAATATTTGCATTTAACTCGTGGAATAAACCAATATGAATTGTTGATAGACACCAAAAATACGATTCGATATTCTTTTTTAAAAAATCGGTACAACATACATTGTACAAACTTTCTCATATGTGGGTACTAATGTGTCGTTCAGTTATCTTTAGAAAATGAAAATCGTATGAGCCTGTTTTTAGAAAATCCAATTTTTGTTCAAGGTGTCCAAGAATAAACTAGCCTTATATTCATTCATTGAGAAAAATGAAATACGTAGTATTATTGTACGAAATCTGATCAAAATCTTTAGAGCCGTTTTTGAGAAAATCGATTTGTTGTTAAAGTTGCCTAGAATAAACTAGCCTTATATTAATTTTTTTTAATATGAACTATACGGTATTGTTGAAGACGTAAACTCAAGTAACTATACGAAATTTGATCAAAATCGTTAGAGCCGTTTTTGAGAAAATCGGATTGATGCTAAAAATGCGTAGAATAAACTACTCTTAATTATTGATCAATGTCAACCATTTCTACGTATACTCTGCTCAGTATGCCTAAATACGAGATTTCATTCATTTCCGCTCTACCGTCTAGGCTCCAGCGCCAGTAACAGACAAACAGACGGACAGACGGCATTGCGAAAACCACTTTTTCGGATTCAGCGACACCTAAAACGTATATTTCCGTAAAAATCTCGAGGTCGAATTTTTTCGCGAAAACAATACTTTCTCGTTACTTCGTATGAGAAAGTAAAAATCAAGTGGAACAGCAAAGCATGTACAGAGAAACCTCTATGCAGCCAGAATTTATGAAATTCATAAAAATACTTGCTCCAACGAGTACTCGTATCCGAAAATTAAATTCCGTATATGTAACCTTAAGAAACTGCAGGAGACGGTGTTTTCAATCGCTATACTGGCGTTCTCTTTATATTCATTTTAACGAGGTTACACTAAAATTAGAACAATAAAGTACCGATTCGTATTTTGATTGTGTTGCTTGGAAAATTATAAACGATACTACAATATATTACATCTTTGGTTTATAGATGAGCAGAGAGCCTAACGTCAAACTCGGCAATAAGCTTATTTAAAATCTATAAAGGTAGGATAGTCTTTCATAAAAAGGTCGATAAAATTTCTAAACTAAATTCTAATGACTCGAAATGGTAAAAATATGTTTTGCTCAGGAGTAAATAAAAATAAAATTATTTCGAGCATGAGAGGAAATATTATTATTCTCCGCAAAACTATATTTCTTCCTTAAAAATATAGGTTTATATTTCAAATTTTACTAAACGGCTATGATTCTAATCGTTGTACATAACAAATATTCAAATAAACAGCGCATCTTAATTTATTAGAGCAAAAAGAAATTTCAAACCTCGGAGATTTGGTCAAGAAAAAAATGTTGATGACGCCCATGAAGGCATCAGGAATAGAGCAGGCAATACGACCACAGACGAAAAAGATGAGATTTCAAAATATCTAATCTTTTTTTTCGAACGACATTTTTTCAGTTCACCTCTCGAACATGGCACCTGGTGAAAAGCTGACCTATCTCTCTATTCGTAAAGAGAGATATGATGAAAATTCGAGACAAATTTGTCACAAAATAGGGTTTTCACGCAATTCGATCAATTTTCCCAATGACCCTAAAACACCAAAAACTCGTAAATCCTTATAGAATTCTTGTCAAGTATCGCTGCCTCTTTTTCTCCGAGTACTCGAAAGGAAAAACATCCTCAAAAGAGCACCTCCGAGTACTGAGTAACGATGCAGCGGCGGCTGGCGTCTCGCCAGTACATAGGCAAATTGAAACGCATTTGCTAGATTTTTCTCCACCCTTCGTTAGTATCCTTAAAAAGGGACAGCGGAATGAAAGGAGAAAAACCTCATAAATTACACATCAGTTCCAGTTATCCTCTAGAGTCGGCGGATAAAGGAATAGGATATGTAAAAATCCTACGCGGTCTGCTTGGTGAGCATTCAGAAAAAACTTGAATTCGGTGTCGAAATCTGAGATTTCCTAACGTGATTTTACCATTCTAACGTCCTGCCCTCCAGCCGTCACTCCCTCTATCTTTCCCTAAGATCGCCTTTATAGCATTTTTATTCATGTCTCCGAAGACCTTCGATTCGAAATCGGAGTTTTCAATTCTCGCCACCATTTCCGTTCGCTCAATTCACGTTCTCATCGCGGACTGCGACGCAATGATGATAATTCATATCTACTGCTTAGAATCTAGTTTGCCCTGTTCTCGTAGTGGCGAACATCGCTCCATTATCCTGATCCCTTTTCATATATAGTTTTATTATTGTTCATTATCAAACTATATTAATAATGTTTAATGGTAAGCGTTGTCGACCAAGGATATTTTTCTACCGGTGGTACGATATTAATAATGGTTGAAAACGTTTTTAAAGTCACCCGACGCTACGGCTCGACAGGATAATCAATATCTTTTGCGCCTTCAGTTGCCTAATTGGGTACTAAAAACGTGTCTCAGTTTGCTTCATTAAAGTTTCACTTCATGTCAAATGCAGAGCGAAAATATAGCATTTGGAAAAAGGAGGTCACGGAAAAGACGGAGATAAGTTTTCCATGTAATCTCTATTTTAGTGCGCCATGCTGCTTACGAATGCGATCATTTTCGCTAAAGACATCGAAAAATCCCTGCAATTTGTATAACGTTCTTAAAGTAACACATACTTTCTAGTTAGATTATAAATGTCTTCTCAAACTAAAAACAAACTGTCCACGATTTCTGCCCTGTGTAGGACACGTACAATAATACTGGAAACGAGCTCGAAAGTAAAAGAGAAAGATATCAATTTTATTAATATTAGTCTCCACGGTCTTCGCTCGACACTTTATTTAATGGAATTCCGTAAACTTATAACTTTCGTTGATATACTAGATAAATTTTATGAAATAATTTGTAAAAATTAAAATTTTCGGCAACATAATCTCCAAGTTTTTATAAAAAAGTCTCTTTCAATAAATGTGTTTCCCAACCTTTCTAATCCCGTCGAAGAAACAGTTTATTAATTTGTCATCAGCCAAAAGGCGAGCTCGATAATTTTCTCTTGAACTTATCTTTTAGACTACGGAACAGCAGTCACTTTTACAATCAGTTATAAAAGAAGGCTATGAGGAAAATATAACATACAGTGCACTTTATCGTTTTTTATTATTAGAAGCTACATTTTTCACCTTCGAAATTGATTATAGCAGCGTTTCTTAAACTGGGATACGCGGACCCCTGTGGATCGCCGGAAGTAATGATCGATATTAAAAATAACAAAACGTGCAAAATAATACCGTAACAAGTGCACGCAGGATTCCATGTATACGCTACTTTTAGAGAAAATGATGCTACAGAGCGATGGGGATTTTCTAAAAGCGTAGGAGAAATAAATACTCTATCAGCTATAAATACAGATATATAGTTTGGGGGTCCGCAAATAAAATATTTGAATGAAAAGGGATCCTCAGATTACTAATGTTTAAGAAACGCTGGTTTATAGAATTGGATCGCACATCTTCCGCTTTCATGTTTACCCCTGCAATCGCAACAAAATCGCTCTCTATTTGGCTTTTATTATTGGGCTGACGATCATAAAAATCAACCCTCGTCTACAGTTTCCAGAGTCGCAGAAGAAGAAAAGGTAGTGACTTCTTCGAACGCAAAAAATAAGGTGTGCGCGCACATGAAAGCAAAGTTGAATTTTTGGCACTGAGAGTTCCCAAAGGTTACGAACAAAGGTAAATAGAATATCGAAGATGCGATGGAGCTTTTTCAGTGGACGAAAAAGTAATAACAAAAAGTCGCACAAAAAAATAAGCCGAGAGTTGGGAGGTTTAACATGAGGGTGTGACACGCCCGCATTCCTTCTCTTCCTTGAGGGAGTGAGGTTGCTCTATGGAGCAAGGGAGTGTGAAGGGAGATTGGGATCTGTTCCGAAGGGATCGTTTCACGTTGGCATGGGAGGAGGAGGAGGAGGTAGATTCCAGGGCGTTGTTGAGATGTATGCCTTGAAAAATAATTTTAAAAAAGTCTCAGTGAACCTTTTCCAAGAAGCTATTCGAACAATGCTAAAGAATTCGTTTTAAAAGAAAGAAAGAATTTTGAAATAACTGTGTTTCCTATTGCCTAATATTTCTCGCCCAGTTATGTGTTAAAATTTAGGACCTCGTTTATACAATTATAATCCATCATGTCGATAAAATAATTCCTAAATAATATTTACAATTACGCAAAGCGAGCATGGGACTTTCAAATATCTTTTTACGAAGTCAGAAGAAAGATCAAAGGAAAAAATCGGTACAACAAACATTGTACAAACTTTCTCATATAATAATGCGTCGTTTAGTTATCTTTAGAAAATGAAAATCGTATAAGTCGGTTTTTAGAAAATCAAATTTTTGTTCAAGCTGCCCAAGAATAAACTAGCCTTATATTCATTTTTTGAGAAGTGCGAACTATTTGGTATTATCGAAGACGTAAAATCAGGTAACTGTACGAAATTTGATCAAAATCATTACAGCCGTTTTTGAGGAAATAAAATTGTTAAAGTTGCCTAGGATAAACTAGCCTTATATTCATTTTTTTGAGAAATATGAACTATACATATTGAAGACGTAAACTCAAGTAACTTTACGAAATTTGATCAAAATCGTTGAAGCCGTTTTTGAGAAAATCAAATTGTTGTTAAAAATGTGTAGAATAAACTTACCTTAATTACTGAGCAATGACAACAATTTCTTTATAGCTTCTGCTCAGTATGATTAAATGCCTAAGTACGAGATTTAATTCATTTTCGCTCTGCCGTTTAGGCTCCAGAGCCAGTAACAGACAGACAGACGGACAGACGGCATTGCGAAAACCACTTTTTCGGATTCAGCGACACCTAAAACGTTTATCTCCGTAAAAATCTCGAGGTCGAATTTTTTCGTGATAACAGTACTTTCTCAATATACTTCGTATATGAGAAAGTAAAAATAGAATGATAGAATGATTTATTTAAATAAGATCTACCATTGCATTAAAGCTATGAGTCGAACTCAATTGTTCACATTTTTAAGAAATCGAAAAAAGAGAGAGTAACAACCAACAATTTAGCAAACTATTCACGATATGACTCGGAGGAAAAAAAATTGTATAAAGATAAAGTGCTTTGTTTGCAATCTCCAAGAAGTGAATTGAGACAACTTTCAAATCCATAACCACGAGTTGAACGTCAAAGTGTCTATTACAACAACTACGATATTTTATAATGAACATTATTTCAGATGAGTGTTGAAAAGCGACGTTTTATAGTAAAATATTGAAGGTAAAATCTCTTAAAAGTGTCATATAATGTATTATTTTATGTTCAAGTCTTAAAGTTAATATAACATCGACCTTGTAAGAGGAAAAATTGCTTTCAAGTAGATATTCCAAGTATATAATACTAGTTTTACGTATACGGAAAAACATACGTTTGAAGTTCTGGCTTGTTGCGAAAACCTTCTTTTTATCTTTTGTTTTAAATTGCTCTATATTCAAGCAACACCCTAGCATTTTTCCAAGAATCAAGGAAATTCCCCCTATAGAATTCCTGGGAAGAATAAGATGCAACAAAATGAAAATAAAACTCTCATTTTCATAGGGAAATCACTAGGCGAGTCTTGCGTGCATACCCACTCCCCTGAATCCAAACATTAAAAATAAAAAATTTAGGATTTAAACCACTATTTATTTCACGAGTTTGTTATATAATAAAATTTATTGCAGAAGCTTTCTTATTGTCAAATTTCTGAGGTTCTGCCCCTCCCTTCCCCCCTTTAAGAAAATTTTGTTGGCACCATCACGATATTACATTAAACCTAATCTTCATTTTCGCACGCTGATCCGACTTGACTCTGCGTTATAATGTCTATAATGACAATAAATCATTACATTTTGGGTTTTTGCTTAAGCTAGAATGTCAGCCACCACACGCCAAAAATGTAAATTCGTATGGAAATAAATGATAAAAATGTGGAATTTACTTAAATCTACACAAATCTCTCGATCAGATATTTTATAACATTCAAAATTATCTCGCCGTAATCACTAATGAAATGCGAAATGAGTGTCATCTGATACCCATTAATCTAATTATCTCAAAGTCTCTTTACGGAAGCTCAAAAATTCTCATCCGATGAGTTCTGCAACGCTTCTCAAAATTAACCAGTTAATGAAAAGATAAAACGATGGGAGGAGCCGCGAGGTTCTTCGCGATTTCCTCTTAATCCGTCAGCTCATCTTTTACGTCGAGGAACGCAAAAAGATGAGGAGAAACAAACGCTCGACTATCTAGCGCGGACGCAGCAATGCAGCATCTATTGGAATGATCTCTCTCACAAACCGGCGTCAAGAATTTATTTCTCAAAACGGGCAAAAAAAAGACAGTTAAATAAGGAAATAAGGTAGTCGCGTTGAATCGCGTCTGTTTCGGTTTTTTGCACGAGAAGAGATGAACGTGATCTGAAAGTTGCAAGCGCCCTTCTACAGAACAGACGATACCGGATACGTCTCGCCGGAAGATTTTAACAAGTAGTACGTGAATTTATTGTTGAGTAGCGTCGAGAAAAGATTAAACGCCGAAAATTCTACAGTGGCAGTGTAAAAAATTTACAATCGATGCAGTTGAGTTTAAGTGGTAAAGCGTTTCTTTGAAAATATCTATTTTGTATACACGATATTATATTCCCGTGTAGACACGTAGCATGTACAGTCTTACAACTGCTGAATGTGCTACCCACATGTAAAATTTCCACACCCACCTCAGATAGAGGAAAAAGAGAAAGAAACTGATGGTAAAGAAAATATCGACAAAACAGAAAACTTCGTTCACTTCATCCCGCGATCATAACGTATTCTAATCCCAATCATGAGAGAGCATGCGGCCGAGGTGTTATGGGCGTGCGGTTTGAATCAAGAGGCAAGCAATTACTCGCCCTCTCCCACATTTCCTCCCCTCATCAAGATGGGAGGTGCCCGCAAAAAAAAGACTTTTGCGGTCTCGCAGAGCTACCGCTTTACGGCTACGGGCGATCGCATCCCGCATATTGTTTATTAATCCGGCCATAAAAAACTTTTCTCAATCGACAGATGGAAATATAAGTTCTCGGACGGAATTGATTAACGAGTTTTTGAGCCGCGACTTCTCGGCCCGGTTGTTTTCCGATCAGTACATATATTCCGGATTATATCGAACGGCTATATTTCATCGGCGAGCACTTAGTTGTAGAGACATCGTTCTAGATGGAGGACGATTTTTTTCATATTCCGATGCGGGGTTAAAGTAGTCTGTGGAATATTTGCGAGGTTGAGTCAGCAATCTACTTATTTAGAGCTTCCGTGTTAATCTCATCTCTCAGTTTTTCACCTCAACTATAAATAGTTCAAAGTAAAATTGGCAGAGTAAAGGGTTGACGGTCATCTTTAATGGCCGAGAGATTATAAAACGGCGCTACTTAAGTCGGGAATGAGCTAATTTATGATAGTCGTTTCAAAGTAAGCAGATTTCAGCTCATACAACTTACACATTGCATCTTGCGACGCATTTTTAAAAATCCATTCAGAATCAATTAACCGAATGTAAATAATTAACCCGTCGTTTAAGGTGCCTATAAATATCCATATTTTTTGCATGCCAGAAATTTATTAAGAATTTCACGTTCAAGAACAAGCACTGAAAAAAGTAGTTTTCTCGGGAATCTCCAATAACGACAGCAAAGTTTATATAGATCTAAATGCGCATTTCGGCTACGAAGCAGCCATCTTCACTGGCAATTCACCGAATATAGATGTCAAAAGATTCTAAAATAACTTTTTAAAGTGTTTGTTCTTGAATGTTTTCAACTATAAGACAAGCTCCATAATTCTCTTTTGAATTAAGAACTTCATGGTTCATTATTCTCAGCAGACAGACCGAGATAAACCACCTCGGTAACGTTACTCAGGTATTAGTGTAACTGCCCGTCATTTAAGCACCGGATTATCGTACGTAGATGATAAATTAAGCAAATGAAATTAAACCTTCGAGTACTAAACTGCCTAAAATATTTGAAAGGGTATAGTAATGCATAGCTACGAACCAAGTATTCTGTAGAGGTGTTAATTAGCAAATAAGTAAGTCCTGTTCGCCGACAACTATGGTAGAGTTTGCAAGCTTTAATCGAAAAATTATGAGGAAAAGATAATTAAAATTTCATATTGTTACAATATGATATAAGATCTTTCGGATTCTAGTAATCCTTCCGACTCAACTGGAGATGGGTTTTTTGCAATAAATTTTAAATTCGTTACTCGATCGTCTGTACCTTAATTCATCGAATTCAAATCTCAGGAAATCATATATAAACATTCTTATGTAAATTATGCAGTTATTTATATGATTTGGAATGTTTATTGAAATACAGAAAATTTACCTTCATATTAACCGTTTTTAAAAATAATTTTAATTCGTATACAAATACATCAATAATGTCTTTCGTTACTACTTACTAACTTAATAACTATACAGTTAGCGCGAGCCTGAACAATACACAAATGAACTCATTAGGGCTCAACTTTAAACTGCACAAATCACGGAATGCCATTCTATGCCACCTGTTAGTTATTTAGGTAATAAAACACGGTAAACATGTAATGCCTTCCCGTATATAAATACAATTTGGTATACATAATCTCACGGATATAGCAACAACATGGCTGCCCTTAACTACGAGCGTGACGGCATGACATACAAAAGCTTTCATTATAGGTAACAGGAATGAGCCAGGAGTTACATATAATGGGGTCACATAAACGTTTTTATGAAAGCATCGCCATTTTAACACCAATGCCCCTGAAGTTGCCACGGCATGCGGTTTTGTGGTCCACATACTACATTCGACCCCTGGACGGCGTACATCAATGCGGGCTGATGTTACCGAGATTAGCACCGCGAATCCTCCTTCAACACTGGGCTTTTCGCGATCGTATTGCCGATAAAATACACGAATCGCTCCGAGGTTTTAAGATCGTTTGAACGTTAAACTGCGGCGACTTGGGTCTGCAATGAATCACCGGGCAATGCGCTTGCGGGGAAGTCGCTGTCATTCTGAGACGGTGCTCTCGAGATTCCAAGAATAAAAAGGGAACAACGAATCCAACTTTAAATATCGCATATGTTGCATTGAATTGAACTCTCTTACGAGATATTATAAAGCCAATCCTTGAAGGTGCTGAAGATGTCCGAACCGTTATAATAAAAATCGTTACGAGCCTTGCAGAGCGATCGCCGTAAAACCAGAGCTTACTGAAAATTTGTACAAAAGCTATTCATTGCTCCCATAGTTTGCAAAAAAACGAGTATAAGCTTCAAGATATTTAAAATAAAAGTGTTTAGCGAGGATCCTTCGTTGAGAGAATCAATTGTCCATAGTTTTCTGCAATTGACAAAGGACATAATCGATGTCTCACAAATTATGGGACAAATAATTTCGGATAAATAAATATTTCTTTCCAAGATCCTTAACAAATTTTATAATATTAATGAGTGAGTTAAATATAGACAGTAATTATCACAGTAAATAAATTGAGACAGTAATTATCACGAACTTGGTAAAATATTTTGAGCTTTTCCGAAAAATCGATATTTCCAGGAAGAAATTATTAGCAGTAAAGGGCAGTAGAAGAGAGGTATGGAACTCTCCTTTTTCTTGAAATCGAATTGACAAATTATTTCTCTGCAACGTCCATAAAAATCTCGGAAAACATTATACGCATTTCAGCAACTATCAATGAATGACCACTGGTGATGGAGGCTGTGTAGCCGACATGGTCATTTAGTTTTCTCAAGCTTTTTATAGCTGATGGAGAGACATAGTATATCAAGTAAATGGTAATGTCATATGGCTAGAAGAATAAACATATACAAGAATTCGAACGCAGTTATAATTTATGGCAAAACTACTTCTAAAATAGGCAGTGAATTTTTCCATTTCTAAGCTATAGGCATTCAACATCTAGTTACACATGCCTGCAAATATCCGAAGAGGTTACTAAAAAGCGTTTCCGATAGAACAAATGAAAGAGTACAAATAATTAAATGAAGGCGGATTTGAAACTTAATAAAAGAATATTTAATAGCTAATAAAAATAAAATCAATTTCGGTACCGAGGAATACAGAATATAAATATGTGGCATGTATTTCAATAACAATATTCAGGATTTAATAATGTCAAAAATTGCTTTGTGATCTTCCGCAATTTTTTCCCTGGCATTAAAACCTTGGAATCCACGATAGATATGAATAAACGTCACACTCGTCCTCTAGAAGAACCGTTACTTCGGCGGATTCAGAGTAATCCCACTTCGATAAATACGAGATCTCGCCTGAAAATGCGCAAGTAATTTATTCTCGCGTCTTATTGTTAGACGGAGAAAACAAGAGAACGCAGTTATCTGTTTGCGCATAAATTGTCGGTAAGTACTCTCCCCGCCTAAGTTGCCCCTTTTCTATTTATATTCTGTTAAATAAGCTTTCTCCTTACCTGAGCACAATCTCTCCCGACATTGTAAGCCTCAAGAGTTGCACCGAGTCAGATATAAATGGTTAAGCAATCCGAAGCATTATCTGGGGTCGCATAGAGAACGAGAGCGATAGAGAGCGGTCAGATATATTTGAAGTTGCGAGGTGGTTTTCTTTTTTCCCTTTTGGCGTCGCCGAAGACAAAATGGACGTAAAATTGTACTCAGCTTCTATTGAAAAGACTGGGATATTCATACAAAATAACTCAAGCGGGAGGCACTGTTAGAATAAATAAATTGTGTAACAGCCGCAAACTCGTTTTTTATAAGTTTCTTGCTTTCTTCGAAATATAGCGGTTATTTTTTGACTAGACGGTATATTTTCGTTAAATTTTGCCAACAAATATTTTCCGAAAGTTCTCTTGTTATTAGGAAAAAGTCGCAGGGATGTCTTTCTTTGCAGTTTTTTCTGAAGCAAATAGATTTTTCTGCTAGAGGTACTGATTTCTGTAAAATTCTCAACTTGATAGACGCAACTCAAAATGCTATTTTATTCGGATATTAGCGTTCCTAATAAACAAGTGGTTTTGTACAATTTCGGTTGCGACCCATAACTGAGTTATCTAAACATTATAAATGGCTCACCTAGAGTCTTCAGTGGCCCACAGAACTTTCCTTAAAAGTCCAGGTCACTCAAGTTATCCAAATATACCATTATTCCTAACACCCTGTTAATTACTAAAAACTGTGATTAATATCAAAAATTTAAAATTACTAGATATGAAAATGCGATATATCGGGGAGCCCTGGAAAAGTAGATAGAAATTAATCCATTTTGTTCCATTTGGATTGACTACAATCGACCGTCAGTGAATATTGAGGACATGGGTTGACTCAACCGTCATTTGGGTTACAGCCAAAAAGGTTACGAACCATCGCATTAAACCTTCACAGTTTTATTGTACGCATGACTCTTACCCGAAAAAAAGAAACTCGATTTAATCATCACAAGCTGTGATGTTTGTCTTGTAATCTCATCGCGTATTTAACACTGTAGCGTATATTTCAAAGAAAATGTGGAAACAATTCTTTCTTCAACGAATAAAATACTACAACATATTTTACCGGTCATTTTCAATGCTGAACTAGCTGTAGTAGAAAAAATCAGCTGACTTCTTTTCCTAACAAATAATCGATTGAGGTAAATCGAGATTATTGTTCATAATCAATATCGATATTTAAGAAAGTAAGTATTTGAAAATCCAAAATTACACATAAATGGAGAAACTGATAATAGAAGCACCGAGCCCCTCTCTGCAAACCCTATGAATGAAAATGGATATAAGGTAAAAGCATAATAGAAAAAATCAGAGTTTCTCGTTATTTCCCCATAAGATAAATGTTCTGGATAGAATAAAACAGTTTTCTCTTATAAATCGATTCATATTTATCAGAATGGAAGAAATATTATACCCCCCCCCCTCCCGTTACAAAGTTTAATTTATTAGTCAGAATTAATAATGCATACAAACTGACTTCTGCTAATATTCAATATTGAATCTTCAATTTCCGAGTCAAAAGAAATAAAACTCAACTGGTAAATATAATCATAAATTCTTTATCAAAAACATTACGCTACATACAAACGATATCATATAAAGACATATATGAATAAAAGACGATTTAATCTTCTCCAAATGATCATTCAATGAATCCTAAAGTAACCCTCTTTCAACGACCATGCAATTATATGTCGATACGAACCGTAAGATAACGTGGCACATCGAGTAAAAATCTCTACCATGTGGTAATACAAACATCAATAAAGAAATCGATATTTTTCGAAAGACAGAATGATGATGAGATATGGGGACGAGATGCAAAGGGCGTGCATGAGGAGTTGGGGAGGTTGAGCTGGCGAATAGAACAGGAATGGACGGGATGAGGTAGAGGTGAGAGAGAGAGAGAGAGATTCGTATAGAGAGGAGGAGTACGAGAGGCAAGAGGCGTTGATCCTCACCCACGATGCGCGCTTGTATGCTAGCGATGCGAGCATTCCTTGGATGCACTCCAGAGACACTCAGCGAGAGGAGGATGTGGATAAGATGAAGAAGAGGTGGGGATGGGAGGGAAGAGAGAAATGATAGGAGGGATGAGGAGAGGGCGAGAGGAGCAACAAGGGGAACCAGGGGGCCAGGTGGAGGGCGTCAGGGCGTAGGGAGACGGGAGTGCAAAAGACGCGCGAAATGAGGCACTGCAATCGAAAGGGGTGACAATAGAGGGCTCTAAGGAGCCTCCCAAGGCTTTATTTATTTCGGTTGAGCAGTGTGATCGCAGGTACGGAACGAACGTTTGATTTATTTATATTTGCAGCTTACGGAGTGATTTGAGTGGGGAGGGAAGATGGAAGGGACAAGTCGGTGGGCTACTTTTGATTTCGAGCTCGCAACTGCTACGTGAGTTTTTTTCGGAATGGGGAAAAGAATTATAGAATATAAATGTGTGCGCGCGCATGTGTATGGACATCCCGTTAACTAACACGTTAGTATAAAAGACATTGTGAAATTAGTAAAATCTACAAAACATTATTTGAATGAGTATTTGTTGTTTTACAATTACAAAATACCATTTGATTTTTGTAGCTTGACTTTTAATGAGTATTGTTAGATAATGTTTAATGTGTATTAAGGAATATTAAAACTTTCCGAATTATATTAACTAATCACATATATTTAATAATTATATCTATTTTGAGCTGGTCGAATTAAACTTCCTGATTCAGTTACTAATGCATGAAGGTTGCTGTTGAGTTTACAAATTTTTAAATGCTAATATCTAGTTAAACAACATTTATTTCAGTTCAACCAAATAGGTCCAACCAAATCTCAAACGTTAGTACGCGCACTTTCCAGATTAAGAAAACGGATAATCCTAAATGATTCCATATTTATTTGAATCTCGGAAATATGGGTATCTAAATGTTGGACTTGGAGTTACTCGGGCAAAGGGTACGGTTAAGTGCGTCCACGGCGCTTAAGTACATAAAAAGATACTCAAGAGATAGAAACAAGTCCTGCAGTCGGATGAGCGTTTTGAAGTAGTCTCACTCCGGTTGCCAAGCGTATAGCGCACACAGAGGTCAAGGGATCACTTCTTGTAGCCTCAACATTTGCGCCATGTTGGCGTTCCTTAAATTAACCCTTTGCCGGTGGAGTGAATCTACCACTAGATTTGATTCAAAAGGCTCGCATAAAACTTATCTGAAACGTTGGAAATTGAACAATTGGACTTAATTACGAATGTAATGATACCGCATGTTGGTAACGTTAGCATTTTTAGAACGATCACCGGCAATTGAAATTTATTTGAAACGCTATGAAAAATTATAATATATTTTCTTCCTGGAAAATTACTCTGTTATTAAGCGTTTGTAATTTTTTGGGGGAATTGAGCAAAAATAAATATTTTAAATAAATTTTTAATAAATAGAACCTCATTCTCCATTTATAAGCGTTTTTAGAACCAATAATCAGCTTTGGATAAAAATATGAGTAAGGTTCAAATAATTATCAAACTCATATGGCTAAGATAAAACTGATCAGAATTATTTAAAAGTCATGAAATGTAACAGTTTTACGAGTTTTGGAGAATTCTAATTTATCAGTTTCACATGAATAAGAGTAAATAATTGTATTTCAAGCTTCGATTTTTTTCGTGATAATCATTCTCTTGCGCATTACATGCAGTAACTAATCCTCTGAAAAATTACGCAAAAATACAAAACTATGCCTGATTGTAGAGATTGAAAATCTTTCGGAATGCACATTTCACGAAAGAAAATAATTTCTATTTAGATAAAAAATAAAATATACCTAGCGCTACTGTAAGCCAACACCACTAGCATCTTTTTTACGCTCCTCACTTACTTAAAAATGTATGGTTCCAGCAAGAATTTTTCCTGGACCTTATGTAGACTTACAACAGCTGCGAGAGAGATTTACGTTTGCGGCCGTGTTTTTACTACAGTTACATTTAAGTGCGCCTGCATTTAATGAGTCGAATGGTGTTCGTAGAAGAAATCCAATCTTGAATGTCAGTAAAACCAAAATCAAGAGTAATAGGAATAAAAATTCCTAAATTGTTGGTTGTAACTGATAATTTAAATGATTTAATAAATTTGGCACCAATGAACTGTAACGAATAATCGTATGCTACGTTAGAACCTAGTAACTATTTTGTAGAATGTTAAGACAACTCACGCATACCAATATTAAACGATGAAACGAAACTACCTCCTAATTGTTAAATATAAACGTTATTTCAAACTTTGCTTCAATCTATTTTCTCCTAAATCAATGCACACCTGAGTGCTGTCGGGATGACCTCCCCCTTTTCCCATAAGCAGCATCCGGGGCTCGCAAACTCTTTAATCATAACTCCCATATGTTCTATGTATGTCTATGTTACTTCTTTCCTTTTATTTGTTGGTACTCAAATCCTTTACTCTTTCTTTCTTTAATTTTTTTCTTCTGTATCTATTTAGAGATTTTTCGCCGTTTTTTTACAACTCCTTCCTCTTCGTAGGTGCTATTCCGCAGTGGGACTTTTTTCTGTGCTAAACAAAGCGATTATACAGTTTTTCCCAACCCACAAAACTAACATTATTATATGGTAATTATTTATGTTCAACTAACAAAATTTTTTATCAATATGTGAAATTTTGTAATTAACTTGTATATAATATTCAAACCTGACGAAAGATTAAATGTAAGAAGGGACTTCACAGTCTCAATTACACCCTAAAGAAAGTCGTTTGTCTGTCTGTCTGCCTCCTTACCCTGGACCCCACCCACCCACCCCTTCTCCACCCCGACGTCTTACGTACAACCACTCCGATCCGTTATGCTTTGCCCTCGTGCCCATCCTCCCACCCCATCTGGCGCCCATAACCCCTTTGTGTGAACCACATACACACTCGGTCGCGCGCACACACCCACCCCTCCTCCTCCGCAAAGCCGATTCCAGCCCGCCTTCTTCTCAACACCATCCTCCTCCGTCCCTTCGCCCCCGAACAGAGAGAGGAGTAGTGAGGTACGAAGAAGACGCTGGAAGACTGCCAGGGGGGGCACTACCTCGTTTCCGGACTTCATGGAGACAACTCTCCTCCGTCCTCTCCGACAACTGTGCGAGAGCTTATCTCCATAAGCGCGACGGATGTTAGAGTCACCAAAGGCGGCGTGACTTGCTGGAGATTGGGAAGTTTAGACCTCGTCGAAGAAGAGGGAGTTAGTAAGGCTCGGTACGACAAATGAGGATCGCGATTATGTTTTCTTTTTTTTCCTTTCCTCGATCCGCGCACGAGCAAGACAACGGGTTTCGGATCAATTACGCCGTCGACGATAATAATTCGTTTGGTGACACGAAGGGTGGATATACAGAAAGAGAGTGACGGGATTATCCTACACTCCAAGATATATAACTGCAGGGCGTCGCGAAGACATTAAAAATGTCCCTTCCTACGTGCGGGATGGATTCCGAACAGTATGTATCATTATGGGCCTTCCCGTGAAGTAATTGGTATGTTGCGGTACAAAATGGGACGTGTTCTCTCAAAATATTGAGATGCATAGTTTTTTTTAACTCACGTCAGGAGAAGAAGAAAATTAAATTGAAGATCTGTAATTCCGCATTGTTTGTCGAGATATTTAACTTATGATGACTTACTTTCGACCGCATCCTGTGACTCAACTATGTATTGCTCGTAATGAAAGAGAATAATATCCGATATATATTTATTAATTAATGTAAAATTAATGATCGTAACTTTGCAAACATTTTATGGCATCTATTCCTGGACCCTTTTGTTACAGTTTTTTTCAGAAATAGCATTTTGAAAAACAAAATTCCATTACATTTGACTTTCATTACACGCTAAAATATTCAATTCTATGTATTTTAGGAGACGCTAAATTACCTATGAATATTTTTATAAACTTGACTGGGTCAAAGACCAAGTGCTCTTGAGTAGCCAGCAAGAAATAACAAATGCCGAAATAATTCTCGAAAGCCAATGTATTGGTAGAAATACTCTTCACTATAACTTTCTACAAATGGCAAACCCATCTCAATCACCAATACAACTCGTTGATTCAATCCACCATAGAAATTCCTTAGAACCGAATGGTAATGGCTACAGAAAACGATCTCTTAAAAGTATTTAATCTAAGCAAATTTATATGCCATCGTCCGGACTCCAAAATATGTACCTACATTACCAAAATTCAACAATAGCAGTTAACTTTCTTTTCTCGCATTCGACGAATTTTTTCGATAAATCAGACAGAAAATCGCCTTGTTAAAAATCCAAGGAGGGATTATGATGATAGCGACGATGAGTACTTAAATTTTATCGTGACGATACAACAGGGAGATTATCATTCTAAATTACAGCGTAACTGCTGATTCTAAGGAACATCTTATAGTATATTTATATGGGGCGTTAATAATTGATGAGGAAGACACGCCCCGCAACATCGAGCAATCAATCAACTCTTTGTATGCTAATTTTAAGTCTACTGCTCGAGTCCCTTTTGATGTCGATGTAGCAACCCGTGCTCCTTCAACCTATTTAAGTTATTTCAAGACACTTCGAATCATCATTCACGAAAATACATTTATCCTATGCTGTGACAGATCTTTCCCAGTAAAGGGTGTAAAGTAAAATTCTACGAATATTCCTCATTGCTTGGAAAAAACGATGAATGATAGCCATTAAGTCAGCATTGAAATGGTCAGTACATACACTCCCAGTGATAGGAATAAAAGAGAAGTGATTAAAAATATTTCATTTATAAATGAACATGACAACGAGAAATTTTAATAGGGTAGTAATTTGATATTTAGCCATTGCTTTTTAATGAGACAACTTATATTTTACATGGATAATATGTCTTAAAGACCATAATATTAGTTGATTTAAGCCATATTCTCTTGAAATACCTGATATATTACCAAATCGAAGAAGCTTCCTAAATTACCTTACGTTATACAGTAAATCCCCAACGCTTATTGTTTTGATCATTCTCGTTGGGTTTCGCTGTGCACCTGTTTAACATTCAAAGCATGTAAGCTTGGCTATTCGCGGGCCTAAATCACGGCATCATGCATTAAAGCTGTTGATTTACGAATGTAAGAAGTAATGTTTTATAATGCTCAAGATATTCATGTGAATGTAAATAAAATCTTTATACGTTGTATTTTTTAATGAAAACGATCGCATTTTAGGTGAATTTTTATTTTATCGCTGTTTAGAGCCTTTTTGCCCCACAGTTCATAAAATATAAGAAGTATTAATTCATCTATTGCCTGCACGTGTACTTATTTCGATTTCTCTGCAGAAGGATTTTTTCAGTTGAATCATTGATACTTTTTCACAACTTCTGACGTATTGAAATTGTCATTCGCCTGCTTTCCTAGCCTAACATTTCTTTCCCATTGCGTAGGTATTTGACGTTAGTGGCGATTTTCGGGAACGTACCCCAAGTGCTTAGTTCAATGAGTTTTTTAAAAAATGTTTAAGGATATGTAACCATGAAACATACATTCTGCCGTCTAAGAAAATATAAAGATAAGAAGCCGTCTAGCAACAACTTTAGTAGCGTACAGCATAGAAATTGTAAAAACCCGATTTTTATAATTAATACCGAAGATGCTTCATTTAAATGGATTCAGGAAAAGAAAGCATAAAAAACAGACCTAAAAAATTAGGACATTTAATATTAAAAATCTGTCCAGATTACCACAACCATAGGGATAATATGTAGGTGACCAGCAAATGCAAGTCATCTGCACTTTCTCTCTTCTCAGCTTAAGCCGTTACCCAAATTGGCATCATTTCATCTATCTAGGTGAGCAGTAACCTTAAGAGAATAATGGCAGCTATTTATTCCATTGCTACCAAAAGAATACGCCACAGGTGTGCGAAATGAAAGAACATTTCCTCAGATAATGTCCACGCACGTAATTTCAATCCCTTAAAAAAAAAATTCCACTCATATTGACTTAACAACGTCAATCAACTCGCTTGAAAAAGGGCGAGGCAAAGAATTCATAGGGTCATCCACCGGAAGGAACAAAGAGGATCGCCCGAAAATGAACTGCCGAGTCCACCAAGTCTTAGAACAGCTATCCAGTTAGACAAACACGAGGATCGCGAGCTCCCACTTGTGTTTCTCAAAGTATAGACGCAATCAATCAATCGTGAAAGCAAGAGTTAAACGGGAGGTATTCGAAACGAGGTTCGTTGTAGAGAAATAAAAGAGAGAGAGAGAGGAGAGCTTTGGGAAGTGGGCGTGTCTTGTCTGTGTGTGTGTATGTGTGCGTGCGAAGAAGTTGCGCCCTAGCATTGAGGTCGGATATGGGTGGAGCAGGCAGACGGGACGCGTGGAGAACGAGAGCGTGCAGAAGAGATTGAAGAAGAGGGAGTTTCGGAGAGAAAGAGAGAAGGAAAAAAAGGAGGCTATGTCCAGAAGACCAAAGCTGGATAACGCGTAGGCGAGCGGTAGGACGAAGAGGGTAAATGAAAGTGAGAAGAGAAAAGAGTATCTGGAGGGTTGCAAAAAAAATTGCTTAAAGAAGGAACTAAAGCGAAATCGAATTGGTAGAAGAGAATTACAGATTGAGAAAGAAAATAGAGAAACGTCTAAGAAAGAGTGGCGAGAGACGAACGCCACGAAGCCTATATGCTTTGAGTAAATGAAGAGGTGGAGAAAAAGCACACGGACACAGGACAGCAGTGGCACAGAAAGAAAGTTTGGCTCCCAGAACAAGACCGATAAACGACGCCCTTGAAATTTCGACGGTGTGATGAGAAAATGATCACAATTGCTAGAAAAACAAAAAAATATAGTTCAAAAAATATGTACAAAAAATATGTACAAAAAATTACAATCATACAGAAACATTATTCTAGATATCCACAACCAAATATCGACTCGTGACTCGCCTATTAGCGCCCTTTCGTTTCGACGCCCGGGGCAACCGTCTCGCTCGCCCCTCCCCCTCTCCACAGCGCTGCAGGAAAGAATGATAGATGAAAGAAAAAGAACCATTCCGAACAAAAAGAAGGAACGATGAAGGAGATGATATTCGTATGAGTAGGAATTGGAGAGCTGTACGCTTGCGAACCGAGGGGAGAACATTAAGAAGAAAAATACACGGTAAATGATGAGTTAAAGACAACGGGAAGCAATGGAAAGACGAGAGGAAGATCTGAAAACGCACGCCTAAGGAGAAAGGCGAGTTGAGAGAGCGGTAAAGGCGTGGAAGGAGGCGGCGAGGAAACGAATCAAGCTGCGAGAGATAAATAGAGTCAGACGAGGACGAAAAGGAGGAAATTAGTTAGAAGAAAAGTAGAGAGAAGAGGAAAAGATGCAGAAGGGAAATGGAACAGAGAAAAGGACGGTTGGAAGCTGTGGTTCGCGGGAGAGTAGAGAGAGAGAGAAAATAGAGCAGTAGAAGAGATGAGAGTCAGACAGAGAGAGAGAGAGGACGAGGAGGAGGGAACACATGAGCTACCGCGTCTTCGTTTGATTCAAAAATAGACTAAAAATAGAAGAATAAGGGATTTATGTCGAGAGGAAGCGGGAAAATTTATGCGAGAGGAATTTTTTTCGGTTGCGAGCAACAGTTTGTCTGCGCGTGCATCTTTTAAGAAGGAGATACATTTTGAGACAAAAACATTGGACTTAATCCAGTTTAACAGGTGCCGAGTGGAAATGAATGTAATAAAAATAAAAGGAAGTTAAATAATTGTAAAAACGAATAAAATGGGATCAAGCCAGCATTCGGTTAGCAAACGTTACAGACGTGTCTACAAACTAGCATGTAAAAGATGAAGCCACAAATTACTCTAAATAAGGATACAAATTTCGATTTAAAAATCTTGAAAGTAGACTTTCTTAATTATCAGTTGATGCGCCAAATTATTTTTTCGTACGTCTTAATTATGAAAGAGGTAATTCTCTAAATGACGAAATGATTCGAAATCATCGATATCGTATTTGAGCTAATAAATCACATATTTATATGACATTTCAAGAGGATAAAACTGAGAAAAATCGCTCATTGTTTAACCTTTCTTACCGTGAATATATTAAACCCATAACAGTTGATAATAAACGCATAAGATCAACGTAATAAATAGACATTCCAACCTGACACTTAAAAAAAAACTAAAAAAACGTTACGCCACGTCTGTCACCCTAAACAGCAACGCTTTGTTTACCGCGCGTGACGCGTCTTAATTCTATCTCGTTCGTCGACTTTTCCCAACCAACGACCTCCTCCGTTCCGTAAGAAAAAATCCCACCGTCGCCAGGAACTCCTCTCCCTCAGGTTTTCCCAAGAGACTTCCTCCCGCCGCCACGCCCCTCTCGACCCACACCACGTCCACGCAAATGAAGGATAGGGTGGTCACCCTTGCACCGGAGCCACTGCCACCGATGGCACTCGAGGAAGGACGGGGTGAGGCAGGTCAAGAGCCGTTCGTAAGGTATAGGATGGGGTACACAAGGGGGAGAAATCGAGGCACGGGGAAGGAAGACTTTTGAGGGTAAGGTGCTTTGCGGAACGCAGTCTATATATATAATGGGATATCGGGGAGAGACGAAAAAAAGGAATTAAAGAGGGCCCGAGATGTGGAGATGGAGCAGTGGGATGGGTCGAGGAGGGGGGGGGAGAGAAAAGGAGGGTGGGAGAATTAGTATCTTCTCGAATCCAAAGGGGGTGGAGGAGAAAAGCGACGCCGGCATCCGTTGCAAGAGAGAAAGAAGGTCGACGCCCTTGTTCGAATTAGCCGCGGGAGGACACGGGCGGAGGAAGAGAGGGCAACGGGGAGTGTGTGACGGATTCAAAGTCGCGGGAGAATATATGGAAGGAGAGTGACAGGTAGATGGGTGAGAAAATGCGGAGGGAGGGGGGGGGGGGGGAGAACGGAGTTAGGAACCTGGATGGAGAGTTGAGGCGGTCTAAGAGGTTGGAGGCGAGTAAAAATCGGCACGAGTGAAGACCGACAAAGGGAGAGAGAAAAAAAGCCGTCCGTGGTCGAGGATACAACTCGCTTTGCCAAGGGCGAAACTTTTTTGCGCCATCTACTTCCGTAAACCAGGTGAATATTAGGCTGGATGGTATTTAATTTGCCTTTTACTAAACTCGTAGAAAAAAGTGTCACGTGCGGAACTCTTGTAGCTATTTACAGTTGAGAAGTAACTATACATGTCATATTTAGAATACAATTCATGAATTCGATAACTATTTGACCTCTATAAAAAAATCCTATGAATAACGCTTGAACAGCTATCAGAGTAAAAAGGTTTTTTTATCGTAAGCATACATTTTAGAGGATTGTGATAGGAATGGAGATAATGATAAAGTATCTGAAGTTCAAAGAAATTTAACCAAGCTACAAGAAGACTTGAGGGATGATGCTAGGAAATGAGGTAGAAACAAAAAAGGAATATTAAGGGTAATAAGGAATAATAGATGCATTGAAAGAAGGGGAGAGATTGATAAGACGAAGAGAAAGGTCTTACATGGCACACATGGGGTTGAGAGGGCAAAAAACCTACCGAAAGTTATAAAACGATAATAGCCATTTATATATTAAGAAATAGATGGTATTTCGTTTAAGCGTATAAATTTTTCTAAACTATATCAAATGATAAATGCACTCAACTATTATATACCGCATAAAAACTAAACGATCTCTTTACACAGAAAAGGTGGATAGCTATCGTAGAGCTGTTAAAATACGCGACTGAAGCTTTTTGAAAACTGCAGTTTCAACCTGAAACTTGAATTGTAACACACGAAAAGATAATTTATGCCAATTGGCGCGCATTCTTATATTCAGTGTATATCCTTCGTAAATTCGGGATTTTGTCAAAAGTAACGTAGAATGGCAAGGAATTTTTTATATCTGTAAGACCTTTGCCATAAAATAATATTCCTGGAGCATTAAAATTGATAATCGTACCAATAACTCCGGGATCAGGTAGAAGAAATACATGAAGTGATGTTTTTTTATTGATGGATATGAACATTGGATGTGTCTGTGTAAACGCTGACAAAGTTACTCTAATTCACAAATAATTGCTGAATATATGTTGTTAAACTTTTTACACACATCAAATTAAACGATAAATAATGATGCTAAATATTTCTGATCACTTCGTATTGTAGTCTCTTTGTGATTTTTTTTAATCTGCAAAATCACATGAGATAAGGTTTTCAAGAAAATTCAATTACAAATAACTATTAGAATTAATTAATCCAATCTGAATCCAATGTTCATTTCGTATATCCATTCATTCGCCGATATTTTCAAGATACGTCAAACCATTCTCGATAATTTAAGTAAAAACAGTGGAAGATATAAATATAGTGATGCTTATCTTCAATTAAACAAGCTTCTAAAATACTGACGTGCAAGAAAGAGCAAAAACACTATATACTGGTCATGCATCTGACAAGGCAACTAACTGTTCACGGAATCCTCCAATAAAAATTCTTAATCTTATACAATAATTTTGTAGTTCGCTTATCTCCGTGAATGACAAAGGACTAACGATTTACACACTAAACACTGAAAATATTGCGTGTTCATTCTTTTTTCCAAACACCGTAACCAACTTAATAACCGATACGTATGTTCGAAAACCATAACAGAAATCGGGGAAAGGGAACAAAACAAACCAAGCAAACCACATACAAAACAAAAAACTCGAGTTAAAAAAAATAACACGAAAACCACCGAGATCACACTTTCTTTATTAACCTTAATAGTTCGATCACTCCAAACTGCAGGAAACCGAAGGGCGGCAGCAAAATCTCCAGGTGTTGATCACACCGTTTCTAAAAAGAGAGCGAAATTCAAAACCATCGGTTGGGATTCTTACCCCTTTCGCGCGCGCACACTCTCCCAAACCGTACCCGCAAACGGCTTCCTGGACGTTTGGAAACGCACATAGGCGCTCTACACGATTTCCTGTTGAGGTTGCTGTCACGAGGACGTCACCTGACATGGCGCCCCCTTAAACCGCGCCCACTCGAGCCGGCTATGCCCCACCTCCCTTCTACCCTCGCCCTCTCAAACTCCCTCGAACCACTACCTCCTCCTTCACTCTTTTCAATGATTGAATACTCCAACGAGTGCGAGAGCGGACATTTTTGGAAAAACGAGGGGGCGAAGAATGAGTGCGAGTCAGGGACGAATCAGTTCCGTTTAGATAGCAACCAGTGCACGTTTATCCATCGGGAATGATACGGGATTTATCGAAGATTTTTTACACGCTATAGTTCTCCTTTTTAACACAAAACAACTCGATACCGGAGAATACTTATATGAGTGTTTGCATACCATAGGAAAATTTGAGAGGAATTGCGAAATAGTCTGAAAAGGATAACTTTGATATCCCACAAATTTGAGAAAAAAAATGAGTGAGGCAGAATTTTGAACCGTTTCGAACGTAAGATTTTGGAGCTCCGTTACAATAACTCGGGAGAGATAAAGTTTACGAGTTATAATTGCGAGATTCGAAAAAAAAAGTTGATTTTGATGGTGATTCGAACGAGATTCGACAAAAGGCGAAATGCTTGATCGTGTAGTGCGTTCGCTTCGAGACGCGGGCCAAATGTGCGAGCCTACGTGACGGCGAGGCTGTTTCGGACGGGAAGGGGAAAGAAGAAGATGGTACGGAAAAGGGAGTGGAGTGGAGGGGGAGTGGAGGAGGAGGAGGTGGGAAGCGAGGAGGAGGCTTCGAAGTCCGCGCGTCAAGGAACTGACCAGCGCACCAGGACTATATAGCCCCGGGGCAACAGAGGAAGTAGGGTGAGAGAGAAAGAAGAGAGGGTGGGGCAAAGAAATCGTCCAAGTTCTTTGTCAGGAGAGAGTGAGAGAAAAGGGGAAATGAGGAGGAGAAGGCTGAGGTGTCGAAGAGGATTGAGTAGAGGTTGAAAATGGAAAGAGAGGTGCGGGGAGAGAAACATGGTCAGAGATGGATATGGAAAGAGGAGGGCAAGGAGATATATAAGGATCAGATAAGAAAGGGGGATATCTATAACACGAGGGTTCCAACACCAGAGAAAGAGTGGGGGATTTGGAGAAAAATGACGGGAAACAACGAAATAAAGAGTTAAGAAGCTGGGCTGTTCTTAAATAATTAACGTGGGAAACTATTAAGATTTACACGTAATACATCAACTCGCTAATAAACGATATGACATGGCGAGTGCCAAGGCAATTAGTGGAATAAGCGCTCTACAGCTATCACGCAAATTACCATAATAAATTAATATACTTAACAGATATTTTTTATATGCAGGCATATAAAAACTGTTTTAACTTTGTGATTTGTTACTACATCAAACGAAACGTACAGATACTTAACCTCAAGGCTACGCTATAAAGTCCTGTTTATAATATAATTATCTAACAGATTATTATATACAGACATATAAAAACTGTTTTAACTTTCTGATATGTTACTACAGCAAACAAAACAAACAGATACTTAACCCCTAATTTAAGTTATAAAATGCTGTTTAACGAATAACAGCCTTTAACAAAACTAAATGTGAGAATAAACTGATTAAATTATAAATATGATGACAAGAAATGGATATAAACATTACTGTCTGCATTATATAACAACCTCAAGAGTTATTCAAGTACAAATGTTCTTACAATGGCGGAGTACTGCTTGAAAGCCTTTGTAACTTTAAAAATGCACCTGCAGTAACATTTTTCAACTCCACATCCTTCAATCTTATTCCACAAGTATTGGTTGGTGACAGCAAGCGACTAGTTTGTTGGCATCCGAGGCACAATATCAAATTACACTTTCGAACACATTCAAGAGAGATATAACACTATTCTAAACCTTGACGGTTTACTCTTCCGCGTCCGAGTGACGCTTATATAAATAAGCAATTCGATAATTGGCTATAAAAACAGCCAATGAATGATCTCATAACAACTCGAAATGACAGCATTTCACGATCACGAACGGAGATACCCGAAATAGTTACAGTTACGCTCGTGCCAAGACCAGTGGCGAATCGACGGTTGCGTGAATGCCGATGAAAGAATAAATGAGTTCTCCCCTTCTGAACAATACAGTAACAATACAAAAATTACATTTCAATGTCATAATGAAATACGTTATCAATTATTATAATAAAAGTATACGTAAATAGATAACACTTTTATCTTACACTATATATTCCCGAAAGTTTGTTTTTCTCATTATCCACGCACAAAGTATAATACTTAGAACAACCAAATTTTCTACGATTCTTACTTATATCTTAAATTGGTGAATGGTAAACCGGAATTAGTCAGTGCTGCCAATATAGGGGATTAACATTTTTCCATAATATAACAATTAAAAATCGATTGCCTAGCGTGCAAGCTTTTATTCTTTTGCAAATTTAAATTGCTTAAAATGAAGATACGAACTCGGGACAAAAACATGTATTAAGCTAAAAGAATCAACTTTATATTTGGGAAATTTTGCAAATATGTATACAAAACAAAAAATGGCAATTTTATCGTTTCATTGAGGACCCCCCCTCCCCAACTAATTGAAACAAAATAATACTCCAATGAAATAATTGATGCATCGGAATAAAAAATGTATTTTCAAACTTTTACAATAAACATTTTTGTTTTATTCTTAACAAAATTCGTATTTTGTTTGTACTGGAAACATTCATCGTAGTTTTTTTTTCCAATTACTGTACATAATTAGGTTCTTTAGTTGACACAGCAAAAAATAAGTTGTTTATTTCATTTTCAACCGTACTTTTATGTTGCGTTAAGTTCTACAGAGCAGACCATCTATAAAATTTACCCATGTGGCTTTAATAAACATTGAAAATAATAAAAATATAATACGATATAGTTAACGTTTATTTGATAAGATTAATTTACTATTGACAGTGAGTATTAGATATGTTGATTTACGTAGCTAGTTTAACTTTTCGCTTAGTCAAGGCATCCCTCTTGAATTTTTGTAGTTTTAATATAATGATCCATGGTTACCCGATACTTTTGAAAGACAATTTCACTATTTATTTCATCAATTCAAGAATAACCGCTTAAACAAAGAAAATTGTAAAAATAAGTACTTCCCCTACGTATCTCCAATAGCTATAACAATTGTTACGGTCAATGAAGATACCTAAGGCAAGTACTCTATTTTCAAATTTTTATATTCAAAAGCTTATTCTTAACTTTATCAATCGGATCTTAGCCATAAGGAGAGATTGATAATTCTTTGTATATATTAATCAAGAACATCATTAAGAATGTCTCGTAACTTATTTTACCCCAGAGTTTAGCCAGAGGCAATTGTGATTTGCTGAGTTATTTTTTTAATTCTCGGTTTTTGCAGGGCGAAAATGCGTGAGCATATCCAGATTCAGATATGAGCGACTTATTTGGGCTACTCAGCCTTAATAACTGGGAATCAAAAGGGCAAAAATTATTTTTCTTTGTTAAATCGTAGAAAATTTCTCCATTCTAGCGTGTTTTGTAAAAAGTGATTATAGTTTCAATCTAACGTCTGTCTGTGAAATCACTTAAATTGAAATTGTGATTAAACCATAAACGACAGAGAGCTGAAACTTGGAGGATACAAATACGCGCTACTGCCACTTGTTTTTCTTTAGATTTCAGTTCTAAAATGTTTAAAAGTCCGGATTGAGACCCATTTAAAATGTCGTTTTTTTAATGTCTCCGCAGGTGTAGAAGATAAAAAACTGAAAATTTTTTAGCTTACATTTCCACATTAATGTTAATTATTGTATACGCTGCAGTCTATCATTTGCTTCCACAGTCCCTCCCAACAGATTGATGGATTAATCAAATTCCGTGCAAAAATAGCCTTTGCCCAATTTTGCATTGTAAAATGTTATAGCTATTGGAGCCACCGATATCATTTTCTTAGCTTCCACTTTCACTCCCCATCTCAATACACTTATGAATGAATCTGATTGTAAAATGTTATAGCTATTGGAGCCACCGATACCATTTTCTTAGCTTCCACTTTCACTCCCCATCTCAATATACTTATGAATGAATCTGATTCTGTGCTGAAATAGTCTTTGCTTGCCTTTGTAGTGGATCAAATCGCCAGGTTGTCAACGTATTGTATCTGAAACAATGTGTACGAAAGGAACAGCGCGAGTTAGTAAGCAGCGTTGTTGTGCACTGTGTGGATTGCGCATTTAAGGAAGAAGTATTTGTAGCGGGTGAAAGTGTGACGTTGACATGGGTAAATATAATAATTACACGGCACGCTTTAAAATGCGCGTCGTACTGTTTTCCGAAAAAATGGAGTAACGGAGCACGAGAATTTTCAGTCGATCCCAAGCAAGTGAGATACATTATCAGGTTTCGATAAAATAAATAGTGTTCTCATATACAGTTTGTAAAGAGGCAAAATACCAGTAAATATTTTTAAATTCCATTACTGCTAGACTTCGTTCTTATATGACCCGCCCCACCCATGTTTTAATGCAAGAAAAATTGTGCAAAAATGTGGGGCAATTACGCGAGTAAATACGGCATTTTTTACATGGATTTATCATTTGTTGTCAACGAAAAAATAGCAACTGAAGTAAACAAGATATATTACAAATACGTAAATACGTTACATTTCCTTTTGTGTGAACAAAGAATAAAGTAAATTAAAGGAAATAAAAGGAAATGTATTACATACGACGAACAAATGAACGTAAATACATTAATTTTCCTTTAGTGGGCACGAATCACTTTGTAAGTGAAAAATAATGTATAAATTACGAGGATGGAATGAACTTCCACGTAAAGATTATATTATGCTTATTAAGTGAGGTATATTTTAAATAATTTTCGATTCTTTTATTTATATCTCCGAAGGTACAAAAGATGGAAAACAAACTTTGAGCGTACAGTTCCACATTGATGCCACTCATTCTTGTAAAGTTTTAGTCCTGAAAACTTTACAGATGCGGATAGGGAAACATTACAAATGTTAATACAAATTCTAAATTTAAATATCATTTTGGAAGTGTTAGTTATCCAAAAAATATATTTTTGTCAAATATTTGTTTACGTAGAATGATAATGCGCAATGCAACGCCGACTTAGTTATTAAGTGTCTCTCATTTAAACGTGAACCTCGCCTTCACATGGTACCTACCGTTTTAAAGCAAACGAGCCTCTACAGACCGCATATATGGCGGTATAAAATAACAATTAAGAATTTTAAAAAATTCAAAAATAAAATCTTTTTGCTTTATATAATAGGCGGCCTTAAAAGAATAAAACAAGAAAAATTTCAGATTATTTGTTCGATATAAAAGATTTTGGTGTCATATTTTTTCGTTACTGTTGCTTTACATATCATTTACGTAATAATTTCGCTTTGATATGAGGTTTTCAAGGTTGAGTTTCGTTAAAAAATGTGTTTTGATATTAACTTTATATTCAAAATCCATTTACTCCAGCTTACTGAATGAGATTATTACGTAAATGATATGTAAAGTTATAGTAATGATAAGTACATGACACCAAAATCTTTTATAACGAACAAATTATCTGAATGAATAACATTCAATGAAAAATAACGAGCATAAATAATTTACCTCAATCGCTTTCTTAAAATGACTGATGTCAAAGTTCGTGATTTATGGTACTTTGTGACTTCATACGACTCTAGCGCTAGCAGGCTCACCAGTTAAAATCAAAAAGCAAATAAGAAGAGAAACCCGGTACCGTCATTAGCCTAATCTTTTCGAAAAGCACCAAGGAGGACCAATGGCTTTATGTCCCTTCCGAAGGATGAAGCGCTGAATCGCGTGCTCTACTCTAAACACGTAAATAAATAGGGGGCCGCAAGATCTGTTGAAAAAATGCAACTTTCGCAGGTTTTCAATGGCTCAGCGTAGCAGGCCAACGCGCTCGCCCATTATGCCAGTGCCTCCAACCGGTGTGCCGCGGCACATTAGTGTCCCGCGAGGAAGGCACTAGTGTGCCTCACAGTCGGAGAATAATTCATTTTCACAAAAGCGTTTGGAACAAACAAATTCGCTTACATTTTATCATCCAAAGAATTCATTCTGAAACTACGAGAGGAATTGGTAGACCTTAGCAACGATCATACAGCTTAAAATTATTATGCTACCTTTAGATGTATTTTGGCTAAAAGATAAAGGTGAATATCCTTCAATATCTGAATATCCCATCTATATGACATTCCAAATTGAACATATATATGCGATTTTATTTGTTCTTCAACCCATATTTAAAATATTAAAAGGGCATGTTTAAAGAACCTAGATGAAGAAGTTCTTGTATCTCTTTCTATTAGTGAGCCAAATATAAATCGTCTTTGTACCAAAAATCCAAGCCCAAATTTTCTGTCGAAGAGCAATACATTTTTACACGTTGGATTGTGTGTACTTAATTTACAATAAAATTTTACAATTATTTGATTATTACTTTACCAACCATAACAGTCTAATATAATAGCGACTTTTATTTGTTTTAAGCTAGTTTTTTCTTTAAAATGTGTATTTACGCAGTGAAATTAATTAGGGGTGGTTTGGTGTGTCGCGATGTTTCTAATTGTAAGCATGCATGAAGGTGCACGTTTATCAGCTGGTGATGGCACTTTCTAATTAATCCATAAAAATATTAGTCATTAGTAATAGATTGATTTAATTGTGCATTAAGTCCTCCAAGATGTTATTCATATCTACAAGATAGTTCCACATTCCCGAAAAAGAGAACTACCTCGGCAGTTATTTACTATCTCTATAACACCAAACGTCTCCAATATAGCGTCTCCGGAGACTGCCATCTATCGTATTACGATTTCCTCCTAAATCACGTGTAACTGCCTGCCACCGAAAGTAAAAAAACGAATGTGATAACGGTCGAGCCGCGAGTTAAACTCGCGGTTTTTCAGAGCACACGGCAGAATCGGAGCTGCGCAACTGAAACCACTAGGCTTAATGCATTTTGTAGAAACGCGATTATATTATACAAGGAAACTGTTTTTACGGTCCAAAGAAATAAAAAATAAGATATTGCGACAGTTTTAAGACTCGGAAATTCGCTCCTTTTAACAGCGAGAATGCCTCAACATGCGGCTCGGCGTTTGAGGATAAGTGTGCTCCGAATGGGGTTCACTTAAGCGTTCTTGGGAGCACAAACGGGGATATTTTACGCAACAAAAGGTGAATGCCGCGGTAACGACAAAGTAAGCCGATACTCCGATAAAATATTGTTCCAAAGTACACCTTAGCGCTTTTTATGGGAAGCGACGCAAATCTTTCCTTAAAAAAAATAATAATAAAAATGTGTGTCTTGTGGAAAAGTTTCCTACAGTACAACCACAAAAAGAAATTACCATGTTTTATCATGAAGTTGAATGTATTTAAAAAATATGAACGTTAAGTTTTCGAGAAGAACTGTTTCACGGATACATTGTATCCGACTTTATAAAAACTGGTACGTAAACCCTGAAGAATCATACGTTGAATTACATCAACGGCAGAAATTAAATGCGTTAATCCACGTTTCTTTCTATTTCGAGCATAATCTAGAGTTTTAAAGGAAAGTTTATCGATATAATACGCCAACCATTATTTAATTACAGACTGAAATACTCGCCGAAGCGAAAAGAGTCCAAAAAATGCAGACGTAATAAAAAAAACAGCATTTTAGCCATACCCTTTATTTCTTCGGCGACTAAAAAGGCCTCCAAATCAGCTTCTCGACCCATGTTCCCAGATAACACGCGAAAAAAAGACAGGATAATGCACCCGCCGTCAAAAAGAAAAGGTTCCTGAGATTCAACGACCGATAAATGGGCAGAAAAAAAGAACAAATCGGTCCGCCGCGTAAATGGAAGAAAAATAAACCACCCCAACCCGCGTCGGGAACCCCATCTGACACGGCCGCCACCGTCGCGACCCTGCAGAAAGGGAGGGAAAGAGGGGGGTTTTAGTCATAGCGGAAGGGTTTCTTGCCTCTACACCCCGTATTCTCCAACTCCAACACCACTCTCTCTCTCTCGAAGGGGAAAGAGCGCGAGAGGGAGCTCCCGATGCGGCGCTGAGATGTCTCAAAGGGTGGAGACGAGATTCTAAAAAGTTTTCGTGGTCTGAAGGGAAGGGTTGAGCAGAGATGAGGGAAGAGGGGTCGGTGTTCCAGCTTCTGCGTAAGGTTTTGGAGGTAGAAATGAAAAAAAAACGCCGAAACCAAGAGGAAGACGCGTGTGGGAGGGAGGAAAGAGAGGATGAGATATGGATGGAAAAAGACATAGGAGAGGAAAAATTGAGGCGAAAAGAGGAAGGGAAGAGGAAAGATGAGGATGCGGGTAGGAGGAGGGGAGATGGCAGAAGCGAATTGCAGCGGGTAGGAAAAAAACAACGCACGCGTCCGTTCTATTTTCAGGTGCAAATGGCGGCGCGTTGAGCTAGGACGACGAGGAGGGGAACGGGGAGAGATGTGAAGAGGGAGAGAGAGAGAGAGACGGAAAGCTAGGAGACGGAGGTCGGGAGAGAGAGAGTGCAGTTTGAGGAGGAGAAAGGGGTTGGGGTAGAAAAGGGAGAGAAGGAGAAGAGACTGAGGGAGGTGTATAAGGGATAGGTAGGGCAGAGTTAAGAGAGGGAGTTGAGAGGTTGAAGGATGGGACGAGACCGTGGTGGTGTCGGCAGTAGGAATTCATGGGATGCAAATCCCGATTCGTTAAAGAGTGTAACGACACCTTCTGGAAGACACATCGGACGGCGCGAAATGGCGAGCGTCATTCGCTGTCCAATTCGGACGTAAAAATCTTTTACTACCAGATTTCATTTCGTTTTTGATTGTGCGCGAAAATCGAGGCAGAAGACGTGGCTTTTTTTTTTGCGGGGGCGATAAACGGAAGGGGAGAAGCTGAGAGGATCGAGGGCGTATGGAAGAAACACCGTGTAAAAAATCTGAGCATTCGTCAGATCTGGGTTTACTATAGCCTTTAGTGTTATCGTCCGTAATTCTAAAAGAGCCGGAAACCACACGCACCGGTTGGAGACGTTCTCTGCTTTTGCTCGCACTAGTTGGATGCTAGATGAAATCGGTGTGCATCGTATTTCCTCCGATGTATTCTGCGTGATCTATTACAGAAAAAAATTATTCCCATGAAAATAAAAAATTTAAACCGTGAAAGTAGCGACTTTATGGATATGAATTTTCTAAAAATTTCAATGCGGAAAATAAATGCAATTTCTTAAGTTTAGCGCTAAAATCTAGGAGCTTAAACCTAACTTTTAAAGTTATTTTTATACACTCGAAGTTGTATATATCAATTTTGTCTGTTAATGCTTTTTATTTACTATTTTCTAAAATATTACAAAATCTTTGGCATTTTTCCGGCTCAAATGGAACCCAAGTATGTGCAGTGCATTAATTCCAGTTGACAATTATCGAACAAGTTTCCTTTTAGTCCTCATAGGTTTTTTTCGTTTGGCTATTATACCCCGTATTGCTTAAAATTTTAAAAAACTAATGTTGGCGTAATTTATTCTTTCGTAATATTTTGAGCTATAGTCTTATCAAAAAATTATTCTTTTAGGACAGCCGAAATTGACCGTTAGACGCAAAGCTTCCGTCGATTTCTTATTTTCGCGGTAGGACGAGGAAGAACGTTTCAAAAACGTTTCGCCGCGATTCAAATTATTGAAATTATCACGATTTCATCCGCGAAAGGGTCGCCGTGTAGCGATGCATATTCTCGGAAGGGAGAGAGATCAAACACAGGAGTCAAGAGCTAATGACGAAGTGAGGGACGAAGCAACGTTTAGAGGACTCTGCCGGTGCATCCAGACAGCTTGCACGTGGAGAGCGAGGGATAGGGGGAGAGCATGGCAAAGGGGAAGAGGGGAAAAGAAGGGGGGGAGGGTACCGAAATAAAGACTATCCCGCAGCGGGAGGGGAGGAAGAGGTGCCTATGATGCACCAAGGATAGCGGGGACTCACTTCCCGCAACCAACTTTCTTGCCTTACAACATTTTGAAAAATTATCTGAGAGTCACGCCAAAACTCGGGAATTCGGCCGAGGAAGCTCGAAAAACCCGCCCTCGAATGAATACCGAGTATTTGGATATCCCTGAAAAATCATATGTGCAACAAATTACGCTTTCACGTTAACGGCAATGGCTTCAATATTTACAGCTATTGCCGTTACAATGTTTCAGATTTTGTATAGTATTGCCACGCGAAACAGTGAAAACGAAAAATTTCCCCAATGCACGAGCAGTCAATTTCTGCGTAATCAACAGTTTCTTTTTTCAGATAAACGGTATAATTTAAATTTTAAGCCAGTATTTCGAGCAGATATTAATAACCCTTGATCGATGCTTACATCGAAATAGATAGAAACGAAGAAGAATGCGATCCCATGCCCCCTCTTATCGATACAAACCCTTAAAATAATTTCTCAAACTTTACCACCAAAGATATAATAAAACGAAATATCCCGCCAATTATTAATTAAAATTTATTCAACCGCGCTATTTCCTGATCGATAAAAAAAAACAATCGCATTTAAATACCGAGTTCTCCGTGAGGTAGAATCAGTTAACTCACTTCAAGTCCTTCAGAGGCGTGTGACTCTGCTAGCAACCCCATGACGGAGATGGTGAGTACGCGCGAGCTGTTAATGCATGTAGTTCACACTCCAACTCAAGTCGGCTCGTGGAAACGCGATTGACATCGGAGATAAGATTATGTTTGCCGCGCCGTGACGAACTGAATAGGTTCAAGCGGAGTCCTCTGTGCCGGGAAAATCTGCGTGACTTGATGTGCTATTATTTTAAACAAGTCATCGAACGCGATTACGGGTTTTGATATTTATTTACGTTAAAGCCCGAACAAATCTACCTATCGGAATTATGAAGCCGATTTTACACTGTTTGACTTCGTCTGTTCGAACCTTTTGAGTAATGCGTTCAAAATATGTTCACTTTCGGAGAGTGTTGCAAAATAATAATAATAATAATGAATTTCCGAGAGGAATTTTCTAACTTAAACCAGAGATGCAATATAAGTGTGGTTGTGAAGCAAAATTGCCTGCTTTCGCGTATATAAATGCCCCTTAATAACGGTGATTAAGGTAAAATATCACAATCCATCTACTGTGAAAATAATGGCAAAAATTCTGTTGAAACAATCCAACTTGTGACAATTTCCAATTCTTGGTGGTTGAATTTCTATGGAAATTGTCGTAACTCAAAACCCTTTATTTCTGTTATTGAACGAGTGAGTGCATGAGTTTGTCTGTCCTGACGAGGAGTAACGTCTCCTAAACTATATTTAACTAGTGTAATTCCCGTTGAAATATCAACGGAAGAATTATAGATAGATTGATTATTAATATTTGCATTTAAAATAATTATTAGCACACTTTTACATATGAAATATTTCGTCCTATATTACATTTCTAGTGAATATTCTGTTGTCGTTTAGTAAATGCCTTTGGTTTTTATTTTCGGCTATAAAATTCTAATATTCTTCTCCCACCTTGTTCTCGTCAATGCTACATATAATTGTAGGTGTGCAAAGACAGGGAAATAATTATATGTATACATATATAACGTAGGGAAAATAATTAAATTTGTGCACTTAACGTTATAACTGTTTTAAAATTGTACTCTTTACTTACGAAGAAAGAAAGCTCACTCGAATCCTCAATAATGTTCTCCGTCGTTATGTAAATAAAACTCTTTCAAAGATTTAAATTAAAAACTAACTAGTTAATCAATCAGTGGAATAATTTCTTTGAATACTATCTGAACAAATACAAATCACCAATTTATTTCAACATTGTAAACTGTTCTCTTGAAGATTGAATGGATCATTGTATTGGAGATCCTTATTGACAACAAAATAAACTAATTGTTCATCGTAGAAACCGTTACATAAACAAACATAAGTGTGTATTATATATTCCCGTCGTTTTCGCCGAAAGAAAGGTGAGTTGTTGACGTACATGTGGCGCCGACCTATCGGGCAGAATGAGAACTATTTCGCTGTCGGCCATCTTGTGTTCCTTACAGACTAACGTTTTTATATTATAAGATGCTTGACCTAGACGCCGAATAACTCCACTTGCATTTAATTTTCTTTCTTTTATATTAGGTTTCGTTCATTATTGACTGTCATAAGTTTTTAAAATTTTTTCCTTGAGTGATGCTTACTTTCTGGTTTTAAATTAGAACGCTAAGTGTAAGAAATTTTTAGGAATTCGTCGTGAGACTAAATGTTATTTCGTAGCATCGTATTATTTCCCCCCGCAATTAATCAGCTAAAATTCGTGTCCCTCCCTATTATAAACGATTGTTGATCAATTATCAAGTTTAAAGAAGCATCTTCAATCACTATTTCATCCTCGGAAAGCAGACCGTGAACTGAAAATTCGTCCATAACAGACCAAATGATTAAAATTCCTTACTATCATTTCAGTTCGGCTTCGAGCAACCGCAAATCCTCTTTTTTTTCCCGTTGGATGCCTCGACCTCACCAAACACCCACGCTCCTTTTCTCTCTCTCTCTCGCTCCGCCACGAAAGCTTCAACCCTTCCCACGTCCCCCAGCATCCTCCCTCGGCTAATGAGGCAGGAAGATGTCCTCCTCTTCGCACCATAAACAAGCACTTCCCTCTCCCTCTAACTTAACGAAGCCTCCAATAATATCGGTAGTCGTTCGGGCGCACGGTGTAAACCCGAGAGCGCTCGAGGGATAAAGAGAGAGATGCCTTCAAACGCCATCTTCGAAAACAGGTTCTAAATGCAAATATGACGTGAAGGGAAGATGAGCCGAGTTACATACTTACGGGTAAGACCATTCCACGCCTTTTTTTGCATCGCCTGCACTTAAGAGAGGGATTACAGCTGTCGTTAGGGGAGGGACAGACAGACAGACAAACGACTTTATTTAGGGCGAAATTGAGACTGTGAAGGGAGGTGGGAAGCCTTTTTCGCCTCGCCTCCGACCCCCATCCTTGGTTACGCGACAACACGGACAATTTCATACGTGAACGACGTTTTTAACAGAACCTGTCCGACAAAATGTCGAATCCGTCAAGTTATGAAACCGGAGTAAAACGACGACATCTTCTATTGTCGGTCCCTTTCGTTCTCTCTCGCCTCCCTCTCTCTCTCTCTGGCTCTTAAGAGTTCGACCACTTTAAGATGTTGGAATCGTTGTGAGGGAGTTGTGTTTCGCCGGATCGTTTTTTTATGATCCAGCCTGAAATCGTTTGGTCCAGCATCTGAGAGAGAGAGAGAGAAAAGGAGAGGAGAGGTTTTTGGGCATCCTTGATTTTTTAAAGAGCGAAGAAAAAAATACGAACGTCCTCGGTGTCTGAATGGTTTAGAGAGAAAGAGAGAGGCAGACAGAGTTATAAGTATCCCTTTCCTTACTTACTTTTATCGCGTGTTGTATATATCGAGTAGAGTCGAACTCCATGTTTCGGTGTAATATTTCATCCTAGATGTTTTAATTCGTGTTTTATTAATGGATTTGTGGCTTGTAAGGTGCCTACGTCATGCCTTACCAATCTTTGCTGGGCTGGGAAACGCCTAAGGCTGAAGATAAAAAACTGAGGCACCCCTATCTTTGTGCTGCTTAATTAACTCATGCTTGCATTAAGAATATTTACATTGTGTACTTGAACGCACTTGAATAAATAAAGCACAGTCGCTGAAATAGAAAATGAGCAAAACCACGCGGTTTCGAATCCCGTTTTTATTAACTTCTGCTGAAAAGTTTACGTAGAAACTGCAATTATCAAATTTTTAATTGAATTGTTTTTTAATATGGTTTCCCCCCATGGGCTTGGAGATTTAAAGAAAAACATGGCAATCGTCGGATTATCTTTTTAACCACTTCGGAATAAATCGGCTAACAGTTTTAATTAGTATAATAAAATATGGCAAAATTACTAGTACCTACGGACTTGATGGGATACTTGACTCAGGTGAGCAGCACTGAGTTCATCATACCTTGAATGAATTGATGATAAGTTAACACGCATTTCATGTGTCAGGGAATCAAACCAATTGCGGACATAGTAGAAAAGGATTTTTACGCAAATATGACCTACAAACTTTTAGCACTACTACATTACAGCTTTATTTTGTATTAATTTGGTGTTCTTTCTCCAGCCAGATACAAGTAAGAGGACTCTCTGAATGCTTTATGTTTCGTCCAATTACTATTAAATTCAATAAACACATCTCTCTCGATTATCATCGAATCTGAAGATTTGTGCAGGATATGGCCATTAAAATGGGTTCCTAAACCAACCGAATTTGTCAGCGTAAGTTAACGGAAAATGTTCTTTTATATTCTACCGAAATACAAGTACATGATATATAATAAAAATTTCAATAATTCAGACGAGGAATTGAGTGCTGTTTCGATAGGAACACGGAAAAACTATCTTTTTTATTTAATGATGCATTCCATCGTGAAAATTTCATCTTTATATTCGTAAGCTAACGTCACTCTATTTCCTTAATTTTTTCATGATTTTTATCATAATTTTTATAATTTCAAATAGTCCTATTTCGAACATAACTATACCTATCAAGTGTTCGCAACATTCTGAATCATCTCACTATCTAGTGAAAGCCACCTTATTTCTATCTGAAGAAGCATCTTTTATGAACTTATTTTTCAGCCGATTATAATTGATTTATTCAGGCTTAATTATTTCTAAGCTTCAAACCTAATGCGTTGAACACCTCAGTTAATATATTTCATAAAATGTGGAAATCAGAATAAATATCAACTCCATCAATTGAAGGTATCCACCAAACCATATAAACACTACATATTATATATAGTTGATATTTTCAACGAAAATTTTCTAGTCTGTTCTCCGAATCACTTATTTTTGATAAGGTTTATTGGTAAAAGGCTCCTTACAACCACCCACCAGACATAAACACAAGCAGCCATCTACCATTCGTAAATCATGGCACGTTACAAGGAGAAATTGCAACAGACATTTTATTGATAGATACACATATATTCGCAACAGAACTTGTCGATACTGGTGATGCAATTGCGCCGAGCGGCAATAATAACACGTGTAGCCGTTATTAGAGAATTTACTTTACGGAGAGAGCTTTTTTCCGCAATTCTTTTATTTTTTTACGACCGTTTTATGCCTTTTGAAACGGAAAACTGCGCCACACGTGACGCTAAAATAAGCCTTGTCAGACGGCCTGTGCAATAAAAATGGGAAAAATCACCGAACATTTTTAGGTACGCGTTCCAACCGCCGGTTCTCGTCCGACATACCTTTAACTCCCTTCCCTCGACACCCCCCCCCCCCCCCACACACATACACACACCCACCACACGTTTCCCTCCCGAAAACTGCCAAGCGCGGGACGGACAACGAAAAGCAAGGGTCCAAAAAAAAAAAAGGAACAAAATTATAATCAACTCCCCGCATTTAACGCACCGCAAATAATCCAACGGCTCCTCAAAGTAGAACAGCTATAAGCGAACACGTTTACCTCCGGTAATGCACCGAGTAATTATAACTCTCGGTAGACTGCCAATTATGTGAACGCTAAAGCGCTCCGGCATAATTTGAACGCTGGGAAAAAGAGCTTTGCCAACAAAGTACTCGTGAAAGTACCGTATCTCTTTCTCTCACACACTCCTCCGCTTTCTGCGTTCCGACGAATAGGCACGAGATGCGGAACCGCGTGCGTTGCTTGCATATTCGAATGCGCAGAAAAAAATTATAACAAAGCCGTGAAGAATCTCGATTCGTGTATAAAAGGAGAGTTGTTATATCCGAACAAACCCTTAGCCTGTTTTTCCGAGTCAATTTTTAAACCCTTTTGCAACCAACGGAACATGTGTCTCCCCCACAAATAATGTTGCAAGTTTATTCAACGATCCCACTAATTCAGGTCTCGTAAATTCAAACTGTGTAGGAGCCAAATAAATAACTTCGAAATATATAGCACAGGCGGCATGTAATTATAATGAACGAAGGCTGTTTGTTGAAACTTAAAAGCATAAGAATCAAACTGGTGTATATTTTTATACTAAACAAACTATGGCGAAATTCATAATTATCAATAACTTTTATATCGTTTTTAATCAATTATTATATATTGTTTTAAACTCAACCGAGGAAGCCGTAACTTTATGGAACTATAATACATTTTAGAAATTTTAATGCCTATTTAATTTTGCATTATATATCATATGAACCTATCCTCGTTGGTATTTCATGAGAAACGATTGGGTTTTGGTTGATAATTTTTTATTTGAAAAAATCTCATTTCAAACTATATTTAATAGCAAAAAATATGCGTATTTGGCGAGGGAAGTCACCAATATAAATTTTGTATGAAAATAGTTAATTGATCAAATCGCTGCAAGCATTTTTTTTCTACCGTGTTTTTTTTTCCTCTTCTTCCTCTCCCACTTAAGTCGTACATAAATCTCGCCATTGCGTCACTGTCGCTGGTTGCAGTTTATAGCAACAGCTGGACGCTTAAGAGTGCCTCGAGAAACGAATCCAAGTCCGAGCTAGCTTTAGTCACATTCAACCGTAATTGTTGCTCCTTGCTCAACCAGGGATAAAATATGGTAGGGATTTTCTGGAAACGAAAATATATATGGGAGATGAGGATGCCTTGAAAAATCTGACACAACGACCTCTCTTAGTGACAGATACGCATACGCATTCTCATTAGCTACGGAGCGATCCTCGGCAATACGACCGACATATTTATGACGCGGTCGTTATGCTTATGTAATATCAATGAATAAATCTTTCCCGTGAATCGTTTTCTATGGAACTGAGACACCGATGCAACTCGGTAATTACCGAGTACAACCTTCCACAAACTCTTCCAATGTTTTTGTTATACACATGCAATGCTGTACACCGTAAAGTGGTCTCAAACGCGCGGCTCGTGGGCCACATGTCCTTATTTTTCTCATATACGAAGTATATTGAGAAAGTATAGTAATCGCGAAAATATTCGACCTCGATATTTTGACGGAAATATACGTTTTAGGTGTACCTGAGCCCGAAAAAGTGGTTTTCGCAATCTGGTTTTCGCTGTCTGTCTGTTACTGGCTCTAAGAGCCTAAACGGTAGAGCGAAAATGAATGAAATCCCGTACTTAGGCAGAGCAGAAGCTATGAAGAAATTGTTGTCATTGCTCAATAATTAAGGGAAGTTTATTCTACACATTTTTAACAACAATTTGATTTTCTCAAAAACGTTTAGAACGATTTTGATCAAATTTCGTAAAGTTACTTGAGTTTACGTACTCAATAACACTGTATAGTTCATATTTCTTAAAAAATGAATATAAGGCTAGTTTATCCTAGGCAACTTTAACAATAATTTTATTTCCTCAAAAACGGCTACAATGATTTTGATCAAATTTCATACAGTTACCTGATTTTACGTCTGCAATAATACTACCTATTTCATTTTTCTCAATGACTGAATATAAGGCTAGTTTATTCTTGGGCAACTTTAACAAAAATTGGATTTTCTAAAAACCGGCTTATATGATTTTCATTTTCTAAAGATAACTAAACGACGCATTATTATATGAGAAAGTTTGTACAATGTATGTTTTACCGATTTTTTCTTTTGTAAGCAGGAACAAAAGACAGCGTGGACTATGAATCGCGAGTACAAAAACACTAAAAACAATATAAAATGCATTAATAAATATGAATTACTCCGTAATTTGTTTAGTGTAACAAATATATCCCAGTTTTATTCTTTTTTAAATTTCAACAAAATGCCTTCCTTCATTATAATTACATATATTACACACACAACCCTATATTTCGAAGTTAATTACCAGGATCTCATGCAGACCCTTGAACTAGTCGGAATGCCGAAGAAACTTGAAATATTCTTTGTTCCAGAAACTTAACGGGCCGATATTGCGTATTCATTTAACCTCATATTTGTAGTTGGTAATTCGATAAATATCAGTATTATGGAATGGAATGAATTAAATTTCGTCCTCATCATTCGGAAGGCGGAAGACTACATAGAGTGAAAAATGAGGATTAGAATGAATTATAGTTACCATTCTATTGACTTGCTACAATAATCTGAAAAAATTAGGGGCGTCCAATGTATACGTATAACGTTTAATATGAGTCAAAAAATGGGTTGGCAGCGAACACGAAATGGAAAGTAAAAGTCGAACAAATGCCATTTCTCTTCTGGACATAATTCTCGGACCCTGATTTTTAGATGTGAACATTAGAAAATTTTAATCCTGAAGTAAACCTCTCCTCTTGTTTCCCATGGGAATTTTATCATAAAATATGGTTTCCCATAATTTAAATTAACCTTTAAATGCATTATGGATAATATGTCCTCCAACATCCCTTTTCCATACTAATAACCACAGCCAAAATGAGCAGTACTCCGTGTAATTGAAAGGTTTCTCTAGACTCATTAACTGCCATCGACGCTTTTTGGAGATATTTACGCTGTCAAGGTTATTTTCAGTTCGACTTGTTGAAATATTCCGAAACGAAATTCAACTGTTCTCCAGACACCGTGCTAACTTGTGATTTTTTTAAACTCATTAATTGTAGCAGCTGTTGAGACGCAAGCAAGCGAGGAAAATAAAAGTGCACTTGAAAATTATTTAATTAGCTATTAGCATATGAATTGTAAGCGGAAATAAAGGGAGTCATCGGCGGACATATATTCGGACAAGATTTAAATTTTCGGTCGGACGGAATCCGAAAGGGGGAAAAACCGGATGTCAGGTAAACCTATTCAAAAGCCTCGTGAGTCTTATTCGACCAGGGGAGAATACTTTTGATTGATCTCTCTCCCATACTTTCCAAAGAAAAAATTTCTCCTTTTGCCGACTGGAAGTTTCATCCGTGATTCACAATCCGTTATCCGTTCTGAGGCGCGTGGAAATAAATGAGAAATCGTTTCTTCCCGTCTGCAGAAAATCAACGATTTCACAAGGTTTTCGTTAGAGCGTGCCAGCAAACGATCGGTTTGTCTGCTTTTCGATCGTTTCCATAATACTTTGGATAATTGCTTAATACAAGAATGCCGACAGCCTAAGGGAATTACTCATACAGGAGAGGTCAAATCTTCAAACCGGTTCCATAAGTATTTCCCTTAAGTCATCGAAAGTGTACAAGATACACCTTTGGGGTGGGTACGTTCGGTATTATCCGCGCATGCTAAACTGGGTTAATTGGTAGAATGCGCGTGTGCGTTATTTATAATGAGAATCGGCCGTGAGAAAAACTCATTTGGAAACATGGGAAAGCACTGTCATATTTTTATCACGAGTAGACGCAGCATTATCGTGTCAGATCTATGAATACACGATAGAGATAAATAAACAAATAAAATTGACGCCTCATCTGACCTTCATTTCCAGAGGGTGTATTTTATTCACAACAGTTAAAAATCACTTGCGTTAAATTCAGCTAATTAAAACTCTTGATTGGTATTGAGCCACACTGAAACCAATACGGGATGCATAGCGCGTTTTTACATTTAGTCTGACTGAAACTGCGGCAAAAACTTTAAGTTGAGAATGGGATGCACGTGAACCAAAAAAGTAGACGAATTAATGGCATACGTTACGGAGTAATTGGCCGTTTAAGTGATAATTTTCCGGATTACGCCGTTTAGTGAGGATTTTTCGGCTTAAAATTCATCATTTAACAATAACACATCATAAATATAACAAAAATTATAACAAAATGTTTATGTTTATTAACATCAAATTAGTACAAATACGACCGAAGTCATTTCAGAGTATGTACCTACAACGAAATATATACGTGTGTGCATATATACCAATATATATATATATATATATAATTCATTATTTAACAAAATAAACAAAAAGAAATAAAAATCTGTAGAATAACAATTTTTAAAAAATTAATGTGCAATTTGAGCCTTTTTTCTCGTCCACGACATACTAATGTGTCGTAAAACACCGGTTGAGAACAACTGCTCTAAAGTACCTGAAACTCGGGAGATTAAATTTCAAGATACCGATTCAGTTTATGATTGCTTTAAATCAAACTACTCGGGATAATTTTTTGGAGATTTTTAGAAATCATTTTCCGTGGAAAATTACAGGCGATGTGAATAAATTCGACCTAAAAATATGGTTGGTGTTTGCTTTCCACTAATTACGTAATACTTTTTCATTATTACAAGTACCTACATATTTCGTTCCGAGTGCTTACGGTTTCCGGAGGTAATCTTTTTCACACGTTTCTTTTGCGTTAGTTTTTAATAGAAAATAAAAATTCCCAATTTTGTATTATAAATCAGAGCAGTGAGATTTCAAAATTTTGAAATCCATATCAAAGAGGCACATAAAAGTTGATTATTGCAGATATTTGAAGTCAGTGATGATGATTTTTATATTTTGAAAATATTTTTACTGTAGAAATAGTGCTCAAAAGAATCCTTTTACGTGATAAATGTTGCGACAGATTGTTTGCCAGAACAAGTCTCAGGCGTGACTCTACTCGATAAATATTTTCATTTCCTGATTAAACAATGTCACATTGACGTATTTCTCCGCACCTGAAGGCCAAAAGAGTATTTATTAACTATTCCTAATGAAGCGATCCTCGCATCACAAGTAAAAATAAGTCTATGCTGTCACTTTCTCGTACGCTGTTCAGCGTCTTTTACAGAATGGGGATACAATTCGTTGCATTGTTAATTCATTTTGCGAACATTAACGTGTTGATTTCAGGATGAATTTTCTTCGTGGTTACATAATCTTGTACAGTTCCTTCATAAAATAAATATATCTTTCGACGCCGATGACGAAAAACACTTTTATTCTAAAGGTTTCATACACCGATGAATAACGCGTTGATTCATCCGTATAGGGCACGTTCTTATTTTTATCGCCGAGAGCAATGAAAGGACTTATCGACAATGTTTTTCGAAAAAACTCCGAAACCTTTTACGTTCGCGCCAACGTGAATGTGGGAGCAATTCCAAATATGTAATTTTCATCGATAGTCGATCGAAAAGAAAGGAATATTTGGACAGATTTACTCAAATGCCCAGGGTGAGCGTATAAAAACGAAACGATTGCGAAACACGACACCTACGGGCATTCAAAAACAACGGAAAGAAAGGAAAACCCGTTAGTCCTTTGTTTCACGACTCGCAATTGTTGCGATCGCGTGAAACTGACAACCATAAATTCAGATCGCGGCCCTTTTTAACGGCCAAAAAGCGCGACAAAGCCGCGACTGGTTTGCCTGCGTCATCGGAATAGATCACGTGGACATCAGACTACGGATTCGCGTACGTCGCCAATTCTTCCGACAGAAACAATGGGTTTAGATGCCTCTGGCGGTAGAAAAGAAACTAACCAAATCGCACCTTCTCCGCTGTATTTATATCAATCCAATGTGTACGAGTTAAATTTTTACTTTCGTGACGTAGATTGAAAATGTTTTTCAAAGGGTTCCCGTACGTCACACCGACGTCAATCGTTTTGCATGGGCAAATGGTTAATTAACGCCATTTGCAAACCTTACTGTGTCTTTCTGCGGATATAAATAGTTTCAAGAATACGTTAATATTGGCGGTCAATTTTGAAAACAGTAAGCATTAACTTAGTAGAGGGGCTATAGGGCAATAGGTTTAATACAAAAATGTCTTTTGGTTAGTTTTAAATGGGTAAATAAATTTAAGTGACACGTGAAAATGCTCGACCGCAGTTTTTTTTCCATATGGCGTTTGAGTTCCTGACGTTCCTGAATAACATGCACAGATTCTCCCGGATCCCGAAAGAGATGAATTTTAATGCTCTATGTTCATGCACAAAAACGCCTTAAAAACAAGGAATTTGTATTCCGGCCGAGCCCGAGAATTCTTCTTTGATACAGCATTTTCTCGATTTACGTCTTCCCTAGTTACGCTGTTTCGATAATACGTACTCTCGCTGGAGAATTATATAGTTCATCTTTTAGCTTAAAATAAATTCAATAAAAAGGATGTACGTTTAAAAATTTAAAAAAAATTATAATCTATTTTTGGTGAGTCGCCAATGAAGAAGGCTGCATTTTAGTTTTTCATAATTCTGTTATGATTATTGGAGATGCTTTAATTAATTTTTCTGTTTGATGCTTAAGTGATTATTACTTAATTCGACCTAAAGTCGATAACATATAAGGGAATAAATACGCATATACGTTAAGACGTTCCGATATAACGTCGTTTTCGAAAAAAAAGAATCCCTTTGTGTCTCTTAATTCTTTATAAGACAAGAATTCAATAAAACCACCAGTGAATTTCATTCGAAAAGGCAGAAAATCCTTATTCATTGCATAAGCAATTCTTCAACCCGCGTCTCTCCAGCCACGACTTTTCTCTCTTAATTCTTTATGAATACAGAAAGCTATTATTCATGATCACTAATGATTGATTTAGTTGTTATTATTATAAACATCTTTGGTACATTTAATCACAAAGTCCACATAGAAAGAGATTTCAATTTACTTCGTTTCGTTTACCGTCCTGTTTTTCCGGAATGCGTCTACACGTAAATTGACGGCTCTCATTACTAATTCCCTGGCTACGCTCGGTTCACCCATACCTTTCACCGACCCAAATTTTTAAAAGCCACAATATATGTAAGCCCGCATGAGGCCCTACCTAGCGACCACGACTGCACCATCAACAAATCGAAGTTAAAAGGGGAGGTGTGCCACAAAACATTTATATAAAAAATTGAACTCCGAGAAAGACGCCTTCTTTTTTTCCGGTGGTCGTGCCTCTGCGTGCGGCTAACTCCTGTCATTCTAACGTTTCGTGATCTCTTCACGTCCGCCTCGGAATTGATTCGCCGTGATTGAAAGAGCGGTCGGACACGCGTCGAAGGAAACGATGAGATCAAAGAGGGAGTTCGGGCGAATGGTTGAAAGGAAAAGGAGACACGAAGCGTGCGTGCGTGTTCGTGTGTGTGTGTGTGTGTATGTGTGCGCGCTAGGGGATGAAGAGGGACCGGAAAAGCCGCCATTCCCTTTCCTCTCCACTCTGCTCCCTTTTTTCCGACCCCCACGGACGGAAGTCGATTAATTATTTATGCGCCAAGTCGTGGCCACGGAGACGAGTGACTTCCAGCAAACAAACAAAACGCTGCTGAATCGACGAGCTTTATTCCCTCTTCCGCATTCGCAGCGGGAGAACGCACGACGAAAGGAAACGCTGAAAGCTTAATCCGAAGATTTACCGAGTTAAGAGATCATTAACCTACAGAGAGAGAGAGAGACCGATCATGAGAGTGGAGAACGAGAGGCATCGTCCGAAGTGATATTAATCTGAACTGCGCATCTCATGGTTTCGAAATTAGAAGCGATTGGCTCGTGTCTTAAATTTTATCGAACGTCTTCCCGAGGAAAAAACTCAATAGCCTATAGATTTTAAACGAAACTGGAGAGAGAGGAAGTCCATAAATTTTCCTTTATCAATCTCAGTCCGGTTTATCAGCAGCAATTCTATGATAAACATCAGCCATTTCAGCTATTTTGTAAGGGAATAGCTACAGTGGCTTAGATTTTTTTTTACCATTACGATGGAATTATTACATTATTTTTTAAACTATAAAACACCCACATTTTAAAAAGATAAAATAAAAGTTCTGCATCACTTTATCGCAGTATTGTTTTCGATTTAATAAGGTTATTATAATATAAGATAAAATAGTAATTAATATATGTTCCATTTTATCAGGCGTAATTACCTCGAAAAAACACCACTCCACCGCTGAAATAGCATGAGGACATTGTACACGGAAATTATTATTATCATCATCTTTACTTTTTATATAAATATAATAGCTAGAATTCATGTTTATGTACCGGAAAGAAAGAATTCAGGGAAACTAATGAATTCAATTAGACGAAAATAAAAACTCGCGCATATTACCGTGCGAATTATTGGCTTGATGCCTACGTTAGAAACAATGTAATTCATTTCTCAGAGAGAAATAGCGCCCTTGTAAAGTGGATGACATTCATAAATCAGAAGGAGAAAACTATTTTGTTTTTAATTTCAAATATCCCCATTCAGTAAGCGCAATGATATCACCGTTGAAATATCCGATAAATTTTTAAGTGCAAAGTTGCGCTCAGAAATATTTAATAACCTTCTTTATCTGTCAGTAACTAATCGCACGAAAGGTGCCTCATGAATAAATGACAGTTCAAGTACATGAAATCCAAATCACATGTAAGTTAGCTCAACAGAGTGCGCAGTGCATGGCGAATCAGTCGTAACCGCGTACCCACGCCTGTCTTTTGGTTTCGCGACCGTGATCGAAACTAAATGAAAATTTCACTCACTTGAATGATGAGAATACCTTGTGGCATTACTAAACTATTAAGCATATTATGAGGTCGGAAGAAGTTACCTCATTTGAATGAAGATTCAAAGAAATGCCTTACACATTACTTTCGCATTTGCAAACTTTGAATAAAAAATATATTTTTTAATTTTAACTAACATCGAAGAGAATAAAATGATCCGCTAACTATCGAAACAGCAAGGCAGGTCAAATAAATCTATATAGAATAATTTTAAGTTGTTATTAACGCGCTAGACGCACACTAAGAATAATTGCCTACTCAAGAAAGTTTTCTGTTGAAGAAATATAATTTATTATCACCCACTTACGAAAATGACAATCGAACTCAGCTTATGACAGATAACAAACAACTTCTGTCACCACAGGTGCATTTCAACGACAAGGTAACAATTTATGTATAAAATTACACAAGCTTGCACACATTTATAAATACTTATAAACGTAAACAAGCGTGACCACCACACCAAAACGAGATCTATCGGATATAAAAACAACCGAGGAAAAGCTTCACTTTTACATCGACCTTCTCCTATCTTTCTTTTTTCTCCTTCTTCCGCTACATCTACCCCATCTATTATTATTGAGCCTCAATGCGATCGAACGGGTGAAAATGTCACCACACTTGCACGCGTTCAATTATATCCGTCGCTCTCGCTCAGTTAATCAAATGGGAGAGAGAGAATGGTTCGTGTGGGAGAGAGGTAAATCGAAGCTCTTCCCCTTTCCTCTCCTAAACTCATTCATCGCTGGAATCATTTATACGAAACGGACAGAGAGAGAGAGAGAAGAGAAGGTTATGGCTAATAGCACCCGACTTCCGTCCGTCTTTTTATTTTTTCCCCCAGCCGCAAAAGTGGCATGAATAACAAAAGCGCGGATGCAGTAATAACCGCGGTTATTACGTGTCATCGTGGAGCATACGATCGTTTCCTCGGAAAATAAAATAAAATAATAGAGCGAAATGTGGTTAAGCGGCGGTTTCGTTCAAAGCGGACACGTTATGCTCGTCTGCGGCTTGGTAGGATAACAATGGGAGACTTTGAGCACACATTATATCGAAACCGAGCCTCGTCGGAAAAATATGTCCCTCCGACAGCGGTATTGAGGTTGGAAAAACCAGATGTGCATTTTGACAGCAAAGCAGCCGCCATCAGCGTCGAGTAACCTGTTTTTTTATGATCTCTTTTCGGCGAATCACCACTGATGGCGACCGCTTCGCAGACGAAATGCGTGTCAGGTTTTCCGGCATTTTTAACGCTATTGGATCCAGGGTCGTCCCTTGGGTAGGGTAAATCGGGGTCCCGCACTTTGGGAGGGCTTTTCTACGTCACCGCAAGAAAAGCCTATGTTAAATTTGGTGGTACATATACGTTAACAGGGTCCCGCAAAAGTTGATTTGCCCAGCACCTTTCTAGTGGCGACCCTGATTGGAGCATATGGGTTTTCAATTTAATTGGAAATTCTTTCTCGAGTTTCTCTTATGCCTATACAAGTAGAATAGCTTGTTCTTCGCCCGGAGTAATTATAATTAATATCTTGTAAAGTTCCGTCGGCAGGTTTCATGGTTTAGAATTAATAATTTCTATTCCTTGAACTCATCCTGAATAACGTACTTAAAACTTTTACAATAATTCTTTATAGACTATGTTGAGGGTCTTTCAACTTTGCGAAAGAATATACGTTACGTCAAAGTTACTTGAAATTCCCGCATTTGTATTAAACGTAAATCATATACAAGTTTTGATTTCTTGACATCTTTCTTAAATTCGAGTTTAAAATAGCTTTAAAAAACATTCGACAGGATAGATTTTCAGCGATCTAAACAAATAATAAACGCGAATCCTTTCATCGATGCGTGAACAATTCATGTTCAACAACGTATTCATAACAAGGTGGAATATTAGGAAAGGTAACTTTTCGTGCTACTAGTCAAAAATATCAAGTTAGAGAAGGTGAAAAATTCTGAACTTGACCGGGACTCAATCCCGGGTGTTCCACTTGCTGGATAGGTTCTTTAACCAACTATGCCGTAAATACCACAATTCGAGAATGGAGTATTAGACTGGCTCGATAGCTTAGTTGACTCAAGCTTTCATTCTAAAAATCTGAAAAATATTCACCGTTCCAACATCGAAATGGGCACACTCAAACAGAATTTTTATGCATCAAGTATATACCCTTCAATGTTCGAGCCGCAATGAGTGCATCTGCATCTTTAAAAAAAAAAGTCGATGTCACGGACAACATTTGTCAGCAAACATTACGTAACTAAAACACAATGAATAGGTAGAATCGATAAATCCATCGATTAAAATTTGTCAAAATTTATTCGATGAGATTTAAATTTGCGCATAATTAAATTACGAACGACTTGGCGTCTCGAGGGAAAAAAAAACAGCTCCCATTCTCCGCGGAAATTTTTCGAATAAACTTGGAAATCTTAACCCCGTAATTACCGATGTTATGCACACACACACACACACGCTGCAAAAATCATTCCGCAATCAGCAATCGTGAGGACAAATATAGCGATCTTGGCGGATAAAATGTTTTCCGCGGATGGGGTAGAGCGAGTAACGAGTCGTGAACGAGTAATAACGGGCAGGCTCGAAAGAAGGATAAACGAAAGGTAACGAGAAATAAATTTCAAACGAAACGTTTTTAAAAAAAAGAGAGAGAGAGAGAAACGATTTCGACGGCGAAAAAAGGCATGATCGACAAGAGTGAAGACTACATTTCGAGAGCGTGATGACTGAATACGGACACGCTTGTGAATTGAAGGTTGGGCGAGAACCGACGAAAAAAGAAAGACTTTAAAATTGATTACGAATCGTCGTGAAAGACGCATGCCATATTCCACGAGAAACGTCTTACTTAAGAGGTAACGTGATTAATAACATTCGTTGCGCACGAAATGAAGAGATCTGCGCAAAAAAGAAACCGGCAGAAAATTAACTCGGACGTGATCTTATAAAAATGTTCCGTTAAATATAGCATAAGTTGTAAATATTTCTGCCGAAATGGTTTCGAATGAACGGAATTATTTTTGGGGAACGAATATGAAGGATAAGTAGCCTCACATTTTTCTCCGATGGAAACGCAAAATGAAAAGACAACGCCAAACACCGGTTAAACCTGTTATTCCCGTTTCTTTAAAGAATGATATAATAGGCTTTTCGGATAGCAAGAGTTTCTGAAAGTAGGGAGAGAGAGGGTGTTTTCCGTCGGTTCGTTATTCGGATTATCCATTAAAAAAACACTGTAAATCCACGCAGTTATACCATTTTTATTACACGTGCAATGAACAATTTTAAGACCTCTGAGAAAAAAGGTCGCTAAAAGCTTTGTGTGAGAGAAAGCGACGTGGAATGTTTTTAGTGATGGGAACATCGTAGCGTACTGTTTCAGGTAAACCTAGTTTAGAATATGTTTAACGAAAAAATATGTTAAAAGGTTTCATTAATATATTTTGAGGGCATTGAAAGGAAAGGTGACTCGCTATGAGCTTTTATTTTCTCTCACGAAATATTGAATTCCTAGTCGTGAAAAACAGCTTTCGGCCATGTATTGATATCAGGTCTTGTGATATGCAAAGCTTTACTTTGATGTTTATTTTTTAAACAAAACTGATTGGTCCGACAGAAGGAAGTTTAAATCCCAGATTTTCAATCTTATTTCGGCTTTTCGTAAATTTCATCGAGCAGACCGCCTAATCTCTTTTTCTCAATACAACGGTCGTTCATGTCAAAACAGGAATTTAATATTTAACACTTAGCATAAATGTGTTGAAACTATTTAGCTACAAACTTATCGGAACGCACCCTCTTGAGTTTCGAGAGACATTTTTTTATTATCATAACAACTGTACAGTTTTTATTCGTGACGGCGGACGATAATATCAGTGCAGGTATGGGATAAGGCATACTCATCCGATTACTTATAAACGAAAACGATAAAGTTTCAGAAATTTTACGCAGACTCTAAGAACAGTTTGGAGAAGACACTGAAAAAGTCACAATTCTACGAGTATTTTACTCTTTTAAAAAACGGATACCAAAGTGTTCGTGATAATGTCGATAGAGGAGGATCAAAGACGATACGAGTTATTCCTGTTGTGATTAACAGAGCTGAATGGTTAATCTTGAAAAACTGCCGGATAAATGTTTCTGAATTAGTGAAGATACTATGCGCGTCTTTGGTCAGTAGAAAAAAATCATTCATAAACACCTTAGCTTCAGTGAAGTGTTTTCACGATGGGTTGCTCGAAAGCTTACATTTCGTCACATATTCTTTGCCTCTTCAATAAAAAAAGAACAATTTTTAGAACAAATGAAACATGGGTTCCTTACCACATACCGGAGACTGAAGTGTCCAAGCAAGGAATGGAGGCACTCGTTACCATTACAGAAAAAAATTCTGTTGGCTAAGTTATGACGGCAGTAACAGTCACAGAGGTTAAATGAATACTATTATAAAATTCTTTATGATAATTCGCTATAAATTTCGAAATAAAATGGCAGAATTGTTGGCCAAAGCTGTAACTCTTTTGCAGGACAACGCGATACCACAAATTGCAGTCAAAACTAGAAATAAATTGGACATAATGGGTTGGGAATGTTTTCCTCGTTCACATTATAGTCCTTATTTACCTACCGCCTTCCAATTTCTTTTAGTATGGGCCAATGAAAAGGTATCTAGGAGACAAACGATTTCAATAGGAAAACGAGCTTAAAATATGTCTCCCAAACTGGCTAAAATATAATGAAAAATCCTTTTATTTAGCTGATATACGAGCACTTGTACTGAGATGACAGTAATATACTGGTTTTCAGGAAGATTATACCTAAAAATAAATATCATCGCTCCAAAAAATAAGTACCTGTTTTATTGAGTTTTACAGCATAAATTCCGGTTTTGACGTGAACGCCCCCCGTACGATTTAATGTTCCAAAAAATGTTTTACTTTTCAACCAACCGTCAAAGTAATAGTGCGCAAATTATTATAGTCATTATTTGTATCCATACTTTTAACAAATTAGTTGGCGATTCGTTTAATTGACTTATGATTTATACGCTGATAGCATTTTTCTGGAATGACACTGAATTTTTAAAAAAGTGGAATTTCCGTCTCTGATACACAGTGAGATTACATACAGTTCAGGCTCATTTAGTTGGGTGCCATTTTATGAGAAAAGTATTATCAATGCCACGATATAATAAATGCTTATTTAAGATTAGACTATAACTTATAAAATCTCATGAAAATTTATGCTGAATTTTACGGATCATGTAAATCGCGTATAACACCACGGCAAGCAGCGATTTAACATATTTACTGAAGAAAGAAAGAATGTGACTTTGTGAGATAGGATGACGAAGGAGAAGCACTGTTTTCTATTCCTATCAACTCTTTTTCAGTGCCAATGAACCTAAACATAATAATAGTTAATGATAAATAATATTTTATCATATAATATAATAAATTCTTTCGTCTACCCGGAAATGGTTTCCCTACGGAACGGTGCAACCATCGGTTCTCCTTGGATTATCGATAAGTCGACAAGAAGCATGGCGACATGAAATACTTGCCGACCTCGAAAAATTTTCAGACAACTACTTCCTATATCGATTGTTGCGATAGAGTCGAGGATATAACACATGTAATTTTGAATAAGAACTGCAGGCTATTGTTGCTATGGAACTTCAAATGGCCACACCAAGGTGAACGTTATTTTTCATTTTACAAAAATTATAGAAAAGGTATAATTAAGGAATTATATTTTACTTTGCGTGGAATTTATATTCAAGGCAATAGCAAATATTTACCTTCACTTAAGGAACTCGTAAAAACGTGCCAAGTTAAAATTCACTTCTGTATTAAGATTTTTGGAAAATCGCTTTTATAACATGTTATATCAAAATTTCCCAAAACATTATTTAAAAATTATTATTATTTATAAACTGTTCCATACGACTGCAGAAAATAACAAGAGTTAAATCCTTAGCAGAGAATCGAAAGAAAATACAAAAAATAAAGATGTCAAAGAGATCATTTCATTATTTCTCTGGATCAATCAGTCAAAACTTTCTATCAATCTTCCCAATCTATAGCGGATTTACCTAAGGCAGGGATGGCAAGTGCCTAAGTGCGCAAACGATTGAGGGGGCGCATATTTTTTATGTTATGTAGTATTTTATATTTATTATTTTAATATAGTCAGAAAATGTGATTGAAATCGTTAATGTTATGCTTATTTTAAAGTATTAGAATAAAAATGAATTATACATTCGATTTATTTCAACTAAAATGAGGGAGGAGCATATCTCTAAAAGACTAACAATAAGAGGCACGAGATTTATGAATACGCCACTGTTCCCAATAAAACTTTTTCTTCAAACTGCGCCATAAAAAACCTGACAAAAAGTATGATAGAAGTTGGTGCGATGGAAATAAAAAACATTCTTCGGAAAAATATTTTTCATGTAAAAACGATGAAGATACACTCATTGTTTTAATTGAACCATTTACTAATACTATCCTAACATTTCTCCCTCGGAATTAAACTCCACATAGCGAGTCGCGAGAATTTTTAGATCAAGAGATCAGAAAAGGTAAATCGGTAAACAGCCATTGTAATCCACGATTATAAAATTCTTTTGTTTGAAGATGGGACCGTTGCAGGGCCGGATTAAGAGACCCATGGGACCCACGCACAGCGCGTTTAAGGTCCCACCGAAATCGTCAATTTTTTTAAAAGTAACATTATGCAAGGTTTTTGATCTGAGCGGAAACACATGGAAAGGGTTTCGGCAAGACGGGGTAGGGTCAGTCCACTTTGGGCCCCCCTGTCCTCGCGTGTTTCGCATACCGCCTAATCGGACCCTGTAAACAAGTACGCTAGAATAAATCCAATTCTCAGGGTTATATACTTCGGCAACGACCATACCACGATGAAAACACCGGTTCTCGTCCGATCACCGAAGTTAAGCATCGTAGGGCCCGGATAGTACTTGGATGGGTGACCGCTTGGGAACACCGGGTGCCGTTGTCATTTTTGCAAAATTTTTACCTCGTGTTTTGCGGATTCTGTCGGAACGATCGCTATTTTTCCGACTTACATCATTTCCATTTTCTTTTCTCGAGTGCATTTTGTTGAGCTGGATCCGAAAAGCGTCTATTCTTGTTTTAAAACTCGTCCTATATTTAATACTGTCAAGTTTATATTCGTTTCAATAAAAATTATGGTTATCAAACCTTTCTGGTGCCATTTAAACGTTTAAAATTGGTCATAAGCTCCGTTTAAAAACCGTTATTCGGCCCACCGTGAACCGAAATTTATAATGTGCGAATAAAAAGGTTGCACACTCATTTTATATAATATTTCAAAGAAGCTGATGTTTTGCAGTATTTAAACAATTTGAGGAAAATAGAAGATGAACAGGAAAAATTATGGTTTGGGAGTCAGGAGCGTAATTTAATATTTCTATCCACGATTAAGAGACCCATGGGCCCCAAGCACAACACATTTAAGGATCCACTCAAATAGTAAATTTGTAACAAGTATGTAACAGTTATTGTAAGGTTTGTGATCTGTGTGGCAGCACTTTGAAAGGGCAAGACGAGACACTTTCGACCCTCTTGTCCTCTGGACCCCACGCACTTGCGTCTTTTACGTACCGCTTAATCCGGCCCTGTTCCATTAAAATTCGGTATTACTACACCCTCCGCCTTTAGCCGCCATAATATGCTACGGGTTGTCAGTTGTGTAGATAAACTATCACTGAATTTTTCTCGCCAAATAAACCAACCATACACACTTATAAATCAGTGCTAAAAATATTTCGCCTCTTAAAATTCTTTCATGTCTCTCGCGATGTAACCGCTTTTTAGTAACTTTTAAATTAACCTCACTCGATACATATAGCGGTTTGTGACCATTTCATGAAGGCTTGTATCACCCTAGCAGCCCACGGGAACGGTGCAAATACATCCGGTGACGCTTCCGACGAGACTAATGATATAGGGATTAATTATTTATTATTTTAATAACTCAGAATCAGTAATATATCCTATTAAAATGACAATTACTTGTAATTTTTACTTTTCCTCTTTGTCTGACATCTAGCGGATATTCGAAAAAACTGAGCTTCCTCAGATGGGCGATTGGCGAAGTACACACAGCGTAGTTGAACTATGAAAACATTAAGGAAATGTTTGTTTATTATATCGTATATTTCTACAAAATAAACTATTTAGTAGTTTGACACTTTTTCTAATATAATTAATAATGAGACCAGTAAGGGATAGAGCAACGATTTCTTACGTATAATTAAGTATACCGACACTCTTAAATGTAGTTATTCGGTTGTCTTCATTCGTTTGTTTCGGGTTGTTATAACTTACGTACACTTTTAATTATGCTACGTCATACTGGTTTAGAGGGCTTGAATGGCGAATGTTAACATTTTTAGTTACATCAACAATTAGTTAGAGATAAAATTTGTAATTTAACACTCTTAACTAGAGAAACCATGGAAGAATGTGAAATTTCATTGCTTGAGACTAAAAAGAAAAAATTAATTAATTAAAAAAAAGGTTTTTTAAAAAATAACTTTTATATTATGCACTAAAAAGGAAAAATAATTTTTTATTTATTTATCGATCGTGAGTTCGGCTGGTAAGGAGGAATAAAATTTATAACAATTTCAGTGGAATAACTTCCTTCTAGCTAAACAATGTTAATTTACTAAACTTTATTTAGAACTTTTGTAAAAGTTATATAGCGCAAGATAAAACCTGTACGGCGCCATGTAACTTTTACAAAAGTTCTAAATAAAGTTTAGTAAATCAACATTGTTGAGCAAGAAGGAATTTATTCCACTGAAATTGTTGTAAATTTTGTTCCTCCTTACCAGCCGAACTCACGATGGATAAATAAATAAAAAATTATTTTTTCCTTTTTAGTGCGTAATATAAAAGTTATTTTTTAAAAAACCTTTTTTTAATTAATTTATTATAGAACGTTGGCCTTCTTTAATACCCATGAAATACCATCTTTAAAGTGCATATACGAAACGTGAACAGCAAACGTAGGTAATAAAAATTCATAATGTTCCATCTGAAGATCCTTTTGTTTATCCGTATCGTGTCGCTATCCCATGGCGGGCGCGTGCATAGAAAATGCAGTAGATATAAAGTCACTCAAAACTTTCCGCACCTGATTTCGTTCGATATAAATAAATCCGTCACGCGAGCTCAACCCTCTCAGACCCAAAGGTCTGGAGGAAAGAGTGAACGAGGCTGATTGAAAAACTGAAGAGTCAATTTTTCATAAAATGCCTACCGCTCGTCAAAATTTCATTACCTAACCCAACGATCATGCACCGCGTGGCGTGCTGGACCAATGTTGTTCCTTTCTCCGTCCAGAGAAATCATTTTTTCCACTTGATTTATTGAAAGGAACGCAGACCATAACTGGTGGTAGTGAGGGGAAATGAAGGTGCTGAGAGAGGCGGAAAGATACTGAGAAGAAATTATTATTTTGTAATAAAATAAAAGAGGCGATCAGTTAGTTATTAACTTTGTTTAATAAATAAAACTGATTATACGAGTAAGGATTTCTTCAAAATATGGATTAATTTCAGCCACGTTTTTACAACTTCTTTTTATTCAATATTATATTAACTTAAAATGAAAAGTTTTTGTGTCTGATTTTCCAAGTTTTTAAAAACAGCTTTTGTTAATAGTAAAAAATATATATTTTTATAATTTAACTTACACTTATAATTTTTCGCATTATTGAAACAAATATTAATTATTGTTTTAATTTTAAGTCAAAACTTTCAACATACAAATATATTAATAGAGGCAGATATAAACTGGCTGTCCAGTTCGTACACATATTTCCAGTCGCATAAGTCGGCGATCCTTACGCTTGCAGCGCAGTTATCATTCTGACATCTAACGGAGAAGAAGTTCAACTTCATCAAACGTGGAAACTATGAGCGCCGAGGCGGCAATATGTATAACTATGTACATACGTCATTTGAATCTGCGCTAAATGTTGAAATTTACTGTTTAAAACGCCATTAATATTAAGCTACTCCCTTATTTAAAAAACTGAATTAATTATCCGTAAAGCTACATAAAAATAGGTGAGATATAGTTGAAGATAGAAAATAATTTTGTTGAATCATACTTGACTTGCAAATACATTTTTCGTCCAAAATATCGTAGTTTCAACGATAAACCCTGCAGAAACTTTACAAAAGACTGATAAAATCGTTAAAGTAATTTACAGATAACTTCTTCATATGACTGATTCGAAATATCCGCACTGTTTATAGACTGCAATCTACTTTCTAATACTATAACTTGAGCAGGGAAATATTCCTTATATTAATTCGGGCATTATTTAAATAAACGAATTAAAGCTATCGAAAATTATAACCATAGATACCTTTATTGATATATCAAAAAATTATGAATTGACCAATTTCCCACCTCCCAAACTTTACAAATAAAATAAGACTTTTGTAAAATCTAATTGCGAGTGTCCCACTACAATAACCTCATTCCGTATCATGTTTATACTGAAACTTATGTGCAATACAGTACGATTTTGCTCGAAACAGTCGTTGACCTCATTAATCTCGTTCAACACGTGCCACGACTTTTCACGTTCCAATAAAAAATAAATAAATAACAAACGATTTAAAGATGCATCGAAAAAATATGCAGCCGATTTTTCCATTCTAATTTTCCTATAACGAAAATATCTTAGGAAACGAAAATAACATAGGAAACGCAAAAATAACCTCACGGTACATGAAACGACGCACCCTTCCCCGTCCAAAAACGAAACGGAAAATCCCAAAAAAAAAAAAAAAACGATCGGAATGGAAGCAAGTAGGCGACAGGAGCAGATTCTTCCCCCCTCTCCAGAACGATTAATCCGTTTATAAACATCTGGAATTACGAATCTCCGACTGACGCAGGTGTATCTCACAACCGCCACTGTCTAACCAATCCGACGAAACCCTCTGACGTCGATGGACGTGTATCCACATTTGGACCGGATCGGACCCCAGCGACAGATTCAATGAACAGGTCGTCTGCAACTCTCGCATCACGCCCACACACATTTCCCATCTCTTCCGTGACGTCAAACTCCACCCACAATCTAATAAATCAATTTTGCCTCTCCCTACCGATGATGGGGGACATAAACCCTTCCCCCTGCCACCCGCTGAACGAACAATCTCAACGGTTTATTACTCGTTCGATTTCCGAGGATCCCCTTAAGGGGATTTGAATTTACTACCTCGAGAATGGAACCGGCGTCTTTGTTTTATTTTTTTTTTTTGTTTCGTTTCGACCTTAAAACAAAAGTTTTGAGCGCTGAGGGTTAAGGACGTCGACCTTGCACGGTTTAGAGAGAGGGGGTGGGAGGAGCAGAGGGCGAAAATAACTGCGAGGGTGAATCGATAGCCGGCGAAGGAAGTGACGAAACAAGACTGTTGCCGAGGTAGAACGGATAGTTCGGGCACCTGGACGCGAGACGGCGCTGGTTTCGCCTCGCGTACGGATGATGGCCCGAAAAAAAAGTAAAAAAATGGCTCGATTTTTTCGGTCCATTTTCACTTTCGTTTCGACGAATTGCGTTACGCAGTTTTATTTCCATTTGCCTCCGCCTCCTGCGAATCCGACCAGAGTTATCTTGCGTTTGAACGAGTCCCGTATTTATAATGGTTCTCCCCTTTCTCTCTCTCTCTCTCTCTTTTCCTTCAGTTGCCAATCATTTGCGATCGCAATCAGTTTGTTATTTTAGCAAATGACGTCCGTATCGAGCCTTAATGACCATATGTCGTCAATTCCGAATGTTACATTGTTTGAGCCGCAGACGTCAGAGGTTCTAAATAAGTCAGTCGGCCGATCTGGACATAACATCGAAACCAAATCAAAACAATGCAATCGTTTTCCTCTGGCATTTTCCCCTCCATATATTCTATCCGTGTGACATCTCCCCGAAATAAAAATCGCGAAATGTGACGCGCTCTTTTCATTATATTTAGAACAAATGAAATTTCTTGAATTTTTTCCTACGATTTCCATTTGGACATAATAAATGACAATTATTCAATCAAGTTGTTGAAGGAATGATTACCAAAAGGAATAAAAGTGAAACATCGTCTATCGTGTCAACATTGATCCAAGAAAACGATAATATTTCCGACGTATCGCTCTGTGAAATTTAATTTTGGGGAAAATAAGACTTTTTCTTTGTATGCGACAAAAATAAGTTTGGATTTTTGCACGAATATTATATCGATTCCTGTATGCAGGAAATCTCTAATGAGCGTTGCGAAGGTTGCATAAAATTAAGGATAAGCCCACACATACACCAGGCGAAACACGCGAAACGAAACTATCATTCGCGTTTATATACTATCAGTATATATGACTTTTATTTTAGTAAAAAATAATCATTTTAATTTACATTAACTTTCTTGCTGCCTTACACAATATTTTTCTTATAAGAGCAACGCAAACTAGAACTACATTACGATATAACTAATGTGCCGTATTCGTGTATTTCATTCATTCATCTTACATTTCACTTTAACTTACACATTAAATTATCTTCTAGAAATACGGCCATTTATACGAACCAAACTCTGAATTGATTGCGTATAGGATTATTATTAAAGGAAAAAATGTATTTTGTGCTATAAGGAAAATATGATAGTGAATTGATCCCCGCAAGTTTCGTGAGAATCTAAATTCTATGAGGCAAATAATATAAATAACGAAACTTTACAATTTTATTAAACGACGAATAATACCGGTTTACAAACTGCAAATTTTCAAATGGTTCCTCAGGGTGACAGCTACTATAGGATGCTTTGCATACAATGATAATATTATTACATAAAGATTTGATTTGTTGTTACATAAGGTATTTAAGGTATTTGATGGTGCTCAAAATTTGATTATACATAGATATTCGTTAGCATGCGACAATATTAATGCAATTCAAAATATACTTCTTTGACGACTGAACGAATCACTAATGCATTTCTCCATATGCAATGGTAAATACTTTATCAAAATAATTTTAAACAAAATGAAGCGCTTGACAGTTCACTGCAAAATCCGCAGATGAATATCTGATTGTCCATAAAGTCGGAGTATAATGGAATCCATCACCAACTGACAATTTCACTGGTTCGTTAACGATTTTACTGGAAAGCAGAATTCCGCCCTGAAAATTTATAACCTAAAAAAACATTCCATGTGTATCTTACAAATTGTATCTTACAAATACAGCAGATGCAGGTGTTGCTATCAGCTGGTTATTATAATCAAACGCGAAATTACAAAACCAAACCTGGTTCAATTAAGAGTGCCCTTTATTTCTATCGGCTGTTTATAAATTAAACTGAATAAAATGTAAGCAAGCGGCATCCACTACAAAAGCATTCCAACTCACAAAACAAGATAATCAAAAATACCGAAGTTTCACTGTGGAAGATTGATTTCAAACTAAACGAGCTGATCATAGAGAAAGATAACAATAACGCTGGGATTCTCATTAGAAAACTTCTAATCCGATCAAATACCAAAATCCCCATGAAAAAATTAAACAGGAACTATTCTCATCGAAAGTGGGCTATGCGAGAATGACCTTGAGAAATGCGGCAACGTCGCCCCAGGGGGTGCATCCCCCCCTGCACGCCTCCATCCCCTCCCCTTAATTCCCACCACACCCTCCCCTTCCCCGACCTCTCCCAAAGAACCCTTTCCACCGCTCCTACACACACACAAGCGCGCATAAAAAAACAGCTCAGACCGCAGGGCCCGCGACGGCATTACCATGACGACACAGCAGGGTGGTGGAAAAGCGAGTGGGGTGGGTGAAGGGGAGAGGAGGTGGGGAGAAGGAGAGGAGTGAACCGCAAGGGGAGGGGGTGGGAGCAGACGATAACGACGCTCTCTCCGCGAGCCCGGACCAGCGCCTTTCCCACGTGACCACCACCAGAGACTTTCCGTGACGACACCGATCTATGCCTGGATATATGACGTCAATGTAACGTGACAAAGGGAGGGGGAAGAGAACAGAGGGAGAGAGAGAGAAAAGAGTTGGAGAGATGAAGTTTTTTTTTAATGGAGTCTCACATCTGGATCGCATGACAGGAGAGGGGTTTGGAAGGGGGAGAAGGGAGAGGAGGGGGAAGGAGGGGATAAGAAGGGTGGAGGGGATGGGAAAGTGTAGGAGTGGAACGGCTTGGGGGAAAATCCTGTGCTTGAGGGAGGGAGAGGAGATGGCAAGGAAAAGATGAATGAAGTCGATGGATAGGCTTGCAAAAAAAAAACGTGATGGGCGTCAGGTGGCTCTGTGCTACGTGACACGATGGTCGTCTAGACATAATCAGATACTAAAGGCGAGCTCTGAAATTCTGGACCTTGCTGCTGATCTCTGAGTGCATATTTTTTCTTTTTCCTAGGACAATCCCATCGAAGGATACGACGCTGCATGGGATTGAAAACTGCATCTTATGAGGTTATATGCGTGACAGAAATGACCAATCCAAAGTCCGATGGAGACAGGCAGGTTGAAGCCACCAAATGGTATTGGCACGACAAGAGAAACCACTAAATAATATTGGTATAACCCCCAAAATGAGATTAGTTTGCATTAACGCGCCTTATAGTATAAAAGTGGTATAGAACCGAAAATCTGTGGCGGACCGGTGAATGTTACGAACATTCCACCAAGGGCCGCTAAAATTTAGCAAACTACTTCCAATTAAAACTTTTTAAAATTATCTTCTTCGATTAAATTTCATTACAACACAGAAAACTTAAGAAAGACTTTAATTACAAATAAATTTTTGAAATAAAATCTTAGTTCTTTCAGGCAATCAGACGGGAAGTCTCAGGATTCTAGGGGGTGATATAAATGCAGTGGGAGTGAGAGTTGGGGAAAATCAAATCGAGATCTGAGAAAAGGAAATGGGAAAGGAAGAAAACGCCGCCCGTTGGTATCGGTTGCCGGCGTATTGCGACAGGTAAACCTTATGACAGGTCCTAATACCGGGTCCCTCAAAGGCCCGGGCCCCAGGGATTTTGTCCCGGTATCCATGCGAAAATAGGCATTATAACCTTAGAACAGGGTTTCCCAAACTGTGTTCCGCAGAACACTAGGGTTCCGGAGAAGTTAAATGGGGTTCCGTTCTTCTTTCTCTTATTTACAGCAGGAAGCATGAGCCTCACTTGTAAATTGTATACTGTAAGATACATTAGCTATATGAATAAATTGGTTTGGCTATTTCTAGAAATGCGTCTATTTAACTTTAAGAATACAATGCCTATCGGCCCACACTTCTGAGACATTAAAAACTTTCCCGACTTTTATCATTCTGCCTATCGTGGTCATCTGTGCATTACTACCGGGAGGTGAATTACTAAAATAATGAACACTTCTATAAAATTTCAATACAGAGAACATTTACGTTCGTGTTCTTCTACGCGAAATGCATTTCTTCCTCATTAGATCTAATTACGTTCAAAGGATACAAAAACTAACGACCACACTATTGTTACAAAACCATCGAATCCTAAAAAAACAAATAACTTTCCCGTTGAAATTAACTCTTTCGGAACGCTTTAAGACATGGACGGCAAATGATTTTTGCCTCACGTGCCAAGAAAGTAATGCCAATCATCAGAATTTTTTCCGCGTACCACTATTTTACCTTCCTCCAAGATACTGAATATTTTATACAGAAAATACAAGCTCACGCGTGCCGAGTAAAATCTCAATCGTGCCACTTATGGCACGCGTGCCACGTATTTGCCATCCCTGCTTTAAGACCACCGATATTTCCGTTGAATTCCCATTCAATCCGTCCGCTATTTTGCACTTTCGCTTAGGTCGAAAATAGCAACGACGGATCGATCATACTCCTTACCTTTTCCAGTGCCTTAAAGCCGGACGGGAATAAGTAGAACGTAAATGTACCACTCGTGTAACCATTAACGACTGACCAAGGACGCGAAAGAAAAAAAATACGAAGTTCCGAAAAAGAACGAGTTTGACGGCGATAACATGCAAAAATAAGGGGCGACAAAATTCGTTTAACGCGGAGAGCGAGGGAGGAATTGATCGGTTTAAAGAGGGGAACGAATGCATGGTCGGAAACTGGGGAAATGTGCGAGTGAGGGGGAGAAATAGAAAGTAGTAGAAGAGAGAGTTAAAAAGAGAGAGAGAGAGAGAAACGGAAAGAGAGAAGGGTACACTCTATATCGATCCTTTGACGTCATTAGTCAGCCGCCAGGACGGAACGAGAGAGGTGGGGGGAAAAAAAGGTTAATAGGTAAGGAAGGGCGAAGGGATTCTGCGAAATAGAACCGATAGAAGGGACGAAACCGTCCGCTTTTACGCGGAAAATACGAAAGGAACTTTTAAGGATTCCCTGCCGTTACGACGCAATTACTATTTTAACGGGAACAACCGGAAACTTAGAAGTTGCATAAAATGTTTTACTCTCCCTTTTTTTTTTGAGGGAGAAAAACGGTATTATAGGAGACTTTTTCGATTTTTTTTATAACCAAAGTCTAAAATACAAAGATGTTATTAGTAATTTATAAAAAAACATTCAAACTATCTTATCAGATTTCCTTATATTTTAAAAATATATCTATGAGTTTACTTTTCTTTTTACCAATTTATAAGTGGTTTATTTATTTATTCACTACAAAATTATTGAGCGCGTCTTATGGCTGAAAACAAATTCAGAAATAAGCACTTCAGCATTAGTATTAATTTTCTTATCTACTTTCGGTGAATCACCACGGAAGACTACTGCATTTTAGCAGAAAGACGCATCTAGTTTTTCGTAACATTGTTAAGGCTATTGGAGATATTTTAAGTAGTTATTTTCTCAATTTTTTATATTTAAGTGGTTATTTTTTATTAGATGGTAGATGACAAAACAATACGTCGACGAAAATTTTGTAAAAAAATTCGATCATTAAATTTATAAGTGAAGACTATATTACTCCAAAAATAGTGAAAATACATATATTAATAAAATTAATCTTGACTAATCTGCGTTTCATTTAACTTTGTAGCCGGTTTTTAAAATAAATTCCAAAAACAACACCAGATCCCAATTCGGGGCTATATTGAAAACCTAAATATAAATTAAATATCAATACTATAACTTGCGAGGACAAATTTAATTCGACCTGCATTATAAGAAATATTTACAATTTTATCAGATTAATAAACTCAAGAAAAATGCCTTTCGCAAAACATGATTATTTATTTCTGGCTTTATGACAAAGATTTGTGGTATCTCTCTTAAAACTACATCTGATGGTTTTAACCAGAGCAACATACATTACCTTGCAATCATTAACTTTCAAATTTGTAGGATTATATTCATGTTTAATTAAATTAAAATTTTCAATAAAACAAAGTAACATTTTCTTCTAATTCGAACACTCAAATTTTGCAATAAAATTAATAATAACCTCGTTAAAATTTAAAGTCGAAGAAAAAAATCTTAAAGTGACTAAAAGAAAGGTTAGGTTTGCTCTGTGTTATGAAGCGAATGAAATGCAGCGAAGTGAGAAATAAACGAATAGAATGTTAACCATGAACGTGAATAAAATTAGCTAGTTTATCTTCTATTATTAAATTACGAAATATATTGCGTTTTATTTCACTAATAAGATCTCTCCCATTAACTTAATTGAGGATCTGAGGAGAATTTGGAATTTGAACACCTATTTATATGCGTAAGTTTAGTTTATCTCATTTTTATGCGATTATACACCATATATTCAGTCACTAGATATTCGTTTGTAAGTGGGATCAGTATGAAAACACTTACTCAGAATTACAGCTTTCCATTTTTTATACCTTGGGAGATATTAATTATTTTAATGAGCCCATATCCGACCATGTACATTTTCAAAACGAAATACAGCACTACAGAAATCTACTCTAAATTTCAGCTGCCTATCGTTTACGGCTTCGTCGCAATTTCAATTTAAGAAAGTGAACAGACAGAGGCAAAAGCGAAACTATAAACGCATTTTTTAAACGCACTAAAAATTGGAAAGGGAATACCTTGTAATAAACTGGCAGTGAAACAAGGTATGATATGACATCAAGATCAAAACAAAAGTATAAAAGCTTGTTCATTTAATTTAAAAGATAATAGACAAAGGTATATGAACACTTTTTCATAAATAGTCAATCCCCTACCGTAATAATAATTAAACCAATCTGATTCATAAGGTAATAAATCCGTTGAAAAATGCTATCCTAAAAAAATCGCGAAATTAATAAAACTTTTGTGCCTATTCATAATGCTAGGATTTATCTATGCTACAGTGATCATATTAACATGCTTTCACTGTCATCCTATAATATCTAAATTCTACTACATACAGAACCACTCTTTATCAATGACATCTTCAAAAAAACAACCACTTATTACGTTCAAAAGAACACATCCTACTACATAATAAATAATACAAAATTTTAGTAGTCTCACTTTAACAGCCCGCATAATGCCATCCGTAAAAGAGTCAATATTACATACTAAACTCAGATAGGGTTGTTATAAACTTATAAAGAGAAAATAACGACAAAATCTTATAATAGGTTTTAATGATATTCACGACTGTGTGGATATAATAATTATAGGAGACGATACAAAAAACGTGGTTGGGACGACCCAAATGAAAATTTTGTGTGATAATATTAGAGATGAAAAACGACAAATTTGCTTCAATTTAGAAAGGGCCAATGAAACAATTACTAATTATTAAAATGCATGAATACGACTAAAATAATATTTTGGAAGATACAGCTGGAAACACTTTCTAAGACCAAAACGTAACATTCTCATGTGTTGAAGCTAATGCTTTGCAAAGCTTGAATTAATAGAAATCTAAGGTGTTTATAAACAGAGGTTGAGCTCAAAACCCTCCTTTGGAGACAAGATCAATCGTTCCATCTAATAAAATGCGTATATTTATGAAAACAAAGAAAACTCCTGCATTAATAATCAGGTCAACGTGACATTTTAGTGATGTGAATTCTCAAAAATAATAGGACATCTAAAGAAAAATTCCAACCAAAATCTAAAACGAGAAAATTTTTTTCTGGAATGATCCATTAAACGACGAGTAATAGAAGAATAACTGCAAAAAGAAGACTCCGACAATTATAAAAGTCGTTGCTCTAAATTAAACGAAATAATTTCAGGAGAAGAAAGGAAAAACGAGTGGTTTGTACAGCTCTTAACAAGTCTGTGCGGTTCTGAAAGTCCAATGTGCAGTTGTAAATTTAATTCTGTGCAGTTGTTAATTTAAACATTATTACAGTCGAACTCCTATAAGTCGAAAGTCTATAACTGGTATTTTCCATAACTCTAAGTGAATTCATTTTACAGAACAATATCTTTTTCGTGTTATTTTTCTTCTGTAACTCTGTTTTTCTTTAAGTCCACCAATTTTTTTGTTTCCCTCGAGGTTCGACTTATATAAGTTCCACTGTACTTATATTACAATTGACAGCTACAAAAATATAATCCACTTTAAATTGCATTTCACTACTTCGTCTCCATGTGTCACCCCTTTTACTCATGTGTAAACCTAAAAATATTAACTAAAATGTGGCAATTTTAGAAGAAAAAACTTCCAAAAACTATTGCGTGTGCCTAAAACGCATACTTTTTTAAATCGCCTGCAGTGCATTTTTTAAGCCGGCCAAGAGTGGGGCCCTAACAACATTTTTTGTGCAGCTCTAAAATTTCCTTAAAATAGACCCTGGTTTGTATGTGCTATGTTACCAAATCCTCGGGTGTACAATACTGTCAGATCATTCTACCATTTGGCCCCTATAAACAAGTTACTTATATTTCGCCAAACACGAATTTTTGTTAGCGATCCAACCAGATCAGATCTGGAACGTCGGACGTAAGAAGCGACGAATCCTTCTTTTTCTTTAACTAGAACGAGTCGAAAAATAATAGATATCGGTGTCGATCTGCAAAAGCGTTCGAAACCAAAGTTGGAATTGGCTCATCACCTCTGCCGATAAATGTGAACGTGATCGTGAAGCAGCCAATTTGGAGGAGACGATTTGGTCGGTTTCGTGTGGTGTAGCACATGGTTGCATCCCCACGAGGGGTCGGCGAAAAATTGAGTCGAAACTTATTTTCGACACGGTATCCTACCAAAACATCGGATCTCGTGGCTTATTGGAGCGATGGGACGCAATATATTCCGGATTAAAGCTAAGTTGTCACAAGATGAATGTGCTATTAAGTATTATTCCCTTCGGTATATAAAAAAAGTACTTTGACACTTCTTCTTCGGACGCTAGTTAACCATCGTTATTGGAATGAATACGAATGCCATTCAGTCGGATTCATGGCGCCATAATCGGCATTTGAACATACTTGTAATGAGACAGCTTCCGCCATACGAAAATTAATGTTTCGTTTGCTTTTAATCTTGATTAATCCTTCCGAATAAAATACTTCATATATCCTTTACTTCTTTTTAAACATGTTTTTCATGAACTTATTTCGCTGGCATTGCAAACTTTTTTAACCCTTAAGTACACACAAGGGGGCGCTTGGGGTCTATGTGATCCCAGCTTCTATTTTTTCTCAATCATCATTATGCTGTTTATTCTATTTATTGAATTATTTATAATGATGGTAAATATACTAAAATGACGTACGAGCGCAAAAATTCATATTATTGAGCAAAAATAGAAAATTAAATAAAACCGTTTTTGGTCTAATGAAGTGTTTCTCAACCGGTGTGCCGTCAGTCATGAACTGATGCCGCGGAATTTTGAGAGAAGCGGAAGAACTACACCGGAAAATAGGATGCGGTGTGCCGCCAATATTTTTTAACTTCAATGGGTGCCACGGAAAAGGTTTGAGAAAGAATGGTTTAATGGACAATCGAATCTAGTGGGGGTCACAAAGACCCCACGCGCCTACTGAAGGGTTAAATTGTGTACAAGGTACGCAACTCGCGAATTGTCCCCAGATACTAAAATATTTCCCTACGAAATAAGCTCAAATTAATATATCTTTCTTCGCGAAGTAGAAACCTCCGATGCAAACGAAAATTTTCTTTGTGCCAGAACGAAGAAATTATAGAATTAAAAAGAAGAAATATGGAATAGCGCCGTTTTTCGGAACTTCGTTCAGAGACGAGAGTAACAATTTCAAAACGACGAAGAAGACGGTTTAAAATCGAATCCCTAAATTCCCAACGATTAGAACGGCGTCAAATCACAGTAAAAAAAAAACAATTCCACGCAAAGTCCCGTAACGCAATCCCTAAGTTATTTGATCACATGTCCTCTGGTCGTCTTAGCGCCTTGCAATCGAAACATTTAGAGATTCGCGCCAAATCCACTCAGCTGTTCTCAACGTGCGTGTGAATCGAGAACACGAGACGGAGAGGGGCTGGGAGGGGGGAGGGTTAGGAAGGGGGAGGAGGGCGTCGCGAAAGAGAGGGACTTGTTAAGTCGGAAGCGTTCACCTGTCCTAAAATAAGGATAAGAATAAATAGACGACCGTTTGAGATTGAGACGTTGATGCACGACGGTTACCCTAACGCCAGACAAGGACGCGAAAGGATGCGGCGGCACGAAACACGGCCAATTATACGAGTCGTGAGGTTTTCTCGACCTACCTCCTCACTCATTTCGAGAATCCATCCAAGTGGGATCAAACACGCTCGTTTATTTACCGAAGCACGTGGTTGTTACGCAAAACCGGAAGCACCAAACACGCAGGTCTTTCAAAAAAAAAATTCGAAAACTGGCGGAAGGCGTTCGAAAGTCAAATAAAGCGATAGGCGACGTTCCGCGATCCTATTTCTCGAGAAACAACTGCGATTAAATTAAGGACGTCAGCTAGGAATGGGGTAATCTTACCTAGTCGAAGTCCCCACTTTCCCGCCCTGGAGCCGGCTGGCGCGAAGAGTCGACCAGATACAAGAATCCGAGTGATCCGAACACGTGCCCATCGTCGGCTTTCACACCCACTCCAGCATGGACACCGTCAAAATCATGGGACTCGTCGCAACTCAGACTAAAAATACATGCACCTAACGCCGGCGTCACATGGGAAGGTTTTGGCGGAGACGTTCCGAGTGGAGATTCCTAGGCGTCAGAAGAGGGGAAGGAAGGGGAGGAGGTGAGAAGGTTGGCGGATACTAGGCTGCCGAGGGTTGGACAACGCCTGGGCACGTGACTGCGGCGTCGATGCCGTCACGGTTGCGTCTGTGACGTCACTAGCGCTACCGATTCCATGACGTCACCACTGCGCCATCACCGAGCCGCCTCTCTTTATCTTTCTCTCTCTCTCTCTCTGTCACCGCCTTCCCCTATTTCGCCGAAACGGTGGGTGCATATGACGTCACGACCTGCTATAACGTTGTGTTAGTGAATGCGGTCATAAGTATGACGTCTTTGAACGTGCCGTGCCGAGTTAGGTTCGGGCGTTTTATAGATATTCGAGCCTGCGCATTGTCCCTTAATATCTTTTTTTCCAGTTGCTTACGTGACATTGAAAAACCTTGCGGGTTTATGAGAACAATATAAAATAGGACAAGGTGGGTCTAATTCTATTGGTACCAACTTGGGTAAGGGCACAATAGGATAGCATTTAGTAATTTCTGCGGTATATCTGCCTCAACTTACGTTTCGTTGGGCCAAAGCTATCGATAAAGAGGCATTTTTGAGGCTGGAAAATCAGATTTGACGAGGTATCAAGTGATTGACGAGGACATAAATTTAAATTATGCAATTATTGCAAGTGTCCTTCAATGTCAAATACCAATTGAAAATTTGTGATCTATATGGATCGATACAGCCACTTTGAATTTCAAATCCTTACTGCATTTAGAGAGGGGAGTGACCAATAAATCGTTTGGGAAAGATGAAGATTTCAAGGCGAATAAAAATATGCAAAATTTAGTGCATAGATTCATCGTATGCATATTACAATAGTAAGTCATTCGTTGGCTATACCTAATGAAATGTGAAAAGTATAGGTAAAATTAGTATCGGGATGGGTCATTGACAAAGGTATTACTCAAAGAAGCTATAAAAATAAATCCAACAGCTAAAAACCAAGATTCAAACTTACACGAAAATACAGAATTGCGTGTCGATAGGTTAAAAAAAATACGGTTCCCTGCCAACTGGTGGGTAGTGAAGTATTCAAATTTGAGATAGATATTGTCTCACCGGTTGAGCTTAAATGTTGTCAGGAATAAAAAAAATGCACCATTGGATCGAAGTTAGATAAACACCCATTTTATTGATACATTAATGTTAATCAAATCAAACCGGGAGGAAACCGCGGACGTTTTTGAGGAGATATACAGACATTTTTATTTCGCCTGCGAGATTAGAGGCAGAGGACGAAACTTATACTGCGTATCAGACGACTTTTCTACTCCGAGCAAACATCAGATAAAAAAATATTAATTTCGCGTAAAGAAACTTGATCGCCCACCTGCACGGATATTAATTTCTTTTTCTACTCCGTCCCCTCCAAAATTCACGGAACGAAATTCGATCCTCCTCATTTTAATGGTGGGTTCCAAAAACCCTGCTGTGATTTTCGCTCATTTTCGCCGATTGCTGATAATTAAATTATTTATCCCAAAGACGGTATCGAAGTAGCGCCAAACGAAAGTTTATCCTCTGTGGGAGGTGTTAATTTTCAGGCAGCCTTGAGATGTTCCGATAGCGGGTGTCTTTTAGCGCCACTTCAAAAGTTTTTCCGCCATTGTCATGTCGAGTGAAAAACCTTGTCTATTGCCAGTGGCGGGTTACCGCACTGGCGCATGAGGCCCTCGCCTGGGGCCTCGACACTCATGGGGGCCTCAAAACAGTCAAAACTCAATGTTGTTCAATATTTTATTTAGTACAATATTTCACAATCAGTATAATCTACTACTTACGTGCACATCTCGTGTTTTTACTTATGTTCGTTAATGTAACATCCCTTGCGTCAGGTGAGAGATGAAAAAATATCTCATTTCGGACTGAATGCGAGCAGCGGAAAACTTGTTTTTAGAGTGAAAACGCCAGCGGACTTTAGGTCTGAGTTTGTCTTTAGTAGGGGCGGATCTATAAACTTGCCACGGGATTGGGAACGACTCTATTATTCCTATGATGCGGTATCTCGTTAAAAGCCTTTCGCACAAAAAATCCGAAGCGATCATTCCGACTGGATTCTCAAATGTCTTACGGAAAAGTCTATTTGAATGATTAAGATGCCTTATGGTTCTTTATATTTCGAGCAATGTTGCGAATCTAGCGAATTTGTGGCTAGATCTAGAAGTGGCGCACACACTGGGGGGTAGGGGAGGGGGTCCACCAGGTCCGGACACCCCCCCCCCCTCCTTGGAAAATTGAGATTTTTCTAAACTGTGGAAATATAGATAGTTATTTTAAATTTGGCTTAATGGGCGCCGTCAGAAAGAAATAGGAGACGGTTTGCCCGCTTTGTTTTTAACTTAAATATAATTAACATTTCAATACGCGACATTGATATAACTGGCAAACAACTTTTGTGCTTGTCAAATATTTCGGACCCCCCTCTCGAGAGAATCCTGTGTGCGCTACTGAGATCTAGAGTATTTAGGTTTGATCTAGCGACTATTTACAAAACTAGCAAATCGATTTAACATTCTAACTAATCCTAGCTATCAGACATAATAACGGCAAGTATCTGCGCTCATACAAAATATAAAATCGAAAAAAACTAAAAATGCAAGTAGTTAGGCAGAACAATCTGGTCAATTATCTATTACTTTTTATTTTATTGCACTTTTTTAGTAATTTGCTACAACACCGGAACAGTGAGCACTACTTAGGGCAGGAGTTGCCAACCTTTTCGATGTGGCGAGCACGAAGTTGTGTCCTACAGTATCAAAAGAGCACCAGTACACTTTCCTAAGAATAGCAATGGCAATGAATAAAATCAAACCGTCCAACTTATTCTTAATATTCTTGAATACGTTTATAAAGAAAGCAACCGAGCAAATTTTCAAAAAAGTTCTAAAAAACGAGATTTTAAGCATCGCAGAAGAGCAAAGTCAAAGAGCACAATCAGGCTTCTAACGAGCACAGCGGTGCTCGCGAGCATCAGGTTGCGAACCCCTAAGGGGAACGATGATATTGTCTGCCGTAAGGAACGAGGAAAAGAGAGCGCGACAGTTCAAAATGAAGTGAGGAATAATCGATCAGAGAAAAGTTTTTGTCAGAAATCACGAGCTATTTACACCATATCGACTATATTTCTATAACTAAAATTTAATGGAGTAACCCTAACGTACCATCAACTTCGGAAAACATTTCGTCATAAGAAAGTTATCATTTTTAAAAAATAAGTTCCAAATTTGGATTGTTACCACACGTTTTGCGAGCTATAAAATATTAAATTGGTTTACGAAACGATCGATGACGTAATCTAACCGATCGTCTTGCTCAGTTGAGGGGAGCACTAATGTACATTTTTCCCTAGAGAATTTCCAGCGACCAGAAAGTTGTCATCTAGCGACTAACTGAAAAAGAATTGGTCACACCGGTTTCGAAGGGTGATCAACATTTTCTTCATTTTTACCTACCCGCGAAATCAGGGGCGGATTTATGGATAGTGGGCCCTGCGCGCAGCCTTTTTTGAGGCCCTATTTTTTTGATAATTTTGGAATTCGGGGGGCCCTCAGCAGCACGGGGCCCTACTTCTGCGCTCACAGCGCATACCTATAAATCCGCCCCTGCGCAAAATGTAAACTTCGGACCCTAATATACCAAACTACATCTCGCAATTAAAATAGCCATAGTCATACTATCGATTTATTCATTTTTTTATCGTTTTCAAATAGTTATAAAATATAATTCCTTCTAAAATGTAAGAATGTATGAAATGCACCACAAATACGAAACATTATCGTGACAGGAGAAATTTAATGTTTCAGAATTGAGCGCTTTTGCTTCGCGATTGTAACTCCAGATATTGATGTAGTTCAAATCAGAGATTTTGACGTTTTATATTAGGACGTACGCGCTGGAAACTTTGGATTTAATAATTTACTGATCGATCAAGTTTCTTTGTCATTTTATCCCATGCTTATAGCGATCATATTAAAAATGAAATCATTTGAGAAATGCTCTTAAATTTCATTTGCTAAAAAATATTCCAATTTAGAGTGAAAGTTTGCTTTTAATTCTGAACACTATCTCAGGCAATACTGGCTTTATGACATTGGTCTTCAAACATTCGCCGGATTGTAAGATTTCGAATCAGCATTAACTCTGGTAAAATCATCACATTTTTCAATTTTTTTAGTAGTATAATTCTTTGAAATTTTGAGACAGAAGAGATTAGTAGTCTCTAAAGCAGTGGTGGGCAACCTTTTCTACCCAGCAGGCTGCGTTGGTGACTGCAAATTCCTTGGCGGGTCGCACTGCAAGTTGTCAAAGCTTCTGCAGGCCAGATTAGACTTTAAATCGGACGTTGACTAGAAATTCTGAGGTATCACATCAGTAAAAATCAATCCTAAATTATGTTTTTAGACATTAAGATTTTTATAATAATAATTTGAATGTGATATGAATTTTTGTTAAATCTCTTTTTAATCATAGCTTTGTGGGCCTCATAAAATGCTCTCGAGGGCCACATGCTGCCCACGGGCCTTAGGTTGTTCACCACTGCTCAAAAGGTTAATAGTTCAGTAACCATCATTATATGAAACATTAGTAGTATTTTCTTCGGAAGAGTGTAATATAGCTTTATGCTTAAAAAAAGTATTTAAGACAGTCCACAGCAATAAAACGTCACTCAAATTAATACATCCACAAAAAACTCAATTTCATTAAAATTTCATATGTGTACACCTTGAACTCTAATTATAATTACAATATTACATATTTATGTGTTTAACATACATGACTTTCAGAAATATTTCTTGCATATAACTAATATTTAAACATTTCTAATTTGAGAACTTCAATAGGATCTTTGCTTGGATTTGGTTATTTGAAATAGGGCAGCGCAATCATAATGAAGAAAAATTTGCGCTTAAATGCTTTCAATATTATGCGTTGCAATTTTTTTGTGAACAACAACAAAATTAAATTACTGAAAAGGTAGAAAAATTGGGAATTAACCTGGTGTGAATTTCATCTGGAGAAGGGCTGGTCAGTTGTCTCACTGGTAATGAAATTGATCACCTGTGAATGCATGCAGTAAGGTGAGCTTATAAATTTGTATTATGATTTTTCATTTTTAGTTAATATGTTAGTATATTAAAATATAGAAATCATTCATCCATGTTACTGACTACATTACTATGGTAGAAAATTCTCACATGGAACAAGTTTTTACATTTTAGTGATACATATTGGTTACATTGTAAAATGTAAATGTTTTAATTGCCAGGCATTATTGTGCTGTGTGCACCTTACAGGGAAATAATTTAAGAGACAGGTACTTTGGCCATAAACCTTTTATAGCATCTCATTTAAATTCCCTTACAATTTTTATCAAGTTGAGACAATTTTATGGTAGTAACCGTCTAAAAGTTTAATAGTTTCGCTATAAGTGTGTACATAAATTATTAAGATGCTTAACTTTAGTGCACATTTCACTTCTTCCAATGTGGAATTTCTTAGAATGTTAAGTATAACTACCTATTGCCTTTGGTAATTTACAGTAGTAGCCCAGCAAAAGTTAAAATTTTACATGAATGCTCAAAAAAATGAAGGATTAAAAAATTATAAAACAATACACATGACTGAAGCCGATAACTTTCATTGTAGTTAAAATGACAATTTTAAAAAAGCAAGAAAGATCATAAAAAGTATTAGATGATACGGACACAACTAAAATTCATTTTTACAATCCTAAAGATTTTGTTTGAGTGGGTTTCAGATGCTTTACGTATAATATGAATTCATAAAAACATATCATCGACAAATTTGGGATTAATATTATTAAGCCAGTTCATGAAAGATTTTTATGCTTTTTTTATTATTAATTAGCAATTCATTTGTCTTATATCAATAAAAATTTAAGGTGATGCTACTAATTACTAAAATATGTCATATGCAATATGTTAATCAAATGCAATTATAGGTATATTATACAATAAGTTTTATTAAATTTTCAGATCTAAAATGTGTTTAGTCCTTTTATGTCTTAAATTTAACATGACACAATGGTTTTACATATAAATATCATAATTAACAAAACCATCGAATACAATCTTCACTGAAGAGAATTACCATGTTATTCCATGAGTAACCAAGCTGTAATGACGTCTCATTGTTTAACAATTGGTAACTGGTAAAAATTACTAAACAGAATAACAGCTATCATGAAGTTTTGAAATTAATCTGTCAGAAAGAAAACATGAATCAATGACAAAGACCTCATTGGATATAGTTTACAGAGATGACTTATCCTTATTATTATTCTATTAATTAAAATAAACAGTAATTGGGCACAAGCCAACAGTATATAATAATTATTTAAATTTACAACTTTTTGTGTTACTTAAACCTACTTCACAGCATCACTTCAAAATTCTCATTATGAAGTGTTTATTTCACAGGAGTGTGTTTGGAGTGATTCCACTGGTGTTTTGAGTTGTTTGCCAAAAGCAGTAAAAACCTGGAATAAAAACAAATACATTTGATAAAAAACTTTTTTGAGTTCTTTATTGAAAAAATAGTTTTTATTATAGTATTTTTACATGCTCCTGACGCAGACTTGGATTTCAGTCATAGAGCTTTCTTATTCTATTTACCTAGAAATAAATAGAAACAATCATGAAATTTAAAAAAGTGAAACGTTAAAATTGAGATGCAAACTTGGCACTTACAAAAATTCAACTAAAAGAATGAACTTTTATCTATGAAAAATGCCTGATTTACCCCCAAAAATTGTAGAGTGTAAAAAAAACTATATTACAAGCTCATAAAAATGAGAAATTACCATGTTTGCTTCAAAGATTACTGCAACACAGATTTGTTGACTAAATCATTTTCTGCGAAATACAGTCAAACAGGGGGGGGGTCAGGGAGGTGGGGGGGGGGGGGGGTTTGCAAAAAGGCTTCACATTGTATTTACTGTAGTTTTAACTGTCAGAACCATAAGACCTACAATTCTAGCTCTCAAGTGGCTAGGGCATATCATTTGCCAAATATATGACAGATAAGGGTGCAAAAGGATATTTTTCTTAGTTGAAGGGGGATGGTGCTTTGTCAAGTTTGGAAACCGATAATCAACTGTGTATAAATATTTATGTATTAAATAGAATTCTGTATTTAATAAAACTTCATTAAATCAAAAACATTACATCACAAACTAACATACACAAACACTGTTTTATAAAACTTTAGATTCACTGCAAACAAGTTTAAAGGTTTACCAACCCCACTAACATTTTTTTCCTAAAAGAAAAAGTTTAAAAATCAAGATTTGCAGTTTTTTTTATTGAATATGTTAAATTTACTGAAAAAAACTTAAGAGTTATTAGAAACAATGCAGACATATTGTGACACAATCAGAGCCAGCCCGAGGTACCAGCAAGCTGGGCAACTGCCTGGGTCACCATCCCGACCATCTACACAGTGCGGCAAGAAATTAATGAGACTGAAATAAAATAAAAATATCCAGTATGAGTATAGTTCCGTGACAGGCTGCTAGAGATGCACTGAAGTGTGACGTTGGCAGTCCCACTAGCTGTGACCAGATGGGATTGTGCTGCTGTTTCGTATGGACATGTTTTGTGCATTGTGTAGTACTGCGCCGTCAGAAACCCCAAAATGGAACAATGTGTCAACATCAAATTTAGTGTAAAGCTGGAGAGAAACTCAACCGAAACTCATGAAATGTTATGAACAGCTTATGGGGATAAAGCTCTGTCCCGAGCACAAGCATTTTGATGGTTTAAGCATTTTCAGGAGGGCAGAGAAGATGTGGAAGATGACCCTCGCAGTGGACGACCAAAAACAACCTCCAACCCAGAATTGGTGGACAAACAGCACAATTTACATGCAAGAGACCGTTGATTGACACTCAGAATGATGACAAGGGAACTAAATATGAATAAGGAATCGATAAGGTCCATAATTACCACAGACTTCTGGTTGGTGGCTTTTGCATGACAACGTGCCTGCTCACACAGCGATAAACGTAAGGATATTTCTAGACAGAAATGAGGTTGCAGTGCTCAATCACCCCATATTCCCCTGATCTGGATCCAGCAGACTTTTTTCTGTTTCCCAAGTTGAAATTGAAAGGTGCCGATTTGACACGATCGTTGACATTCAGAAGAACATGATGGCAGAATTGAATACTATCATAGCAGACGAGTTTTACAAGTCTTTCCAAAGTTTACATGAATGCTGTAATAAGTGTATTCGGTCCCTCTGGGACTATTTTGAGGGAAATGGTTAATAAACATGTTGCCCTATGCGTCGTTGTTTTTGTTATAGTTGCTGCACTGTGTATATATTGCTTGCAAGTGAACATGGCATTCATTTTATTATTTGATCATGACTAATATTTAAAAGTAATGAGTAAATTAACATGTACATTTCAAATATCTTTTAAAAATTTATGGAAGGGGGAGCTGGACTGGTTTATTGCTCGGGATGCCAAAATACTTCAGGATGCTTCTGGATGCATAAAGCATTTATATAGTCTAATAAGCTTTACATTAACTTTTAATGGTAGATTTTAATAAAATAAAATTGAGACAAGGATAAAAATCATTACTAACATGTAATATTCTTGTCAATAATTACTAGTAGAGTGACGGTAACACTGTAATGCCATATATTATATGAACACGTTTCTTATATCTCAAATAGTAGCCTCATCATTCAATCTCTAAGACCAGAGGTGGCCAAACATTTTACTAAAAGTGCCACAAGAGGCTTTGTATAAGGGCCATATAGCTTCAAATGACTGTAATTTTCAACAAACTAGTTTTGAGAATTTTTTTGAAGGTGTAATGTGTCACATGCATCCACATACTTGAAAAATAACATTAGATTTTATTAATGATGGCTTATCACACCTGTGGACAAATATAAGAATATGCATTTCTTAAAGAATTTATGAGGTAAGGCAGGCAGAATGAAATCATTACATGCATGGAATGGATAAGGCCTGTGGACCATATTTGGGGACCCATCTAAATCCACCTAGCTATCCTTAAATGAGAAATGACATATTCTTACAAGGATTTTAAACAAAAAGGCAATAGTTGCAGGAAGAAAATCATTAAATAAAAGCCAATGTTTCTGTTTTTAACAACTTTCAGATGTTTATGCAATGACTGCTCATAATATTCTCATGAGCCTCATGCTAGTTTATTAAGTTCTGTAACCCTTCACTTGGCTGCCATGAAAGCATAGGTAAACACTATCTTATACCATCAATGTGGACTCAAAACCAAGCAATGAATTATGAAAGTTCTGTGTACTTGATGCAGGGCAGTAACACACTGCTTTCACGTAACCAAATTTCTATATCAAAATTTCGAATATCGTATTCAGATAATGGAATCTTTAAATTAACATCATAATGTAACTGTTCCCAATATTTGCTCTCACAACCAACTTTTAACTTAGCTATTTGGTACTGAATGTATTCACAAAGCATTTGGAGCTTAACAATAAAAAGTAAAGCAATGGTGGAATAATACCAAGTTTTATGTGCAAAGGATAACTTCTATATTTTTGGTATAATTTTTACTTTCTCCATAAATAGTATAGAAAATACACATTTTGAGTACATTTTGACTATTTTTGTGATGATGTCTGTGAGTGTGTCAGTGGCATACAGAGCTGCAAACTGAACCGAACCAAACCGCTGAACCGAACCGCAGCCATTTTCCTGAACGGTGAACTGAACCGAAACCACTGATTAATTTTTCAATGAACCGAAAACCAAACCGTAATTTTTTGCAAAAGTGGTTCGTTTTGGTTCGATCTCAATCCACAAAGTCCGGACCAACGAAAAGACCAGGAATTTCCATTGGAAAAACCAGAGAGTCATATTGTGCTGACACAGCAGAGCTTTGCAACCAATGTGCTGCGATAAAGCCCTTAATGTGCCACAGTATATTTTACATAATAAGCAGGGGAAGGATATTACTGCATTTTATTATCCTGCAGTTCAGACCTCAGAAAATACATTTTTAATAAACAGCAATACTTTATGATCGAATTCGTTACACTGTTTCAGTTATTTGAAGCTGAGACAGTTACTTCTTGGAGAAACTAAGTCATATGGAACAGTTTCAGGTAATGCGATCTCCACAGTTTTGTATGTAACTGTGATGTTGCGATGTGAAAATTCTGCAGTTTTTCTACTCTATTTATGATAAATTTATGAATTTTTTTATGATTCACGTTACTCTCTGGACAAAACCATCAATTATTTTAATCAATTCTACATCATTTTCCTCAATAGTTATAATTCTCATCTCCTAAATGAAAGTGAATCATTTTAATCATAATTTGTTCCATCTATATAGAAAAAAGTGTTCTAAACAATATCAGCATGAAATTTGGTTCGTTGTGTTGTGAGGATTGAACGTACTCAAAGGTGTGCCATGAAACAAAAAAGGTGATAAAAATTTTGGATGCGTGAAATAAGCACAGTATTATTATATTATTTTTTCAAAATTCCACATGAGAAATAAGGCTGCGTGAATTACATGATGGCATGGATTATGCGAGTAAATACTGTATTATTTTACATATTTAAATACTGGTTAAAAAATTATTCTAAAAAAATGTACAAAATATGAGATCCAAGTTCCTAACTCCCTATATCCTATTAACTTAATGCTTCATATAACAGGATTTCACAAGACGAGGCAATTTCAAGGAATGCAACTACTGCACTATGTGAGGTTTTACTGTACTAAGAATTCAAGGTTTATGTGATAGGAGCAGTGAGAGAGGTAGGAAATGAACGGGCAAATATCTAAAGAGAAAGTATTGGAGAGCCAACACAGATTATGGGCAAATGCACTAAACTGAGGGCGGGAAAACTGGGGAATAGAATAAGAAAACTAGGTCAGTGACAATAACAGTATTTTGAGCAAGTGGTGGAATAATATTTGCAGTTGCTCAAGGATATTAATTCTATAACCTTTTCCTCAAAATGGATTATTTTGGGAATGAAGTTAGAATTCTGATGTCTGTTAAGAGGTACGGACTAGGATCTTTTTTCCTAAGATTTGTTTATGATCATTAATCCCTGCAATAAAATTTCTGCTAACCCTACACTTAGTTGCATGGTATTTCCTTCCATATTAAGGAGTTCAATAAATTATCAACCTTTACAGTGAGTTGAGAGGTCAAGAATTTTTTATAATAAATGCGTTATATACTAACTGAACTTTAAATCTAACAATTAATTAATTATCATTGGGAATGCTTGGTAGGAGAACAAAAATAAGACTTTAGATGCAAGGAAATATATAATGCAGGAAAATCAACCCAGAAAATTACTTTCCTTGGAACTGAAGTTATATAGGGTTTTTTTATTCAAGAACCGTAATATATCTCTATAAATCAGATTTAACTCGAAAATTTTTGTGATTAGAGTTTGATGATACAAAAATGTTTATTTAAAAAATCTTGAATAAAAGTGACCACCATCATGGCGGTTATATAAACGTGCTCTCTATAACATATTATCTCACACAGATTACGGCATTTCTTAAAAGATATTCTCAATTACATCCTTGATGTAATGGGGATTTGTGAATTTAACTTTTTTAATGTAATAATAGGAAATATTTAGCAGATGTCAGATCTGGGGAACAAGGTGACCATAATGGTTTGGAAAAAATATGGTCCCAAAGAGTAGGAAAAGTTCCTAAATGCTGTACTGTGTTGTGTGGCTCATTCTTCCATCTTGTTGAAACCAAACCAAAAATTTCAGCCTCCATTAGGTACACTATTCTCTATTTTCATGATACCACTGTACTTATTTTACAAATGCTACATAAAGGCAGAGGGTGAAGAAGATGGGGATGGGAGGTGAGGGAGAAGGGAGAGGAGAGAGGAGTTAGAGAGGAAGAGGGCAAGGGAAGAAGATAGTGGCGGTGGATTCCCATACTCTTGATGAACTAAAGGCAACAATCAGGGATGTCATTGCATCTTTTGAGTCTGTGTCAGAAAATATTCGTTTGGAGAACAGGTTTATGTATTCAGCACACTGGCTATCACTCTCAGCAGTTAATGAAGATTTTTTTAAGTAAACATTTTGCAGTATCATCAAACTTAACCACAAAAATTTTCAAGTTTCCATCCGACTTACATCTTGAGTAGGGTTGCCAACTTTTAGATCTTCATGAACCAGAGATGTTGTCATGGGTTGCCTACTTTAAGATATTCATAAACCGGAGTTCACTTGAAACCTGAATACTTTAGAAGAAACCCAAGAGGAATTAAATGTAATGATAAATATATTCAGTATTCTTAAAGGCACTGATGATTTTTGGACATCTAATTAAAAATCGTTTATTTTTTAAATATCCATAATTAACGAAATTGTAACAGCATCGTCAATTTGTTTTTTGTATAAAACAAAATACAATGGAAATTAAAGTGCAAACTATCTTAATTTGAATCATTTATGAAAAATACAAAAAAGCCATAAAAGGGGGTTTCCGCTGCACTCAAAAATGAACTGGAGATTTGTACTACTCACCCTGAGACCGGAGATTTTGGAGATGACCCGGAGATCTTTGGCCTGAAAGTCGGAGATTGGCAACCATAACCTTGAGATATTGTTATTTTTCATGGTTCTCTAATAAAAAATCACCATATTTGCTTATATAATACCCACCCTTTATTCTTAAAATTTCTCACAAAACTTATCCAGAAAATCTGTTTGTTAAGTACTTTGTCTCAACAAAATATAACATAGTGCTAGTTTGGCATACTAAAAACATTGTTTGGGATTCTACTACCTACAGCTAAAACGCTATCAAACTAAGGAAAATAATCAGTACAGTATGTACCCAAACCAATGTATTTCCATCACTTGAACTCTCCTTTGAAGAAAGTAAAAGTAACATTACAGTGAGTAGGAACTATGACTTTCCATCATACACTTCAGCTTACAACTATGGATATTTGCCTTGATTAATGAAACTCTGCCCATCCTTGATTATTATGCAGATTTGGCCTTACTATATCTACATTCAAAAGCCACAGTTTGAGTACTTCGTGGATTTTTTCAAATTCCTATTCAAAATGAGTATTTGAAAATCTCAAATGAGTAGGTACTGTATGAGCAAATATGGCATTTCTTCCTAATAATTACATAACCTCAAAGTTTTTTCTTTTTAACTACAGGGGGTCACCACCTAATGTCCTAGTTCCATTCCAGAAAAGTTGGACGTTAAGCAAGAAATTTTCTCTCATAAGGATCAATGGGATAAGGGAGGATTAGGTTCTACATCCCTCTCATATGAAGTACAACATTTCTGAAACATTTCAACACAAACACATTGTAAAAGAAGCACTTTATAAACATTTTTCATTTTACCTTACCATAACTTTTAAAATACCCTTTAATAATTACCTAGACCTGTGGTGCCCAAACTTTTCGGCCCGAGGGCCATATAATCCATTGCTGCACACATCGTGGGCCACATAGCTCAATTTCGTACTCTTTGTGGGCCACACCCAGTCGAAAATAGAGTTTAAGAATAACTTAAGGAAATTAAGGATTTAGTTGTGAGTTGAAATTATCTGATTTGTTTTAAATGTATTTATATACTATAGGAATGGGGGGTAAACACAATATGTTGTTTTATAATTTTCTATTTTCCTTTTATGTTACATTGTGACCTTTAATTGTTAAACTCATGGTGGTTTGGATGAAGACACTCAGCAGGCCAGATGTGGTCCATGTGCCGTAGTTTGGGCACCACTGACCTAGACTACCTTTTAAATGATTTAATGACATGATGTGACATCACAGCATGAGTTTTACACCCAGTCAGAGGACTAATTTTACGAAGATGCAAAAGGACGGACATTAAGGTGAATCATTTATACATTATGCAAAAACATTCCTCAATAAATTTTGGAGGTTAAGTGGAACGGCATTAAGCAGGGACCCCCTTTTCTAATTATACTACTTAAATATCAATCAAGAAAGTCAAAATAAATATGTATTTAATTAATATCAATGGAATCTATAAGATGGTGAATTACATATCAACCACAGATAATATGTCCAACAAACTGAAATATCTGCATATCATACCCAATCATACTAGAAGAAATTGTTCTCTTGATGTCTTTCTAGTTTTCAAGGAAAGATACAAACTCTGTAAGTTTGTATAATTGGTCTTCACTGGAACATTCAACTATCGGCCCTGGAGGTGGCTTTCGTGGTAAAACCATTCCTGGAACATTTGGGTCCATTGACCAACCACCATCATTATCTACACCTGATGGAGGTGTTGCACGAGCCACAACCTCTTCAGCTGTTATTCCAACAAATGAAGAGAAATCGGCCACAGATATGGAAGAATAAGCATGGCCAACTAATTGGAGGGCTCTTTTCTGCACAGCATCTGGAATAATAAGAAATAAATGTCATAAGTTGGGTTTTAATCACAATGTGAAAATTATAGATAAAATAAGGATATTGATTACACATTTTTTATCAGCATGCAACAGAAAAGACCAATTCCCTGATTACTGAAGGCCAGTATAATTGCATATAAGCAAACACTGATATTAAAACTTGGAAACAGAAACTGTCCTAAAGATTTCCAAACATAAAAACTTTTAAATTTATGTATAGCTTTCCCAATTCTTACAAAAATGTCATTACAACAAGAACTAGCCAAGCTTAAAATTTTTATCAACATGAAAGCTATAAAAATGAATTGACAATTAAGGCATACATGAAATATTTTAACTGGATTAGCATGACACAAGTTACAGTGACTAATACATCGATGGAAAATGCCAAGAACAAATTTTTTACAAACCACTTTTAAATGTGGTAATATATTCATTTAAGCATAATCCCTTGCCAACCATAGATTTGACAACTGCAATTTTGAGTACGTGTTTGAAAAATTCTACCTAGTTGTGTCCACCATCATATCAAGTCTTGAGTATCAGTACTTCTCTGTGCAGTCGTCTAGTTTTAGTAATATTAAAATTTATGTCCCTGAAGAAGCTATGTACATACAAACTAGTCTTTACCAAGAAGACATAAGGAAGAGGATGTTTTTAGTTACTGATAAGAAAGGAGTTGGTTGGGAGGTGGAGGATCAAGGAATTTTATGGAAGCATTAGTTTTACTGGCATTCTTTGAAGCCAAAGGCCAGTCAGGCTGCATCAGCAGAGGCTGCTTTGCCATTATATTATTAATGAACAGTACTTGAACTTTTAACATATTTCCTTTTCTATTTTCATATAATTAACGTTTCTTTATGTATAGAATAAAAATTCTGAACAATGAAATGTACATTAAAGAACTTGAGGTATGTCTCTCAAAGATCACTTCCCCTAATCCCCAATTTTTCATAAGCCCTATCCCACCACAGGTTGAGTCAAGAATGTACCGTATTTTCCCATCGATAACGCGCACCTAATAGATACCACGCACCTTGAAAATTTTCATGATCGTGAAAATGTATAGATAACGCGCACCTAATAGATACCGCGCACCCTATGCAATTTGTCATACTCACTGTGATATGTAGGTGCCGCACAATGAAACAGACAAATGAATAACGGAATACGAATAAAAAGACCAAAGATTGTTGTTTCCGGTTTCTGAACACGTGAAATATTCAAATTATCTTGAGACATCCTAAGATTCGTTCCCGTAAAAGTTACGTAGCCATGGAGAATAAAAAAACTGTTCGAAGAAGATCCTACACGGCGAAGTTTAAGTTAGAAGCCGTTAATCTCGCCTCGGCTTTGAATGATGTGATATTTTGAGTTATGTGTGCAATAAATGTTGTTTAACATTTCGTGGTTAATTTTGTTATTTTACCCTGTTTCCTTTATATTAAATGAACATTGCAAATTGTAATTGAAAGGTTAGATGACAGGAAAAAGTAAATATGTAAGTTGAAATTAATGTAAAAGAGCCGTTTGGTAAATATTTGCAGACTTCAGCATGGTTCCTAATTTTCCCACCTAACTTACGGCATTTCCGACGTGTTAACTTTGTCCACAGGTGTCTATAGAAGGGGGAGGAGGAAAAATATTGACATTTTCACTGTTTTTCGCTAATTTTTCTACTTTAGAAGTTACTATTTTTCGAGTTTATCACGGAGGCCGCCATCTTGGATGAGCGCCGATTCTCTTTGTAAAATTAAAATTTTTGTATGCTGTGTTTTCTTTAGTTTTTAAATAAAATGTTAATGGTAAAGTAATTTAACATATAGTTAACAATTCCATGTAGCTGTTTTATTGACAATTTGATTGAACATGGTTTCAGGGTGGTTTGATAATAGCTTCCAGTTGTGTTATTTGCGGTAATTGTACCTATTTTCTCGTTTTCATTGTATAATGCGCACCCTTGTTTTTCTTCATCAACTGAACTTTTTTGTATAGATAACGCGCGCGGTATCTATGGGAAAATACGGTAACTCCCTGGGTTGGCAAGGGGCTACTGTGGTATACAAATAAGAATATATAGTGACAGCCATTTAACATATAAAATATGCATTGGGCGCTGGTGGCTGAGGTTGTTTGCACGAGTACTTTACAAGTCTATCACATACAGCTGGCATGACTCATAAGAGAAAGATCACTATTTATCATTGAAGGTTACATTATCAAATTTTATACAGTAACTAGTGTAAGTGCCCACTGAATTTCAACGGATTTAGTGAATCTATTCCCACTGCCAACCCTATGGCATATGCGAGATATACAAAAACATTTTAGTGCACGAAAAACTGAACATCACCTACAAAGAGTACTTTTTCACTTAGCTTTCCTTAATAAATAACCAAATTTGTTTGTAAACAATGTTTCCAAGTACGCTGCATTCAAATATAATGATAATTTTATTTCCTATCATATCACTTTTGCCAAATCCAACTTCATTTCTTGTTATTATTCCTTTCTGAAATGTTTGCTTCTATGCCTTGTAAGCAAGAAACCTGTAAAAAGGCAACGTATAGTTGTCCATGATTGAACACTGGCTTAGGAAAATGTACACCAGATGCGTGGGCCTATTTGCATTAATAAACATTAAAAATGTAGAATATAATGATTTTACTTTACAAAGAAGGTAAGATTCCAGTATTCAATACACGAAAGGAAGTTCAATTGCTTTGGCTAATCATTATAAATGCTTCCCACACGCAGCTTCCTGAATAATTATCAGTATCTATTTACGTTGGTACGTATAAAGATTGACAACGTTAATTTCATGGCTTAAACAAAGGTGTGAGCGAACAATGCTATTCTTTCGTCTATTTGAAGGCTAATGAGATGCTAATTGAATCAGAGGTAAGAATGATGGCCGCCTTGACAACACCCGGAAAGAGTACGAAAAATCTACATATATCTGAAAACTTCGACCGTGTAACATCTAAACATCACAAGAATAAGATAGTACACAGTTATAACCATCGACTATAGGAAAAATAAAGAAAATCCATCTATATTAAGGTATTTAGACAAAGAAGAGAAAAACCTAGCACTCTGAAAAATGGAAAATTATTTGTAAACTTATGGGAAAATAATTATTGAATTAACCACCACCTCCCCCCAAAATTTTTTATCGCCATACGTATAGCCCACATTACCAGAAGGGTAAAATTATATACCTGTGCAAAGTTTCATGACGATATCTTCTAAAGTGTGGATTTCTATAGAGAACAAACATAATCTGAAGATTGCATAAAAGGGAATTTCTTTCAGCACAAATGACCTATAAAATTGGTTTTAATAGCTGAAAAACTGATTTTCTATTAAACTGCAAGCTTTGATCAACTTAATGGTAAACACTGTCTCTTCTTTTTCCATATCTGTAACTCAAAGCTGAATTTATAGACAGTTGTGCAATTTCTTTCAATTAAAATATATCCACTAGATGTAAAGGTAAAAGTTGTGTTGACAAGTGTATAGATACAGTCACTATTCTTTTTAATTTATAAAAGCTTTCCTTTGTTAGTTTCATTTTAAAAGTACCATGATCTATTTTTCCATTTTAAATTTTGTAAAATTATTAATTAACATTACAAGATGAAATATTTGAAAGTATGATCAATATTTAATGGATCACAGATTTCAACACAAGACTATTCACTGTAATCTCATTTTTGCAGTAAAACCTCTATAACATATTTAGCAATCTATGAAAGTTTATTTTATTCAGATCATATGGTTATCTACAAAGGAAAGACCAAAATCCACCTGCAAAGATCACTATCCCTAACAAAGTCATTTTTTTAAGTAAAAAAATAAAAATGTCCTCACGTAAGATGGAGGATAATACAGTAATAGTAATTAGGTTTTTAGATGCGTCAACAGCTAAGGTTATTTTGCACCGTCAAATTTCTCTTAGAGAAAATCAACATACATCACAATATCCATGCCCGAAGCGGGATTCGAACTCGCAAGACAGGTGCACTGCCTACAAGTCTAACCCAGCCGGCAGGATAATACAGGAAAGTCAAAATCTGTCATTCGTAAAAATAACAGGCTATTTATTCTCAGGTATGGAAATAGCATGAAAATAAATAGGTATACTATTAGTCAGGGCTTTTTTTTTGGAAAAATAAGGTGCTGGTACTCATATATTGATAAATTTTAAAATGACTCTCCCACCTCTTTCTGCACCCTCTCGCCTTCTCCATTGAATTTGTGATGAACTTTTAATAACAAAGATGATATTAAAATCAAAATGTTTAACATTTATGGAAGTCATTCATTACTTTAAGTTTTAAAGAATTAAAAAAATGAAAATGTACCGAAATTAGACGTGTTAACATCACCCTGAAAAAAGGTGTTGGTATGCCGTACCGGCATGTACCGTCACAAAAATAGCACTGCTATTAGTCCAATACACTTTATACAGTAAACAGAGATACCCTACTCAGGCTACACAAGATATTTCCAACTGCATGAGAGGTTTCATACTATTAGATCACTGCAGTGACAGATTAGACCCTCTGGGGCCCATAAGCACAGGCACTTTGGGGGCCCTCCTCATAGTTTGTGATGGTATAAAGAAAACTATGATATACTGAAAAACGTTTCATTAGCAAAATAATGTTATCTTATTTTTTTCTTTTTCAAAAAACATGAAAATAAGCCTCAGAAATTCACCTTTGGAACTTTTGAGGCAGTAAGTTTCTGTATCAATAAAGAAAAATCTATTTTTTAAAACAAAATCATGTTCTATGCATATTAGGCTCAATGCATTTAGATGTTCTTGATGCATTGTTGTTAAAAATGTATGAACATGATCGTGCCTGACTGAACTAGATTGAACATTGAACCATAGGTGGTGTTGCCACATAACAACATATGGAAATCAAACTCGTAGGGGTAACAGACGAGTAGTGTATGGACCAAATGAACTGCACCAGTTAGATCAGAGGTCGTTTTAACGGGATATTACCTTGCCTACCTATTCCATTGTTAGACCTCTATATCATATTGTTATTTCAATCCTTATGGATATAAATGTGCTTTGAATATGAGATAGAGGGAGAGAGAGAGTGGGGGAGGGAGGGGAAGAGATGGGGAGAGGGAGAGGGAGGGGGAAATGACTTTCAAGACAGTTGTTTCTGATGTTAATATGATCTCCCTAAATAGTATGAATGATCGTATCTTTCCTCCCATAATTTTTGACAGGCATTACACTAGTACATTAATATTAGCTTTGTAAGTGGCCATTAATAAATATACTTGATGAGTTTTGAGGGCTATGCACTGTACAAAGGTTACTACACAGCTTGCTTTTCTAATAACTACTGCACTGAAGACTACTCATTCCTTTTGATATTTTTTTAAAACTATATTTTTTTGCACTTTTTAACTTTTTTCAAGCAAAATACATTTTATTGGGATTCAGTCTCAGATATCGACCCTTGTATAAACAATATCATCTCTGATAAAAACAATCAAAATAATATGATAATTACTCAATAAGTGAGGATTAACATTGAATCTATAAGTAAGAGTGATAAGAGTAAAAGAAGCAAGACTAGAAAAAACAATGAAGCTGATTGAATGACAAAGTTATAAACAAATACATATAACAATGGGAACTTTACATGCACATCTATTTTGTAAAAAATTAAGCAACTCACCTCTACATCAAAGATATGTGATAATAAAAAATGTGTATGCAGCATAAGACTCAATAGCAGAATTTCCTATAAGGCAGGATTGAAATTTTTCTAGATGAATGGCTTACTCCAAAAATGTTAGAAATCATTTCATCCTTTATCTAATTCTACAGTGTCTGTCTGTCTGTCCCCATTTGTATATTGAAATTCAAAATATTGGCATACAAGCTTCAGACCTGGATCATTTAGAAGAAAAACGATCAAGGAATCTTATTCTTATCATCTTTTTTCATTGACAATTCAAAATCGCTTGCACTTTACGTTTAACGCACATTATTTGCACTAAATTTGCCATTTTAACAATAAATACCTTGATGACGAACATTGTCGTGCTCAAAGTCCTATTTTTGTAAAACCGTATATAGCTTACGAGTGCAAAATTAACGTGTTTTATAAGCTGTTTAAATGAAGATAGGGTAAAGGGAAAGGGGGAGGGAAGGAGGTAGGGAGAAAAGGAGAGATGGGAAAAGAGAGAGGTGGGAGAGAGGGGAGAGACAAAGAGGGGGAAGGGGGAGTAGTAGTAGTAATTACGTTTTCAGGTGCGTCGACAACTAAGGTCATTTTGCACCGTCAAATTCTGTTAGAGAAAATCAACATACATCACAACATCCATGCCCGAAGCGGGATTTGAACCCGCAACCTTTGGGTTAGAAGGCAGGCGCACAGTCTAACCCGGCCGGCGGGGGAAGGGGGAGTGGGAGAGAGAGGGAGGAAGGAGATGTTTCAATAATGCAAGAATATAGTAAATGATGTCTTTAATAGAATAGTTTTCTATGGGAATATATTTGCACCATTAATTGAATCACATTAATATTACTAAATTAATTTTTTTTAATCTGTGCAAACACTGCATGGGTACAGCTAGTAAGAATAAAACCAGCTGTAATATAATCACGAGGTGATCATAAAACCATTTCTATCAATTTTTGGAAAAATCCTATCCAAATTATACTGAAGCATAGCACACACAATAGGACAGGTATGATGTAAGAATCAGCAAAGGAAAAAAGCAAACATGCATTACACCTTTAACATAGTATAGAACATGTTTTCACTAAATTTTCCGTTCTTTTACGGAAATAAATATACCTATCTCATAAAAATATTTCACATTTGTTTCTTTGAAAGTAAACAAAAACACTACAGTTACTTTTTCTTAGGGGGCAAATCTTTTCTTAGATGGCAATCATTTATAAAGAATTCAAAAAGCAATACTGCACTTGCAAACGGAATAAATTAAGAATAAAAGGGAAACCACAAGATTGGTAAGTGGTCTGCAGAAATTCTACTATGCAAACATAGACCATTGGTTCCTAAACTGGTTGCTGCAGCATGCTGGAATGATGCAGCTTATTGCCAGGGAAGTCATATACATAAAATGCTGTTAAATAAATAAATCAACTATTTGGAAAGGTTGATCTGTCATTGTGGCCTCTCCTCAGATAAGTAAACAATAATTAGAATCAACAAATAAAATCATTCAAGCACTGTGATAAATATACCTTGCCTCAGAGTAGCGATACAGCAAAATTCTGTTAATTTCTGAAAGGGTACAAAAATGTTGGAGCCACTGGCATACATAATAAAGAAACTTTTTGAATCACTTAACAGCAGAGATGTAAATTGGGAGTTAAATCACAGCTTGACAAATCTCGGGCGCCGGGTTGCCATAGCACCTAGAAATTTTGTTGTGGCACCTAGAATTTGGAAGCAGTTATTGTAAATTGCCTGTTTTTGCTAGTTTGAAAATCCTGGTTCAACAATCAATACGTTACAAAACTGCTCATCGCTACCAGCAAATAGTCCGACTATCAAAATGTGCAAAGAGTTTATCCAGGACAAATGATGCTATGCCGCATTCTCATTTGTTAGATACCATAAGAACGAAACATGTAGGGAAAAACAGCGAGACAAGAACGCTCAAAGCAACAAAGACTAACAAACAAAACAAAAGGCCAAATAGGGAATAGTGGAAGTAAGTCTAATCTAGCTTATTTGTATAATGTCAATGTGCATGCTAGTTCATACCCTCAATAGTGGAAGGTTTAAGTTTGTTGTTAGTCATTGCAATACATATGGGACCTTAAAAATATTTTCCAAGATTCTGGTTTAAAAATTGCCTTTTTGTCAAAAAATCATCTTTGTCATTTACTAGGTAACCCAATTCATGAAAAATCCAACATTGACAAAATCAAGTACAATAAGTGTGCAAAATTTATGTTGGTCGAACCAAAAGAAATACGTTAGTAAGTTCAAAGAACATTTATCGTACTTTAAATATTCAAAATTTGAAAAATCCTGCATAACAACTCACATCCTTCAAACTCAACTTTCTTGAAAAATCTTCACCCAATGAAACACATTTCCAGTCACTACCTTCTAAATGCGGCTAAAAGTCTAACCATTCGCAAAAACAGAGATGTTACTCTCAATCAAGACACAGGTCCAACAGTAGACACTACACTGCCTTCCCTTTCGAATAAAGGGTCTCTGTCATGGAGTAAATCCCCTAAATCTGGGGTGTGAGATTGCATGTCTGTTTGGCCACTGGTGCGAGTACTTCCCTTTTTTATTATTTTTCATTGTTATAAGGATGTTTTTCAATTCTTTATCGTGCTTACCATTTAGGATAACATATTTCTTTTTGAATTCTTCAACTTGAAACATTAATTTCTGCGGGCAACTTTTTCTTTTGTTTTTGTAACTTTACTAACAGGACAATAAACTTGATGACTGCTGAGAACAGTTTGCAAAATTAATTTTTACAGAAGTAATTTTGGTATTACAACAATTGGGTTTTTATGAAAGATTTAAGTACGTAAAACTGCAGATGAGTAATCATCTGTTAAGAAAGACATATTGCCCTCCTCAACTATTACTGCGTAAATTTCTGTTGTATTAGCACGCCCTAAGCCTATACAATATTCAAATTGGGCTGAGAAACTTTCTCAGTGATTGTGTAGAAAGTTTTAAGTGTCTAAATAGTGTTTCACAATTTTCAAGATAGAAATAACAAGGGATAATTAACAAAATCACCGCAGCAACATACCATGAACCGATTTCATAGTCTGTGAAACTGTGTCTGACCACTCTCCTCCTGTGGTAAGAGCTGCATATACACCAGGAAAATCCCTCTGCCACATCTTCTGCCCTACCTTCCAAATTCTTCCCAACTCTGGGTTGGCATTTTTTACGTTAGCTGGGATTCGTTTCCAGAGGTACTTTGCACTGCACCTAGATAAATGATTTAACATATTGAGAAGCATTATACTATAGCACTGAAAATAGAAAATACTCAAATTTGATATAAATTTACTTAACAATTTAAACTCAAGAAGGTTTTATAATTGGAATCTGCAGAAATCTCAAGTAAAATCAAAAAAGCAAACTCTTTCTGTAATGATGAAACGAAAGTTCCTCATAGAAAATTATACATTAGTGACACAAAAAAACCTCTCTGTAGGAGATAAATAACAGTTATAAGATATGCATTTTTTTCATTAATAGCTAGACATTCACTGCCTTATTTTCGATCGTGCTTGAAAAGTTAGGAATTTCAAAACAAACAATTTTACACATTGTCATTCTAAGCTAGATTTTTCATTTCTATAAACGGAAAAAATACTTACAAGTCATTTTGATATAAATATATTGCCAAAAGCTGAGAATACACTTGTGGGCTGGGTACCCCTCCGGGAGCCTGCAAGAAAGCGAAACATTTCAAATTCGTTCACGAATTCTGGAAAGTATACTCAGTTGAAATACAAGGGCTTACTTCTAATTCCTGTTTTTCCAAGTCCTCGGCAAGTTTGTTAATTACTTCAGTTACCATATCGAAAGCCAAAATTACCGCCTCATTAACTTTTGTTCCGTGAATATATTAGAGAACGTTTTTGAAAAATTTTATTTCTAAACTTAAGGCTTTAAAAGCATAATATATTTACTACCGTCGTTTGTTAGCTATTAGTTTTGTATTGTTAGGTGGCAGCACGTTGTATCAAGAAAATAGACGCCGTAAATACGAATACTTCTGAGTAATGTTTACTCATTTGTAAGTATATTTTAATAGATTTGGTAAAGGAATGTTTTTTTGAAATATATGTTTTCCCACCTCAACAGCATCTGAACGTATATTATAGTGTATATCTAGATATGAATAAAATCGTATTTCAGTTTTATTTTCTCCTTTACTACCGGCAGACAAGACCGATCAATAAAAATATATGACGGTTTTGTCGAAGAAGTCTTCGGTGTTTTTTTTTTATTCGGCTGCGTACCGAGTTATTCATGCTCAACGTTGCAAAGAAAAGAGGAAAGATGGTTATCTACCTAGAAGTGACTTGTGGAACGGGATGAAAACTTTTTTCAAGGGAAATAGAGATTTCACTGCGTAAAATATAATATAGTTTTATATAGATATGATGCAGTTGCGTGATGAAGAGGTTGTTGAAGAATCAGAATTTGATCGTAAGGTGCAGTTCGACTAAGTGAATTTATCTTAAATCATCACTGTAATGGATGTGAGATCTTCCCGTGAATGTGTTTCCCGCCTAGTTTTGTAATTATAAGATTTCGTTTTTATGAAAACTTCAAATTCATTTTTTGGAGTTATATAGTGTATTATTAGTAAAATAAATATTAGTATTCAGACTGAATCAAATATTTTATAGTCTCTTTCCTATGATTTTTCTTACGAGTCTAATATTTTGGATAATAGTTATTGAAAATCCGACATAGATATAATTATCGAAAATCAGTAGTCAAAGTTCATAATTGTATGCGATATGCATTTTAGTATTATACAAGGCGATATGCATGTCACATTCACTAATTAATAGTATTTTCTTGGCGCTCTTTATCATATAGAAGGTTGCAGAGAATTCTCTCTTCTTGTCATAGGCTTTAGAAGATTCCCCTAAAGAAAGCAGAGATCAAAGAGGGGGTGTGGTTAGAAGAGGCGGTACAGTGTGTAGTCGTGGAGAAAGAAGAGCTGGCGTACAAGGAATCGGAGAAGGGGTAGGTGTAGAAGAGGAGGGTGATGAAGAGGAGGAGGGACTAAGTTGGGATGATGATGAGGCTGGGGAAGCCTCCGATGAGGAGGGCAATAGTCAGGGTAGAGGAGAAGGGGGTGGTGGTGCAGGGGTTGGGCGTTCGGTGACCCTGAAAATGCTGCTCTCGGAGGGCCTCCTACAGCCTGGGGAAGCTGCTATGTCCATCGACTACTTGGTGAGAGAGAGGAGCTAAGCTGGGCTGTGGGGCCTCATTTTGCTGCCATCTCTTTGTATTTTCTTCTCGCCTTCTCATTCCCATTTTGCTTATTCCTCCAAAATATTCATTTTTCTTGGACTTTTCTTGTATATTCATTTTGACCTTTTTTATTTACAAATTTCAGTAGCAAGTTTATGTTTATACCAAAGGAATAGTTTTGTGTAGATTCCTTGTCAAATTTCTTGAATACTTTTCCATTGTTCATGTTACAACCAGAAATAACAGCTTTTTTGCTTTTTAATGTTATTCACTTTTATTGGCAGGTTACTGCAAATTTAATGCATGAATTGAACTTCTCTAATTTTACAGCTGTCATCTTTGGGTATTCTAATATTACCACTTGTCTATTTTGTGTTAATCATTGATGAAGGACAGTGGCAAAATGCATGGATTTTTGAAATTTTAAATATTTTTTGTCATCTTAGAACCATACTAAAGATGTGTATTTTTTTGGTGTAGTCTGTTGAATTCATATTGTACGTTTCAATACCTTTATTCAGTACTGCTGGACCTTTGTTTAATAGTATTTATGACAGTATCTTTATGTCATTCACTATTTTTGTAAAGTTTATACATCCCAATACAATAGATTTTAATATTCTGATGATAACTCCTCGTTAAAATTATAATTTTGAGTAGAGTACTATTGTATTGTATTTCACGTTGCCTATAGAATCTGAAATCAAAAGATCCAACCATGTATTGAGTTTCATTATTTGTAAAATAATTTTCAGAACATATTTAATGATAAATTAATTAGTGTAGTTTACTTTTCTATTGTATTTTATCAGTTAGTTTCCTAATAGTACATCTAAGTAATGCATGAAGTTGGATTTATTTTGTATTGATGTAATTAGAAAGTCTACCCTTGCAGTAAACTATATTTTCAAGATTAATAATTTTTTGGAAGAGTATTCAATAAAATTTAATAAATTTCTTGACTGATTTAAAAGGTATTGAATTGTTTTTGTGGCAACCTTTTTTCATAAAAAATATCCTTAATAAATCTTTTAATCTTTCTCTTGTATAATTTATACTCTTTCTTAATATTTTAAACCTTCAATCTTATCTTTTTTGTGCATGATTTAAAACTTTTTATTGCACTTATTTGGCATGAGTTTTCAACCTGTTATTTCCTGCCTCCAATTAATAAATGGCAGAAGAGGTTGGGCTCTGGGACGTGTAAGTTGAGCAGTTCTAAATATATATTTATTGATTTTTGGCAACAAAAATTAAAACACTAATTTCAAAATTTATAGTATCTAGGATCTGCAGAATTAGATTGAAGAAAAGGGGCAATAAGTTTTGTTGGTAGTTAACTATTCATTGATTTAAATTAAATTGGGTTTTCAATTTTTCATGTTAAACACAGGTAAGCTGCTGTCATTTCCCTAGAATAGTTTCTAATAAAAATGTGACTGTGATTGATGGGGAATATCATAGGTTTTGTTAGCATTCATCATAATGAACTTGTGCTGTTTGTTTCCTGGCCTTTTAACATTTTAACAACTATCATTCTTATAAATGTCTAATAACATGTGTGGCAGTTGTTGGCCTTTGTCTTGATCTATCTTCACACCAAAATTATTTAGCATGTTTCAGTGTTTTGATCTATATTTTGTAATTGTGTAATATACTTTTGAGGCATGCAGTGTATATTTTTGCATTTTAATTGTAATATTTTAATATGCTACACCAATAATCTTCAGTGACTTTCAAATTTATTTAATGATTTGATATCTATAAAACATTGCTTTTACTGAAATCTTAAGTTTATGATGTAATGATGGAAAAACGTAAGAAGTTCTCTTTAATTTAATTAACTTCCATTTTAGGGGCACAAATTCATAGGAGATCTCTTGCCTGGAGGCCAGATTAGATCACAGGAATCAGACTTAATCTTTGCCACTCCCACTGCTTGGGCAGTTCACTGCAAAAAGATTGTTAACCCAGACAAAAAATCAGGCTGTGGCTGGGCTTCTGTAAGTTTTACCATATTTTTAATTTCATGGAATTAAAATGAAAATTGGTTAAAAATATTACTTTGTTCATGTATCTCAGTATTTTATAAAATGCAATTGGCATTTGGAAAGTAACTGGACTGATGCTTCTATATGCAAAATACAAACTGTAGGGTCAACTTACCATTACTGGCCTTTGAAGTACATCAGTCACATTGTTTAATCCAGCTTTCAGACTTGTTTGAAATCATTTATTGAAATATCGTTCAATTTACCCATCCAGAGTCCATGTATTCTGGCCGTTTGTAGTGAATTTTCTGCTTCAAAGGACCCCTTAGAACACTGCTTCTCAAACTGTCTGATGTGGCGGACCGACAATTTTTTTCCCAATGTACCAGAGACCGGTGTCAACTTGGGGGGTATTAAAGAAAATTTGAATTGAAAATTTATATATTTTTTATTGAAAATATTAAAACAAGATATTACATTCAGTTAAGAAAAAGAATCAAAAAAATGTCACTTATATACGAGGTGCTACCCAAAAGTTCCCGAAATGTATCTGAAAAAAGAAAGTAGACTTGTCCAAAGTCCTAATCACCACCATCGCCACAACAATCCCAACATTTCTGCCATGATCGGAAGCTGTCCTGGAAGTCCTTTTGTGCCAGCATCTTCAGCACCTGCGATTCGGCCTGGATCTCCTCTACGGTGTCAAATCTTCGCCCCTTCAACTTGATTTTCATCTTGGGGAAGAGGAAGAAGTCACTGGGGCCTAAATCAGGCGAGTAAGGGGGGTGGGGGACAGCTGCCATGTTTTTGGAGGCCAAAAACTGCTGCACAGCCAGAGCGGTGTGCGCGGGCGCATTGTCGTGATGGAGCACCCAGTTGTTCCTGCGCCATTTCTCTGGCCGCTTTCACCTCATGTCCTCCCTAATCCGCCTCAGGATGTTGCAGTAGAACTTCGCATTGACGGTCTGACCTGGAGGGACGAATTCCTTGTGGATAATCCCGTCAATGTTGAAAAAGCAGATCAGCATTGACTTAACATTGCTTTTGACTTGCCGCGCTTTCTTCGGCCGGGGTGAAGATGGACTCTTCCACTGGGACGATTGCTGTTTTGTTTCAGGGTCGTACCCATAAACCCAACTTCCGTCACCAGTTACGACCTTAGAAAGGAAGTCTGGGTCATTTCTGACCTACTCCTGAAGTTCCATGCAGACTTCTAGCCGATGTTGCTTCTGGTCGTCAGACAGCAGCCTTGGCATGAATTTTGCAGCAATCTGCCTCATGTTGAGTTCGTCCGACAAAATGGGCTGGCATGTCCCGTAAGACTGTCCCACAATGTTTCAAACATCATGGATCGTTTGCCTACGGTTCTCAAGGATAGCCTCATGCACTTTTTCAACATTTTCCAGCGTTGTGCTGGTTGAAGGTCGTCCAGAACGTGTGTCATCATCAACTGACATTCAGACATTTTTATACTGGTTAAACCAGTCGTAGGTTTGTGTCTGACCCAAAGTGTCATCACCAAATGCTTATTTAAGCATTTTGTGAGTTTCTGCCACACACTTGCCAAGTTTGAAGCAAAACTTGATGCACAGATGCTGCTCCTTCACGTCCACCATTTCAACGAAAAAAAATCGCAAAATGACACAAACACGACGTTATAAAAACACGTAGAACAAAAGAATGCGTGCACTCAGCGTGAAGCCACGTCACACGCTGGTTCACAAAGGATACATGCAGCACTACCGAGCGACACTAGTCCGTACTACAACCAGTTCCCGTGCGACGTTCAGCTTTCGGGAACTTTTGGGTAACACCTCGTATATTCAATACGCATGTTAAAACACCTAACCTTTACTAATGTGAAAGATGAGCCTGCTTCTTATTTGCCAGCTTATCAAGCCGTGGCTCGATTGAGGACAGTGTCATGCGCAATGGAGAACGAATATCCATACTGTTCCTGTGCTTTGTATTAATGACACTCATGGTTGAGAAAGAAGTCTCACAGAGGTATGTCGAGGGAAATGGGTGAAGAGTTTTCAGAGCAATTTCAGCAAGTTCAGGATATTCTGCTTTCACTTTGATCCAAAAGGAAGCAAGTGATGTTACAGTTTCGAAACTCATCTTCAATCCTTCGTCAGAAGCCAGCTCCAACAATTTATCCTCCACAGTGACAGTCAAATCATCCTTCAATGCAATAAATGAATTTTGGATCCATCCAGTCCCTTTCCGTAGATTTTCTTCTGCCTGAAAGTAAAACTCAAAATGCTCGGCTAAATTTGTCAAGTGTTTACTAATGACGTTTCGTAGAGATGACATCAAGCTCTTTGCCTGCATTGGCGGTTGCTGCCAAGTTGTGAAACATATCAAAACGATCTCTTGACACTCGAATCTTCTATCCTTCTAGCTTTCGTTTCTGTCCATCGATTTTGTCTGCCATTGTAAAGCACGAAGCCATCCTTACCTGGAGTGTTGGAATGTACGAACTGTGGTGCCATGGCATATCGATATTATGCTTCTGAAAACATATTTCTTTCTTTCCTGGCAGCTCGCTGGTAGGGATTACAAATTTACCGACTTTTGATTTACCAGTAATTCGGTAAAATTTTTCATAAATACCGGTTTACTGGTAATTTATCGGTAATTTATACAGTTTCAAAAAATGATAAATTGAAAGAAAAATGATAGGTAAATATTAATAGAAGACAAATTTTATTCAAATCAACTATAAAACTAATATAAATAAAAAAATTTTATTCAAAACATTTATCTCAAACATAATTTTAAGTTTAATATTAATATAAACAAAAACACTTTGAACAAAATTGTATTCCAAACATAATTACAAGTTTAATATTAATATAAACAAAAAACACTTTGAACAAAATTGTATTCCAAACATAAGTATAAGTTTAATATTAATATAAACAAAACCTTGGAAAGTCTTTCTTATTAGATGTCTTTTTGGTTAAAATAGGTTTGCAGAAAACATAATTTATCAAGACTATGGTCACCTAACTGCAACCTTATTTTAGTACATATAAACCCAGCCGTTAAAAAAGCATGTTCAGATTCAACACTTGTTGATCGACTGGTCATTAGGAAATCAAAATCAATTTTTAAATATTTTCCTCTTATTTTTTCTTCTTGAAAATACGTTAGTTCCTTTCTTACGACTTGTGTTAGGTCTTTTGTGTTTTTTTTTGTTTTTGAGATGAATCTTCATAGACTGTCAGTTTTTTCTTTATTGCCAGTTGAAGTTTTTCCTTCATAGAAAATGCAGTTGATGACGAAGGAACTGAAGTCGGTGCATCCTCAGACTGGGAGTTGGAATCGTTGACTACTGTTGATTCAGTTTCAGAAATGCATTCAAGTAACTCTACAATCACCTTAGTTATTGTGGCCTTGCTGGTTTTATTGAAAATTCTGTAATCTTCATCAATTGATTTCTTTGGATCATAAAGAAACTGTAGAACATCAGAATAAGTTGTTCGTCTTTCCTTTATGAGAGCTATCAATGCTTCTTTAAGATCATTGCTTAAAAATGTGTTTTGATTTCTTAGTTCATCAAGCATAAATTTTAATGTTACATCAGCAATATACAAATTTACATTTTTGGATCATAGTGCTTCTACAGCAACTTTTATTGGCTGCAATGCTAATATTGTATTAGAGAGCAGTTCAAGTTCATTTTCTGTAAAGATCAACAGATATTAGTGCTAAGATATTAACGTTTATAACGCATTATCTGCATTAAACATATTCAAGGAATAATGTTAAAAACAGAAAAATAACTACTGACATTACATCACCATAAAGAAATATTTTACTAAGGTTTAAAAAGTTCATGTAGGAATGAATCACTTCGTAGGAGCCGCCACTGTACATGATCAAATACTGCGGGAAAATTACATTCTATTTTCAGCATTTTCGATTTATGCCATAAACCTCAGAACGTATTGAGTGTTGCCTGTACTTTCTTGACTACTGATTATTGCGTCAGCCTTCAGTGCATGCGCAATTGTCTGCCGAGAGAATCAGGACTTGAGAAACATTCAAACACGGGAATATTATTATTTTTTAACATGCATTAAAAACATTTTTTATTTACCGAATTACCGGTAAAAAATTACAAAATTACCGGTAAATTTTTACCGGATTTTTGAGCTATTTACCATTAAATCGGTAAACTGGTTTACCGGTATTGCAATCCCTACTCGCTGGGGACGGGTGACTGATGGCTCGCGGACCGGCACCGGTCCACGGACCACCACTTTGAGAAGCACTGCCTTAGAACATCATCATACCATTCTCTGGTGACAATGCGACATTTAGGTACATTTCATAAATCATGCCCCTTTTATTGAATTGCTTGCCACCACTTGCTTGAACTTTTGCCTTCTTTGTGTGAGGACTTGTTGTGTGCTACCATTGAAGGCTTTCCTGCTTTGTTTCTGGGTTGTAATAATGAAACCATGTCTCATTGCATGTATATAAACTGTCCAAAAAATGTGGGTGACATCTCATCATGCTCTTTCATCCCTGATAAATCTTGTGTTGGTTCACTTTATTAACTTAATTTCTGCCCGCTGCTCAAACTTAGCATCCATGTTGGGTCCATCATAAACAATGGCACACAATGTCTTCTGCACAAGCACTAAAGTGGGTCAGGCATGTGTGCATGTTCAGACTAGGGCATTGAACTGAAACCAAAAAAAACCGATATTTTTAGTTGAAGTGAAACCGAGCCAAAAATAATTTTTTTTGAATCAGAACAGTAACCAAAAACCGTTATTTTTTCTTTCCCTTTTTATTGGTTCACAATGGGATGAAAGAAGGGTTCTTCCTTACGCTCAAATTTGGCACCTTTTTGAAAAGCTCATGCTTCTACAATGAACATGTCCGAAAACCTCAAGGACAAATGGTTGACTTGAAAGCACCTGCTCCAAAGCCTTGAGAGATATGCATTTTTGACTGACTGTAGAATTTGAGGTAAAGCTGTTCATCAAGCGTTGATTAGTTGAGTGTAATGTCTTGATATGTATTTTAGTTTTGATTTCAAGAGGATATTTATTTCAGCAGTGATTTACATAAAATGATAGAATGTAATGTATTGGAATGTTCTCTTTTGGACAACTAAAACTTTCTAGAGCTAATTGTGTCATCGACATTGTTTCTTTAATCATTTTTTAATTTGCGCCAACGAATTTCTTCAAGTCTTCAATCTGGATTTGCAAATTCTCCCCCTTTTCAAAGAATGTTTCTTGGTAAAGGGAACAACAGTATATTGTTCAGATTTTATAAATTAAATGCATTCATTATACAATTTCAGCATCATTTATTATTTACACTCGCGTTACAATGTGTGACAATGATGCGATTTAGAGAATTATATGAAATAAAAAAATTGTCATCCCTAGTCTACAATGAGGTTGTTTTAAAATTTCAAATGTGTTATCATAAGAATTTATTAATTGATACCTCTTCCGAAACTAATATAAACATTGTCATTAAAATATTTACTTGATTTAATTAAAAATTCCATAGATTAAGAGTAAATTTTTGTAAATCTAATAAAAAATTTAAGGTTGCAATAATTAAAACAGGTTCAAACCAGTTCAGTGATGATTGCTGGAGCAAAACCGGAACCGAACTGAAATTTTGTGCTTTGTACGGAGAGGAATGAAAACCAGAGCGGGAAAAATTTCTGTTTGATGCTCTGGTTCAGACATCCATCAAGGTCAAAGCTACTACTAAATGAAGTCGCAAGTATCTAAGCACAGTGGTTCGGTTTTGTGGACATCAGTCTAGTTACTTTCCAAACGCTCCTCTTATGTATGGTTAGAGTTAATGTTATCTTATGTACACATTTTAAAATTTGCTATCTATTAAATCATATTCATCAGGTTAAAGTAATATTTATTTGTGTATTGTTCAATTCATCTCATAAAATTCATGTGTTATTTCTCATAGGTCAAGTACAGAGGCCAGAAGTTAGATTCCTACAAAAGCAGTTGGTTCAAGAATAAAAAGCTGGACCGTAATAAAGAAAATGGAGGAACAGAAGGTTTGCAAATTTAATCTATAATAATACACAACTTTGATCTATCCTAAGCATTGTGATTGATTGTTTCGCTAAGCATTGTGATTGACTGCTGGAATGAATCTGGTTGGTTGTTTTACCAAGCATTGTGATTAGCTGCTCAGTTATAATATTGTCACTAAGCATTACTATTGATTCTTGGTTGACTGTTATACTGCATTGGTATGGATCTTTTATTGCAATATAGCGGTTAGAATAGGGAATACTATATCTCTGATGATGAAAGTTTCTGTAATAACTATTTGACAATTTTATTCATTATTTTAAAAGCAGTTTCTTAAATGTACAATATTGCCTAAAAGTATGCCACTAAAAATTTAATTAATAAGAATGCATATTAAAAATAGCTTACTTTATAGGAAACATTCACCAGTGATAGTCACAGAGCTTACTCAGTGTGGTGTTTCCACCATCTACCTTTGCTCAAATGTAGTAAAGGATACAATTAACTATCATATTCAATAGAAAATTTTTTAGCTTTTCCTTTGGCTTAGTTATCCAAGTGACTAATGTCTCTCCTATGGCCGTAAAAATATCAGAAAATATACCAGTCAGGCATTGTAGCTGAAATGTGCAAATGGTTTTATTACCTTTTTATGTCTAATGAAGAGACATTGTGTCACTTTGATAACAGGATCGTATAATTATTGTACAATTGTTTTACTTTTTTGATTTAACATTTTAAAAAGTTGCGCAAACAATTTAATTTGGTACTTTTCAGTTTAAAGACTTGGTTAAGTTAGACTGGATTGGTTTGGGTGGGGTTGGGATAGGTCAGTTGACCATGTTCATTATTTTATTTGTCAAAACTCTGGAGCATGGAAGCAAGATATTGAGATGGTCCAAGGTTTGGCATAAGAAGAGATCAAGTGCAGAATTGCTGCCTAGCTAACATTATTCTTTAAGGAGAATATATGTGATGTCCATGAATAAATGAATAGAAACCAACTGAATAAATCTTGAAAAATTTAGATGAACTTGAGGCATCTTGAAGTTAAAAGTGTATCTTTATAATTTTAAATTGATTATATTCATTGGTAAAATAAAAACCATGAAAAAGAATCCATTTTTTCGAAAAGCAGCCCTCATAACTGAAAAGTATACTATTGGTTGCAGCTTTCAGTTTCGGCTATGTTCTTTGGAACATGGCATCCAATGTTTTGCAACAATTACTGGCACGCATCATCAGAAACAGATGTGAAATGTTGGGCGCCATGTTTCAAAGAATGCAACAGAAACCAAAAGCCGCAACCAATAGTATCAAGGCACGCTGCAAAAATATTCATCATAAACTGAAAAGTATCTTTAATTTACTTTCAAATGACAAACAATAGGGATTCACTGTAGTTGAAACCATTTTTGTCTATTGTAATTTTTTATATTTAATCATGCTGTTCAATAGTTAAAATCTTTAATGTGTGTGTTCTCTGGATCCATGTACTGTATATACTCGTGTACAATGCACCCTCGTGTATAATGTGCACCTGTACTTTTTGCCAAAAAATCCCGACTTTTTCTTATACTCTGTGTATAACGTGCACCCTTGATTTTTGTGGGTTATACGAACAAAATTTTAGAATTATATTGCCATGTTAAGTATTAACTAGAGCATTGTTTCTCAACCGGTGGGATGCGTCCCACTGGTGGGACTTGAAAGCCGTCTAGGTGGGACCAGAGCCAGCTGAAGACATTTTGGCACCCCAATCTGTTAGACTTTTTGGCACCTTCTCCTTTTTATAGTTAACAGTCTTTGGCATAACTTATCGAATTTCTTCATATTGTCTAAATAAAAGAGATTTGCTTGGCAGTTCCACAAAAATTAATTTCTAAAAATAAATAAATAAATAAATTTTTGTGGAATTACCAAGTAAATCTTTTTTATTTCGACCTTCTCCTTTGCGTCTAACAATTATTGATGTACTACTAATATGCTTATAAACGTAGAAATACTTTTATTAGAAAAAGTGAGGTTTTTCTTTTTATCTAAGCTATAAAGTCCAGTGCTGTAGTGAAGGGTATATGGTGGTATATGCCATATACCCTCTGCTTTCTTCAAACAAATAGCGTATACCCACGCCTTATGAAAAATTATACAGGTTGGTTAAAAAAACAGCTCATACGTTTTCTCTTGGCATCATAATATTACAGTTGTGTAATTTGCTCTAAAAAACTGGGTAAGAACCCTCCCTCAAAGTTTTACTTTAGTATATAGTATACCCTCTGCTTTTTTTATGACTACAGCACTAATAAAGACTTATGTAAATCTTACAATTTTGTTTAAAGGAGCAACCAATCAAGGACCTTGCTTGATTCATGATTATATCAACTATGAAATGAATATACCATAGGCACTTTTATGCAGTATCCACAGTTAAAATTGTATTTTTAATTTAAAATTAGAAATTATGAGATAGAACAGTTGTTTAGAAGCTTAGATAAATTTACTTTTGTGACAGCATTCTTGAAATACATATTTTTTATTTTTTAAGTAATTAGATAATTCAGGATGATTATTAATGATTAGTGAAACTTGTCTTGAATGGCTGGCTATTTTCATTTTTACGTTTTGAATCCACTGTTTGCAATAAATTATATCAGATTTATTGGTTGAATTTCAGAAAATATAATCGTTGTATGGCAAAGATGGTTGTATTTGTATTTTTATTAAGACAATTTAGGATAAATTTTCAAGACTTTACTTTGTTTTAGTGTTGTTGGAGTGTGAGGTGGCAGAGAAAGAGGAGAAAAAAGTAATTCCACCAAAGTCTCCAAGAATAGTCATGAAGCACAATATACTAGGATGCCGAGCTGTTAATCAGTAAGTTTCATACAATATTTTTTCTGGTGTTTTGCAGTGAGCATATGCAGTTCAAATCTTAATACAGTCAAACCTCTCGAATCCAGCAAGCTCGTGGAATGATGGGAGCCAGATTAGGGAATTCTCTGGACTACAGGAGTTACGTAATCTTTAATCTGAGCCTGTCTCTTCACAATATTAAGTTTTTTAGTATAGTAGATATGAAAATAAAAACAAGTAAACTGCATGGGATGTTATTTAAACATTTACTTATAATAATAAACTAATGAACAAAAAATATTTAAAGTACGCATGTGCTTTATTTTATGGTAGTCTGTACCTTAAATCAGTGGCGGTTTTAGACGTTCTGAGGCCCCTGGAACTAAACTGTTGGGGCCCCTGGCGCTAATCAATAGGGGGCCCTGCAATCTAAATACATGTATACTGAAACCTCACTACTACCCCTTTATTTGACCGTTTTAATAAGTGAACCATTGCATTGGAAAAATAGATTTTTCTTCATGGCTTTTAAAATGAGATATTTAATATTCTGAGATTATACATAAAAACTTTTTTCTGAGCCCCTTACTCAGTGTTGCCATTTTAGTGCTTTTCATGCTAGATTTAGTGCTTTTTTGTTTTGTCTAGCGCCTTTTTTTTTGCATTTAGCACCATGGTGCTAATATAGTGCTTTTTTAATTTTTGCACAAAATTTGATGCCTTTTTCTCATGTAATTTATTAAGTTTTTTAACTACCTTCAATGAGGAGAAGAAAAATGAATTCCAAATAAAACAGATTGCATTGATCAACAATCTGAGAATGCTGAGGGTGGCCATCCAGTTTTACGGAGGCGTATTTTCAGAAATGGAAAGGGGTAACTGGGAAAACCAGGACAGCCAAAAAGTTCCCTCAGTACACCCATTGCATAGGTTTTCTGTGCAGTTAGATACTCAACATAGAAAGTGTCCCAAAGGTCACCAACTAAATAAGAAAAGCAACGTAACAATATAGTTCTATGTTTAGTGAGGAAAAATATTATTGTTTCTTTTATTTTTGAAACCTATTGTTGGAGAAGTTCAAATGGTGAATAAGAAGTAAGGAGATGAATTGCATGACCCTACAAAGTTGCTGAATGGTTTGGTGCATTTAATTGATTCCTTATCAAAAATAATTATTCCAGGAAGAGAAATCACTGAAAATACTGCAATTGAAAATAATTTGAACCCATACCATTACTTGGGCTATAAGTTTGAAAAGAAATGTCTGACAAGGAGAGGCTACGGAGTGTAACTCTCAGATTTGATTCATCTTCTACCAGTGGAAAGTTTAGGTCAAAAAACAAAGTACCATTTCGGAATTAGGGTCCAACGCCTCTTAGTTTAAGAGAAATAATTAATTAAAAAGTACAAAAATGGGCCAATCTCAATAAATACTAGTAACTTCGCTTTTACGTTCATAAGCAACCGTAGCCTAGGGGATAACGAGTAGGACTTTCGATGCATGGTATAGGAGTTCGAGACCGGCGTTGTTTAAATTTTTTTCTTGTGTAAGATTTCATTTTTCGTGCTAGTTTTTCTCCAATTTTTCGGAAAATAATTATTCACCGCAGTTTTTATTTTTTTCACGCAGGATAATTATTTTTAATCACTATACCACTATTTTCCCCCATTTTCAGAAAATATTTATTGGAATTTTTTTTTGAGGCTCGTAATAGGCAATGTTTTCTTCTTTACTTAACTTCATTTATTAGTCTTTTTAATATGCATATTTATCGATCGAAAAATTATAATTGGTACTTATGGAATACGTAGTTTGCACTACCTAGTTCAACGTTTAGCCGCTAGATCACTTCTTATGCATGCTGTTCTGCCTCCCAAGAACTTCCAATTTTGGCCATTACGTGGCACTGTGTGCATAAATCGCTTGTTAGATGCAATGTTTTTTACGTTCTCATTCCCAGCAGAATGGGATTTTCCTGAATGCATATGACAATAGGTTTTTCGCTACTCTTTTGTTATATGCGAAGGAAAATTGGTGGCTAAAGGGCAATATATCACCTCCTGACTGTTTTGCCACAAATGGAGGGTATTTAGCTTGCAAACCGGGACTGAGGGATAGGTTCCATTTAAGGCACCTGTTTTAACTTGCACGCAAAACGTAATTGTTACGGCACTATTGTTGCATGTCAGGCTTTCAAAATAATGGTTGGGTTGTGGGGATCTGTGGACTCAGGAAAATCCCATTCTGCCAGGAATGAGAACACAAAAAACATCGCATCTAAGCGACTAATGCACACAGTGCCACATGATGGCCAGAATTAGAAGTCCTTAGGAGGCAGAACAGTGTGCATAAGAAGTGCTATCTAGCTGTTAGATGTTGAACTAGGTAGTGCGAACTAAATACTCCCTAAGTACCTTATAATTTTATACTATTCTAACCAGCTTCTAAAAAATATACAAAATACTGCGATGGTGAACATTTATTTGCACTTACAAGCAACTCTACATTTTTATTTTTATTTGTTTTTTAACTACATTTCTTATGCATTACAAGTCATTGTTTTATTATTCCCAGTCATGTCATTTCAAGTTTTTGTGCCTGTGTTGCAAATGACGATTGGTTCAAGGTCATGCATGCACATGCTTGAATTTCAATCATCTGTAGCTCCATAACTGTTAAGAATTGGATCCAGTGGCGTAACTACTGGGGTGCAGGGGGTGCAATGCACCCGGGCCCACTAAGTGGTGTAACTGGAATTTGGGGACCGGTTTAGGTTTTTAGGGCCGCTTTTTTAGTAAACATAAAAGTCATCCAGAGTAACCAATATCATACGAAACGGAACTAATCCCAAGAAATGAAAATTGTGCAAAAAACAAGAAGAAATTAAGAAATGTCACAAAATAACATCTTTTGTAAAACCATCTTCAAATCACCAAGGACAGAGATTATCTGAATCAGAAACTCCACAACTGGTAGGGAATGACTTCGAAGGCCCTTTGGAACTGAATACATTGGATGAGTTAAGAAATTATGTTGAATTACCTGATGAAACTCATTTACAATCTGCATGTCCCAAAGGCAAAGTCTTATACTCCAAAGATATGAGTGGAAATGAAAGATGAATGATTATTTTATGTGGACCAAATCAACCAAAAGGACCATTTCCAAAAGATCCTAAACAGAATAAAGATCATTCAATGAATGTTATTATTTTCAAATCACGCAAGCTGGGTTTCATAATAGAAGAGATTGGCTATGCTATTCTAAAATAAAGGATTACGTTTACTGTCAACCATGCTGGTTATTGTATAAGAAAGATACAAACAGTATGGCAAATTGAAGCAGAGATTGGCAACATTTAACTCGAAAAATTCAACGTCATGAAGAATCTTCTGATCACAAACAGTGCTGTGCAGTGCTGAGTCAGTGGCATGAAGGAAAAACAATCTCCGATGAAATCGATCTTAAAATAGAACAAGAAGCATCATACTGGAGAAGAGTCCTTGATAGATTAATCAATGTTACGCTCACATTAGCTTTGGGGAACTTGCCATTCCATGGTAATCGAGAGAATAAGAAGTCATCAAACAGAGGAAATTTTTTATCAATTATAAATCTATTAGCAAAGTATGACGACTTGTTGGATCAACACCTAAACTTACCCCAAGAAAAAATAAAGTATTTATCGCAAAAAATTCAAAATGAAATAACTGAAATATTAGCAAATGCCGTTTTATAAAAAAAACATTTCTGAATGCATATTAGCAGTTTTTTCTATATTGGTTTATACAATGCAAGATGTATAAAAAATCGATCAGTTGAGCATCATTGTCCGTTATGTAACAATTGAGTACAATGAATACCACAAAGCCTCGGCACTGAAAATTAACGAATGCTTTATGGGTTCGTTGAAGTTGAAAATCATTCTGCAGAAGGACTGATGAACATAATTGTTTCAAATTATAGGGGATTTTACAGTTAGGTGGATTGGAGAAGCTTCGTGGGCAATCCGATGATGGGTCATCTGTAATGAGTGGTGTTTACAATGGAGTACAAAAAAGAATACAGGATATTCAGCCAAATGCCCCATACATACATTGCGCAAATCATGATTTAAGCCTGGTTTTAAAACACGCTACATCAGATATTGAAGAAGTAAACAACTTTTGATGTAGTTGATTCAGTTTATGTATTTTTAGTGACAGTGTGATAAGATGGAATTTAATTAACAAAACAAATTCTGAGGAACCTCTAAAATCACTTAAACGTGTATGTGATACGTTTTTCTTCTAAAAAAGACAGCTTTGAGGGTTTATGATACAGTTTGTTGGTGTAATGAAATCCTTAAATGTTTTTAAAATATTACAAGTACAGGCGACTCCCGAGTCTCATTGGGGATGCGTTCCTGAAATCGTGTTCGAATCTCGAATATTTGAGAGTCGAACACCGTTTTTCCATATACTTGCATGTCATAGTTGGAGGATACGTTCCCGCATCTCGGGAAAAAGTCTCCCCTCACGTTCTATAAAGATAAAATAACATTACTGATATGTTAATAAAACTATTAAATTATGAATAAATTATATAATAAATATTAAAAATGTATAACTTATTTTTTGCACTATAAAGGAAAAAATAAATTAGTGTTTCGAACTTCAAAAATAGATGTATGCAATATGTCGTGCAGACAACCCGGTCCGGATCGCGCAAGTCGTTTGTTACAGATGACTCACGCAAGCTGGATAACATACCTGTGTACATCTATCTATACATACAACTATTTATCGCAGCGAAATTAATATAAAAGTTATTAAAAATGCACAAAATAGCTTACGAATAAAGAAACAAAATTAAGAATATTTTCATAGCTTAAATCTTTTTCAACTGCGCTTACTGGACTTGGTTTTTTAATTGAGAAGTTGGAAGATTTTAGTTGGAAGAAGAGGAGCTATTGGGTGGGGAACTGTTTCCTGTTATCAAATTACCTGAATTTATCACGTTCTAGAATTTTTTCCTTCTGCTTCACATAAGTGCTAATAGTTCACACATTCCCAACGATCGTACGATTTCGGTATGGCTTTCAGTATGTTTCTGACACTGATCATCTACCTAATGTTTTAAATGTTTCTCCATTTTAGGAATCACAACACCGCATCTAGGACTGTTTATTGTTGTTATCAAATTACTTGAATTTATCACATCTTCTAGAATTTTCTCCTTCTGTTTCACATAAGTGCTAATAGTTGAAGGACACATTCCCAGCGATTTCAGCTTGGCTTTCACCTTCCTCAATACGCTTTAAAATTTCTAATTTCAATTCATAACTATGAATCTTATGACCTCTTTTATTTGATCTTACATTATCACTATTACATTTTCTTTTAGATGCCATGTCAAGTGATAAATTTATAAATAAATTATAAAATAAATAAATTTAAATAAAAGATTAACAGAAAAAAGAGTGAAATCAGCTCAAATTTAAACAATAAGAGCAGATATAACTACGTCTACACCAAAACTAAACCTCGCGTTTGGTCGGAACCACAGTCGTAGAATATTATTCTATGACCGTGGTCGGAACCAATAACTACGCGAAGATTATTCCGCATTTTAAAATGATATTTCAGCTTTTATTAAGATTTCATTCACTGGATGTACCTACCTAAACCAAATAGGAAAAAAGTTTCTCGCAGGTCAACTTTTTCATGTTTTGACTAAAGATTTGAAATAAATTTTACGTTTCATATATTTTTAAGAGACATTTCATAAAGCTTATGAAGTTTTGAGTTGTACAGTAGTCATTCATAGTCATTATAGAATTTACATGGTGAAATTTGTCCTATTTCGTTCAGTAGAAACGGAGCTATGATGTTGTATATATCATAATGTACGCGTAATAAGAAAATTAGAAAAGTTAAAAGTTTTTTTAAAAGGCATTTGCTTTATCCCATTTACCATGAAATTTACAAGAAAATATAACTTCAATGAAGCATCTATACTGAATTTTTTTTACTAGCATTCATTTCAGACTAACTTCTTGAGAGCGACACGAGAATATTTCTCCAGCGGAGAAGACGCGATTCCCCAATTCGCGAAAAATCAATCACAAAATTTAATGCACATTAAGTGTAATAAAAAAGACAAAAAGATCACAGAATGACGATAAATAGGTAGGCCAAAGGTTCCTCTTTTAAAATATATAAAGGTTATCCATATTTAAGAAAATTTACTGTGTCAAAAAAATAAAGAAAACTAGCAACCTCCGCGGCAATCCCAGTACACAGGACAACCACATGTGGAGTTTTCGTCCAGCGTACCCAGTACGTAGGACGACACTGACGGGTTAATATGCAGATTTCTGACTGACTTCACAAAACTTTTCGCAGGTACCACTAATTTTTAAACAAAAATTTTTCCAGCCTGGTCAAAATAACTGCACATGACTCATACGTTACAAAATACCATTTAAAGTCAGACATGACCTATCAAATCATCTGAGATTTAAATGTAATCTGTTGAAACAACTGTGCCTTTAAATGAGGAACTTGGAAATACTAATGCAGCTTGCCATTGGAAAAAGGTTTCACACACCTGCCCTAAGGTTGCATTATCAATCCACACTCTTCCATCCTTCCCATCATTGACCATACCGTTCTTATCTTAGGATATATCCGAACAGGGCCGTGCCAACCCGGGTGCATATCTGTGCATCAGCATCATGTAGACATAGATATTCTTTCTGCCCATGGATGAAAAAAATTAGAGGGAACTATGTCCACTGTATGGTATGACCTTAGGAAAATGCACATGGCATTAACAACTTAATGAGAATGGTATCCTTTTGGAGAAAGTTGCTTGTGTAATTAGAATTTTTATGAAATTTTAATATAATATTAGTTAAATCTTAATTTTCTTACTTAACATTTCTATGGCCAAACTGCTTTAACTGTTGTTGCATAAAGTCAATATGGCTATATCAGTCATAATTCTGTATTTTAAGTAATTACTCATTCATACACTTATGTTATTATAAAAACTTAAACATTCATAGGAGCACTTAGGATATAATAGTGCAGCGCTAGAATAATTCAACAAAAATTTACTGTCTGCAAATGTGTTAATGGTTTTAGCTCCCAAACATTCAAAATTATCAAGTTTTGTTTGAATTAATCTAATTTCAGTTTTATTTAAGTTCAATTTGAGATGATTTTCTTGCTCATTTGCTAGACTTTGAATGACACTTGTTTAATAAATATGTAAAATAACAATTCTTCTGACTAGATTTGGTGCATTAATCTCATAAAACTTATTTTAATAACATTTGCAGTGATGCCAACACTTTGGTGGAGAGTACACCATTTTCATCCATGGGAAAGATCCAGCCATTTCTAGTTTCCATGTCTTCCAACACTCTCCTTGTGATGGATTTTCATTGCCATTTGACGACATCAGAAGTTGTTGGATATCTTGGTGGTCATTGGGATGTAAATGCTCACAGTGAGTGTTTAATTCCTCCAACTAATATACTGAGCCTAATTGTAGAATTAAGGGATTACTTGCAAACATACATCAAGTGTTCATCATTCCGTTTTTGCAGCAGTGATATGATTTTTGAGAATTTACTCTGTCCATAATGAAATAAATTGGTGACTGGATATTGTTTGTCTCATTTCTTGCAAAGATTTGGCAATCACTCAAGCATTCCCATGTCGGTGCCGCTTGGGAGATCATGAAGTTGCCCCATTGGTGGAGGCTGATGTTCAGCGTGCAATGGAAGCCCGAAGGCTCACTTTGGTTGGTTGGTATCACTCCCATCCTTTTGCACCAGCAGCTCCAACCCTGAGAGACCTTGATTCTCAGCTGGACCATCAAATGAAGATGAAAGGCTCCTCTGATGCTAGCTACACTCCATGTGTTGGAGTTATTTTAGGTAGGGCACAAATAATCATAGGTTTAATTTATATTACAATTGCATCCTAAAAAGTATACTAAAATGGGCATAATGAATGTGACTCAATTCAGTTATAATTTATGCAAAAAAGTTTATTTTATTGGAATGCCAGCTTTATTTTCTATTGAAATTAGGATAATTGGTAAATTATTGTTTTTAGCTGATATTGGATAGTGTGAACTAGAACAATTTTAAGTACTTGGTAGATCATATCTTTAAATATGAAAATAACAGCTGTACTTCCATAAGAATTATTAGGATCCATGCCATAACAGAACTATTTTTTAAAAATTGATATGATGTTGTGTTTCTTTATTGTTTCAGCTCCTTATCTACCAGAGAGCTTATCATTGGAGTCTTCAATATCATCATATTGGGTTATGCCTCCTCCAGAGAGTCGCCCTCATGAATATGGCCGACCAATGCTCATGAACTACACTGTTGCCCAAGATCAGTTTCTTTCTCAGGATGCCCTCAATGAAATGGTATTGCTCTGTGGTTCCTAAATTTAAGCTTTTTTTTACTCCCTCTTAAGGCAGCTGACTTTGTCAGGACCCTCTTCAGGCAGCCAACTTGATTGCAAACCTCTTAACGTCATTAACCATTAAATATAAATTTGTAATATTGATTTCAAAATATATTTATCTTTCATTTGCACAAAAATACTGTGTTAGTTCTAATGAGATACACTCCCAGGAGGAAAAACGGTGTCTTTTGCTCTCAATAAGTTACACAATATTATTTCTTGATGTAAATGATTTAATTACTTTTTTTAAAGGGCATATGTTTCATTGGTGCATGTCTCTTGGGGCAGTAGTTTTTTTGATGGGCAGTTAAGGACTACATGGAGTTCTACTGTGAATAAACTTAATTTACTTGGCAGTGCTAGTTTGCTATATTTCCACTTTTGTTTTCATAAATAATTAAAAATTTTGTTGTAATATATCATTGGCTAGAAAATGTGTAAAATATTATATAATTTTTTAATTTCCATAGAAACGATGTGCAGATTTCTACAAGGGAGAGCCTGATTTTATCCAATTCTCAGACAAATTTCGAGGAAATATCACTTATTTGGACAAATTAAAGGTAAAGAATATGGCAGATGTTCCATTATCATTATCAGTGCTTTTTTTTGTGACGGTATGCACCGGTATGGAGTGCCGGCACCTTTTCTCTAAGCGATGTTGACACATAAAATATTTTGGTATAGTATAATTTTTTAAATTCTTTAAAACTTAAACTAATAAATGGGTTGTATAAATGTATAAATGTTAAACATTTTGATTTTTACTATCAACTTTGTTTTTAAAAGTTCATCACAAATTCAGTAGAGGAGGAAGAGGGTGCAGGAAGAGGTGGAGGGGTAGGAGAGGCATTTTACAATTTATCAAGATATGAGTACCAGCACCTCTTTCTTTGCAAAATAAAAGCACTGATTCTTATATTTTGTTAAGTGCTACAATGTTATCTCTTATGTACAGTAAAACTTCCCCGGGTGTCACTTCCTGCAATGCGAATTTGATTTCTTACATATTTATATATAGCATCTCCAGAATATAAACCTAGTTAAAATACGTACCTATTGCATAAGAATAAAAGGTAGTTTATTCTAGATGATTTTCATAAAATGTTGATTTTATCCAAAATGACTCTCACGATACTTATTAAAATTCATCCATTAATAGAGATTACCATAAATAATTCTGCAAAAGCCATATGACTAAAAAATAAATAGTCTAGTCCTGTAATAGTCTTAATAAGTGCCATGCTATTGCGGAGCTCTCTCATGCTTCTGTACGATAACTATTTCAACAAGATTTTTGATAAAAATAATTGAGCAATGATATAATCGCATAGAAATTGACAAAGTAAGACTGTAAAATGTTTTGGAAGGCGATTTAGAAAATAAATCGAGCATGATATGTTTTGTAATTATTTTGTTTAAAGTTTGTATTAGTATTCCCCTGCACAAGAACAAAAAATTGCATACTTATACTTGATTGGATTTCTTAGAATTTGTTTTTCATGAAAATGTTTTTATTTGAATTTTTTACAAGTTATAGTTCTCTAGAAATGCATAATATATAATATGAATTCAATAATCTATTTTATAATACATGTGGATTAGTGATATTATAAATCGCAAAGAGACCATCAAGGGCATCAGCAGAAAATTTTGCAGGAGAGGAAAAACACAAAAATGCCTATTACCAAGGGCAGAGGCAATTTTGAAAAATGTGAAAACATATGAGCTGTGGAATTCTGAATGTCGTTCCATGTTAGGATTTTTTCAAAATGATCCAATTGAATGTACTAATTGTGATAAATTGGGAGGACCACTGTTGTAAATAATTGAAGCAGTTCTTATAAAATTGTAATTTTGTCTTCCTCAATGCACTTAACTGCAGCATGGAATAAAGAAGCTTTATTGTGTATAAATTTTAGCCATAACCCTGCAAGAAATGTTTCAATGACCCTGGGCCATTTGTCATGAGACTGGAAAAATGATTTCAATATAAAAAAGCTAACCATCTAGTTTTACTATACCCAAGCAATTTATGGTACTCAACTTTACCAGATTCACAAAATTCCTTTAAAGCTTCAACATGTACAGTATATGCAGTAAAACCTCATTATTTCGAAGTTCAAGGGACCAAAAAATTACAACTTTGAAGTATCCGGGTTCGAAATAAACAAACTTTCATAAAAATTAAACTTTTTTACCATCATCTACTTGGGCAGAAAAACCACAATACAGAATCTTATCTATGCATTCTACAAATGAATTGACCTTACAAGCTAGAATACACGGTGAATTTGAACAGAGCTGAAGTGAACAATTAGTTTGAGATTCACAAAGACCACTACGTGTGAAAAAAGGCTCCAGCGAATATCCCGAATTTCCCACTACATTTCTCGCGAATTTATTGATTTTGCCCTTTCAAATACATTTTGCCCTATCTGATAGACAATTACTGACAGTGTATGAAATGGAATATATAACACTATTACTAAAGTAGAGCGATCTGGTGCCCCTTGCATGTAGGCATCCTGCCACCCTATTCAAATTTCCTTTCTTAATATATTTTCCATTTCATCACGGTAAAATCACTAGGTTTTTGTTTTTGGCTCATCACTTATTCTTGGGTAAAACAAAGGCATGATCTTATTAGAGGCGACATTCGGTATAACTTTGTACAACGTTATTTAAAGGTTGGTTCAGTAACAAAAATCAATATTACACGGCCTTTTCTGGAGCATATCACTTTCTCATGAGAAAAACCTTGCCCAGGTTTGAAAAGGCATGAGGATTGAGATAATAGGGGTTCTTGCACCTCTTAGTTAAAAATTCATGCAATGCACCACCTGCCACCACAAACCTGGTGAATTTCAGGGTATGATTCAGATATAGATGTCGGGTATGATTCGTAGAATAATGTAAAATTCATTAATTCCAGTAAACTCATTGGTTTCATTTTCAGAAAGTCTAGTTCTGTAAGTTTCAGGTTAAACATCACCAAATCTTTTAAATCTAATTTTCCCCCATTTTAAATACATTTTATAACTAAAATAGTATCCTTTACTATTTTTGGCCATTTTGTTTTTGTCGTTTTGACGTTCGCTATTTTGACGTTCGCCATTATTGATTCACCATTTTGACGTGTAACTGGGGAGGAGAAATTTTGTTCAAGCAGAGATTGGAAATAGGCCAGAAAGCATGTGCCCTCAATGTGCATCGTTATTGTATCGCCCATGCTCCCCTTAGTCGGTTTCAGGGCATTTCAAGAGAAATATAGAACTCTTGTTAGCGGGTGTGCAGGGGAAATCGGTTGCTTTTGTCTTCCCGGTTTTCCCCATCTGTTTTTGCACATGGTGGTAAAAACTTCAGAAGGGGAAGAGGCAAGGAGGGAAACATGTTTTATGACTGTTAGGGTTTAGGCAGCTTACCAGTATTCTATAGATACAAACGAACCAACAGGTAAGCACCCTTAGAGCTTTGGTGCCCGGGGCAGCTGCCCAGCTCGCCCATACCTCGGGCTGGATAAAATCATGCTGTGTGCCGGATGTGGCCCGCAGGTCTTCAGTTGGACAGCCCTACTGTACAACATTCATTCACATACTATTTATAACGTTAGCAAGGAATTTTAAATAACTATTTTCCATGTATATATTGTTTCGACTTTGGAACCGAACCCTATTTTTTCCATAGGTTTATTGATTCTCCCAATATAGATTCCCACAAGCCAGTGTTGTTTTTTAATATAATGCCTACAATGGGGAAAGTTTTGCTGCAATGTGATCATGTATTAGGTCCAGCACTGTAACTAGCTAACTAGCTCCTGGGGCAAACTAATTCATTGAATCTTGTGATTATCTTCACCTAAGGGGAAACTGAATGATGTGCATTAAAAAGAGAATTGAGAGGTTAATCCACAAACGCTTTCATTTTTGCAACTTTCAGGCAACACTCTCATCCAAGTTCCCGCGTGAGCATAACAATGGCATGCTATGGACATTTGTGAAGGACCTTGTCTCACCTCCTGTCACGGCACCTGTTACCCCAAAACGTGAAAGTGCAGGTAGTACAACATCTGCTGTAAAAAGTCCACCTGAAGTATTATCAATCCCAACAGTTATACCAGTGATTCCAAAGGTAGAAGCTTCAACACCTAAAGTAATGGAACCTCAAACAGAAGTGAAGATGGAGGTTAAGAATGAAGAGATTGAACCTGAATTGTCAAGTTCAGTTCTAAAAGAAGAGGTCACTGCAGTTACTCTGCAAGAAGCTGAGCTCGTTGAAAGTGAAGGACCAAACAGGTTGGCACTTCTGACTCTGCAGTCTCAATTTGTCAATTGCAATTTTCTAAACTGGAGTGGAGTTTATGTTATCAAAATTAATTTTTATAAAAAGTGTTTTTGAGAAAACTTACTTGAATCAAACATTAATAAATTTTGTCTTGTCTCTAATTGGGATTGACTTAAACCCCTTCTGTTTCTGTAAATTGAAAAAAATCAACAGAAATAATTATAATTGTAACCGAGGCTATTATTCAAACATTTACGATAACTTTTAAAAAAATTGAAAAACCAATTGCAAAATTTGACAACAATGCAAAAATTTGATTTCTTTAATATCATTCAATAAAATCACTGCTTTCTAAGGAAAATGCATCCTATTGTATGATAATAACATAATAATAATGGAGGTATCTTGATTATCATTATCTAATGCTACTAACTAATGTCTGTTTTATAAGAGAATGTTTCAAACAGTAGAAGATCTTGATTTAAAATTATTTTTTATTTTAGTGTGGCAGAGTCAAAACCTCCACCTGAAGACGATGAAGTAGCTATCATTGAAGATGAACCAACCGATTTAAGTATGCCAGTGCATTCTGATGTAAAATCAGAAGAAAAACCAGATGCCGAAGATGGGCCTTCAAATCCTAAGATACCTAGAACAGAACCAACTGAAATTGTAGACTTAGAAAGTCCACAAGAGCATACTATCTCAGAAATATTGATAGAGGATGTTTCTCCTGCTGCTGAAACACCTGCAGACTAGACTTAAAGCAGTTAGTAAACAAAAAATTTTATACTGTGTGATTGTTTTATATCTATTTTGGATGAATGGATGAGTATTTCATGGTGAAATTACCCCAAGAAGTTTTTAATTTTTATGAGTTTTTATTGGAATATATTTCTATTTATTCCCTTTTTACATGCTTTAGTTGCCGTTGAGTTAATCAGAAGTATTTCTTAAGATAGCTGCTATAACTCTAATGAAATGTTAGTTGGCATTTCGACTCAGCAGTTCTTCATCTATGTAAATACACATGATTACTTAGCAGTTTTACTTTAAATTCAGATGCATATGATACTTAAGAATAGTTTTCCCTTGTGCCTTTTTCATTTTATTGGTAGTGCAAAAGTCATCTTAACCTTTTTCTCTGTATCATTGAAGGCATTATTTCATTTAGGTTTTATCGTGACTTTCTTCCTTACATTGACATACGGCAAACTTAATATCCAAAAGGGATATAAACATTGGTCATGAAATGTTTCCATAAAATGGATCATTTAGGAATGCCCAATTATTAAGGAATTAAAGTATGTTTTTCTAACTTGTTGTTTTTAACTAGGCAAAATGAGGCTAAATTGCTAAAAGTGGGAGTAAAAAGTTGTTTCAATTTTTAAATCTTAAAGATTTAATAATAATCTCTTTGAATTTTAACTGTAAAAAATGGGAGAGTTGGTTTAGACATATGAAGTTGAAGAAATATTATTTTCTTCATTGTTATATTTAATTGCCTAATTAATCATGCGTATTCTTTTTAGGCATGATGTTAAATGTTCTAGTTAAATTCTTTATCAAAGAATCACTGTATTATAGCAAACCATTTCTTGGTTTTTATAGATGTTTAGAGGTTTTAGGGTAACTTTGTCATTAGTACTTATTATGTGTGCTTTAAAATCTAAAACTATGCTATCCAATTCTTAAATTCTTTGTACTTTATACCTTGACATCATTCCTAAAAGTTAATCAGAGGTCTTTATTTCATGGAAATTCTCCAGAACTAATTTATCAGTATCCATTTGCCTGTACTAACCTGAGTTAATTTTTGACATTTTTCTTTAATGAATTTGTGTCATCTGAAAGATTTTAATACTATATAACTACCACATAAAATCATGAAAAAAACTTATTTTATAACATAGGAGTACTTAAATATATTGAAATAACCATGTTATTAAACTTCATAAATTGACTTAATGGTTTACAGTATTTCTGTATTATTTAAAATACAAAGGTGCTATTTTTGTAATACATTGTTGTTAATAAAATGTATGTTTCTTGTGTAATACTATAGTACTTAATATTGTATAAGGTGTATATTTTTCCTCTCAGGTTGAAATTCTTTTTACTACATTAAAATATTAATATTTAGTGTGTTAATTTTTTTAACTCATCAGGACGAGGGAGTATTTACTACTATAATGAATGTGACATTATAATGGAAAAATATTTATTATTTCCACAGGAAAACTGCACATAATATTTTTATTGTGTTACATTCTTGAGTAGTAATATTCTGTTTAAAAAAATTTTAAACAGTACACCTCATTTAGTAAAATCAAGTCTTTTAACCCTTTCACTGCTACCAAATAGATAAATGGGTAAAGGTCATGCCTCCTTTTCTTAATCCATTTATGTGGATTAGTTTTTATTTTATTGGTGTGGAGCTTTATATTTTTTTTATTTTACTGTATCAGAAGTTATTGTAGTGTTGATATAAGAACTAAAAATACACTTGTAAGTGTAGTTTAGATGACATTTCAGGCCTTGAAGCAACTAGGGAAAATATTTAATATACTTATAAAGGGTACTGGTCCCAAAGCCCCATCTTGTATTCCTTTTTGCTTCTTTTTGTAAAATTTATAGAGGATCAATAACATTCATCAGTCTTTTAATTTTCTAAGGAATTAGCACTTTCTTATCTTCTATCGCAAACATCAGCAGTATATTCCTTACTTTGTATGCTGAGGTGGGATATAAAGTTTTCTTGATGCTGCCTAAGGTCATTTATTCCATCAATGTGTGGTCCTCATATACACCATATTTTGGTTGTTAAGAAGTCTTCAAAATGTTGTTCCTTCTTCAAATCATTCAACATGCATGCACTTCAAATTGGAGGGCATCTTTTTCATTGAACAAGAACTCATTGATCTTATTTTGCTTGGTATAATTCGTACATCTTTTACAAACTGCCAAAGTGAGGGACTTCGATTGTATTAGATATTTTATTGCATAATTTCACACCTTAAATGCTTTAAATGGCCTAAATATTTTGTATCTTCAGTATGTCTTTGTAATGCATTTTTTTATGAAGATACAAAATTCATAATTTATTTTTGGAAATAAAATAGTTTCTTGTTTAATTTCTTATTGATTATACTAAAATGTCAATCTTAAAGACATTGTTAAAACATTTTATGCATTAGGTAGCCAACAAAGTATTCAGATTTAACAGTGTTAGAGGGTATTTGGCACATTGTGGTAGTAATGATTTGTAATGCTCAGCAGTAAATGCTTAAGCTGAACAATGCATATGGCTAATGTAATGTAATAGTTTTTTATATTTCTTTTAAAAAACAATTTGTAGGTATCATTTTGAAACATTATTTTATATCACTTAAAACAAAAATTTAAAACTGTGATGCCATAAGAAATGGGTTGATAGACATCACATCCATTTTTCTCCATAAATACCGTATATACCTGAATATAAGACGAGGCTTTGTGCCAATTTTTATTACCGAAAAATCGCTAGTCGTCTTATAATCGCACGGTGCATAATAGTTTGACTGACAGAGGAACCGAATGCAGAGTATAATTGAAATATTCAATTCTTAAAATCTATCGAAACAATTGATTATTAGAAGTAGTAGTAGAAATTTAATCGATTCAAATGTATTTGAATACAAATACTCTTTTGAATTTTATCCTATATATTATGCGCCTAGTGAAGCTGCGTGCATCCGTATGAAGTCTCGCGTAATTATATCGGCGTATTTCTCGAGAACCGTTCGTCGTAAAAGATATGCGGTAAGCGGCGCTTTGTTTCTACTGGCTATGGAAAAATATTTTCGTTTGCTAAAGTGTCCAGGTTCGAATCCAGGAGACAATTATATTTTCCCATAAGTTTACACGGGGTTTTCGATTTTTCAGAGTGCAAGGTTTTTTTTCTTCATTCATTAAAATACGTAAATATGGCCCGATTTTCTTCTTTTTTGCTTTATTCGACGGCTAAAGATCTATACTATCTTATTCTTGTGATGTTTACACGTTACATGGTCGAATTTTTCAGAAATATGCATTCTTTTTCGAAATTTTGCGGATTTTTCGTACTCATTCCGGGCATTGCCAAGGAGACTCTCATTGTTGCCTCCGATTCATTTAAGGCCAATTAAACCTTCAAATAGACGAAAGAAAAGCGTTATTGTTATCTTCTCTTCATTGATAATCTAAATAAATGCTTGCATTGACGTCGCCTTTATCGTAGGTCCTGTAAAAAGTTAAAATCAGTCATTGATAGACACTTGAAGGAAAGCAACTGTATATGCCAACTAACACTACAAAATTGCTTATTTCAATTGGTTCAATGTTTATTAGTCAATGGTATAATAAACCTCTGTCATTGTGTGAATACTAATTTTTTTCCTTTTATTAGGAGTTCAAAATGGGGGGTCGTCTTATAATCAGAGTCGTCTTATATTCGGGTATATACAGTATGTTTAAAATTTTTGTGTGAAGGTCTTATGTTGCTGATAGAATTATTGCAAAATGCTTGGCTCATTTTGTATAGTCAAAGATGTTTTCAGTAACATAAGCACCTGTACTTCTCTTAGTTAACTTATGTTATTTTCTATAGGCATAATTGTTATTGTTAATATTTTAATCAAGCTATGTTTTTTAATGTTAGGCAGTATTTGACAGTCAGTTATAGGGTTGCCAACCTCTGGCTTTCAGGCCGGAGATCTCCGGGTCATCGCCATAATCTCCGGTCTCCGGGTGAGTAGCAGAAATCTCCAGTTCAATTTCGATTACAGCGGAAAGCCCTTTTTATGCCTTTTTTCGTTTTTTATAAATGATTCGAATTAAGATAGTTTGCACTTTACTTTCAATAGTATTTTGTTTTATACAAAAAACTTAAATTGACGTTGCTCTTACAATTTTGCTAATTAGCGATATTTAAAAAAATAAACGATTTTTAATCATATGTCCTAAAATCATGAGTACCTTTCAGAATATTGAATATATTTATCATTACATTTAATTCCTCTTGGGTTTCTTCTAAAGTATCCAGGTTTCAAGCAAACTCCCGTTCATGAATATCTTAAAGTAGACCACCTGTAACAACATCTCCGGGTCATGAAGCTCTAAAAGTTGGCAACCCTAGTCAGTTACCCTTAGTTTTGAATAATCTGATTATTTACATGTAACAATTAGTATGTTGCTCAAAAATTTTAATTCAAATTTCTTTTTATATTTCAACATACTTGTTATAATTTTAGCAAGGAAACCTTATCATCTTTTCAGATTCAAGCTAAAAACTATGGCATAATATTAATCCGGAGAAATGGTTTTGGGATAAAATATATTGCTCTCTCTCTCTCTTCCTCTCCTTCTGTCTCTCTCTGTTACATGCAGTCCAAGTTAAAGCTAAAGTGAGGTAATGTAGTTTAAATTTTTTAAATGTAAATTTTTCTATGTAATGGATATTTATAGCTTTCTTGAATTCTTGATCTATCTATTAGTCTTGGAATTGTTAATGGACTTGCCCACCCTGCATGTCACATGAGAGCCTATTGATTTGATCTGTCCAGAGTTATTTGAGATGAAGACAATTTAAGAATAGATCCTGGAACACCCTTTTCAACTTTCTGGATAATAAGGTATGTTTTCTATTTTCAATTGCTCCCAATCCACTGAAATATTCATGTTTTATGATATTCTTTAAGTTGTTTGTTGTTTCATAAGTTGTGTGATAATCAGGTGGAATAATTCTAAACTCAAAATATTAGCTGCAGTGATACATGTTATCAAATAACCATGGCAAATAAGAATTTTGAATGAGTTTGTGGGAAAGTTAACTCAAGGGAACTTAAATTGAGAAACTTTCATGATCATCCACAAACTTTTCTCGAAGGAGGGGGCAGTGGAAGACTGGTAAGAACACAAGATTGTTCACAACCATCATTACAAAATAGTTTTTAGAAAGGTGGTACGACACCAAAATTTGAATGGGAAAATATTAAAGTGGCAGGCTGCATTTATAAATTTGAGTCACGAGTGCCTTGGCAGGCCGGAGTAGAGTTTACGTCGGAACTTACTCAAGAGATTACATGCGATTTTAAAACTGAAAATAAAGTAGACCACTGGCTCTAGGTCATATGCCCCTGGATTAAAGGTTATCTGTTACTGAGGTTTATATAAGAGAACCTTATAAGTAGCTCTTGCTCCGGCCCTGGCAGCAGGGTCTAGGACAAGTGGCCGCCGCCAACTGGGCATGGACAACTGGTCGCGGAGTACACTGGTCGCGGAGTCAACTGGGCACGGAGCCAACTGGGCACGGAGCCAACTCGCCGCAGAGACTAATGAAAGTTTGCTATTTAGTACAGACTGTATTAGTATATAATAATAATATAATTAATATATTTTACCAAATGCTACGGGTTGGTTCATCATTAGAAATCTCAGTTTACTTCCCTTTATTCGTTTTTTTTGTACTTCATATAAATAAACCCAAAAGAAGTAATCCATACAGAATTTCACATTGGGGATGAAATTTTTAAAAAATCTACCGCAAAACTTAAAGGGAATTTCATTTTCCACTACATCATACTCATTTACAATCTCGTCAGAGCTGCAAACCACTTCAAAATTTGGAGTGGTTCGGTTAGCGGTTCAGTTCTAAATTTTTGATAGTGGTTCAGTTCAGACAAGAATTTTGACAAGTGGTTCGGTTTGTGGTTTGGTTCCGTTCAACTAAATTCATCATTTGAAATACTATTCAGAAATAATTTATCCAATATAAACATTACAAATTCAGTATCAATCTTTAAGTAAATCAATCAGCAGTCATTATTATTTTAAATGAAAGAAGAATTTATTTAAAGAAAGGAAAAATTTATTTTTTAAATATATTACAATCCCATCATCATCTTCATTTATTTATATTTAGAAAATCGTATTTTTGATCCTAACATGATTTTTGTTCATTGTTGTTTACATATCAATTAATAATTCTCTGAATGGATTCACTTCAAATTCATTTACCAACATACACAATCATACATAATCAGAAAGAAAATGCGCCTCTAGCTTAAACCGCTTTTGAGATTATCCCTGGATGGATGGACAAACCGAAAACAAAAGTGTTTTAAAGAAATTAAAAATCAAAGAAAATTAGTTCCTCAGGAATTTTATTTCTTTTTACTTTCTCATTTGCAGTATCAAGAAAGTATTGTTTTCCCAAAAAAATTCGACCTCGAGATTTTTACGAAAATATATGTTTTAGGTATCACTGAATCCGAAAAAGTGGTTTTTGCAATGCCGTCTGTCTGTCTGTTACTGGCTCTGGAGCCTAGACGGTAAAGCGAAAATGAAGGAAATCTCGGACTTAGGCATTTTATCTTACTGAGCAGAGTATACTTAGAAATGGTTGACATTGCTCAATAATTAAGAGTAGTTTATTCTACGCATTTTTAACAACAATCCGATTTTCTCAAAAACGGCTCTAACGATTTTGATCAAATTTCGTACAGTTACTTGAGTTTACGTCTTCAATAATACCAAATAGTTCATATTTCTCAAAAAATGAATATAAGGCTAGTTTATTCTAGGCAACTTTAACAACAATTCGATTTTCTCAAAAACGGCTCTTAGGATTTTGATAAAATTTCGTACAGTTACTTGAGTATACATCTACAATAATACTACGTATTTCATTTTTCTCAATGAATGAATATAAGGCTAGTTTATTCTTGGGCAACTTTAACAAAAATTGGATTTTCTAAAAACAAGCTCATACGATTTTCATTTTCTAAAGATAACTAAACGAAGCATTAGTATATGAGAAAGTTTGTACAATGTATGTTGTACCGATTTTTCTTACGTGTAATACACATCATTTAGAGGACGAAAGATTTATAACAAGGGCCTTACCCATCTCCCAATAAATAACCTCTTTAGTTCTACCACCAGCACTTGCCTTTATTTTCCTTATTCCCACACACCCATTGCCGTATTGATAATTTCCTCCCTTCTCTCTCTGGGGTTCACCCTCTCCCCGTTTTCCACAAGACCTTTCTTTTTAGTACTTCACGTCTTTCCCCAAACCCTCCTGAGATGGTCTCCCCCCTCCAGCCTTTCCTTTCCCCTCCCCCTTTATCCCTTTACCACCTACCCCCCGCAGTAACCCTCTGACAATGAGATAGGTTCCTCCTTTCCCTCCCCTCCATTCCTTTCCATCTTACAAACTACCCTTCCTTTCCCCCCTCTACCCATTTCTCTGTATATACTTTCTATTCTCATATCTGCACCTGACGATAACATTGTAACGTCAAAACCTGGGTCGTAAGAGAAATAAAAACAATGAAAGTTACAAAGCGTTATTCCTTTGGTTCATTTATAACAAATAAAAAAAATGTTCGCTATATTTATCAAGGGTTTAAGAAAATTCACTGACCACAATTCACCGAAACACAACTCATCAACTAGGAAAATTCTTTACTGTAAGCCCTTATTAAGATTTCCCTGATTGAATGATAGATTTAATTATTGAAGTAGACAGTTTCTTGCTTTCCAATGGCGATGGTGCACGGCATCTCAATTTTTCCAACTTTCAATAATACATTTATGTAAATAAAATATTTTAATTAGTTAATTGGTCAAATAATATGGAATAAAATATTACTCCGAATGAATTTATGATATGTAAAACTCTAATAAATTCCATTATTAATTCTTATTATTATATAATAAATTCAAAAAGACACTTCTAGCTCGATTCCAAACATATTACATATTGCTAATTTTTTTCTTTTGCCACCTTATAAAAGTAATCAAAAAATCAATGTGATAGTAAAATTACGCTACAAGAATAATTTAAAATTAATTGACAGTTCGGGGCAGATTATTCAACATATGAAGTGCAGACACTTGTGGTTCAAAACAAACGATTATAAAATGTAGAGTGACCCTCTTTAAATGACACTAACATGTTAATTAATTTATTTGTCTGTTAAATAAAGTTTACTAAAATATTATTAAAAATACACACTTTAGATAATTCAAGGAATTCTGTGGGAAATGAATGCCTCCGATCCAAGGGATCCGCCGAAGTCCTCGCCTGTTTTTGCTGAAATATAAACCCCCAAGTAATGGAAATACATATCATAGAAGAACACTACACAAGAGTTGGAAAAGGAATGATGTCTTTGAAAGCTCAAGCTGTTGAGAGCAACAATTTGAATTTTTCCAAAGAAAAAGATATGAGGAGAGTTAATGGTGTTCTAAGAAAGACACAGTGGGGCATATTTTCTTAGGTCTGCTAATTACAATGCTGAAGGGGATGATGGTGTTGGTAAGGCATGGATTTTTCTCTCAGCACAAAAGCGGACTACGGCTCCTTTCTAGGTCATTGTAAAATGGCCATTTTGCCTGCATTCAGATAAAGATCTTTCTATATTCTGTTGGTCGGTTTCTACCTACAGTGGTTGACCCGGATATTGTCGCAGTTGGTGTTCCCATAACCCTCACCATAAATGTCGTCTGTGGATAACAATAGTAGCAGAGAGGAAAGAGATAGGCACTCTTTCCTTTGAAGCAAACCCGCTGGTTTTTCCAATGGAAATTCCTGGTCTTTTCGTTGGTCTGTAATTTGTGGATTGAGATCGAACTGAAACCGAACCACTTTTGGAAAAAATTATGGTTTGGTTTTCGGTTCATTGAAAAATTAATCATGAAGTTGGATTTGGCGAAAGTGAAACGATAGGAAATCAAATTATCGTTATATTTATATGCAATACACTTGGAAGCGGATTGTTTACAAACAAATTTGGTTAATTGTTAAGAAAACCTAAGGGTAAAAGTATTCTTTATAGATGGTTTTCAGTTTTTTGTAGAATAAAATGCTTTTGTATATTCTGTATACGCCTTAGAATTATCAGCGAAAGTAAATTCACAAAATCCGTTGAAACTCAACGGGCACTTACACTTCTTTAAACATAAAACGTCACATCTCTGCTTCTATTACTCCAATAGGGATAATTATTTTCATTGTGCCTCTTGAAAGACTGCTTATAACAACTGTAGAAATCAGAAACACATATTGTCAATCAAACGTTTTTGAAAAATTAATAACCGTACTCATAAAACATTCCGATATCTATGTTTTCAATTTTCTTTAAATATAAAATGTCATATCTCAGCTTCTATTGATTCAATAAGGACAAATTTATTTGTGGTGTCTCTTGAAAGATTACTTATAACAACCGTAGAAATCAAAAACATATAATATTAATCAAACGCCTCTGAAAAATGAACAACTTTTCTCATTCACCGAAATTTTTGCTTGGGACATGAAAAAATCGGTCTGCGGAAAACTTTTTCCTAATTGATTTAGATTAAGTGAAGAACATGCAGAAATGTTGAAATTTACTTTAGAAAAGGCACCTTTCCAATATCGTTTGCAGTTCTCATGATATGGGTGTATAAACAAAAGCGCGGTCTACGCCGGCCGAGAAGTAGACTGAAGTGATATTTTCACTTTGTTTAAAGGGAGGCTGCCTAAAACCATTCATCATATTTTGTAGTGCCCACTTTATAATGCAGCTAAAAAAAGCTGAACCTTATTAATTTGAATATTTTCATTAGAAAATAATGCCAAGTTATAATAATAAATAAGTATTCCCAAGTTGACGTAGACTTTTGATAATATTGTAGTATAATATAATAATATAAATTTTCTTGCACATCCAAAGCAGTTTAGTTGAGAAGTAGTCTATGGTCATTACGGAGGCAAATTCTCAGATGCGCGCTATTTTTTACTTTAGTTTTGTGACGTAATTTAATTTTTGCGATGGACCTACGCACTTTCGGTTTACTTCCCTTTATTCGTTTTTGTTAAATCAACGGAATTAATGTCAAATAATATAATTGGAAAACGTATCGATAATTATGTAATTGTGAAATTCCCTTTAAGTTTTGCGGTAGACTTTTTAAAATTTCATCCCCAATGTGAAATTCTGTATGGATAACTTCTTTTGGGTTTATTTATATGAAACACAAAAATAAACGAATAAAGGGAAGTAAACTGAGATTTCTAATGATGAACCAACCCGTAGCATTTGGTAAAATATATTAATTATATTATTATTATATACTAATACAGTCTGTACTAAATAGCAAACTTTCATTCATCTCTGCGGCGAGTTGGCTCCGTGCCCAGTTGGCTCCGCGACCAGTTGGCCGCGCCCAATTGGCGGCGGCCACTTGTCCCATTCCGCTGGCAGCAATTGCCGGCCTGCCTCCTGTGCCAATCTACCCCTGGGAGGGAGGACAAAAGTAACAATGGGTGGGTGCCAGAAATTTTGAAGTTGGTCAGATTTACAGAGGCTACATTTTTGGAGTATTTTAGTAAGAAGAATTTTGGGCATTTGGTTTTCAGATGTTTTATTTTTATGCCTCACTGTTAGAGATAGTGAATTTTTAGCATCATATTTGTTTGTTTTTTATGATGTTTTCTATAAAGCTGAATCGTAGTTTTCAGAGAATGTTTTATATAACTAGTATATCTTCCTATCATTGATAACCTGAATGCAATCTTATCCATTTAAAAAGTAATAGCCATTTTGAAAAATTGATAAAATTCCAAGAGGTCTTTTAAAATAAATAATAGAAAAGGATTGAAAAACTGATTTATTTTAACCAATATATATAACATCCCTTTTTATGAGACATTATTATAAGAGATTGAAAAATTATTACTTTTTGCAAATGAAGTGATTAATAAAAATCACTTTACCAATTATTAACATCTGCAAATACATAATATAAATAACATTAAAATGTAAACTGAATTATTTATGAAGAAAGAAAGTTATAATTATAATTGGAATGTTATTATATTCCATGTGGGCGTGCAAAAACCAGCATTCATGCATAAAACTTTCAGTAGTTGTATTAGTGAATGACCCCTGTATATTGGGCTACCTTCAAAACTTCTTGTGCCTGATTGTCCTCAGGGTTGACAAGCAGGGCCACACCTAGGGTGTTTTGTGCCCAGGTGAAAGATATCTCTGTGGTGCCCCCCTACTAGCGAAATTTAGTGGTATGATCATATACGACTTTTTTCATCGATAGACAGTGGAGACAAGCTGATGTATTTCTGTCGATGTATCCCATAATGAATTGATTGAAGAAATTAGTTGCATAATTATTAATATAAACATCATTTAATATCTGCTTAAAGGAAAATTATAAAACTCGCCGCACATATGATTATAATTCAATACTCTGTCCTGTTACCTTAATGACCAATTAAATAGTCCTATGTTGTCGTCTTTTTACAAGCCAAATTAGATGCAATATTTATTCTGACAATAAGAAAACAAAACTTCAATTATTTATGCATTCCTACGTCAAAGTCCCAACTTTGTAATTTCATTTTAAGATATTTTAAAGTCCAACAGAGAAGTAGATGTCAATATTTTCTCTCATTATTTGGAGAAATTGTTTCGGTATTTGAATTCGGTAATATTTAGAAATGAATATGAACATTAACGTAGGTGGGAGATCGTGAAGGAGTAAGGAAAGCTAGTTTTCAAAACACCTATACCAAACCAATTTAAAACGGATTTGGGATTACCAAGACTCGGTAAGTGGGAGAAAAAGGGTAGGGACCTGGTATTCTTCCAGCAAAAGGATTTGTAGTAAAGGTCGATGGTACTTTACGAAAGGATTGCCGCCTCAGCTGGAGCTCCTAGCTGAAGTCCGGATAGCAAATTAGCAGAGCAGCGACCCCACATCTTGGTGACACATACGGTGAACCCATTTTCAGTCGCCACTGATGTGTGCTCTATAGCAACTCTGAATCATGCAACTGCGTATCGCAAGGAATCGGAAAAGTTTTGCATGGAAGATTTTGTCATTTTAGAATCTCCAACTTTCCCTTTTCACTCGGACAAAGTAGAAAACATTCCCAAGTCGAATTCCAATAATATATAGATACAAATACCTTGATGGGAAGGCACCCCAGCAAGTTGGTGCCTGGGTGCATTGCACCCCGGGTAGGCATGTCCCTGTTGACGAGGGCCCTAGAGAAGGGTTTGCATATGGCCACCCATTCCCGTCAAGAAAGAGGGTGTTGGAAAAACAGAGGTTAGCCAATAAAGAATTTTATCAAAATTACATATAAAAATATAAGAGAGGTGGAGATACTTTGGGGTTAGGTGAAATTCACATGATGGGCCACTAACAATTAATATTTCTATTGTATGTGTACATTTATGTTAAGCACTATGGGTGTTGACAAGATGGTAACAAACTGTAAACTATAAATTTCTTAAATTGATGGAAAGGATGATCCGAAGATCCTTATGTGACAGTCATAAGTTGTAATGATGGGAAATGTAGAAACATGAAAAAATATGCTATGATGGGAATCGAACCTGGGTCTTCCTCTTGCCGGGTAGATATTCTACCGCCCGGCAAGTGGAAGATCAGGGTCATAGCAGACTTTTTCACCTGTTTCTTTATTTCCTATAAATTTCTTGTTTATCACCTATAGTTTCTGTTGATTGATTATTTTATAAATATATTATCTTTAAACTTCATCTCCCCTCTTCTGGGCCCTTGGGATTTTGCTCCAGTATCCCTCCCCTATCAGTAAGCCTGATCGTCCTGCTCCCAAGTCAGTTTGGGGCTTGGGCAGTGGTGCAATTACACCTGACCCTTCATCTATGTAATCTGTTTAACTTTAATGTCTTTTATTTTATATTGTTTTATTTGTCTTTATTTTATATTGTCTTGAATTATACCTTTTTTTAAATTTTTCCAGTCATTCCAGGGGGTAAATTCTCTCCCTTGCCTCCCCCTCCTACTCCCTGCAGACACCAATGTAAAAGTTCTTTTTTTTTTAAAATCTTCTTCTAGTGATCATCATTGATAACGGCTACTTTACAGCCAGATAGAGCACACCGTTGTCTCAACCTTTTTGTGGCTTTTCGAGATGCAAAGTTTGTCAATTTGATTTTAGCCGTCAAGTGAGCTCGATAATTTCCTTTTGGATCAAAGTTGCCTAGGCACACTCTTCTTCATTGCCAGCTCATGTGAGCGTTACCCACTTCTTAGTGTGAAAAAGTACGGAATATCGCTTCAGCTAAACGAGTGCTGCTTTACTGGTGCGAGAAATCAATGCAGGTAAACGATTGAATAAACCTTGCATCATTTCGTCGAGTACGGAACGTGTCTTCCTGTATGTCGTTCGTTATTATTGTGGACCCTTTCCCACGAATTTCTGGGACAGTCTCAGCGGGCGTGTGTCCACCTCAGCCCAAACTACTAATGTGGCCATTCACCCGAAGGGAAGGTAGAAAGCCGTTTCTGGCATCACGCAACTCTATACGTAATGCATTCACCAAAATCGATCGGTGGCCGTTTGAAAATTCGGCGGAGCCTTCGTTTGGATTCGAGTCCATTTCCTCGAAAGAATAAAAAGAAAGACGCCTTAGCGGTTCTTTCCGGTGATTGAAACACGCATATTTTAGAAATGCAGTCGAACCTCGATAACTCGAATTTTTAATTAGTCGGAGTAGATATTTTCCCGTTCGTATTCATAAGCGTTGAAATGTATTTCTGTTACTCAGAAGATTCTATAATTAGAACTTTTGCTATCTCCCAATGCGATTATTGCATGTATAGTCAGTGACGCTGTGTAGCGACGGATTGCATAGGACGATTTCTCGATCCTTTTTTTCTGCGTTCCAGAAAATAGGAGGACCAACGTCTTGCCCTCCCCGCACCAGCATTTCACTTTGTTAAAATATTTTATATTCAATTACTGTACTGTTAGTGTGAGATGCTTAATGTACTGTTATAAATCCAATGTTATAACAGTTTTATTCGGGACAACATATTAATGCGACTTACATAGTAAAGAATTCTTAGGGAGAATCCAATATAAAGCAATTACTTAATATGTTGCCCTTGTACTTAAAAATTTCACTCACAGCGTCTCTCATTAGTATGGAGCTTAGTATATGCCATATTAATAAGGAGAAACGCTTGCCGTATTTGTCATAACTTGTCTATGTAAGTAAATAAAAAGGTTTAATTTCGAGAGAGTGATATATTTCCTCGTTCACTGAACAGTGAAAAAAAAACCGTACGTCGTATGGGTGAACGTGGAGGCACTCTTAGCACCTCTTCCCACGCCGCTGTGTTCCGTTAAGATTCGATCGTCGCTGACGCCGACGCATTTTCGGATTGAACCGGCCGTAGATTGGTGCGAATGAAAGTTGAGAATTCATCTTAACAGAAGAGAATCAGTCACATCTGTAAGGAAGGTGACGACGGTGCAATGGCCTCATACCACTTACTATTGGAATCGCCTGAAATCCGAAATGATTCTGTTATATGTACATACCACGTTGTAAGTCAGGGGTGTGCATCCTCTTTATGTGGCGGGCCGCATTCGTGAATGTGAGTGCTTTGGCCGTATTAAAAGTCGAAATGAGAGTTTACATCGCGATTTACTCAATAAGTCAGATTTTAAAATGGAATTAATGCCTAAATCATTTTTTTTACTTTAAAACTTCGCCAGGCAAGGATTTATGCCAACAATTTTGATTTAAATATACAAATCCATCTGTGCTAAATGTCACAGGTCGATTCTTCATTAGAGCTTCGCGGACCGTAAGTTGTTGCGGGTATTTTATGAGATTTTCGCTTTAGTAGGTCTTCTAGTTTTTCTATTTCTTGCGTTTCCCCATCCTAAATATTCGTTGAACAGCCTCAATTTGGAGTAGGGTAATACCGATGGATTTAATTTAGATGTTGTGCTCGTGTTGTGGTGACTTTTAAGCTTCTTTGCATTAGCTTAGTAAGGTTTTGAGTAAGTTTAATTAATAATAACAATAAAGGGCATAGTATTCATTTAAAACAAAACGCCGCAAGGAATAATATATTTATAAGCGATCTAATACCTTTTTATAAATAAAATTCCCGTATCGAGTGCTGAATATTTTATTCCGTCACCTGTCGGATGGGAGTGTAGTAAACCACACCCTTATGTCTATCAAGGCCATCTTCGAATAAGCTTTATTTTTTGAATGACGCCGTGTATATTCCTATCGATGATTAATTCCCATAACAATTAACGCGAATTTCATTTATTCCTTGAAGTAGCGGTATGTATTCGGGGATACGCGTAACTCTGGGAATATTTGAGTTGTTTTCGTGTGTTACACGTGTCGTATCAGGCGTAAAAAATTGTTATCTCCTCTTCAGCATTAGTGCATGACTATGTAGTTATACTTTAGAGGTCGTCGAAACATGTTGTTGCCCTCGAAAGAGTGTTAAGTTTAAAATATAGTAATTTTCGGGTTTCCCTTTCATTATGTGTTAATATTTATAATTATGTTCAGCAATAATTTAGACCCTAAGATGTAGCGTGGTTTTATCACGTGAGGAGACTTGCAAGGCCATTTTTATCGTCTTGTAAAAAACATAAAAAACAATATTATTAAATAATTGTTAATAAATATAATTTTTTAAAGTTTAATCATCAATAAATTATTCAATATCGGCTGATTTAATATTTTGTCATTTTCTTTTATCGTTCACAATCCAAACAAATTTAAAATATACTGTGGGTACGTGGTCATTATAAGTTAGCAAACATTTTCACCGACGCAGGTAAAAGTAAAGAGATTTTTTTTTAATTCGGCAAAATATTCGATATCACCAAACCAAATGATTTTCATCATTTCTTCGTAAGCTTGAACATTTTCTTTAACACAGCCGATTAGCAACTTTAAATACCCGATTATTTAATTTCGATCCGACAGCATGTTGTCCTGATCGGGATTGCAAAACATTTTGTACGACCCGTCATTGAGGTACATTTTCAGCACTGTTAGACCTTGAATCACTGTCGTAAGAATACATTGCTACTTAATTCGTGAATTAAGGATGATAGCTGTATTTTTTTAAAGGAGTACCTTGGGTTTCCCTTCCGACAAGTGGACCACGCACGAAATTGAAAAGTAATGACCAGCTAATTTTTTTCCGCATTTAAGCTTTCGGATGCGTTTGCGTTGAATTATCACACTGGAGGACGTGACTACTCAAATAGGTTGAGAGTAGTGTGCTGAGGGTTGCTGCCCCTTAACTCGTGGCAACTGTATTCCTGTTCCATCTGTTAATTGCTCGCATCTTCTTGTTTATCATTAAAGTAACTACTTGGTAAATATGTCAGTGGTCCAATCCTTTTCCGGTTTGAATTTTGGACGCATTTGTGTGCGTGAATCGGAAGTTGAGAAATATTGATGAGAAAATTATAAGGTTTTGACTTGCGTCATGTATAATACTTATGCTGTCAAAAGTTTTTTTTATTAGAACCAAAAGTACTGTTAAATGACTTTATTACTTTTTTCAATACATGGTCAACTGGACGTTTAAAAATTCATAATGAGAAAACTTGTCTGATGATTAATGAGGTTTCCTCCGCAAACATGAACAGAATTTTCGTTCATGGGTCATATATAGATTTTAAGATTCCTTGAAAAATATTCCGAAAGCTGTTAATTGTGATTTTCCTCATTTTTGTAACTGCGTAATATGATCAAAGGTGGGGCTGGAGCTCACCCGGGCGTCGCAGCCAGAGGTATTGCCTTTCTACTTATCATAGAAGAGCATTTTTTCGAACTTCTTTATATTACAAAATTATAAAACTACCAGTGTAAAATGACGGATGGGCATGAACGAAGTGATAAATTAAAATAGGTCATGATTTAGACCAGGGATCTCAAACTCACATTGCTGTGCGGGCCGCATGACGGCTTTCTGACGATCCGCGGGCCGCATTCATTACTTTCCCAGTCCACATATTTTCGTATTCTTCATATTATATTCACTCTCCCTTTCCACAAGAGAGGAATGACTCTATTACGCTTCTTACACGCAGTCATTAAAAAAATGCTAGATTTAGCGTCGAGGGTTGTCCTGATACGCAAGAAACTCGCTGGCAGTGGGATAAACATTCTTCAGTAACTTAACCGTGCAGGCTGGTATAAATTGGAATGATTTAATACACTTCTTAGATTATTTAGAAATATTTCCGTGAAATATTTTGTAAGAAATAGATTTGAGTTCGGGTCGCGTAGTATAAAGTAAATTGCTTCCAGGGTTTCACAAATGCATCGCGCTGGCCGCGAGTTTGAGACGCCTGATTTAAACTTTAGCAAAGTGTTAATGTAAAAAAATAGCATTTTCAACATCCCCACTATATTTTAGTATGTCTGTCTGCCTGTCTGTTCCTTTATGAACGCCCACATTTCTCAACTGTCCGACCAAATTTGGCACGATTGTAGGGGGTACCAAGGGGAAGATTAATGCGGGGTTTTATAGTCGGTTCACTAGCTAAAGTCTCTTGGCGTACGCCAGTTAGCAGCAGCCAATAGGAGACGGTTTGTTTGGGAAGCTAGTGGGGAGGAACCCCGTCTCACTCCTGCTCTCGCAGAGTTCAAATCGGCATGCGTTGCCATTTCTACCGCCGTCCAAAGCCCGGATCAAAAAGAAGGATGGGAAGTACTATTTTATTTAGAAATTGCGTAGTATATCAGCTGAAGGCGAAAATCCGCAAGAGCTGGCAACGCGCACCGGTATCTGCTCTCCCGCACGAAAGTTGAGAGGGGCGATGGAAGGGGAAACGTTCGTGATTGGCTACTTGCTCTAAGTAGGCCAAGAGACTTCTGCTAGTGAACAGACTATAGTGTCCATCTGTCCTTTCGTTTCAAAATGTCGGCCCATTTTCTGTCTGCTCCTTTATGCACGCCCACATTCAACCGATTCCAACCAAATTTGGCGCGGTTGCAGGGGCCGCTAAGGGGAAGGTCAGCAAGGGGTTTTATTGTTAGTGTCCGTCTGTACGCTTGATTCAAAATGGCGGCCGAATTAAACATTAAACCGCACCTATCTTCCCGAGTCCTACTATTGATTTGAATCAAATGTGTTACGATTGTGGAGGGCTCTCAGGAATAATTCATATATGGTTTTTGTTTCTCTCTGCGCGTTTTATACAAAACGGCGGCCGATTGAATTCTTAAATACCATGTATCATCTAGAATTTCGATCGGATTTGAACCAAATTTCCTCTGGCAACTTTCACTTTTTGATTTACCAAATTAACCTAGCCTAAATGTTGTTCATTGTTGTGATGAAAAATCTTCCGTGGGACGTAAAAACAAAAACGGAGGACCGCATGTAACCAGCGGGCCGCACTTTGTCTTCCTCTGCTCTAGATCAAGGCTCTTACATTGCTGGCGTACCTCTTGAAGCATTTTTAATGGTCTTGTACCCCTTAATACATAGTAAAGAATAACACTTGTATTAAGGTAGATAACTCTGGTTCATAACATTATAATTCACTGTTTTTTGCGTATTTTTCTATTTTATGACGTTATTTGTAATCCTAACACCGCATATTTTGATTCCGAATTAACACATGGAAGATGAAGTAAGAAGAGAAATGATAATCTATAATACTTTCGTGTATCCCTTAAAAACTCGAGACATATCCTCCACTAGAGAGTACTACTATAATTATTTCAAAATTAAAGAATAAATATTTCATATAGTTCTTCGCCTATTGCAGTGTTAGTCAACCTTGAGTAGACCGGGGAGCACCTAGAGGTATTCATTAACTTAGGAGGAGCACTACAACAAACTTTTCAGCCAAACATTTGTTACCTACGAGCTGGAATGCCCATCATAGTGCACTTGTCAGAAAAAACGATCTTGGAAAAAATGAATGAACTAAAATAATTAAAGTCGATCTCACGCATATTATATATGTATTGGTTATTTAATTTAAAAAATAAATCTATACAGAATGATGATGGATGAAAAACTTGCGGACCTAATGGTTACGGAGCACCGGTTGAGAAACGCTGGCCTATTGGACAATATCAGGGTAACTTGAATTGATTATATTACTGCTCGGGTACGCGGTACTTTCGTAATCTTGCACTAACAGCAATGTTAGTGCCGTGGTAGAGGGGTGGGTGGCTAACGTGTCCGCCTCTTAATCCTAAGGTCGCGGGTTCCAATCCTGCTTTGGGCATGGATGTGTTTGTCTTTGCTACTGTTAAAAACTCTTTGTAAAACATCGTAGATGTGCTGTTTAAGAGCTGTTGAAAATAAATTAATGTGTAGGCAGGGGCGGATCCACGGGGGGAAGGGGCGATGGGGGTGATCGCCCCCTCCTTGGATAACCCCATTGCACTCCACTGGGTGCTTTCTTAAATTCATTACGCGCAAAAATCCTCAATTATACGCCGCAGATTAGGGAAAGAAGGATTCTGATAGGGGTAAGGATTTTCAAAATATAGGGCATTTTGCAGGGGCGGATTCGATAGGTGGAGGGGCGATCGCCCCGCCCCCCTCTCCCCCTCTTGAGAAGTTTCTGGATCCGCTCGTGTGTAGGAATTAGTCATTCCATATTTCATCATTAATAACCCATTATTAAACAAGTCTTATACTAGTATTTTCTGGTTGAGGAAATGCAAGTTATGGCGATTTCTCCAAATTCTTGCTCGAGAACGATTTCAATTTTTCTGACGTTTATATGATGAAGAGAATACAGTTATCTCATTAATGCAGTGAAAGTCAATCTTTCGATTATTCGTAAAGTTACATCATTTGCACGCGTCCATTCGCTGTATCAGAAATGATTTCATAAAATTGCTATTATGCAGTAAAACTTTCACTCTACAGCTGTGACTTTGGATAAATAGAATTATTTTCTTCTCCGTTGACTTTTCCGTGCCGTAAATGTTATTTTTTACTAGTTTATCGTAAATAATCCGATCAGCAATTTCTTAATGCTTAGCTGAGCGTAGAATATCCCTCGAAAATATTATGGAACTTAGGACAGCAAATTCCAATTAGAATCCATTTTCGGTGAATTACCACTGAAGACGGCTGCATTTTAGCCGAAATTCGTGTCCGGTTTTTCAAAACCTTGTCATGGTTATTGGAAACAGCAGAGATAAGTACGTACTTGGTTCAGTTTTTTGAGTTTTAATGCTTATTTTTGAATGAAGTCATCAGGTGATAATGAAGCTTAAGTGGCGAAACTCGGGTCTTGTGATTTTGGGTGTTTGGCGGAATTTTCTAACATGTTACATTACATTTTTGAGAATAAAATTTTATAAAGTGCAGTGCCATAAAGCTACTGCTTACTCGATCGATTTGATTCCTTTGCATTTCCAATTCATGCGTTAACATCTCCGAGCAATTCACCGAACCTCATTTGAAGTTCATTCTTATTCTTTATTCAGTTGGACTTAATTAGTTTCCACGCTGATTCCTGAGCACTACATTCCAAAATCTATTTAGGAAAAATTTATTTTTCCTTTTAATGACCACTGATAATGATTTTTTGTTTGTCTGCATACAATGCAGAAACTCTGACCCAAAATTCTGCTGCAGATTATTCTCCTTAGTATCGGGCTTTAATGCAAATTTGATGGTAGATAAAATCGTGAATGGAAGTGGAAGTTTCATCTTCAAGCCTATGAAGTATTATGGTAACTGACAATAAGCGCGCTTTTATATTTTGTGTTATTCACGAAGGAACATGTTGAAGTCATTGTTATCTCAATAATTATTTTTTAGAACTATAGATTGGCATTTGTTTTATTAGGTCTCAGTGTATTTGTCTTCCTAGACCCGATTTTATTTCGCAGTTTTTATCGACGCCCTTAGTTTTATTCCGCTCTTAAATTCTATTTTCGAATTGTTGCAAGATCGTAACGAAAATTTGAAAAAATCATGTAAGGGTTCTTAAAAAATTAATACTTTCTCTCGAAATATCCATGAAATTCATGAAAATTTTATTTGAGAGGAATAACATAGCAATGATTTTTTAAGTAATTGCAGAAAGTTAAACATTTCAGCTTCAGAGCTTCCTCAATCCCGCTGTCTTTTTAATTTGGATAGGACAATTAAAAGTGTTTGACGCAAGTTGAGTTCTATAGTTCAGTTTCTGGATCTAATGTCATGAACGTACCATTTCGTTATGAACAGGCTGTTTTGAAAATTTCGATTTCATCTGTCTCTCCAAAGCATATCTGATATAATCACCAGATAAATGGCATTAATGAACTTGTCTATAAAAGTTAAAAGATTTGAATCCTAATTCTTTATGCACGAACAAAAACGACTTAAAATACATTGAGAACAATAACAAATTCTGCGACATCTTGCACTTTTGTGGACATTAACGGACTTTCGCACATTTCATAACTGTATATAAAGTTTGATTTAAAAAAAATATTTTATGTTCAAACCATTATATTAATTAATTCTCCCCAGGAGTCATGTGTGTGAGGAATTGTGTATATCATTTAGGAAGCGTGGCGAAAAAACAAATTCCATTTGTCTTTATCTCTTATTATAGTTCATTTCGATTTCTCTGAAGTGGGATCGCAAACCATCCTCCTGCAATGTTTCACGAAATCTTATCTAGCCACTGATAAACATATTTTGTTAATTAGATGCATATTTTTTAAAAATTCCTCGACAGCTGTCCAAACGTTAAAAGGAGGAAGTCGTCCGAAAAACCAAACGAATCCGCCCTAAATACATAAAAAAAAAATCTCCGACTCCGACCTTCCTTACCCCTTTCACATCCCCTCAGTTCCCACCTGCTCTGCGCGGCGGCGCTGCCGTCTCCCAAGAAGGCCGAAGAGAGCCTTCTGAAGGTACCGAGGTGGGAGGGGTCGCGCGCGGTAGGACGAGAAGAGAGATCGCGGTCGCAGAGTGTGTAGTGGAGGCCTCGGAGGAGGACGCGGAGATCTGGGATAGTACAGTAGCGACGGCCACCACCGACAAAGGAGACGCGAGGGATAGATATACACCAATATATAAAAATATTTTTTTGAGGACAGTGCGTGAAAAGATGGATTCGTGACAAAGGGAGAGAGACGTGTTAGTGCGTGCGTGTGTGAAAGGTCCTTTTTATTTGAGAGTGTGTGGCAGTTCGTTGCACCAGCTTCGAACCTTCCTTCCTTAACCACCGAGGAACTTTTATTAAGGGGTGAGTACCTGCTTGTCAGCTGTTTCCGCTTTGGGGGAGACCCACTCGGGCCCCTGTCTTAACGAGGAGAAAGGATTGTTTATCCTCTCTCCCGCTCTCTTTATCTCTCCGCCAAAATATCCGCGAATGCTGCGATTTAAAAGAATTTTTTTTAAATCCGTCACAGTCGAGAGGGCCAGGAGCGTCCGGATCTAATTTCCCGAAAAAAATAGGGGAATAAATTAACCGTTTTTATCGTATTTTCTGTCATTTTACTCACATTTAGATATCTCTGGGTGCGGTAATTTTTACGAGAATCCGTTAAAAAAAATTTTCTTGGGGAAAATAACTTCTAGCTCTAAGTACCACAAGGTACCACTGTCACTCGTCGAATTTCATGCTTCGGTCGATTTTATTCGGAGAAAAACAATCGAAATTTAAATCTGGATCCTTTTGGCTAATACGAGCCCACCGCGATTGTTTTTCGTTTTTACGGAAAAACAAAATTCGTAATCCTCGGAGAAAATTTATTTCCAACATTTCGCGCGCCGTCACAAAGCATCCCTGGTCGTAGCGGGCGGAGAACTCCCTCGCGTTATCCTCTCACCCGCTACCCTTATTTTCCCGCGGCGGAGCACTCCGCTTCGGTGAACAGGTTGATGAAATATTGGGTTAAATGAAATGGAAGACGGTGCGTGTTCCATTTCTCACCATAACGGAATGAGCGCGCGTGAGTTTCTGCCTTGTGATTTTTCCTCTTAAGAGATATAACGGTACAAGCCGCACTCTATGCGTTTTCATCCTCCCGCGTAATCCATCGGGAAAAGCGACGGAGGAGCTATTTGCATCTTATGCAAAGCGACCTGAAAAAAATTAACGGGTGGGGAAAGTTGTTTTGCTCTGACCTTTGGAAACGGCGGTGTTTCGCGCGAAGAATACCCTTTTGTGGCTCCCGTTTTTGAACCATTTACGGTAATTTGTTGATTGACTTCGTGACGACGATTGGGATGCGAGATAAAATTAATTTTTCTGCTTATCATTTTTATTTGACAGGTTTTGCGCCAAATTTATTGCTATTTTTTGATAAACGGGTATTGGAGCTTATTTTCCGAATTTTGCGGGCCATCCTTCTTTGTTGATTTGGTGACTTTGTTTGGAATATATTTTTCGTGTTTTTTTTGCGGAAGTTGGTTACTAATGGAAAAATTAATTTTAAAATTCGTCCGGAATTCGGGTATTCTCTTCACGATATCGATATAAAGTAAAGGAACTAAATAAATAAAGATTTTGTTTTTAAAATACACGTTGCAGTTAAACAGATTCAGTAGCTGAAGTAATCGAACTTTTATATGTAAATTATTTTATGAATACCGACCGTTTCGGCAATTGCGCCCGCTTTTGTTTTATTTCGGGATAATACAGGATTGATATATTTGTCGCCATTGTCCCAGTAATTAGAGCGAGTACCGCGCAGTAGTGGTGTCGCCAGTCGCGATCTCCGACGGATCGTGGACGATCGATAAAACTGGTTCCTTCGTACAGCATCCTCGTATCAAATGTATCCTACTGTGGATGTATGTGCCATATAATGCTTAGTGAAATCTCACTACCAAAATTAGAAGTTTTTCATTTGAGAAATGTTTTGCGAATAAAATTATAGCCCTCTTAATTGATTCGATATTTGCGTAATTCTTGGCGTCGTGCGTTCGTTTTGACATTTATTTTTCTCTGAGCCATGAATATTCATACTTAAAAATTTTGGCTTCCGTCATTCTAATCGCGAATTCGTCTATTGAGCCGTCGCAATATTTTTATTCTTGATGATCAAATCGGAAGGAGTGTCCCACGGTTGGTCAATATGTCCCACTCTCCTCCTTATGTGGCGGCTTTCTCCGGGATAGTAGGTGATGTTTGGAACTTCAATTGCTCATTCATTCCCGAAGACCTCTCTTCCCATCCTTCAAACCTCACTCCTTTACGCCCACGTCCAATTGCCTACAGCTTGGAAATCCACAGCCTTCGATGGTCGGAGACTTGAACGTGTGGGAACGTCGATTCCAACTTCCGTACGTCACCGGCGGCAAATTCGAAGTGATTACAGATTAGAGAAGATCTTACCCAAAAATATTCTTCCGATTTACGCATAAAATGTGTTTATATGATGTTCTTCATGTGACTATTTTGACGTCATTATTTGACTTTCGCAGAGCTGATATGTCTTTAGTTAATCCTTGCTCCCGACTCATATCTACACTATCACTATCTGTACGTTTTTTCAGCAGGGTTGACTCAGGCCCTGAATTAACCTTTAAAATGAAGGCTAACGAAGAGTAGTATTTAAGAAAATAATTTCGAGAATATTCCATTTGCAAGATGTTTTCTTCACGCATTTTACAGCTTTTTAAAAAGTAAGGGTAAAAAATATTTTACCCTTATCTCTAGTGTTTTGTGGACTATTGCAAAATTTCTGTTTCTCTGCCTATAACAAGGTTATGTGACAAAAAATTCTTAGGAAACCGATCAACCGATATTTTAAAATTTTCGAAACGCATTATTTTATATTAAATTATTAAGTGTTTTTAAGATCGATAATTTTAAACGAGAATGGTCTAATTAACGATTTAGATCATTTTTATTTCTTAATAAATAAAAAAGTATTAACAGTTAGTAGTATTGTAGAGCAGGCATATTTTATTTTTAAATTACAAATTTTTAATCTCAAACGTGATATATATTCCCGCTATGCATCGTAATTTTCCCTAAATGTCACCGCAAGACGCTTTACGTCACGTAAAAGCTCTTGGGAGAAATTGCTTGAAAGTAAAAGTGATAAATACAGAATGGTATTTAAGAGCTTATCTCTTTCCTTCCAAATGACTCCTTGTTCTCTTAGTAACCTTTGAATCATCCATCCGTCGTTTTTTATTCGTATGTGTATTTCACAACGCCACGCGCAGCAGATCCAGGGTAATGCATTTCTCCCAAATGCCACGGATTTTAGTAACATGACGTTCTTCACAGTTTACAGTTATTAATGTTGCTTGATTCTTCGGTGTTATTGTCATGATACGGTAGGCTCGAAAATCGCTGAGGCAATGCGGTTTTGCAATTTTACTTTCATCCTTCGTCATCGCTAATCTCAAAGTACATCACACGGAGTAGAAACGAGCGCTGTAAAATGATCGTATTTATATCTTCGCTGTCTTATCTCCCTATGTACCAACTCTGCGTCTAATTCCTCCTCTTTGGAATGCAATAAAAGAAAAAGACCCAAATTAAAATTTCGCTCGTATTTGTTTTGATTTATACTAATTACTAGAATTGCGTGGATCACAGTTTTATAGAAAAAAAAGCTAAACTTCTTTGATGTTGCGAAATTGAGTGATAAATATTCAACGGGGAGATTATTATCGAGACAATAAGCTGTTAATGTCACATCGGTTGTCACTAAATTAGCAGTTTTCATTGGACTCTTCCGGGTAGTGTACCATTACGATGTGCCGCGTTCCGTCTGCCGTAGCTTTGAATAGGATTACACGGCTGAGGGATATTCTCGCCAAGAAAATAACGCGATGTCGCAGAAATAAACGTTCGCGCTTAAATAATTCAAAACGTTTACGAAACTCAGAAACGAGATGGAAAAAATAATCCGATCTTGTTTTTTTTAAAAGCATCTTTCGCGTAAGTTAAAAAAATGTCTCCTGCTTTTAAATAGAAAAGATAAAAGTCGAGGTTTTAAAAATAAGAGCTTTGATAAGTTATTTCTGACACAAGTTAGGCATTCCATGACGGATGTACATGGGAAAGAAGGGACGTGATATGCATCACGAAGATCGATCCTTTACGAAAATGTTTTTCGCTTACGTGTACTGTTAGACCGAATCCTCCCATAGGCTCCTCCCATCCCTTCCTCCATCTCTTTCGCCCTTCCCTCTTTTCCCTCCCACTATCTCTCTACGCCTATTCTGCCAGTCTTTCCCATCTGACGAATCCTCCACGGCCTTCGCCAAGAAGGTCTCCCGGCGCGTGGGAGGCTGGAAAGAGAGAGAGAGAGAGAAAGGGGAGACAAAAGGGGGATGAGTTTCGCTCCGTTACTACGTGGCGCTCGAGAATTCTGTTGAAAAGGCTAACGTGAAAGGGAACGCTCTTTTCTGTAGCACCTACGCCATTCGGAAAAGGTACGTTGTCACCGCATTCCTAACCCTTTAGCGACGGTCAGTTTGAAGAGGATTGTAAAAAGAAAAGAGACGAGAGGCACGAGTCTATGCAGTGGCTGTATCTCGCTTTTTTCTCTCTGTCTTTCTTTCTTCCTCTGTCGCGTGTGGAGGATGTTGGTAGGTAGCTTAAGCCGCGAGAGGACGGAAGTGTGGGCAGGTCTTTCAACCCCGGTTAGGGAGGAGGCGGCGTCAAAGCGTGTGGGCATAGGGACGTAGGCGTGTTCGCGTCGAGTCACGGGGCATTTATATATATTTTTTTTTGAAAAAGAAGTTCGAGGAAGATGAGTTCAAAGAAGAAGGATCTCTTGCTTTTTTTTGCGAGGCTGAGGTCAATATTTTGCGCCAAATCCGGAGGATGACCGGCTCTGTTCCGAGGAAGAACATGGAGAGAAGCGGTGCCGAGGCTAATAATTATCCATATACGCTCGTAACGTAAAGTTATCAAAACTTGAGGGATTGTTTCGCGTTTGCACCTCGATGGGATGTCTTGACCGGTTTAGGAGATGGAGGCGCCGAGGAAGGTATGCTATAAACCGCAGAGAGCGGAGGAGTGAGGCGTGTTTATCGCTTCGTCAGGGGTTCGAACCCGCAAAAGACGTGAGAGCGACGCTTTGCCTTTCCCTTTTAGTGGTCGGCAACCTCGCGGGTATCGCTCTCTCACGTATTATGTCGTGCTCCGAACGGAAGCAGGGAAACCGAAAGTATTCCATAGAAGGTATTTTCCGCAATTATCGCGGTGAATGTTGTATCAAACGCTCTCATGCCTTCCATTCCATGCGTGAAGATGCTCTTACCCGAGAGAACCGACTTATTTTTTAAACCGGATCCGTCAGCTTAATTAGTCATCCTACCCACCTGTCGGCCGATTTGTAATGAGATTAATTAGGATCGCCATAGATAAACCGGTGGCTGAATTAATCGATGCATTTTATATACGTTTCCTAACGATGGATGTTAGATTCGCGTATAATCCTAATGGTAAATGGTATAATTAGTAAATGATTCGAAATACGACTTCCTCTGGGACTGTTTTATTCGTTAAATTGCACCTCTCTTGCCGTTGAAACGATTAAAAACGCCGAACTTTGGCTAAGAGAAAGGAGTCGGTGTTAACATTAGTGATCGTATTTTAATAGGTGATGATTGACTCCGTGAGGTTTAGCATGTCCTTGCATTGTACGGGACTCAAAACCTATGACCTCGGCATCGGAGAGAAATCACACCCATTCCCTCCCTTCACTCTCGGATTAATCGGATCTGATCCGCACAAGGACTCAAACGCTGATCACCTTTCACATTCGCGATCAAATTTATTTTATTCCCATTTGTTACTTTGGTCAATATGATAGGAAACATATTTAAGTTTAGAAAAATATCCTATAGTTTAATCTCCTCTTTAAAATTTTGAATTGTTCCGAATAATTTTATTACACAACGATATGTGACGACTGAACGCTTTGCTAACAATGTGTAAGCACTATTTTTTCCCGAAATATTTTGGGCTCAAAAATGAGATGCGTCCTATACAAGAGTAGATCATTTTTTCCAAAATAAAGAGAAAAAAACTCGGATTCACGCGTTACCAGAATTTTTTTAAAATAATTCAAACCAATAAAAGCATTTGTAGCTTTTAACGTAATAAGCAGTAATTTATTCGTATAACGAATATGCACGGGTATTTACAATTTCCACGGAATTCATTTCGAGGAGGGCTTCAAAATCTATGTAAGTTATATGTTATCCTTTAGAAAAAGCTCGTCTTCGTTAGCTTCTTCGTTGGAAATTCGATTAATCACCATTGTTTGCTTAGCGCCGCCTCTCCGAATCACGTTTTCTCGGTGGTCATTGCACGGGGATTTGTTCTGTTCTCTCAAATCTTTATTTGAGTTGCCATTCTTGAAAAACATTTTCACTAAGAGAGCAAGTTTTATGATGACGAAACGCTTATTTTTGGCACGGTATATGGAACTTGAATTCATCGCCATGGAGAACTTTCTCAAATTCCATCAGGTCTTACCCTCGTTCACTCCCGCAGAAACGGAAAGTGAGTTGGTTGGGAAAATTTTCCACTTTCGTAAGACTCGAAACGCTGTTTTTATCGGTTATTCGCTTAAAGTGTTTGCTTAAATAGGTTTTTCGAGAATATATTTATAAATATGAGGTCCGAGAAAGTATGAAAAGTAATTAGAGTACGTTACATCATCATCATTTGATGTGGACTTGGTCTAATTAGGCGCAATTTCGTAATTTACATTCACTGTTCTACGTCAAAGAATCGATAAATTGCTACAAAATTAATCAACGAGGTGGGAAATCATTAGCCGAATGAAGAATTTTATTTTACGGCAGTTGAAACATCTAGGCTCAGGACATCTCGGATTCATGCTTAAGAAACTAGGTATTACGTAACTTGTAAAAAAAAGTACTTTTTTCGTTTTACATAAAATTTAACTAAAATTTCAAATATTCGGTTACCCATGCTATCAAACAGTGGCAAAACGAAGACAAGTCCCCTTTGAGGCAAAACTGACCTTCCACATTTGCATTCTTAGTTGCGCAAACGTAACAGTTTTTAGTCGTTTATACATAGTTCCTCAAGAAAGGACCATTGACGTAAAAACGAGGATTTGAAAAATTCGAAATTTAGCATAAATAATTTAAAACCTGTTATGAACTCGATGCCTTAAAATTAAATAGTAAAAGATAAACTTTTATCGCTACATGTATATTTTTTTAATGATGGATTCGAGCGACACTGTCATTGATCACTTTCAGTTGCCCTAATCGGAGGTTCCTGTCCTTGGCTGAAAATGAAAGAGGGGAGGAGCTTTGGAGACAAAACCATAAGTTGATAGTATAGTAGTCCTCCGGAATTTCATTTGTTATTCATCTTCGCGGTTGGCGTTTGTGTGCGCGCGCGCGACGGTCGCGACAGCGTTGCCGCTTCTCGCTCCATCACTGGCGATGGGGGATATTCGAGTTCGGCAGAAAAGTCGAGTTAAGCTCGTCATATTTCACATTCATAAGATGCAGTGAAAGGGAGAAAAGATAATGGTGGCGCAGCGGAGAGAATGTAGGCGGGATGGCGAGGAATGGGAGGGAGGAGAGAGAGAGAGGGAAAGGCGCCCAGAGAGAGAGATGCAAAGCGATTGGTGAGTCGTGATGTAAAAAGAAACAGATCCATCGGAGACACTGGAGAATAACGGATGGATGAGCACACGGAGGCAGCCGCCGCCCCTCTTGAGAGATGGATGGATTTTAACGGCGTACATATCGCAAAAGGGACAAGTATGTTTTGATATTCCTGATCGATAGCTTTTGATTGACGCATTATTGCCCCCATAAAGGGTCACGTAGAAAATCGGAAGTCAAAATCTTCCGTATCTTTAATTTATGGGCGTTTCTTAACTTTCTCTCTTCTTCTGCAGAAGGTGCCTGTTGACGTTACGCTATCTCGACTGTTTACAATGAATTAGACTTGTTAGAAATGTAAATACAAGCGTGGAAAGTTCCGTGGTATTAGTTTTTCTCTTAGTTTATTTATAGCCAGACCAATTAGTTTTTGATATTTGTATGTATTTTACAGAAAAATTGATCGAAAGATGACATAGTAGAAATTGCTAATGGCTTTGTGAGCGATTTCATTTTCTTCCTGACCCGTATGACTCTATGAAAACGGCGCGTTATTTTGGCTTAAAACGCTGCGAGGAGGACGCATCTACACGATCAACGTACCGGAAGCTACCTTCTTCATGCATCACTGCCATTTTGGTCATTTTCGTCAGATTTAAACGATTCCTTTATTTGCTCAATGGATAAATATTTAAAACAGTCATCCCTGCGGACTACAGCATAAGGTTCTCAGCGTTCCAGGCATAAACAGTTTTTATTTTAATGTCAAAATAAAAACAGAAATTTAGGCGGATTTACTTTTATTTCTTGCTATAGATATGTTTTCAATACGGTATCGCTAAAATTGGGTGCTTTCTAGTAATTGCGCAAGGTTTGAGAGAGAAGTTCTGCCAAGAAAATATCGTCCGTCGTGTGTTGTTATATCGTAAATTGCCACAAAAACTATTATCGCATATGATACAATTGACTGAGTCGAAACAACTTCCTTCGCAATCAAAACAAAGTCACGACGATTGTTGCGTTTAGGAAGGGGAGGGTGGGGGTAGAGATATCGATGGAGGGAAAAGCGATTGTCCGGGTGGTCTATTTCTCACGCCTAGTTCATCGATATCAAACTCCGTAATCGCCTCTTTTATTTATTTTTTTTATAATGTTCGGTCTCATCACGGAATCTCCCGAGTTTCGAAAACTTGCGAAATTCCGTCGGTGCACGGATTGGGATAGGAAGGGAGTCCGGCGGAATTCCGGAGTGCGGAAGATAGCATCGAAAGAGTTAAAGAGGGTAGAGATGGGAGAGAGGGATGCAAATATGCGGTCATTTGTAAAGGTATGAGCTCCTATCCTTTCTTTTTTTTATCGTCTCCTCTTTATCGGCTTAATTGTTCGTATTCATGTCCGCCACGGTTGCGTAATTCCGACCTCTTTCCATTTCGCGTCACGGATTCCACGGGTCGACTGCGTGAGGCGTCTTCCGCCATTCGCCCGTCTTTTTTATTTATTTATTTTTTGCCGAAAGAGATGGAGGAGAATGGGATCTTCGAGTCCTTGGGATAATAAGGGGTCGACAGGAAAACGGTATTGGTTTCTTCGAGTTTCTTTTTTTTTTTTTTCAAGCCCCAATTGCTCCATCCTTTTGTGCGTACAACGCCACGAACTTATCGCAGGCCATCGCTCCGAACGTGCTGAGGAATATCGAAGGATAGCATGAATAGTCGAGGGTCGATCCATCATTAAATGGTGTTTACAAAACTCCTTGGGTTGCTCGAATTTGAATAGGTGCTACGTTTATTACATCGCGCATTCGAAAAACAGGAATGAAGTGGTTCATTAACCATAGTTGCCGTGGCGTCGCAATTAATCGTAGTTTTTAACAAGCACCTCCGAACGTAATGAAAAATAAAAGGACTCGAAGCATAGTCGAAATAATCAATGACTGATTATTTAAAGAATTTATGTAAAATAATATCGATGAGGTTTTTAAGATTTTAAGTAAAACGAACAGATGTTTCAAATAACCTTATATAAATAGGTTAAACTTAGTCTATCTATAGTATCTCCGTATTCCTTCGTCTTCGATACGGAATAGGCCGACGCCCAATGGATGTAGTTTGACTCAAGAGGGAGAAAGAGAGGGAATTAAGTATTTGGTACGCGCCAGCAGCTCGCCCTCATTTTCAGAGCTCGGATACCGGCCTCCTTTCGAACACATTCCGAATCCATTCTCTCCACGAATAATACCTTCAATCGCCGCCACTTACTTCGAAACTCTGGTAAAACGACAAGAGGAGCGATTCGACTTTTGTTTCACCCAAACGACCGCGGTAACATTAGGATGATATTTAATATATTTTACTGGTAGATAACTATACATTTACAATATCTATTTCGAGTCTCAATGGACTCATTATATATTCCGTAAGTTTTATTTTTTCTTTTAAATTATTTGAAAAATTTTGTCATGTGTATTGACTAATTAAAACATAAGTACTCCTTAACCGTACAAAGTAAGGAGTACTTATGTTTTAATTAATCCATCTCGCCGTAGTCTCCGACCTTCTTTAATTGTGTGTATTGACGATAATTGATGCCGATCATATTATTTATAATGGATTACTATATTGAATGCATAGGTTTGAGTATATTTATAGAAGCGAAAGGTAGCTGTGTCAATTCAAAAACTATCAAGTAAAATTTCGGTTGTTGGAGATAAAAATCTGTCTGTTTCATTTTCATCACAAAATCGGCCATGACATTAAAAACAAAAATAAGTCATTTTATTTTTTCCCCAGTGGTAGCGTACACCCAGTGCATGTCCGTAAAATCTGAAAGGATAATTCATTCAACCCTCGCGTGTATTCGTTGAATCGATGTAAATTTTACATGGCGATTTCACCGGCATAGGTCGGCATGCCTTTCGACCGATCCACCTCATTCATTGTCAGGGATCATCCTCCATAAAGTGTTGTTCCTGTCTTCACGGATGACTACCGTCTCAGGCAGGGGTGTTTTGAAACTAACGAGAGATATCTCTTACTCTAGACGTCCGTTCCGTCTTCAAGTTCTCTATATTTCTCTCCTCTCCCCATAACCACCCTCTCTTTTTCATCTCTACATTCTCGCGTTCTACCTCCCTCCCTTCCCCCTATAACCTCCCCCTCCTACCACTCTCTCCACATACTATACCCGCTCTGCAACCGGTCGCGTATTACTCAAGTTTTTTTTCCGTTGCCTTTCCGCGCTCCTGTCGACTTACATAAATGTTGTGTGGTAGGTACATTTACGGTTCAACATTCAAAGGAAAGAGCGTACGGAAATCTAACGTCATTAGCGTAGTGGAGCAAAGGGTTTCTTGTTATTAAACGTTTTTAACGGTTATTTAATCTGGAAATGTTAATCAGGGATATGTACGTGTACTTCCGTCAGCTAATCTCCTTGCAGCGTCTTTTTTAACGCTAAGAAAAAGAAACTGTAACGAGTTATGTTTCGGTTACTGACTAACTCCGTTTTAATTGCGGCACCTTGCTCGGAATGGCATAGTGCGGTCAGGTGGCATGCCGCATAATAAGTGAAATTCTTGGGATATGAATATTCAATTGAAGGAGAATTCGGTCATGAGTTAATAAAGGACGCTCATTAATAATTAATAACTCTCCACTTTCGAGGGAATTGCGATGAATTAACGTGTAGTGCATGAGAATTATTTTTTTACACCAACCAAATAGAAAATCCTAGAATGTTGTACCGTGAAATCCGTGTGGGTGCGTGCTTGTTTGCGTGTGTGTGCGCGCGCGTGCGTGTGTATAATGGTTTTGAGTCTTTTCATTTTTTTAAAAAGATATATTTCTTGAATCTATAGTCTATAAATCACTTTAATCTTTTTAATTTCTCATATATGAAGTATATTGAGAAAGTATTGTAATCACGAAAAAATTCGATCTCGAGATTTTGATGGAAATATGCGTTTTAGGCGTACCTGAGTTCGAAAAAGTGGTTTTCGCAATGCCGTCTGTGGGTTTGTCTGTTCGAGGGCTCTAGAGCCTAAACGGTATAGTAAAAATGTTTGAAATCTCGTATGTAGGCATTTCATCATACAGAACAAAAGCTATGAATAAATGGTTGACATTGCAAAATAATTATGGGCACTTTATTCTAGGCAATTTTAACATCAAGTAAATTTTCTCCGAAACGGTTCCAACGGTTTTGATCAAATTTCGTACAGTCACTTGAGTTTACATCTGCAGTAAGACTATATAGTTCATATTTCTCAAAAAAAGAATATAAGGGTAGTTTATTCTTGGGCAACTTTAACAACAATTGGATTTTCTAAAACACAGCTCATACGATTTTCATCAAATTTTGTATAGTTATTTAAGATATTTGTAATGATAATACATAGTTCATATTTGTTAAAAGATAACTAAACGACGCATTAGTATATGAAGAAGTTTTTACAATGTATATTGTACCGATTTTTATTTGCATTTTATATCGAAATAATTTTTCCCAAGTAAGCTCGAGTCAAATTATTTTTCTGGGGTAATTTTTATTTGTTTTCCTGCGAGAGGGAGACCACAATTACGTATATCCTAGAGAGCGTTAAGGAAAGTGATTGTTCCGTGTTGATAGCTTTGCTTGCCAAACGTTTGTGTTCGTACCGAAGTGATGCAAGGTATGTCATTAAAAGCAGTTAAATCGGAAAAAATCTCTAAGTTTGTAATTGGTTTAAAAACTAACTAAAATTTTTCCCTTATTCGGACATTATATAGTAAGACCAAACGATGCAGATCAGGTAGCAAACCTATGGCAATGAATTACATCGCATTATTCTGCGCTTATCACAGCATTCACAGAAAGAATATAGATTAATTAAAACTACTAACTTAGACTTAAACAAATTTATTAAAACTATTAAACGTCATTATACTAGTGAAATGAAAAGTTTGAGAAAATTTTTTCGAACCATTTCACCTTTTCTTAAATATCTAGCAAATCGGCATTAAGGATAAGTAAAAAATAATCACATCTAATTAATTCTTCATTTTATTCGTCAATTTTGGCGAATCACTCGCTAACGGTTTACATTTGACACATCTTTTTAATTCGTTTGCCCTACATTATTGCGCCCCTTGACGTATATTCCAGAGTGTCAGGTGTCTGGGAGAATATATAAATTTTTTTAAGCGCTGCTTCCCGTGCCGCTCGCTCCCTTTCCCCTCGTTTCCACGGTCTGTATGTCGTGAGAATCGTGTTTCAACTAATCCAATACTAAGAACGCGTTCTAAAAGTAAAGAATAACGCAGGGCTATGTTTATGAGGGCTTCTGCAGCCGTCGACGTTCTCTCGAGACTAAAATGTTTGTTTCGCACATCATCTGCCGCTAACCGTACCTTCATCATCATCAAACCAGAAAAGTAGCAATTCGTCACATAATTGCCTTCCCGTTCAATTTTTCATAAGTGGGTTCACTTATGGTTGGAATCATAACCTATGTACATAGGCGGTCGCTCTTATAGCACATGCTTTGGCGAATAAGTCGTCCTTTATCTTACTATCTTAGTTTTCTACCGTAGTTTCGCAATACTAAATGAAAAAATAGCCATATCAGTAGCTAAAGAAGAAATTAATATTTGACAAAATATCTAGAGTAATATAGTACATATATTTCAGCTTATTTCAGCGCAAACAGCTGACTAACCCGGAAAATGAACTTTTATTTTGCTCCTTTTAATTTGTTTGTTCTCTTTTACTCCCCTTTCTCATTTTCAGTGTTTGTCCTTTGTGTGTCGTCATCAAGGACAAGGGATTTTTCGGTCCACGATATTTAGGTAGGAAAGCTGTGCCGAAATCATAAGCATTTGGAAGATAATTACCCAAATGGTTCTTTTTTGGGGTCAGATTCGTGAGCTTTTAATTCAGAAGTTCGTTACTACGACCATTAACAATGTGAGTAATACCCATCCGCATCATGGTCGAAACAAAGAGTCACGTCCTGTACCGTAGGCAGAAGTCAACGAATCTGCAGCGTTAGGAAAATCAAATTCATTCCGAAACTTTCCCAAAATTAATTTTTGTGCGCCACGTTAGTTTTATAAAGTATACATTTTATTTCTCATTTGTAATGATGGAGACGCAAACACGTTGTTTCTCTCCGAACGTGCAAGCGCCCTCGAACGTGCACAAGAAATCTCTCCTATCCGTTGCACTTTTGCTTCGATAATCTCGCCGAAATCGATATTAAGCGGTCACGAATTCCAAAAAACGAACAATTTCCAACCTCTTCTCATTTAATATCCACCTCGACCGATGGTCAATCGCTCGAAGATCGGTTCCGTCCATCTCAACTCTCTCCCTCTTTCTTTTCTGAAACCCGTTAATGCAGTCGATATCGAGCGGATATTGTCATTCAGACCGACGAAATTTTCCATCCTTTTCCGCATTTTCTGTCTCTCTCTCTCTGTCGCCAACATCCGCGATGTCTCTTCCTCTCTTTCTCCCCACCTAACACGTACCTCTTTTTCTCTCTCTCTCCGTCTCGACTTGGAGACTTGAAAACCGCGGGGTCCGCACGGAACCGGAGAGTTCTCCTCGGCTTGACCCACTTTCACAACGCCTCCCCCCCCCACCCCTTCCTTCCACGCTCCTCGACACCAGCCTGTTTCCCGGCGGCAGCTCACCTGGCTCTATAGAGGAAAGAGAAAGAAAGACAAGGGAGAGAGAGAGAGAGCAAGAGGGGAGATGAATAGATATACACATGTAGAGAGGAGTTGGATTGTACTATAGAAGCGAGGGAAATAAAAGGGTTAGGACTGAAAAACGAGCATGGAAAACGGAAGGGAAATGGCGGACGACACGTTTGAAAGTGACTATTACTTTTGAGTGTGTTTTATTGCGAGAGTATAATAACAAGACGATCGTTCTCGAGTGTGCCCGATTTCGATGTATCGAATCGTCGCTAACCTTTATTTTTTGTCAGTAATGCACGCGTACGCTCTCTCTCTCTCTCTCTTTCTTTCTCCCTATGCACCACTCTCCCCCTCTCGTTAAAGTCTCCCGAGATGTTTGCTCGGTTTACTTACCGGTAGGATAACTCGATCCTCACGATTTAACGGAAAATACCCTTTTTAAAGAGGGTAGAAAGTAACGCAAACAGGATGGGTCCTGGTCAGCGCGATTAGAGGTATTTCGAACGGCAGTTATCAAATTCTCCAGTATTATCGAGTAATTTTTATTGTGGGAACCAAGTCGGACATCGATTAATCGAAAGTTAAAAAACTCAAATATTTGATCGGTCGAAGTAAATATTTTTAACGTTCGTAATGCTATGCATTTAAACGAAAGTTTATCACTCGAGTTATTTTATATAACTCTGTTTTCTTTCGTGGTAATTTTAAGAATGACGCATTCGAACAGGTTAGCATGCACCATCCTCATTCGTTTATCCGTCCTTCTAGACGGCCACTTTTTTAAAATCGTGCAGTCATCAAACAACGAGCAGGTGAGCCCAGCATTATTTACATTTAAAAATAGTCTCGCTTTTTTTATTTAACAGGCCACTTTCCGCCGCCCTTTAGGGGAACTTTTTTTCTCCCTAATACGTCCTGCGTTGCGGCAATAAGGTCGCTACTTATCCTTATATCAATCTCGCTCACCATACGCGGAAGCGGATAACCTACCCCCGCCTATTACCGTCCGAGCGCGGTTTCACTCGGTGACGACCGGTGTAGTAAACAAGACTTTTTAAACGTCGGCCGAGTTTGTTCCCCAATCATGATCGAGAAGGTTCACCGACACCTAATGCCATTCAACCCTCGCTCCGTACCGAGAGTGTCTCTTCTCCGTTCTCCATCTTTCCCGCACCTCATTTAATATAAAAAAAATGTGTCGAATGGGTGTCCGACTTTGGAAAAAAAAGAGCGGCGACCCTTTTTTTCCGGTCCAAAGACGCCACATTACGTCTCCTTATCGAGGTCAGCAGCCCCACCACTGCTGGAGGATCGTCAGAAGGGAGATTCTTAACTCGGCCTCCTCTCCCCTTTGAGTCGGCCACCTGTTGCGCTCTTCGCCAACTGCCGCCTTCGTGTCCCCCCCCCTCCATCCCAGAAGCGGCCTGAGGAATTTTGGCGCCCCGGGCGAGATAGCACTCCAGCGCACCCTCCGTAAATTCTTGTTGAGATATTTTCGAAGTACGTGTTAATTTATTCGTCGCTATGTAAATATTATTCATAATGAAAAAACAAAAGGAATAACACCAAGATTGTAGCCTGTTCCGCGATGTAAATTGATATCCAATATTTATTCACTTGAAAGTAATGCATAGATATATGATCGGTTTAGCACCCCCAAGACTGTTTCGCCCTGGGCAGCCGCCCTGCTCGCCCGCACCTCCCCGCAAAACACGCCGGAGTGGCGGAAATGTCGACCGGGCCACGAATTTTCGGACGATCGCGTCAAATTTTTTCTTCATTCGATCGGTGGAAGCTTTAAGAGGTCGAGGGAAATTTTCCCATGGCGTTTCGCAAGAGAATTTTTTTTAATTGCGTCGACGGAAGGGATATGTCTACCGTATTATTATTTTTTTAATCGGTGGGATCGATGTGGAGCTTCCGACGCCCGACCGAGGAGTCAGTCCTCCGAACCGTGAGGCGAGCGTATACGTAATGGACGATATCAGATTTGCGAAACGTTACGAGGTCCGAGGTGGTTTTAGTGGACGAGCTCACCCACACGACTCGAGCTCATAATTCTTTTGATCTGAGGTAGTGATGTGACTTAAGGGCAATGCTCTTGTTTCGGACGTTTTTTTTTCAATTTTATTTTATTTTTTTTGTTGTCTCGCCTCCGCGAGAATGTGTTTCTTCATCGGTAAATTAAAATTTTTTTACTGTCGAAATCCCTCGTGATTGCGAATCGTTTGATGACGAGTCAAGATTTAAAAGAAAAATATTCCTTTATAATTCTTTGGTCTTTTAGTTGTTTATTGCCTCGCGATCGTATAATAATTGGATAAGCACATCACTAAGTTACGACATTTTAATGTAAATTAGTAATTATTTCAACATGAAATTAAAATTTCTTAATTCTGAGGTTTTAGGAATACGTTGATAACTTAATTTGACAGAAGTAGCTATCAGTCAGCGGGAGATTTAAAAATAATAATTTTGTTTATGTATGAAGTTTGATTGATGTGTGAATATTCTGGTGAATCTTATTAACTTCAATTTGGATAAAGGTTAAGTGTATAATTAATATTTTGATGGTCTCGATAGAGACGTGGCCTTTTTGACTAAATAATTTGTTCATTTTCTGTTTATAAGCCCACTGCAAAAGTTTTTAGGGCATTTTATGGCCAAATTCACAAAATATATACTTGTCCAAGTATCTCCAAAGCAAGAGGAAGGTTATATAAAACGGCCACCATGCAGCCATCATCAGTGGCTTTCACCCATAGCGTGTTCTTTAAAAAAAATCTTCCTAGGGCAGGGGCGGATCCAGAAACTTCTCAGGGGGGGGGGGGCGATCGAGCGTCCACCTACCTAATCCGCCCCTGCCAACTGCCCTATATTTTGAAAATCCCTACCCCTATCAGAATCCTTCTTTCCCTTGCTATACAGACCTAATATTCGACGTATAATTGAGGATTTTTGGGCGGAATGCATTTAAGAAAGCGCCCAGTGGAGTGCAATGGGGTTATCCAAGGAGGGGGCGATCGCCCCCCCCCCCCCCCCCCTGGATCCGCCACTGGCCTAGGGTTTTCCGTAACCATTTTTTTTTGCTATAGGAAACACTCGAGCAAGCGCTTATTTTGTCAGATAGATTTTAGCCATAAGACGAGCTCGAAAATTCGACGATTAATTTCATGATAAACGAACAATAAATTTTATTGTGATTAATCATATTCGATAATGAGGAAGCGGTTCAATTTATACATCGTCGTGGTTACACGAATTCGCGTTTACGTTGCGCTAAAACACTCCACTTTCGTTCCTCGACGCGGAGTTTTCGCGTACCATAATCAATCCAGCTCGCCCTTCTCTTTCTTCCAACTCTTCTAACCCAGTGACGCACATTTCTTTCCGCGAGCGAAACAGCTCCACCGCATCGAGTTCTCGCAGGTGGAACTCGACCGACTTGCCACCCTCTCTCTCTCTCACTCTTCATGCATCTCGCACACTCGCCCAGTTTTACCTGGCAAACGGGCTCGCTGGGAGAATTGGCGCCCCTGGGGCATTCCAGACGCCCTACTGCCGAGAGAGGGGGGTGAACCGAAGGGAGATAGAATAGCAATGCCTCGTGACGCAATCATACCTCCGGACCGACTCGATCTTTTTTTTTCTTTTTATTATTCATTCCTCCGCGTGAGATACGCGGAGGGACGTGAAAGTAACAAAAAGGAACGGTCGCGAAAAAAAAAAGTCGAAAATCGATGTTTCTTAAAGGGGAAACAGAGCATGGTCGTTGGACGCGCGCGCACGCACCCGCCCTGCCCCGAAAGCCGTTTTGAAAGTTTCCGTCACGCTGGATCACGTTGCGTTTATTTTTTGTGTTGCTTGCATAAACGGAAATTGAAACGCGCTTCCTCTTTGCTGGAAGCGGTTGTTAGTTTATTCGAATGCGATCGCTTAAACGATCGATCGAAAACTATGGCGGTCGCTTAATTCGAAGCGATAAATAATTCATGTTTGATTAATGTTAGGTGAATAAATTTGATAGGCGCGAAGGTTTGGCGGGGGTTAATGAACGGAAGTAATCCAGCGCGGTTGAAATGGAGCATGATGGCGGAAAGTCTTAAGAAACAAATGACAAACGAATTGCATCGCTCCAGTTGCCCTCTCTGTCTTATCTGAAAGTTAATTTTGCATAAATTTGACGGAAAGAGCGTTTTCGTTGAGCGAAGATCGAGGCGAGGGTCAAGGAATTTTTTGTGCTAGTGGATTTACTTCATTTCCTATGCTGTAGTTATAGTAAATTTTGCTTTTATAACTTATATTATTACCGGTCATTTTTTACTGGAGTTGTCGAGTTAAACCATATTTTTCGAATTATTCTTCTATACACAAAAGAGTAATTTTTAAAGCGCGAAGCTACTTGGGAAAACGTATGTATGAAAAAGTTTGCAATTACCATTACCGATTTCTTTTTCTAGATTTGAATGTTTTTCTAAAAATATCATTCCTCTGAAACAAAAACTATTTTGCAAAGCTTCGCGAATGAAGACAGTTTGTATTTTTTTAAATTTATATTGAGAGGTAAATTCTTTTCTCTCGGAGACGTTAGAATTAACTCGGAAGCACGCATATACATTCAGTCAAATTTTATCACCGAGAAACATCAAAACTGCCGGAGCTCGAAAAGAAGGAAAGGCAAAGCGATCAAGTAAGACAGGTTATTGGTAGCGGTTACACTTTCACTGGAATAACTTACTCTGCTCCACATAGTGATTGTAATCGCGACAAGGAACTGATTTTCGGAGTTAAGTACAATTATGAAAAATAGAGCAACGTGGTAGAATTATAATCGTTAGTTACTATCGACGAAATTATTTTGACTAACAAACGGATCTCAAATCAACATACAGATATTTTAACGTAATGGAAGTATTTTGTACCACTTTTAATAACGTCTTCAACTCGATGAGAGCGTAAAAATAAAAAAGATATTGGAACAATAGCAACCACTCTAGGAAAGGCATTTTAGAGTTGAACGTAAAATGCTGAAAGCCAGTTAGTGAGTCGAGTTTTATGACGCATGCACATACACACACATAATCCGCTTGCACGCTAACACCTTTCAAAATCCTTACTCATCCATACATACGAGAGTCATAAAACGCGCAACAAACAAAAGCATGAGAGCGTCCTTAAGGTGTTTTAAAACTCGAGAGCGCATAAAATTAAGCCATCGACCTTTTTCTTTCCCATCCGACACCGATCTCAGCGCCACCCCAATCGCATAAATTTCACGCTCTAGCCCTTTTACGCGATTGAAGCGTGCATAGTTCCTTCGTCATCACAAAGAGGCAACTTCTCCTTCCCTCTCCTCGGCACACGTCCCTTCCATCCCTTTCTTTCGTAGAGAGAGAGAAAGATCTTCCCTCTCCGGTCCTACCAGCTCATCACCGCTATCATCCGTAACGGTGCGATCCCGCGATGAGAATGGCGTGACATTCGAAAGTGTTGTACCCCATTACCCACTGCTCCAGTGCCATTCCTTCCATCTTACTTTCTTAAGAAGAAGGAAGAATCCCTTTTTTCGATTCTCTCTCTCACACTTTTTTTTCCTTCCAAGAGCAATTTAATGCGGTCACCGACACCTTAAACCATTCTTTCAGTTCAGCGACGCGGAATCATCATCCGTTTTTTTTTTCGTGGTTCCAAGCAATAAATTCAACGCGCGATTTAGACTTTTAATGTTAGAACGAGTTCAACTACCTCCTTCGACAAAAAATACCTTTTTCTCGACGTTTTGTCTCGTTTTCAATTTTCATTTACGAAAATGTATGAAACTTATGTATGGTACGTGGTTCGATGAAAGTAACCTGCCTCGTGGCTGTAATGGGAATACGTTTTCATCGCGAGAAAATCGTTTATTGCGAAACCGATTTAAAGAAATGACGGAAGCAATGACTATCGAGAAAAGGACACGTTAATTATGATGGCTATAAAACGGCCGACTGCTTATTGGCTATAAATTTACCACATCTTTATTTTTCCCGACGCTTGCCATTAGCTCGCCTTCATAATACAACTCTAAAGCTAGTTCGATATTCGACAGCTTCGGCATCCCACCTGTGGACCTAAATAAAGGCTTACTATCGTACCGTTTCGACTTGTTTTTATGGGAAGCCTATAAAAGTCGGCGGGAACGCTTATTTATTTCTCCTGCGAAAATCATCTTTCTGTTCGAAGCTAAAAGGTTAGGTACATACGGATTTCTCGATGGGAAAGTAGCTCCTCTTTATTTTATGTGCTTACGGCTCGGGATAGCCGGACATGCTGCTTTTTTCTCGTACAATATATGCCGTCGACGTGAAAAAATACTGTATTTACTCACGTTATAAGGAAAAACTAATATTCGCTCAACGCAGCGACAGACGAAACAACAAACATGGGCAGCTCATAATTCGATTCTTATCCACGTAGTACAATGCAATTTTCTTCTATCGTACAACATCCGTCAAAAAAAAGAATAACGGCGAAACGAAACTCTTTCGGTCGGCCTTAGCCAAACCACTAAATGCGTTTCTTAGAGAAACCTACCAAACCATCTTTCCGCTTCATCAGATCTTGGTGGTGAAAATCTACAGCATTTCCCCTCCTTCTCTGAACCCTTGCGACACTCTTCTGCGTTAAAAAAATAACCCATACATGCCTTAATGAATCAGCTATGCCTTCGAGAGACATGACATTTTCTCCAAAATCGAGCGTTGAAGTCTCCGAACGCGCTCGCGTACGGTGGAAATCTTCTCCTATAGTATTAACGCCGAAAATTATACGTGTAATAACACGGCGAAGATAGGCTTTAGGAAGAGGGATTTAGGACCCTCATCGCTCTGTTGGAGCATGGCGCGCGAGAGGCATTTTTTTGCTTGACGGAGAGTGTGAGGGAGAGAAAGTGAGAAAGCGTCGAAGAGCGTTCTCAGCTGGGCAATCGGGCAGGAAGCGTAAAACCCTCGTCGCTGTCCATCGCCGCCCGGGACGTTAGGCAAAGGTCGCCTCCCTTGTGATCTTAGAAGACACCGACGTTTAAAAGGAGGTTTTCTGGACGGAGAAGATGGAGACTATTAGGTGAATCCTAATGAGGTGGAACGAACGGGGCTTACGAGATCACCGTGAATGATCGTGGGAGACCTTCACGGTGCATCGCGCCCTGAAGACCGAACGCCCATTCCTCCTAGATTCATTCCCTATACCCTGCATCCCTCTTTAAGCTTCGAAGGAAGAGGATTAGTCGCTTCAAAAGTGAATTATCGAGCTGAGTCTACTATTAGGAACAAATAAAGGAAACGGGGGACTACTCGTGAGCACATTTCAACAGCAGGATAGTCGTCGTCAATCGCAACCCGCCGAACATTGATTGTACCCTCATGTTATAATCGATAAATGAAAGAATGAAGACTGACCTATTTATATTTAAGTGCTAATTCTTGAATGTATCAATTGGATCTTAGCCATAAAACGAGCTTGATAATTTCTTGAAGCTATCTTTTAGTTCGCAAGTATTTCATTCAAAGGGAATGATAAATAATTACATTCGAGACGATATTTGCTAATTAGCATACATGCTACTTTAAGCTTTCTCGAAATATTTTTCACATTTTTCCTTTTATTCATCTTGTGCATGTTCTGTGAGACGAAGTTGGACATGAAAGTTGACGGTTTGACAATAGATAGCCAAAGTAATTTCTTCCATTTTGAATGTTTAACATTAAAATATATTCTGCGTATTTATTCATTCAGATCTAATTTTTTCACAGCCATCATAACGTGTCTCTAAATATGAGGTATTGCCTCACGTAACCCGAAAATTAGTCGAAACTAGAACGCTTCGTGACGAGCGTCCGAATTTTATAACGTAAACATCCCGCGAGATTAGGAAATCCCACATAAAAAATTCACGAAGATTTCGGTTTCTCCAGACGCTACGATCTTATTTTTGTGCAATGGCGGTTCGCATTTTTCTTAAAACGGAATCGAAAGTGAGAATTATTCTGCCGATATCAAACGGACTCGGCGGGTTTCTAGAGAAAGCCATAAAATGGAGATGGGAGAGAATACGGGAGTGGCCCACGAATTTTAATAGGCATATTCATAAAAGTAAAATACATATAAAGAAGTCCAGACCCGTCCGGGCGATCTTTCCCTGAGGATAACACGACTGTTCCAGATGGAGAAGTTTACTGGAAGAGGAGAGGTTGTGTGGACGAGGTGAGGACGGGAAGGAGCAGATGGAGGGAGAGTGGCAGGGATGAGATGAGCGATAGAGAGAGAGAGGGGAAAAAATGGCATGAGAGCGCAAGGAGATGAAGAATCTTAATATATAATTTAGTGTGTTTTTATGTATGTCCGTTTATAACTTAAGAACCAAAAGTTCCACAGCTTTCAAACTTTGCCCATGATTTTATATCATCCCTGAAAAGATTTTAGGCAACTTTGTTTCCCCCCACCTCCCCCCTATAACACCTCACTCTCTTGAAATTTTTTTTTAATTTTCATATTTTTTTCAATTTTTTTGCTTAAGTCATACATTATCCCTTTTATAATGTGTACACAAAATTTGGGGGGGCCTATGTCTCCTCGTTCCCCCATAATTTTGATTTAAATTTACCCAATTGACCCTGGCGACGCCGGGTACTGCAGCTAGTACGAGAAATAAAAAGGTAATTAGTATATCCGCACACGTAGGTACGTGCACCGAGAAGAACCAACTCGGATATCACCTTCGTATCACTCTTACCGCTTCTGGCACGCATCCTTCGGAGCGAGCCTCGCCCAAGCTTCCAACCTCCTTTAAGTGACGCGTTCTTGCGAGCAAGGTCTCGTTCAGAATTTTACTTTTTAAATTCCGATTGGCAATTTTTTTTACGAAGCTGCTTTTTTATCATGATAAAGTTCCGCGATTTTTCGAGGCTGTTCGATTGCAGGAAATTTGCCCTTTCTATCTCGGATCATATATTACAATAGCGGGAAATTTACTGAAAAATATACACGTGCGTACATGTCGGCGGAATTAGGTGTAGATACTTATAATAACGCGATTCATTTTCGTTAAAGAAATTTTCCTGAATAATTTATCTTTATGAGACCAATCCTCTTTTAAAAACTTTTTAAATTTTATTTAGTTGCGGTTCCCGACTTAGGATGTTTCGACTTACGATAAACCCGGACTTACGACATTAATACGTTGATACTGTACCTCGAAATCGACATACACTATCCTATCCTAGACGTGCGATAATTCGATATCCGATGTGCTCCGAGTCTACTTACTTGTGCGTATTTTCGGCCGATATTCAGTTTGACGATACGACTCTTCCGCATTGTAGGTATTAATTTATTGATTGTTTTAAGTCTTAAAAATGTTTATTATACGATACTAGTGCAAGTTCCCTTTGAATTTCAACGGATTTAGTGAATATACTTTCGCTGCCTATTCTATGGCGTATGCGGGATGTACAAAAACATTTTTGTCTACGAAAAACTGAAAACACCTATAAAGAGTACTTTTTCACTTAGATTTTTGTTTGTGAACAATCCGTTTTTAGACGCATTGCATTCAGATATAACGATAATTATATTACCTATCATATCATTTTCGCCAAATCCAGCTTCGTTTCTTGTGCCTTTCTGAAACGTTCACTTTTATGTCTTGTAAGCAAGAAACCTGTAAAAAGGCAACGTATATTTGTCCATGATTGAACACGCTCTGGTAAATGTACACCAGATGGTTGGGCCTATTTGCGTTAATAAACATTTAAATGCAGTATATAATGAGTTTGCTTTAAAAAAAGGTAAGATTCCAGTATTAAATTGACGAAAGAAGGTTCAATTGCTTTGGTCAGTCGTTATAAACGTTTCCCACACGCAGTTTCACGAATAATTATGAGTATCTATTTATGTTGCTATGTATAAATATTGACGAAAAATCCACAGAATTTCGAAAAAAATTACGTATTTCTGAAAACTTCGACCGTGTAACATGTAACCATTGCAGGAATAAGATGATACGCAGTTTGAACTGTCGAATAAAGCAAAAACGAAACCGGTCGATATTTGGGTATTTTGATGGAGAGAATAAAACTTTGCATTATGAAAAATCGAAAATCCCGTGTAAACTTGTGGGAAAATATAATTGTCTCCTGGAGTCGAACCCGGGGCACTTAAGCAAAAATAGTTTTACCTGGGTCTCCTAGTTGGCAGAAATAAAATGGCGTTCACAGTATTTCTGTTCAAGAGATAAAAGGGAGGACGGACTAAGAGTTTAAACAGGATTGGTACATATTTTTTCTAAGGTCCTGGAACGTATGTCAATTTACAACATGTAATCTATTGGAAATTGATATTGGATTTTCAGTGCGACTTTCAGGAACGCATTAGAGTCGCAAGTCGAGAACGACCCGTATTGCTAATTAATTTAGAAGGTCGTGATAGATTTATTGTGATAAAAAACTTCCTCCTTGAATCGGTTTATATTTTAGACATTTAAAATTTATAATCAAATAAAAAAACATCCATTTAAATCAGAAACTTTGTTATCATTAGGAATCCTCAAGATAAATTTGCTGCAGCGTGAACCGTTCCAAAAAACTTTTCCTTCTGGGAAAAATATCTGCGCGCTCGGCAATGCTGATTGTGTGATTTGCAGATAATTAAGAGAGGATTTCAGAGATTGAAGCGCATTCCGCTATAATGTGATCGTATCCTTGGAAAAATATTTAGAACGGTACTATATCCGGGTTTGAGTGAAAGATTGAATGGTCGTGAGCGACTGAACTGGAAGGTCGATACTGGAAAGATTGCCAAAGTGTGCAGATCGCATACTGTCGCTGTTCTAATTATTCATGTCATTATCCCGAGCTGCAGGAAATGCCAAGAGAACGTTTTTCTTGTCATTTATATGGCGCAGGAATATTTATGCCTCGATACCCGATTTTTTTTCTAGAGCACAGTCGCAGTATTTGCGGAAATTATTCCTCTCACGTGACTGATGCTTTGCCTTCCAAGTTTTGCTACATAACGTAAATGAAGTATAATTTTAAGAAACATTAAACAAAAAATTGTGTATTTTAAAACATTTTTGAATGTGATAATGCAATGCAAGCCTTTGTTTTTCTTGGTATTTCGTTGTGAAATTTTTTAATAAACTCAGGGCTCTTAGGTTGACTGGGTGAGTCATTGTGCGGCGTCATTGCAATCAGTCATTTCCTTTTGTTTTCAGTTATTAGATATTCTCATTTTTCTTAAATAGGAAATTGGCTGGGGAGTTTCAATAACAAATACAGGCATCTGGTGTGAAATTTAGGATTGCAAAAGATTATCGCGATATTTTATTTATCGAGTAGACATTAGACACGTGCTTTTAGTTTTTAAAAAAGATCCTTGCATTTAGTTCAAACCTTTAGATTAATTAGCATTTTTATCACAGTTTAAGTCTCATACCGGCCGGGTTAGACTGGTAGGCAGTGCGACTGCATTCTAACCGAAAGGTCGCGGGTTCCAATCCCGCTTCGGGCATGGATGTTGTGATTTATGTTGATTTTCTCTAGCAGAATTTGACTAATTACTACTACTTAAGTCCCATAAGATTTTCATGTTCGGCGACGCAATACTTTCTCTTCCGATCGGAGGCAAACGCGAGCTCAAGTCACATTTATCCCGTTTCCCATCTTTAATACGTGAAAGTGAATCGGCCTCTTAAGTGACTCACGCACGATCACGCCTGCTGTCGACCTCCTATTCTTGCCGTATTGTTACACGTGTGGTCGAAAACAGAAACGCCCAGCAAACCTCTCCCATACCCCTTCCTTCCCGTTCAAGACGCCTCCTTCGCAACAATAGGAGGAGGAGGAGGGGAGGCGTGGCGCTTGAATAGCACTCCGGAGGTCCGGATCGATCCTCGATGGACGAATGCCAGCTTCTGGAACGAATGATCCATGACCAAGGGAGAGAGATGCGGAAATCTACGATGTTGGATGCCCTGAGCTGTGTAAAGGGACCACGCCCAATAAGAAAGAATTATATGCTGGCGCGAGCTTTTGTTTTAGGCGACTCCGGTTGTTGGCGCCTGAAACAGATTCGGCAAAAGGAAAGAATTAGTGTTTTATCTTTTTAGAATCTTTCTCTTTTTTAAGGGGAGAACTTGGAGAGATTTATCGTCTTTCCGTTGATAGTTTTCTGAGGCCGTTGAATATATAGTTGACAGGTCAGCGAAGGCAACTTGAGTTACTGTGACAGAACTTTTCTCGAATTTTTAAGTAACAATGGTTAGGAATATATTTATTTGCTCGCGGTTTCAAGCTTTAATTAAACCGATATTCCTGCGTAATTCGTGTATTTTAATTATCCATTGCATTTCTGAGGTAAATAACACATTTGTCCGATATTTATTTTGTTTCACAGATTCTACTGTTTTATCGCTCTAGAGCAGGGTTGCCCATTACGTCTCCCATGGGCGAACGGTCGCCCTTTAGGAGGGTCTGTGTCGCCCACGCATCCATCCAGGCATTAAGCTTATTATCCTGATTAAGGAGTTCTATTTTCTAATATGAACTTAATTAAATCAAAAACCAGAAATGCTCTCACTAATGAACATCTCGAAGACTGTTTACTTCTTTCTGTTTCTAGTTACATGCCCAATTACCATTCACAGCTGAAGATATACAGTTTAAACATGCCCATAACCGCGCTAATCAAGATTAAATTTAATTAAGTTAATCATTTGTATAGTGTTGTTTGATGCATAATGTATAATAAATGCATTTTACGGTAAATTTGTAGTCTAATTCATTCTTAAAATCCCTTTTTATATATCGAAAATATAAGTAGCCCGCAAGACAAATACCAGGATGAAAGTAGCCCACGATATGAAAAAGTTTGGGCACCGCTGCCCTAGAGTCTCTATAGGGTTAGGCTGATGTTAAGTTCCAACCTTAGGAAACAACGTTTCCGCTTATCATTGATGTTGTTAATGTACAAAATAGAAACATTTCGAGGACTGCTTATGAGTTCAAGTTATAGAAATATAAATGAACTTTTATTACTCTGACGACGAATATCACTGGAATAAAATGAGCATCGGTGTCTGAAAATTCACCTTTCACCCATCTGACGCTCTGATTGGTATCATATCACCAATCGCCGATAATCTCCACGCCAGGCGCAAGTGGAAATCGACTCGTGCGAGCGATTACTCCTGGACAGCACGCGCATCCACTTCTTCGTCCCGCCCCGTGTTGTTTTCGGCCAGGTTCAATGGCGTGCCATAATCAAGGAGCGCTCCTCGAGTATAAAAGCAGATTGAGTAGACGAGAGAGATCTCTCCCATGCCCCAGATACGAAAGCGTTCTCAGAGTGGAAGGGGAAAGCATTGCCCACCAACATACTTTCCTTCCCCACGATCCTGTCCTCCTCCTTATCCCACTCCTCAATCCCTTCTCTCTCCCACTCCGAGCGATCGCCTCTCTCTCTCTCGCTCCCTCCCACGCGAGCCCTTTTACCGCACCTCACTCCTCTCCCTGTGCGGCTCAATAGCTCTCTAAAACGTTCTTCCCCTCTCCCGTCTTCATTAATATCCCTCCATTTTCCCTTCCACTTTTCATCTCTCCTCCTCCCGCTCTCTCTCTCCCTCTTTCTCTCTCTTTCGGCCAGATATTCGCTCATTCTCCAACTCTCTCTCTCTCACAGAAACCGAAACGCCTCATTTATATCTCTCCCACAACTTTCGTGACATAATTAGCATTCCTCTGTCCGAGATTTGAGTCTCCCTTCTCGGCCTCTCTCTCTTCTAAAATATTCCCCCCTCTTTCTCCCCCCCTCTTTCTCCCCCCCCTCTCTCTCTCGCGCGCGGCCTCTTTCGGGTTCATGTATTTTTTTTGTATCCCAGCGACGTGGATCTCTATGACTCTCAACCCACAAAAGTCGGTGGCCGAATCGAGAGGTAGAAAAAAGGAGCAAAAAGAACCGCTACATCTCGGACGTTTTATATATATATATTTACGGCCCGAGTGAGATTCCGGCACGGATTCGTGGCGCATCTTTTTCGTTTTATTTTTATTCTCTAGAAGTTTGAAATAAATCACGGCCGTTGACACCGTACGTGCGAACACGTACAAAGATTTGTTATTCCTCCCCAACGACGTTCGGAATTTCACTTTTCGATATTTTTCACCCGCGCGTAAAACATTACAAATAAATTTGATTTGACGGGGATTCGGGAAATCATCGTATTTTCACGGCTTTTTACAAGCCTTCGGTTCGGAAAGTTCCGCGATAAACCAGTCAGATACGGTCGTAAAAAACGTATTGTCACAATCATAGACGGATTTTTTGTTTTTAGTATTCTATTAGAGAGATGGAGACGAGAAACTCTCGCTAATGACGGTACAAATGATTTTATACTTTTCCCCCTAGTGCAGGGGTCCCCAAACTTTTTATTGAAAGGGCCACATTAAACTTTATATACGACAGCGCGGGCCACTTGAGTCCTTTCAAATGACTGATCGGGCCGTGTGAAAACTTTAAAGAGCAAGTTTCGAGGGGTGGGTGGTTATCGAGAAACTTCACTGTTAAAAATTGTCGAGGGGGGGAGGGGGGGGGGCGGTTCGAAGGGTAAGGCAGGCGGGCCGGATTAAAGCACTGCGCGGGCCGTAGTTTGGGGACCCCTGCCCTAGCGTAATAAACGATATTTCAATCCTCGCTCCTCAACCATATGCGCGTCATATTATTTAACGGGAGAGAGAAAAAGAGTAAAAAGTTTGCTGGCATTTTTCACCGAGCGCGTACCTTCAATCTTTCGTCATTGCATACCGAGCCGTCTTGTTATCGTTTTTTTTATTTTGGCATGACCTGAATATTTCGCCGGGATGCTTTAAAAAGCCAACGGCCATGCTTAAATAAAGATCCCTTTCGAAATAATCGACTCCGTAAAATTATTTAACATACTTGCCTCCGTTAAGTTATTTTTTGCACAGCAAAAACTCGTTAATCTTCATCGATATAGGTATATGGAGGACGCACCAGACCAATTTAACGGTTGTGAAAAATTTTCAAATCTCACGCGCCTCAATAAAGGTTCGTAGTATGATACCGATAGGTGCCTCCTTTCAGTCTTTTCAACGTCGGAAATCACAGCTCTGGCTGGCAATCACCGTTAATTGCACCCTCCCGGAATTGTACCGTTGCGATACGGTCTAAACAAAGTCATCGGATAGGAACCATATACCGCCCATCTGAGTGGCGCACGCCTCACGACGCCGTCTCGCTGACATTCCCTCGCCTACCTTCCCCTCGCCCTTTCCCTTCCACAGACCAAAACTCCGCCGTGAAAGTAGGACCCTCGCTCTATACCCTGCGGAGAGCACGTCCATCGATTTCCTCGACCATTGGTCACGTCTCCGAGGGCACTTCGGAATAATAGTTCGTGGATATTCTCCTCTTCCGCCTCCTCTCGACCAACCACCTCTCTCTCTCTCACTCCCTCCCTACTTCACACATACGCTTCGTTTTCTATCTCCCTTCCTTACGTAGTTTGACCGGAGAGCCAGACGTGTTTTTTTAACGGGGCCCGCGTCAGTGAGAGACGAGATAGGTGGGGAGAGTAGAGGAAAGGAAGGGAGGAAGGCGAAAGAAATGATTCTTTTTTTTATTATTATTATTATCAGGTATCCGGTAAGGAATCCCACGTCTTCTCCCTCCCTTTCGAGATCCGGTGGCGCGCGGTTTTCGACTCCTCGGACCTTTCAAAAGCGTGTTGAATCGGTGTTTTAGAATCGCCTCGGAACAAGGGGCGTGAAATTGAATCCGAGGTTCTTTCGCGGGACGGACGCATCTGGGTGGGAAAAAAATTCACTCTCTTTTTGGGCGGAAAATTTCGTCCAGACGTTCACATCCTTCGGTTGGCGTTTTACCCGTCGATTCTTCACGGTTGCTGGAATGAATCGAAAAGGTCGTTAACGCACGAACAAATTTCTTAAAATGTTTCCTGGATTTTTTTTTAATCGAACCGTATGTTTCTTATTCGGCGACTTTTACAGTTAATTGCGAAAAATCGTTTCCCGTTTCTAGTCTCAAAAAAACGCTTTTCCGCACGAGGCGGACCTTCCGTTTTCACTTCATATCGATTTCCGTTATTTCGAGCACACGACCGAGCTCACTCGAGTTGTGAAAACGGTCGATAATGAAATGTAAAGGATAAGATGTTTGTATATTTCGGAGTGAATTCCGACATGTTTCTTTGCCGTTCACCAAATTCTCCGTTTCGCACGCCGAATTCAATTTCGTCGCTCTAAAACACCATCCCCTTGCAATTACCGTCCAGACGTGACCGCCGGTCTTCCTTATAGTAGCGCAGCCATGGACAATCGACTCGATTTGGCCACCGGCGTCCTTCGACGATTTCGCTCTCTCTCATTCCCGTAGGGTGTGGTTCGAGTCTGGGAAAAATGGGCGAGACCCACGTCTCGCGTCTTTTTTTTTCTTTTAATCTCTTTGTTTCTCAGACCTCACTCGCAGCCTCGGCAGCCACGCTCTGCAAGGAAATCGGCTCTCGAGTTCGAGGTATGCAAGCCTACCAATTTTCTGACCTTGCTATCGAGATACTTGTTAATTTCCTTATTGGTTCCTTCTTTGCGTGATTAATCCGTTCAATCGCGTGATCAGTCCTCTCAGAATCAGATAATCTCCAACGGATTTAAGTGTACGCGGTCTAAACTTTACGGTTTGGAACCTTGAAGGAAGAGAAAAAAATCGAGCTGCCGAAGTTTCTAGTCTGAGAACTTCGGTTCTAGAAATACCTACTGAATAGTATTGGAATTCCCTTCGAGTAATCGAAAATTCGAGTTTGATTTTTATATCGTATGTACTGTAAGTCACTGTTTTAAATGAATTGGATTTGTTTTTACTCTTCTCTACTAGTTTATTTTCAACGTTGCCGCTTGTGCAATGAAGCCAAAATAGATCGTAACAATAAATTAAGCAGGCACTTTAAATTATTTTAACTCTGTACTTATTTCATGAAAAAATAGTAACATTTAATGCGCGTGTTCCTTCGTATAATGGAGTTCCAGTGAAAAATATGTCGTTTATCCTTGTCTGCATTGTTCTGAATTTTATGACCACTGTAAAAATCTAAAGTGGGTTTCTTATTCAATCATTAACACTTGTATGTAACGCGAGCATTTTTCTCGAAACGAGCTTCGAAAACTGTAAGTACGTACAAGAACAAAAAGCACTCCGTTAAGTGCGTCCGGCCAGCCGTCGTATTTCACGGTCGTGAAAACTCTTCGGGACGTCGCTAAACGATTTAACGCGATTATTTACGCAAAATTACGCCCGCGTCGTGATTTCTTCCGAAACCACACGTGCGATTTTGCGGTGATCGAATTTCGCAAAAAAAAATTAACAGAAACCGGTCTCGGTGATCTTCCACTTCTAAACCAATACAATTTATCGCTCGCAGAGGACGGACATCTGGAAGAAACTCGTTACCGCGGTGCATTTCTCCCCCATCTTCGCCGTTTATGTCTGCATTCTTGTCGTGTTTATGGATCCTCCTAACCGGCTGACTCGGATTTTCATTCGCATTTGGAGACATCTTCGAAAAAGGTCCGACTTCTCCAAAGGTTGAAGGTATAATTTCGAAGCATAATTTTCCGATAAATAACTTTTTTGCTCGGAATTCTAGGACTCTTGGACGTCGACGCATTATCGACGGAAGCGGAACCGGATTGGCCGCTCTTCTTTTTTTCTGTTCGTCATTCTTTTTTCGTTCGTCCTTGCGCGTCTGCGTTCTTTTCCATCCCTCGCGAAAAGAATCCATCGTATTGGCCGCTCATCTGTCAAGCTACATACCACTTCTCTAGATCTGATTTTTATCTCCGAGTACGCCTCTGAACTGCACGTCGAATTATTTGTAAAAAAAATCTTAATTGCATAGTGCGATGCAGTCGTTGGTTATTTTAATGCTTAATATTTACGCGTCGGTAAGCATGTGTTATGAAGGTGGATGAGAGATCAGAGTTATTGCTGCCTTTCCAGGAGGAATGCACAAGAGTTTAATTTTTTTTTCGAATCACCTGAAATGTTTCGACTTATCCTCATAACTAACTCGTGTTGTTCTCATTACGTTGCTTAACAAAATGGCAATTCAAAATTTAATCAGTCGAGATGTCTTCTCCTTGAGGTTTGTTTTTTCAGAGATATTCTATTTTGATTTCTCTAGAGGTATATTTGAAATTGATTTTCCCCTACATTCTCAAAAGATAGATCAAATTTTAAAATAGCCGGATAACCTGCGCGATCTGAAGTGTTTTTGTTTTTTAGCTCGTACCTGATAATTCCCTCAGTTTGATATTAAACTAGACTGCATTTTTCCATATGAGAACTTTGCTCAAACTTGTGTAAGCCTAAGTAAAAGGCATCATCACCCGCTATTTACTACCGACACTCTTCCATCTCTTCCATAGATAAGCATTTAAATATAAGTTTTATGGCCAACCGAGTAAATAACACCAGCAAAAACATATCCCTCGGAGCGAAATCGCGTAATCGGATAATCCGACGATGATTTCCCTTCGCTCGGAGCTGCACTGCGCCAAATTGCTGCCACAATAGCGATCGTATGCCGAGTATGGGCAAGACGTAATGTAATTCTCGCGATAATCTATGACTCTTTATTCTAGCGTCATTTTCCCCATTCCCGTCGCCATTTTATACGGCGAGATTTCCACTCGCATTGCTTTCCCTATCTTCGAATCCCACGCGCACTTTATTCCTCCTATACTCTTTCTACACGCACTTATCCAACCTTTCTAGCATTTTTCTCCTTCGCATGTTCTTTTCTTCTCGTGCTCCCGTTGAAATCTCCTCCATCTTCGGGCTTTGGAAAGAATCTTCTACTTTTTACAAGTAATAATTGGTTAACCTCGCCTCGTTGATTTTAATCATTCTCAAACTTTATTTTTTTTACCACCTATTAAGACATCGCTAGAAGTTCTTAAAGTTAGCATTTTTCCCAGCCGCTTGCAGCTATTCATTTTTTGCACGGCCCTCGAAGAACATTACCCCGTTCTTTCGAATACAAAATTACGCTCCGTAATTCAGGTGCCGCTCGTGAATACCTGTTTTACATCGGTCGTCATTAACCTTTTTTGCGATCCCGATAGATTTTTCGCTTTCTTATTAGAAAATTACCGCTATAACTTTGTATCTTCGGTCCTTTGAGCCGTTTAATAACTTACTTTTCCGAGGTACCGAAGGTGAAATTCGATTTACCTGCGTAATTTATTCTTCGAGTTCCCATTTGGGAAAAAAAGTTAATTTCACCTGTCTTGTCTCGGGAAATATCAATGCTCCTCCGTCGTCTCTTTTCTCTCTCATTTCTTGTGTACGACTCACCTTCCATCTTTCCATTGGAGGTCCCCTAGTGTTCTCCGCCATTCACGCTCTACTAAGTTTCACAGTCTCGTGACCATTCTCTCGCCTACTCTCACACGTACACCAGTTTCCCGTCAGCTGCTCATATCTCCGTCTCCTCCTCCTCCCTCTCTCTTTCTCTGTGTCTCTTACTAATTCCCTACTTCTCCCTCCCTCTTTCTCTCTAACTCACCTCTATCTAACCGTTCCCACAACCTTACGGAACCCATTCCACATAGCAGATGAGGTGGGGTGGGGGGAGAGAAATTACGGACTAGGAGAACAAGTGGTGAACGTAATTAATGACTTTGATGAAAATCGAAAGCTAACTATCATTTTTTTCTCGAATCTCATTAATTCGCGCCGTGCAATTTATGTCGTGATTATTCCGTCCATTCTATGGCGTGAGAATTGAGTCCTTCGGTAAATTTCGAGTATTTTTGGTGTGTAATCGACTCGATAGTTTTTTATAAAGACGTACGTAAAAGCTCGAATTTCATCCTGCTGGTAATGTTCTTTCGGAAAAACTTTTGCCAACACTTGAGTAGTTTTTTCGTGTTACTGTGCGAAGCTAAAAGTACTGCGTGGAGTTAAAAGTAAAATTCCATCCTAGATGTAAACGGTTGGAATGTAACTATCAATGTTAGATTTCTGCAAAAAATGAAAACGATGAAATTTTAATACTTTCTCTTTCTCTCTGCCAATCATTTTATTCCAGTCCATGTTCGCTCCATTTTATGTTTTTTTTTAGTTTATTATCCCATCTTGTTTTATTTTTCATTCTGTTTATACACCTGTCTTTCGCCATGTTAACTAACAAAAACTTTTGCTATTTCGAAACCTAAACTCAAGGCAACATGTCTTTAGCCTAAGCATTAATTATAATCTATGCCAATTCATCGAGCACATCCACGATTCAATATTAAAGGATAGTTTACACCAGATGTACTTCACATTATGCTAGTTGGTTGATTTATCGAAGTATCGTTTCTTCGGGAAACGAGTTCCGCCAGATTATTATAAAAGAATATCGTTTAGAAAATGGAAATCCCTTTGTCTTCAAACATATTAGCCTAATTCAAAATCATGGCGCGGGTAAAAAAAAACGTGACAATGAATTCATTATAACCCTCTGTGGGAAAAATCTTCAAATTAGACTCTCGGTTTTCAGTTCGAGGAACGGGGTAGAAATTTATAATAACAACTCAAGGCTTTTATTTTTTTCAGCCCCCCTTTGTTGGCCGGATAGAACGAAAGTTCATTTAACTGCGGGACTACCCGACTTTTCTCTGATTGTTTTAAGGTACTGGCTTCTTTTCCTCCATTCATGAAGCATCGCATTGTTTTTTTGTGGGAAAGATGGCTTAGCTTCCTTTATGTTATTCCGAATGATGAGTCGGGGGATTCTTAGTGTTTGTATTCAGCGTAGCCTTGTCTTTCTTCCATTAATGTTTGAAAGTGGGGTAGAAATGTTCTTCGGAACCGAATCAACGTCGACCTTTTGAAAGTTGAAATTAAAAGTTGGCTTAAAAGCGAATTCCGCTGCCACGAAAAGCGATTTTGTAATTCGTTGGTTTATTTTACGATGTTCATTTCTCTTATTATCCAATTGGCTGAATTTAAATTTTTAAATGACTTAGAACTATTATCGCTCTCTTCCGTTAATACTGAAACAAACAAAGACGATGCTAAATATTTGTATTGTTAGTTTATTTAGAGAATCAGCGAATAAGGAGGACCTTCAAATGTATATAATCAGATAAGAAATAATTCAACAGATTTTTGCTTTATTAAAAGTTCGTGATGCCATTCTGAAATTAGTTGAATCGCTTCTCTCTTGCCTCATTTAAGAAATTTACAGCCTTTGTGACGTTTTAAATCTTGTATTATTTTTCTATCATGTTTTTATATTAATTATGCTGTGCCTTAAAATATTTTCGACAAATTGATATTTTATAAAGTTTAAACGTGCAATACAAAATTATCAACCTAGCATTAATACTAAAAATGAATTTAAAACAATCTAAAATCAAAATTGAAAACAATGAATGCGTACCTCAGTTATCTCCAATGAAAACTACGCGTCTTATTTTTTATAATCTGGTTATGGCTATTGAAGACACCTGAGATATGTATATATTTTTTAAAATTTAATTTTGATGTTTAAATTTATTTTATTAACAACTTTAAATTACTCTCTTTGGAGCAATACAAATGGTATACTGATTAATGGGTTAGCCGCAGAAGGCTGTAGCAACATAAGCTACATAACATCGAACGGGTGAGCTGTAAGCGCGGTCCTCGTGCCGAGACCTCATGAAAGTGAACGCTTTCATCAGTTCAGTAGATCGTTCGCGTGGGTTCATAATGTAAACACGTCGGAGTCAATGCCTTGCATATAGGTCTAAAGTCTAAAGAGTCTTACGATGAGATCTTGGTTGCAATCTAAAGGCGTGTGGTAACTGCGCCGGGCCTTGTATGCCACAGTTGCTCCGTCTTGCATTGGCAACGGCGCTTTTGCTCCGACTTTCACTCGTGAAAAATAAAACATAGCGGGATATTTCATCTCGCTCCATTATAATTCCCAAGAATTCGTCCATCTCGTGTCTCCCAGGCAAAAAGGAAAAGGCAAATTATTTCTTTTTTTCGTTGCGATAATGAATACCGCACCTGTCGTCGTCATTAAGGGGCGAGCGAGGATTGAAATCTTACGTAATTGTCTTTTTTATAGCGTGCTCCATGATATATGTCAATTAACGGGCAGACATTCGAAATTTGCCCTAATTATAGCATTTGAAATCATCGGCGATCTCTTTATGACATTTATTAAATACTCGTGTCTTGTGTGTGCATGCTTTCAATTGAAAAATAAGTTATCGGTGTTATCTTGGATGTTCGCTTTCGACGCATATCTTGTTTAGTCGATGAGGATGAAACTATACATACAAATAGACCTAAGAATGCTTTCTTTTCACTTATCTAACATATCAATCTTATGCAGTGACTACAAACGTTACCCCACCACCGAGATACCACTTAACGTACGTTGAATTTAAATATAAAAGAGACTGGGTAGCTTGTTTTTAATAGTTTAGTATTGAATGATAACATTTATGCCAGTAGTTGTTATTTTTATTCATATTTAATAGGTGCTGACAGAGAACGAAACAAGAACATTCTGTGTTTAGGGAATGTCGTATTAATCGCAGTTTTATCCAACCCAAATTTTTGAGGCTGCTTTTTTTTTAAACGCGTTTCTTTTTCCTCGGCCGGTTCCCGATGCCGATCCTTCGCTACCTATTCCTTTATCACTCGCCTATCATTACGTCACGCCGCGGATCCCATTAAGTTTCTCGAGCATCAGAACATCTGCAAAAACAACCTGTTTGAATAACCATCGGTCACGATGACCAACAGAGGCACCTCTTTTTCTCTCGGGGAAAAATTGGCCGTAAAATAAAAAAAAAAAACTATCAAAGAAAGTCGGCGTTAAAAGCGGACATTTTTCCTAAAATTCCGACGGAGGACCTGTAAAAACTCAAATTACCAAACTTTCGAAAAGCGACTCTTCTTTCTTATATCGAAAAGAAAACCGCGGAATTCTACAGCTGACCCGCTTCCCTCATTCTCCGCTCCTCCTTTCGGCCGACTGAGAACTTAATAATTCATTTTCTCGCACCCACATCAAGAGGTCGTTGTTCCGCCGTCCAATCCGCATTCATGAGGGGTAGGGAAAGGAAGAAGACAAGAGGGCCTTATAAAGAATGCTAAAGAGATGCGAGGGAAGGATGGATGAATTCTCTCCGAGACGACGGCGACTGGGGCGCTAAAGCGACCGCGGCGGCACGTAGAGGAAGTCCGTACGTAGAGAGACAGAGAGAGAGAGAGAAATGGGGAGATACAGGAGGGAACACCCTGAAGTGTCTCCGGTGGCATGGTTGGACGGGCGGGAAGTCTCAAAAAGTTGACGCCGTAGGACAATCCATCCGCCGGGCGGGCCAAGGGATCGACTCCGGAAGAGAAAAACGGGGCGTGGTCGGATTGAGGCAAGGTCATACCTGTCCGATTCGCTCCCTTGACTTTTTTCCTCGGCCTTTGTCCCAGACTCCTGACTCTTTTGATATACACGCCTCTCCGGTTCTTTTTTCATTTTCCTCCCCCCCCCCCTCCCCTCCCTCCCCCCCTCCCCCCGCGCTGATGCGATCAGAGTGGCACCAGACGATCTCTCACCTTCGCGCATGGCCTTTTGCCTAATGGATTTTAATGGAGGTTGCTCATATGGGCAAGATTGCCTTTTTAGGGGTGGAGCGGATCCTTGTGACTTGTGTACGTAAATGGCCGTACTTCCGAATTTGGTGGCTCGAGGTGCGGGCGTTTTAATTTTTGTTTTGTTTAAAGATAATAATAACAATAGGTCATTCTTTATTGACCCTTGCGTCGAATATCGCTCCAGTACCTCCGCCTAGATATTTAACACGGCGAAGAACCGTTTCGTAATTTTGCTCGAGCAAAACTTTCGATAGAAACATTTCTATGTTACCTTCAAAACTTTCCCGCTCTCGGTTAAATAATGTACATAAATTTTTCCGCGTTATGATTCCATTCATACTCGCTGGGAATAATGAGAAGGAAATGCACCACCTCACACTCCGCGCTTCGATTGTAATTCTCGGCGTAGTAATTCATCATTTCGCATGTTAGAAAGCCATATATACAGTGCAATGAGAGGTAGTAGAAAAAAAGTTAAGTAACATTAACTCAGAATGTTAAACTACCTGTGACCAACAGACAACATGCGATTAGGACAACAGTAAACAAGTGCGTACATTTATTAACTGCTTAAAAACTCCTTATGATTTAATAGCGTTAGGATTTCGTTCAAGTCGTCGTGTGACTTAGATCGTGAAATCTTGAAGCATTTGATAATTAACGAGATTTTTAGCGGCTTAAAAATGCTCGAAATGTTAGGTGATGAGTATTCTATTTTTAATCTCCCGAAACGTTCAAAAGCAATACTTAAACCATCATAAGATCTTTTAATCATTCTTTTATTAATAGCGTATTTCGTAAAAATATCTATTATCGTCAACTTAATTAACTAGTCGTAATAACTCTTTTCTATACAGGTTATCAGGAAAAATTTCTCTAAAGTTTTTATGACGTAATTACTTACAAACGTTCTTTATAGTTTGAGGATTCTCCTATTAAATGTGTGCATTATAATACCCTTTACTCCATTTTTCAATCAATATAGAAATCAATCTCTCCAATACACACACACCCTGTTATCCAAATATGACGGTCGTAAAAAATAATTTAAGATCCCATCGAGTGTAATTGGAAGAGAGGAAGGAAGTTAAGAGCTGTTTTAACCGAGCTCTAAGGCCCTACCGTATTAGAGTTCTTTGATTAATAGGGGAGGATATCTCTTTCCTTAGGGTCCAAGGGAGCATACAAATTACGTCCTCAAATGGCCGGCGTCTACAACTTGAAGGGTAACATACGACGTTTTTTTTTACCTAGGAGAGGGTAGGCCCCGTTAGGACGCTGCCCGTTATGTAATTACACGTTAAGAGATATTGTTTCCATCGTCCATTGGGATTGACTAAATTATTTTTTGTATGCAGTGAGATTCGGATGCTGTAGAAGCCACGTCGTTTGCGTCCCATCATTAAGGCAACGGAAAGTTATTTGATGCCACTTCCGATTGCATGCCGCAGACCTCTCGCGAGCTTCGATGAGTAATATTCAATCGACACCACGTTAATCGATTCCGCAGACACCTTTGTCGTAAAAGCACGTATTCATTCGTCTCAAAGATGTAGGACCTTGCTACGATTAACCGAATTAACGAGGAAGCTTCGGGATTGAGAACAATCTTTATCTTTTCCGGTGCGTGAACTAGAGAATTAACATTAGCCCCGATTCTGGTCTTGCGAGTTTAAAGATGCAGGACGCGATTTGCTTTATCACATTTTTAAACCGGCAATGAAGCGATTTATAATCGCAGCAAACCGCAGAGTCACTCAACGTCATAATAAACAGTGCTATATACGTATTAACTAATCTTAGCTGAAGCATTTTAAACTAAAACGACTCATCATAGAAAATCTAGCATTCTAGTATTGCTGCTGTACAGTTTCGGATGTTTTGTGAAATGAGACGATCAGCTCTTATAAATTTAGGTTAACCTGAATTACGAGTTTCAAAAATTCACGAATTGCTGGGAAATCTGTCGGTAAATTGTTATTAAACCGTGCTTAGCATGGGACATTCCATTCAAGAACCGATATCTTTTCGTTAAGCACCCAAAATTCCTTACTATTTTAAACATCAGATCCCTCACCCGACTTAGGCGACGCTAGGCAGTCGAATGATAATAAATGTTTCTTCCAAAATGGCCCCTCTGATAATAAGCCGCTGAACTCCTCCATCTCACTTTCCATTAAGACAGAGTTAGAGGATGCGGGGTGAGAGGAGGGAGGTAGAGGGTGAAAATTTCCCATCTAACAAATCAATCACAAGGGTAGGGACCACCCTCGGACTCTTTTCATCTCTCTTTACCTCCCACCCGCCCACCTCCTCCCCTCCCTCCCTCCCTTTCACACTCTCCTAGGTGACCAAGGGGAAATTCCTTTCGTGATACTCCCGCATCCATCCGTTCATCGCGCACCGACGGACCCTTTTTTTCAACCTTTCCACTTCGTATCATTGTATTCGTGTCCGTTGACTCGTGACCTCTTGACCCACACGTGTCCATCCCCACACTTCCTCCGTTTTCTTCTTCCTCCCCCCCCCCCCCCAATCCCGCTTCTCGCTCAACTCTTCTCCCTCCTCACTGACATCGCTCTCTCTCTCCCTCGTTTCCGTCTTCCCTCCTCTCCCCTCTTCCTCTCCCCCAAACCTCAAGTCCTCCAGGAGCTTGGGGGCGATCACTCTCTCTCTCTCTCCATCCTCCCACACGGCGGGGATTCATTCCCACCGCCCCTCCTAATCCTTGCATCCCCCGTACGAACCAACCTTGTACTCGAAGTGCACGGAACCAAGTCGAGGATATCCTCGCGGCCCACAATTTCGTCTCCGTGTAGTTTTACCATTCGCAGCACGAGGAGGCGCTGCCTCGAGAGACGAACGGCGACCCCCCGCGAAACGGCTCCTGTCTTCTTTCGTAGGATTATTTTTTTTCGCCGATTTTAAGAGGGGCTGGGAGCGCGCGTCTCTGGGTGTGTGTGTGTGCGCTGCTAGCCTCTTCGTTTGTTATTCCTCGAGAGTACGGCGATGAAGAAGGACTTTCCCACGTGGTTTAATCTGCCGCTCTCCTTTTGTTTTCGCTCGTTCTTTTTTTTTGTGGACGCGGGATGCGTCCCGTCTCGGATACATTACGTGACCGATTTACATTAACTCCGCAGAGCGTTGTTCTCTTTTTTTTGACTTTTCGGTTTTTGTTTTCCTTTTATTTTCTGCTTCTGCTACATAAAAGGGACGTGTCTTCCCTGCCAATCTCCCGGTGTCGTTGTCTCGTGAAACCGGTCGGTATTTTTTTTTATACATGCATCGAACCCGGACGATACATCGTCTCGCGCTTGTCGTTTATGGAATTTTTTTACGAGTGGAAAAATCCGTACATTTTTTGCGATCCTCGTTTTCTTTTTCGCGACGGAAATGGAAATTTTCATTCCCGGGATTCGAACGCGCGATGGTTACGTGAACTTTAAAAGCGACCATTACGATTCCGAGGCCATAACAACCCTTTGGAGAGAGGGTCCGCTCGCGCTCAGGCCGCTCTCCTCTCTTCTGTTTGCGTACCGTCGACCTTGGTCGTAATCCAAGTGGAGAAAGTAAAGGAGAAACTCCACGATTTCGGAGTGCGTGGAGGAAACAATGAATCCTACATCCAGTCCTTCGTGGAAGGGGCTGCGGAAGAGAGAGAGAAGGGAGGGAGATTTATGAAAGGTATCTTTTATAAAATTGTCCTACGTGTAAAAAAGGGCCAAGAACGAATGCCTTTCCGGTTATTTGTCGAATAAAAATGCCGCAGTTATCGGGAGGGAAAGCGAAATTCGGGGAAATACGGCAGGGCTAGATTTTTATTTTAGTTCACGCGCTTGTGTATAGGCGAGCGAAGGAACGCGCACTTGCGATATACGTACGCATGCATGTGTAACTTTGAATAAAAGTATGTATTCATGAAGTTCTTTTGGGCCTTCATTTCTTTCCTTTATGGTGGGAATATCCAATTTCCCGAGATTTAATTTTTAATCCACTGCGCGTAGAAAAAGTTCTCAAATAGAGATAGGTGTATTTAGTCTCGCGATTAGTTATAATAATTAAGAAAATAAGCATGCGCGCCGTCGTTTTCAAAACAAGTATTGATGCGACATGACGTTTGGCGATTCATATTTCGCACTATGGGATTAGTGTTCCAAACATTTATTGTTATCCTACCTCTATTGTAAACGAACTGGTTACTGAAATTTACGCTGCAAATTGTAGGAATTAAACAATTATACGCCAAATAAAATTTTGCGCTCAAAACACCTAGAGGTAAAGGTTGTCATCGATACCCACAATGATGTTCATGATTATGACAAATAATTGTGACGAGTAAATAACTCATAAGCGTAAAAATACGTAGATAACAAATATAAAATAAATATAAAAATTATTACAAATAAAACGTTTTATTTTTCTTAGTCATTCTTAACACCTCGGGGTAAAGGAACTTATGTGGCGCCCTATAGATAAGTTGTGCAGAACCCACGGCCCGCGAAGGGTTTTTGTGCGGCCCGCGAAGACATGAAAAAGCAATCCGAAAAATTTAACACACAAATTCATACATTTTTATGGAAATTTTGTTAGAAAAGCTTTAAATAGTGGCATTTTTACTATAAAATCACATTTAGACTTGATTTTCACGTAAATAGCACCTAAGGATATATAGATAACTTCCGACCCGCAGAAGAATTGGCAACTTACAATGCGGCACGCCGAAGGCTTCGCAACCACCGATGTGGCCCTCCCTGTAGAAAAGGTTGGGCACCACTGTAATCGATACTATCCCAAACATTCCGAGGTGAATTGTTTTGCTTTTAGGTAAAGAATAGCTCAGAATTTGATTAATTCATTCTTATATTTTAAAATATCCCGGATATTTTTCAATATTTCCGCCAAAAATTTCGGGAAGCAACTTCCCACCTCTCTGGGCGCCAATTTATGCCATGTCTTTACTCCCAGAAATTTTAATCGCGCGAGCCCATTCTATTGTTCTTTTTTTTTTGTTGTACCTTCTTTCATCGATGAAAACTCTTCAAACCACGGTTCCTTCTTGTTGTTGTCTTAACTTCACGCGCGCTCCTTTGTTCTCGAAACCGCGACTGATTGGCCCCTTCCTGCCCCTCCTCCTCCCCCCCCCCCCCCGTCGTGCGCCGGAGCGAGAGTTCACCTAATCGTTACGTCGCATCTCCCTCTAGTGGGAAGAGTATCAAACAGCGTGAAATTATACACCCGTCCTCTTCATTAGCGCGCCGCGTTCTCCTTTTTCTTCCCCCCCCCCCCTTCCTCATACCCCCTAATTGCGATCCACCCCTTCCCTTTATTTTTTTTCGTTTCATAAGATATCGCCCCTTTTTAGAACGGAGGTCCATGCTCCGTTGGCGGTCGGAGCTCCATCGCACGTACAATTTTTTGGAGATACCGAACGGCGGTCAAAGGAACCGTGTCCGAGGAGGTGCTCTTTCCTTTTTTTTTTCACCCTCCTCCCTGAGGAATATCCAGAACGTGTCCGTTGCCGGGCCGCGCAGCTCTCGCGACCTTGCCGGAAACCGTATGTGTTTTTTTTTGGATAATGCAAGGTCGTGGAGTGGCCATTGCCTGGAAGAAAATATAATGAGGACAGGTTTCTCTCCTCCAACCCCACTCCCCCCCCATCCCCCCCCCCCATCCCCACCCCCCTCCCCAACCCTTCCTTTTATTTTTCTTGAGTCGCGGAGTTGTCGATCCGACGTTTCCTGAATCCTCTCTCGCTGGCGTTGCTTCACTCTCTGTAATTTTGCGAAGCGCTTTCGATCAGATTCCATGTCCAAGGCTCGGTGCAACAAATTGGGAGATCTCGCGTCCGTACGAGTTTATTTTAAAGTGTTTGTTTTTACGCGATCCGATCGATTATCTCGAAATCCGTTGCCGCGCGACGGATCTCGCTCCTCTTGACTACCGTTCCGGCGTTGCAATGGTCGCGTAAGTAAATAATTGGTACGAAATGAGACTTTTTTTCGCTGATTTAGATCTTTTGTTAGGCTCTTTAATGAGTTTTATGAACGTGTGTGTTGTCTCAGATAGGAACGATTGTAAGAATAAAGAATCGTTGGTTGGTTTAAGAAAACTTTTTCAGGCATATTTTTGTCACTTAATCAAATAATCTTGAAACATTTCTCGTAAATTAGTAATGGCGTTCTTTTGTTTAAATAGGTAATGCAACCATTATGTTAAAATTATTTACTGTCTGTTAGTTGTAATAAAGTGCAGCTTCAGCCGTAAAAATCGTTTTATCTTCACGAAAAATGTAAATTTCATGAGCCGTTGTTAGCATACGCTACCAGCTCTTTCTTCCTTCTCAATTCTTTATTTTCCAATTCCGTTTTATGAGACCATTTACTGCCATGAGTTATCCGGCACCTTTCTCAAATAACCCATTCAGTCGTTTCAAAAATAGCCACTTTGTATAGTAAGCTATCACTATTTTTAGTCTCTTCTAATCTTTCCGCGAGAGGGATTATGTAAACCTCGAAGCGAGTGAATCATAGAAACGTCCCTTCCTTCCTCTTCCCAATGCGTCGACTCTGAAAAAAAGTGACGTGCTTATGCAAATCGGAATCGTTGTCCAGGCACTCCTTCTGTGTTGACGGCGAGTATCTTTTGTTTTCTCTCCTGCGGGTGGGTCACATATTTTTTTTTACAACTCCTGCATAAGTCCAACTGGTCCTTATGGCGATGATGCCATGCACAGAAATGACATGTCTCTTGCAGTAGCTTTGAATATTCATCGCGAAACAAAATAAATGTTTCACCCGCCTCAAATCTGATTATGATTTATACTCCAGCCTCGGTGAACATCTCGCATAGTCGTTTTCTAGCTTTCATTCCTTCGTGGATAATGAGATGGTTGCCGCGTTGACAGGCTCTCCATCCTAATCTCGCATTATAATACGAACAATGACTCGCAAGCGTGGTTATCTCGCCGAAAAAATAATCGGATAAATATCTTTTTATTTCATCTGGAGAGAGTGTGACTGCAGCCGAAGAGGTCGAGTACAACAATACGATCGAGAAGACTACGCTTCATTGTACGGAGCTCGCGATTTTAATCGTAGTTGTATTGAGTGGCGGTGCTAGAGGGTTGTCGAGTTATAACAATGGTATTATTTTTTGAAGAGGGCGCCAACGCGCGGTTGTGTAGTCATCCCGATAAATCTTACAACGTGATATGTAATTTAATTGCGTTTCTGTTTTTAAAAAAGTTAAATTTGATCGATGGAATCCAAATCCAAATTCCCATTGGATTCAATCAAAGTTCTTATTTAATAGTAATACCTTATTTACGCCGACAAACGCCATTCTCTTGTTTAAGCTCAAAAATATTTTATAATTGCTTATAAGATAGACTTGATTGGTGCCTACATCCTTGTCAAAATGAAAAAATTGACCCGTATTTTGTGAAATAATTAAAAGCTATGAAAATTACACTTTCGATTCACCGAACAATCAGTTATACCGATATTTATCGCTTGGAATTTAAGTTAATGAAATTATGCGATCCGTTTGTTAGCAACAATGTTAAAAATTGCGAGAGTTTTGCTTTCGACAAGTTCATCAATTAACAACGTTTGTCCAAATGTTATATTCTGAACTCAACGTGTCTCGCATTAAAGTTTTCCAGTCGGTAAGATAAACATTCTATTTTGCATCATATTTATTTCCGAGACCAACTGCGTCCCACGATTTGTCTCCCTCCGTTCTTCTGCCTTTCCGTTTTTACCTGTACTTTTGATAGGTCTTTATTGATCTCTTCTTTTCAATTCCTTTCACTGTTAGTGTGTTCTTTCCTAAGGTTTAGATGGAGTTGCCTCGGTCTTGCCTTAGAAGTACGTCTTCCTGTTATTTTTCGTTTTAAATGCCATTTGCTTTGCTAAAGCATTAATACTAAACGGTTTCACTCTTTCGAATTGATAAATTTCTATTAAATAACCACCTAAATAAATCTTCCATGTCCATCTTGCGTTTGAAGGAATACATTTGTGTATAAAAAAAACTATCCAGTGGCACTTTTTGATACATATATAATATAACTAAAAGTCATTCCTGCCGACTCGAGTTACTCGCGTCCGAGGCCATCTTAAAAAGAAAGGGAAAAAGTGAAGGGAAGGAAGGGAAAAGAAATCAACGCGACAGCTTCCTCCGCCTCTCCATTTCTCGTGCCCACCTACCGATAAGAAAAATCGCTCTCACGACAATCCCTCTTTTAGGCTTCGCTTTTTAGCTCGATTTCTTAGAGAAAAATTAAAACGTTCTTATGCTGTTGCTACACGTCTTCCTGTTCGTCTATTCGATTTCCTGTTTGTACTTGCACATTCAATTGCTTCTCCAATAGATATTTCAAGAATTCCTTACGTGATGCACAGAGGTTTGGAAAATTATCGTTTCGAGAGCATTAGAACAGTGCGTCGTTTTTTCCGTTGGATCTGTAGTCGCTGGAAAACTCAGAACTTAACGATTAAATTTTGAGTGTATTTCCAATGTTAGAGATTACTGCTTCCCAGATTTTATTTACTTAACCTAAATCGTTGCAAGTAGGCTTCAAGCCAGGTAGCAAAAACTTTTAACAGTATTATACACATATTTTAGAAAAACTTCGTGAATATTATTTATTTATCGTTTTCTACGAAGTTAATGTTCTAGGTTCGTGTTAAGCGTTAGATCAATCCCGCCTCCCTATTCCAAACTCCTACTCTGTCCTTTTTTCATTTTTCGATATTTCTCGAGATCAATATTTATATATTCGTGATCGTCGAAAAGTTATACGTTTACATTTTTCGGATACTTCGCAGAAAACGATCCGCCTTCTCTCGCTTCACAGAAGATGGAGATTCTACTTGTATTTTTAATGCCAAGAACTGATAATTGCGTTCCTGCGCGTTCGACGGTGTCTTTGTCGGGACGCCCGCGCACGCACAATGGAGAAATGATGGAAGGTAGAGAGGAGGTGGTACGTAAAGAGCTGCCAGCTGCCGGGGGAAGGTGCACGGACGACGGGGAGAAATTTTTAGAAGGGCATTAGTGCCTGGGAAAATGACCGAGGTCGTTTTAAGCTCGCTCCGCCCCCTCACGGTAGGTACCCTTACCAAAGCTCGCCTCGTCCGCGGCGGCCTTTAAGAGGTTCGCCGCACGGGCAGCCATCCTAATTCGTGAGAGACGCCGTGAAATTTTTCCTCTCTTCCGTAAATCGGATACTTAATCATTTCGTTGCCTCTGCATGCGAAATATTTTCTTAATCTTTTAACCTTTGTCGCGACGAACTCCGTCATTATTTTACGATGCTACCTCGTCCGTTTCTGTTTTCGTGCAATCCATCAAGAAAATTACAAAACTTCCGAGCAAAACGCTCCCCATTAAGGAGAATGGTCGTAATTTAGTTTGCGTGCGTAGGTTAATTATTTTATTCGCTGTTTTCGACGACGGGTAAATTATTTATTACAAATGACTTCTTACGTAAGGCACCCTTTCTGTGAAACCAAAATTAATTTAGGCATTATAAAATAAAAGCGCTTTAATAACGTTTTCTCAGAAAAAAACGGTTCGCCCATTGTACTATGTTACCCACAAATCTGCTCTCGACTGTTGAATATTAAAGCTGTTAAAAACCGATTCCTTTTTTAAGTTCAACAAATTTATCTCGAACGTACGTTTCTCAAGGAAACAAAGCAATCATTGTAGTAATCTTATTCACTTCCAGGAAATGGATAATTCGATTAAAAAACAGATTTCTCGAGCGAAGTGAAATTCGAAAGGGGACCAAAAAAATTGCTAAAATTTTTGAGAAAAACGTTCAAATCCCGCAGAATTTTGTGAGCTTTGAAATAGGGAAAAGTTAAACTACGTAAATCCGGTATATTTTTTATATCTCCATCACCTCCGTCCTCTGGCGCTGTCCAACCCGTGTCGATGGCGCGAGGAATAAAAAAGTCTTCCCCGGTGATTGTGCATTGGAGCGACGAAAGAGAGCGCGCGTGGGGTGGTCCCGACCAAGGACACATCCTCATTGTCCCTCAGAGGATTCTCTCATTCGTTTAGCCCACGACGTAAACCGATGCATAGCATAAATCTCTTTTTTTTAAAGCTAAGTCGAAACCTGCATACATATAAACCTAGAGACGTTTCCCGCGTACCTTTTCAAGTGACTTATCTCCGACCATTTGTTTTCTCCGACGTCCTCCTCCAGAAAACAAACTAGGATCGATTAAAAATTAAAGTCGTCTTTTTTTTTTTTTACGAAGTCACCCTTCCCAAATGCTAGACAAAGCGTGAATCGTCGACCACCTTATCGCCGTCGGTGTGAGAAACTTGGTTAAATCTTTCGCGTCGCGAGAAAGAAAGAGAAGTGGGGTCGCGAGTTAATGTGTTAACTTTCAAGGTGCTTGCCTTCGTCCTGCGGCGGACGGAAAAATAAGCGCGCGGAAGACCCAAGGGGATTAACGGTTTTAATGCCAACGATATGTTGTCAAGGATTTGAAACTTTTGCGGGGTGAAAGTGAAGCGAAGAAAGTTTAAGGTGGAAGATCGTGATATTTCGCTAGCGTTTTTAGATGCCAGGAAGAATTTTTCTAGTGGTCTTACTCGTAGTTAGTTTTTTAAAGAGATTTTTACTGCTTTCTAAAAACTTATTAATTTGGAAATTTTGACGTGTTTTGATGGTCGATTATTTTTTTATTTAAGCTTTTCACGAAGTTGACTTTTATAAAAGGGGAAGAGACTGTCTTCATGTCTTAATTATTCCGCGCTTTCCTTTAAAATCGTTTCTTCACACGCTTACTCTCGAAGATCGATTCTTTTATTACCTTTAACACGGTAACTTGGGATTCAGAAAAGGAATTTTGTTTAATCTTCTTTTGTCACATCTGCGTGAAACTAACAAGATTTTTTATCACGTTAGCGTTGTCGTGTAAATAAAAACGCTTAAAATATTTACCTCACGAAGGTATTTCGTCGTTAATTTCACTCACCGAAGTTGTAATTTTGCTGTGTTACATGAACGGTGAATTCTATTCTATTACGAGAAGAATCGCGATGTCGAACAATCAGTTGCGTCGCGATTGATACTCCGAAAACGAAAATGTTTAAGTTCGTTCGGATGTTTCTACGCCTGCTGTCATTACTGTAGAGTTCGCGGTCGGTGGCAATTTCTCTTTCTCGCGGTTTTCTTCCATTTGCGCGATCGCACCTTTTTTTGTTCTCATCACCTTACCGCCGCTCGGCCTCTGACATTAATAAGGCGTTGCCCATCGTCCTTGCCCTCATTCCTAGAGTTTAGGCGGTGAGGAATTTTATATACAATTTTAGGCAGTGACATTTCCCTGCGCCTCACCAGACTTTCTTCGGAGTTTTCCTCTTATTTACTCCCTTATAATAATATACCATTCTTTATTTATAATATATATCGTTGTTATTCTTACCGGTTCCGAATCTAAAAAGAGTCTAATCAGCCTCAAATTTAGGTCAAAGATCTTCTTCTGCTTTGTTTCCGTGTCGCGGATTGGATTAGTTCCTCAACCTTGATTGTCTATTTCAATGACCAACTTCCCTCGACATTCTGGGGCCTTGATCTGTTAATGCTCTTCGAAAATTTTCCTATGGGTCCATGTTATATTAACACCTTTTAACCTTGCTCGAAATTTTCGGGTAGACTTCCTCGGGCGTTTCTATTTATTCCGTTTATATCGACTTCCTTAACGAAGTTAAGATAATCGATTGAGGAAGATAGGACAAAATTTGCTAAAATTTATCATTCGATTTTTCCTTCAAATACTCGTTCTGTCGTCGGTTTGCTGTGATTATTAGAATATATATTTCGTTTAATTTCAACAAATGACGATTACTTTGACTTCAGAGTTACCGTTTTATGACTTTACCATTTTCATCCATCGTTATTTTCAAGCCGTTAATTGAACTTGTCATTTCGTTTTTTAATAAGATTTGTATGCTAATTTAATTTATCGTCCCCATTGACTCTTTTACTTGGAATCCAAGCCGTAATTGTGGAATAATATATATTTGTGTAATATTTTTGTTAACCCTTCTCATAATATTATTTATGGAAAACATCAACCGCCATGTCTAAACTGACCCGAAAAAATGGGCCATCAAAATCTTTCGGCAAACATTTCGACAGATAATTTTGAAATCGAAACCGAAGCTTGAACTTGATTTTCATTCGACCGCATATTATTAATTCCCATCTGGTTGCCGCGCCCATCGAAACACTATTAAAAAACGCGCGATTTTGTTTCGATCGTTCGTCGATTTTTCCTCTCTTTAGATCCGATACCGGCGGTTGCAACGTTTCGGTCGGCAAAAAGCCTGTTAAAAGAAATAATAATGATCCTTTACCGAACAGAATAATCTCCCGAATAAACTGGATTCTTCGCAAACCTCCTTTTCCTCCGGATGGCGTGAGGTCGACGTTTTCTTCGGGAATAGGTGAGATCGCGCGTGCGTGGGGTTCGGCGCGTGTCGGATGCGTGTCATGGCGCCTCCGCCCGTCTTCACCTCTTGTAGCGGATCCGGGCCGCGTCCTCGCGACCCCCCCAACAATGGGACGGCTAAAGAAGAAGGATTTCGTTGCCGTGGAGAGAGAAAAAGAGGCTCCCATTGTCGCCGATCCGGCCCCAGTCCCTCTCTTAGCGACCTTGATGTTCTCTAGCGGAAACTAAGGAATCTTAGGCGAGGATCCGTTTCGAGATGTCTCCAAAGTAGAAAATATTTCCATTCCTCTCTTTCTATTGTCCGACCGAATGGAAATTTTTTCTTCCAAACTTAAACGGTCCCTCCGTGAAAGATGTCGTCTTTTTCACACAGCGCATCCTCTTTCCGCAAAAGAAGGCTCTAAACGAACTTCCGCGCCTCTTTTTTTTTTCGCGGCTTTCTTAAAGCGTTAAATGGGAAAGCTTGCCGCTCAATGGTTTAAGCTCGAACCGTGACAAATTCGAATGCAAATCGGAAGGGGAAAAAATACCGAGTGTTTTTGCGTTTGGCCGACCGCCTTAATGGTGCATTCTCTCCCGAAAGCGACACCACTTTCGCGTAATTTGCATCCAAGGCGACGGAGACAATCGCTGGATGTAATATACGTATACGCTCGGTTTCAATTTCATCATAATCGCAACATTTGCATGCTGTTGCATTTCTAAAGGGTTGTAGATACCTGCCGCGTTTGGAAGACGGTCGATAGAGAGAGAAATCCTCTCCTTTTGTCAAGGTTGCGAGAGGCTGGGTTTAGAATACATTACCATTCCTAAAGGAAATATCTTTCATTATGGGTATTTAAACACCTAGAGTCGAAGGGTGCGCTAATTGATGGATTGTAATGGATGCAAAGGTTGAAGCGCATTCCTGATTTTCTGTAGCAAACTCGAGACATTCTCTGGCTTTGCAGGAATCTAAGGTTAAGAGATTTATGAGCTTTGGGGAATTTAGAATAACTTAATACTACTTTATCGTTCTCCACTCCGAAAATAATAAAGAAACTCGTCGATTTTTTTCGGCGTCTTTGTGCAATGATCCATATTATTTTGTACACTCAATCCCTCAACAATACGAATCATCTCGTTGGGATGTATAGCCTCCTTCTCGCTTCCGAAGAAACATTCCCATATTTCATCCGCAGGCATAAATCAACTTCTTCAACAACTTCTGTCTTTTATTGTACGACTCGTCATCCGCCGAAACCGAATTTCATCCTCGTCAACTAGTTTATTTTTTTTTGTTCCCGGTCAAAAGAAGAAAAAAGAGTAGCTACGTCGCGATGCATCCTTTATCGCCTCGCAACGCGGGTCTTTAAAAAAAAAATACGTTGGTTTTTTTATAATTCACGCCGTCCGTCCTTCTGCATTTTTCTTCTCCTCTCTTGTGTCATGAATTAACGTTTTCATCCGTTTTGTGGGCGTGTCCTCTTCTCCCCGACATTATATCCCGATGGCTTTTCACGAGGGCGCTCCTTTCGCCTTAGAATGGGATGTTTCTTTTTTTTTTAATTTTATTCCTTCGTTTTTTTCTCCCCTCGTAGTTACGCGCGTATCCTGACACGTCCTTTCACGGTCGCGAGGAAAAGAGGAAGAGTTTGAGAAAATAAGAAATAAAAACAAAAAGACAAATGAGAAGGAGCGTCACTCATTCGCCCCGACTGAAAATAGTAGCTAATGATCAGTTCTTTGTGTATTTTTTTTTTTTTTTTTGGCTGCGGGAGAACTCGCCTCGACGTATGAAAGATCCCTCTCAATTTTTTTTAAGTATAACCCTTCGGCGCACGTAGAGAAGGTCGGGCATGTGAAGACCGTTAGCTTAACGAACCCATCGCTCCCTCGAGGTCCATCAAGAGATCCGTTTCGTTCATTTTCTTTTTTGTTTAATGTTATTACGAATCCTACGGTGAGATTTTTTTCGTCACATATATAGAGTTAGGACGCGGCTGTAACTGTGTATCACCGTTACGGCACGTTAATAAACGGGATTAAATTCGTATTTGATTGGTGTTATTGGTTTAGAGCCGCGGAAATACATCAGTATAAAATACATGAGTCAGGATGACCGATTTCTTCTTTCTCTTCCCCTGAAGTCGATGCGATTCGAAACAAATGTGGGAATCAGTTGATTTCGGTCATAAATATGTCTTGTAAGTAGGGAAGTCCTTCAGAAATCCATTTGTTCCCATGGATGTTTTCTCGATGAGGGTTACGTTTTGAATTTGTTTTTTTTTTTCGCGTTTATTGATTGGATGCGTAATTAGATATATAACAGGTTTAATAGGTTTATAATCGTCGTTTAAATATAAATAAATCGAAGCTGTGAAATTCGTATTAAAGATGAGAATTGGATAACCTTTAATTAAGAGTGTAAATATAAACCTGAGTAGGAACATTAATGGTCTTATAACCCAAAATATCTGGTCCTTTAAGACAGCCGAAGAATGGGTTTACTTATTTTTTAGAGCTCATTTACTTTATGTAGTTTATATTATACGTCATTTGATGGCACAACTTGTAACAGAGTGGAGATGGGTGACAATAAATTTATTTATAGTATGGCTTAAATTATTTAAAAATTCTACAATGGCGTATTTTAGATTAAAATTAATATATTGTTGCTCTACTGTTTGCTCTAAAATAGTCTCACATCCCACATCGCTGTCTGTATTGAAATGATGTAAATTCTGGCATAGTTCGTTTACCGGAAAATGTACCAAGTAAGCATTAAATTTCGTAGTCGAATATTTATGGACGAATCTCTCAGGAATAATTTTGTTCCTGTCAATATTATAATTTCATTATAACCACTTAGATGAGTGCGGCAGTTCAGCATCAAGCGTTTCATATTTACAAACTTTTTTTAATCCGACTTTTACATGGCCGAATCTGCCAAAAGATGTAATTTAAATTTTTTGCTCCTCCTTACTAACGCATTTATTTACCTAAATCGTTATCGTCGCTCTAAAAAGGCGAAAATAAACCGTTAAAATAAAAACGTTCCTCTCGTCGATCTCCACGAAATTCTGATCGCGTCCGGTTAATCGGAGGGAAAAAATCGGAATTCCTTACTCGCCGAGGTCGACCTGTCGCCGCACATCGACGGATAAAACGGAAACAAAACAAAGCCGAATGCTTCGACGAGCGACATTAACATTTCGCATACATTTCTTCCTTGAAGACCTTTGCTTATTCTCCGCCGGGCGTAAAAACGTGTTAATTTCAATGACGATGGATGCGCTACCTTCTCTTCTTTCTCACTTTTCTTTTTTTTACAACTCGTTTTTTAACGCACGGCTCGCGCGGCAAGGACGTCCCTCGTCGATTAACTTGGTCGTTCGGAACCGATCCTTTGACGAAAAATCCCTTTCCCTTGCTCATCTCCCGGAGACGCTCTGTGAGACCGATTTTCTTCTCCGTCGGAGTGATGATTTTTTTTGTGCGACACCTTAAATGGATGCTGGGAAAGACAGAGATATTGTGAGAGTTGGAAAGGAAATGATCGTCGACGGGAAATCCCAGAAAATAGAAAATACTTTAATTTTCCTCGCTGTATTTTTCTGGATCGTCCGTTGCGACAAAAGAAAGCGACTCGCGCTCTTTCGAATTTAATTCTGTGCTCCTTTACGAAAAACAACGGATTTCGGCTCTCGAGAAGTTCGTGGATCCGCCCTTTTGCTCTCTCTCTCTCTCAAAAAGTCTCCCATTATTTCGGTTCGCGATATAGGAAACCCATTGTTATTTTCATTTTCTCCGTTGTTTTGTCTGTTTCTCTTGTGTAACGGTTCGCGTTTACGATAATAACAACGTTTTGCTCACCCTGCACCGTGTCCTAATGTATTTACGAATTTCGGAACGCCCGCGCCGTATGAGAGTTGTGAAATGTGGAGTTTTAGGGTTTCAACGTAAACGGATCTAAAGGAGGTATTTGAAGTCATTTGCGAAATGATAAAAATTAAATATATTTGATGAATATATTTCTCTTGCTGTAGCTGTTATTCCAATTCAGTTATTTACCAACAGTTGTAGTTGATCTCGGGTGGTATATACGTATAAGTTTTGCAATTTGATGAATTTTCTTAAATCATCTTTGTATTTACCGCTTTAAGTTGACTAAATTATATGTATTAATTAATATTTTCATTTTATTCTCTTTTGACATGTTTCTAATGAAAACTTATATTTTTTCCAGGTAAGTGCAAATATCCTGAATATACAGATGTTCTTTGCTCTGTTAGTGGTCTTTTCGGTGAGTAAACTTAAGTAAAGTGATAAATATTATTTACTGCAATGTATCAACATAAAATAAGCTTTTCCATAAATCGATTACGGAAAGCTTAGATTTTAATACTTATGCCAAGCAACCGTTTCAATCTGATCCTTATTCCTAATCTTAAGGTAATTTCTTGCTCTCTAACATAGAAATATGTACTTCCATTTGGTAGTTTTCGACGTACATTAACGAGTCGTATATTTTAATGCAGTATTCTTATATAATACAAATTCTTTATAAATCTTTAGGCATTCATTTACATATAAATTTAATTTTTAGAGTAACATTCCTGTGAAATAATCTAGCTTAATAGAGATCATATATAAGAAATGACGTTGTAACTTTGGTAATTTCAAAAATTTTCACATATCTCTTATTTTTCTATTATTTATGGACTAAATACATGCCAGATATTTCCACATTAGCGCGAAAACCATTCGTAATAAGTCATTCTGCCTTTATATGTATTACGATGTATTTCACTCTTCTTTCTTGTAAGAATTCCCATAAATATACTCAAACACAAATAAGGTAAGCGTCTACAGGAAACCCTCACTATTCGCGGGGGATGCGTTCCTGAAAATTCCGTGAATTGCGAATCCGCGGATACCGAAACCAACTTCTTATGGGGAAATGGGGGATAGGTTTTTCGGAAACATTTTTACGGAAGTATATGAGACGAAAATACGTACATGATGTAGTGCACAGTTGATTCGTTTATTCCATAGTGTCGAGCCAAAGACGCAGCACTATCCCCACTTGCAAGCTTGACCAGTAGTTCCACTTTCATTCGTAATGACATGACTTTCTTCTCCCTTTTAAATCACTTAATGCTTTACGCTTTCCTTCCTTATTAGATGCCATGATTAATGGGTTAAAATAAATTTTCTTTTCTCACTAAAACGTAAACTTATCAATTGATGCGGAATAGTGGACGAAAGAGAAATTAAATTTTACTTATCCACTATTTCTTTCGCTGCTAGAATCAGGCAGAGCCTGAAGTCGCGCAGACCGCACTTAAGGGAGCCCGTCTCGCCATCTGGGAACTTACGTACAAGGCTGAATCGTCATTTCCAGAGTCCGTTGTCAGTCGCGCGAAGCGACCAACGCTTAATTAACCATTGTTTCAAGTTGTATTGTTTAATAAATTTTACTATAAAAGCCATCGCCTTCAACATAAAGCTTATAGGAATTATATATTTTTTATGATAAAAATATAACTTTCTTTATACGCTTTATATAAAAGGGAAAGATTATTTTCTCGACATTTTAATATATAAATAATCATTTTAAATTATTTTATTTTATAATATATAATAGATAAAATACAGATTTTTGAGTGACTGTCAAATTCTTGGTGAATTTAATGAAAACACGTGTCAGATTATCCGCTAATACCCGAAACCGCGAATGAAGAACCCGCGAATAGCGAGGGTTTCCTGTATTCGAGTTCGCAGTGGAATCGCCTTACATTTCGAAACACTCAGCGTTCAGGGTTATAGTGTACATTTTAGTTTCTCATACTTTATTTCCTTCAACTCATCTCCAATTCTCTCCCTTAATCTTATTTTCAAGATACGTTTCTTTCTCTGCTCCTACTTCTGTCCCTCTTACCTTGTTTCCCACCCTCAATATCCATCTTCAAAATTCCCTTCGCTCAGGGGCAGATCCACGGGGGGGGGGGGGGGGGGGGCGATCGCCCCCTCCTTAGATAACCCCATTGCACTCCACTGGGTGCTTTCTTAAATTCATTCCGCGCAAAAATCCTCAATTATACGCCGCAGATTAGGTCTGTATAGCAAGGGAAAGAAGGATTCTGATAGGGGTAGGGGTTTTCAAAATATAGGGCAGTTGGCAGGGGCGGATTCGCTAGCTGGAGGAGCGATCGCCCCCCCTCCCCCCCCCCCTTGAGAAGTTTTTGGATCCGCCCCTGCCTTCGCTCTCATATTTTCTTAACGATTTCTTCAACCTACATGCTATAAAGTTGCTCAAATTTCCTTTTCTTCAAATGGAAATGAAAATTTATTCGTTTTCTCCTCTAAAGAATCCGTTTTTCTTATCTCCGGCAACATCGTTTTGAAAGCACACACCACATCCTAGTCTCATATTGATAAGTTAAGAAGATATTATATCAAATATCATAATAAGATCTCTGTTTTGATCTAGCAATCTCCTTTTTAGATATCTGATAAATTATGTCATCATGAGACAGAGTATTATCAAATGGTCGGCGTTTATCCAAATTTCCCAGCATCGGTATTTATACTTAACTCAATGTCATACCAACGAAGTTCTTTGCCCTGGGAAAAGCAAAGTAACTCCCTGACTTTAATAATTATAAAAATAATAAATTTAATAAAATGAATCATACAATATAATGAACTATACCCTCATAAATTAAAATACGACAAAATATTGTTAAAGTATTCATAACAAACTATCGATTCACAACTCGCCTGCCGGCATCCTTTATCTTCTCTTGCAGTTTTAATTTGATCAAAACTTTTACTTTCTATCGGTATTCCCCTAAATTTAATTTTATTGCTTCTTTCTAAATAACATCGACCTCCACGATTATTTTACGCTCGCAACTGTTTCACACCTCGTGTCATACCGTTTTCATTTTCGTCCGCAACGCCAAGAATCGTGGACCTTGCGACACGAAAAGTAACTCAGTGTTCGTGGAGTTTCCAAAAAAAATTCTTTCTTTCGATTTCGTATCTGGGGCGTTTTCCTCCCTACCTATCTCACTCGCTCATTTCCCCCCCTTGGAATTCTTCCTTTCACCCACCCACAAGGAGACTTTAACGAGCGGCATATAGCCTTGACTTAAGCCCTAGCTGTACCGGCGCAATAAAGGGAGAGCCGAAGTCACGTGCGTCTGCTATGCGCTGGAACTTCCATCTCTCTCCCTCAGCCCCGTGCCGTACCCTCCGATGCATTCCTACTTTCAATCCCCACAATATTCTCCCTATCAACCCTTCTGCCAGGGAATAAAATCACGTCCTTCCCTTACCTGGAAATGGAAGAAATCATAGGATGTGATTCACGGAGCATTAATTTTTTTCATTTTGAGGATAAGGAGGTATCTCTTCTTCCATTTTGGTTGTTTTATGAGGCCCTAGCGATAGTGCATAGCGAGGGCGTTGACCTTTAGTAGACCTCAAACTAATATGGCGTGGGATAGTGAATGTAGAATTTATCTCGTAATGAACACGGTTGCGTCGTTATGCAATGGTGTATGATTCAAAGAGCTTGTTTCCCACCAAATCACTATCACGTTTTTTTCCTTATTAATATTTATACCGTAAAAAAATATTTCTCTGCCACAGGTTTATTTGGTTAATGGTCGACTTCGATCACCGATTTGGTGTGTCGATTATTATGATAAATTCTTCCGATACGTCATTTGGTCACAGTCCGATATTAAATGTTTATACGAATTTGCGATAACATTAAATATTTATGTCACAGTTCTCTCATAGTTTCCTACACATTCTAAACGCACCTCGCAGACGGGCACCCAGGCATACAAAAACTTGTTAAGAATGACAATAATGCGAGGTTTTTCCCCCGATGGCGCATGGGAAACGATATACCAATATCGGGACGATCACATCCTCGAGTGAAATCATGAAGGAAAACCCATTCCCTGTTCTCGGTATCGTTTTAGGGCTTTATCTGTATAAAACAGCAGCGATTTCTTCTTTTCTGGACGACTGTGGGAAAAAATTCTGAACGTTTTTAATGATGCCAAAGAGTAGTAAAGAGAAGACAGATGTCTCCGTCGAGCGAAACATGAGCCCGACGGGATTCGTCAGCGTGTGCAAGGAAATAAAAGGTGCCAAGTGATCAGAAATTCAGCAGGCGCGGCACGGGTAAACGGGAGTCCTTTGGCAGTGTCTCAGCTTGCGAACCTATCGGAATTTAAAAAGGACCCCTTCGTAATATAAATAAAATCGTCGTCGTCGGCTCGAAATTCCTCGTAAGATATTTCACGATCGATCTGTGGTACACTTCCTCAAAAATTCCTTCTCATTTTTCCCTTCACCGCATTCCCCGCCCTTTCCCCTTCTCCCCCTCCTCACTCGCTCTCCGCCTCCCTTTTCGTCCCCTTCACTTTGCCTACAAAAGGCCTCGATGAAATTCGCTCCATCTGGCAACTGCACGTGGATTACTTATTTTTTGTAAACGCAGACTAAGCAACCGGAAACATGATTTAAATATGTCGCTTCTCAGCGACAATTAGCCGTGGTTTAGTTAGATGTGACTGTTTATCTTGTTACAATATGTCTGTATATATAAATTGATATGGCAAAAACCTCGTTTAAACACAATCGGTTAATACGAAATGCTCCTTTGTAAGATATTTATTTCAGTGCCCCATTATAACAAAGATATATTTTGCTTATTATAGCTATCTCGTTATTACAAATCATAAAAAACACATTTAGTCCCATGAAGTTTTTAATTACGAGGTCGTACTGTAAATATAATTTCGCAGTTTTCTATCAAAAATAAACATCTCAAATGTAAAAGAACCTTCCCTCCCTCTTTAATATAACTATTTGACTTCTATTGTTCCTCCAATCTGGATGCTGGTAAAACACGTACGTTATAATGGAACAGCGTGATGTGGTGGATTCCAGTCTTATCACGCCATACGTACTGGTACGTATAAAAATTTCAGACGAAACGCAATTTTTCAAAGATTCTTTTTTTTTGTAAACAGTCAGTCTGCTTGTCTACCCTCCACGTGCGATTTGAAAATTCATCGGATTTTTTAGCTCGTTCATTCCTACCCCCGCCACCCCTCCACTCCCACACTATTTATTTTAAAGAATCCTACTGTGGATAGAATCTTGTCAACGCCACGCGGATTAGTCGTCTTCCATAATTCATGATGTTAGTCGACAAGCTGACAAATCAGCGTATCGACACCGTGAGACGTGGCGAGGTTCGGAAAAGACTAACATTTTTTTTTTTTCCTCCCGAGAGAGGGTAATTTTTCTAAACGTTTCACCTAAAATCTTAGTCCCGAGCGATGACGTGCATCCGAGGAGGTCGTTGAAATCCGTCGCTTCCAACGTTTGATCTCTCACTAAACGACGAGCAATGCACCACGTGCAGCGATGCCATCCCGTAAATAGCCTGACCCCTATAATTTTCACACCTATTTATTCAGGGCTTATCCTGAGGCTGGCGTAACAAATTGACGTGCGGCCTCAGCATCGACGGGGTTGAGATGGTTTCCCTCCTTTCTTCAATCTCTCTATCTCTCCCTCTCCATCCTTTCTTCTTATGTATTTTTTTCCCAAATCGGTCTCCTCCCTCTAAACTGTGATCGTCTAACTTAATCCGCATTCCATTCCATCATATTTCCCTCCATTTTCCGTTGGTCGAGAATTTCTTTTTATCTTCTCTCGCTCTCAGTCCATCAGCCGTATCCTCTTCTCTCCATCTCTCTCCGTTTCCTTGTCTTCCGTGTCAATGCTTTTTTACTTCGGTCTTCCTAAATGGTTTGATTCCCCTGTCTTCGCCTCTTTATACGCCTCTCACGTCTCATTTTCGCCGCCATCTTGAGAGGCGGTCGATGGATACTGCGCCCTCTCGGCGCAGATGGATGTTCCCAGATGTGTTTTTAATTATTCATTACCGTCTAAATCATCGCCCTAAATAGATACGCAATCTCCTATTATTCTCATTCGCTCACCGCTTTCTCCTGCTCGCGCATTACCATTTTCTCTAAACCCGTCAATTTCGAGTCGGCTGGCTTTTAAAACGATTCGTTCTCTTTTAACCGGTTTGAAAGTTCTCCCCCGCGTTAATCATTTTTTAAAAATCTTTGTTTTTCCGATCGAAAACTAGTTTCTTGTTTGTATTTTGCATCGATTTATCTTCTTTCGTTTTTTATCTCCTTGCTACTTTTTCTAACATTTTTGCATCGTAATTTATGGCTCCGTTCTTATTTTCACTTTCTTCTAACCCGTTTTACTTATTTGCTTATTCTTTACGTTATAAATGACAGTGGTGGACAACCTCTTCTAGGTGGCGTGCCGCACTGGTGGTTGCGAATTCCTCGTCTGGCCGCATTGCAAGTTGTCAATGTTTCGGCTGGCCAGATTTGTTTATAAATCGGATTTTAACTAAAAATTCTGAGATATCATATCAGTGAAAATCAACTCTTAATTAGGTTTTTAGCGTTAACATTTCAATATCAAGCGTTTATTTTTTTATAATTTTAACGTATATGATATGAATTTGTGTTAATCTCTTTTTAATCGTAGCTACACAGGCTGCATAAAACTCTCTATGAGGCGGCATGCGGCCCTCGGGCCGTAGGTGTCCCACCGCTGGTATAGTTTTATTATTTTGTCTATAAATAATGTTTAAACGAAAGCCCTCTAGTCCTTCCGCTTCAACACTTAATCTTTAATTTCTCTTTTTTTCTTCTTTTTAAACCGTCTTTCCTCTTTTTACCTCTGTTCTCACCCTCTCTCTCTCTGCCCTCTTTGCTCCAGTATTACTCTCAGTTTTTCTTCTCTCTCCTGTTTCTTCTCTTTTTATCGTCTTCAGGACTTCCATCTTTCTTGCTTCGGTCTCTCGTCCTTAGCCTCTCATGTTCTCCGACCCTTCTTGCACCCACCCCTCCGTCTTCTTCTCTCTACCTCACGTCTCAGCTTTTTTGTCACTTTCTAAAACCCTCTCCTCCACTCCTTCCTCCGGTTTCGCTACCTCTCTCTCTCCCTCTGCATCCTACATCTTCTCAGTCATCTGTCTCCCCAATACATTTCGCTCTCGTTCCCTTTCTCCTCTCGGACTAATCTCGTATCCTTAACAACCTCTCCGCCCACGCCTCTTACCCCTCCCCCCCCCCTACCCCCCCGGATAGTTACCAACTCCGAGTGTTGTACTCTCCTCCTCCCTCCCCCTCCTCCGATGTCCTTTCACTTCCACTGACCTCATCGGAGATCGAGTGCTGCTGCCCAACAGTCGTAGTAGTCAGCTGCTGCAATATCCCCCCTCCGCCTCTACTGTAATCTCCTTCTTCACCCCTTCCACCGCTTCGCCCACCTCAGCCAACGCCCTTCCCCAACCTCGCATCTCCCTCTCCCTCCCACGCTTCTCCCACTCCGGCCCCGTGAGCCACGTTCTTTTCACTCCCGGACCGATGTACTTTTTTTTCCACGTCCGATCACGAAGGAGCCTTTTGTTCCGCGGTGAGTGGGAGGTGGTTAGTTGGTGGAAGGATTGGGAGGCATTATGAAATGGGAGTAAAAAACTAAAGAACGGCAAGGCCTTACCTTCTCCTCCCTCTCTCTCCTTTCTCTCATTTTCTTCCCACCCCAGGCGTCGTCCGCTCTCCGGTTCGTTGATCTGTATTGTATGTGGGCGGTGCCCTTTCTCTCTCTCTCTCTCGCTTCTCACCTTCTCTCTTTCTTCTTTCAGACTCTCTCGTTATCCTCCTTAAAGAAAGCTAGTATAGATAGGTGTTTAGTTTTTTTTATATAAATATATATAAGTCACGCGCTGCGTCTATACTGAAAGAAACGGGTTGATGTTTGTTCGTTGGGATTGACGTGCGTCTCTGTCAGCGGAAGGGTTTCTTCCCTCCCGCGCGGATGGAAAGAGCGCCAGGAAATTGCCCTCCTTGTCCCGCCTCTGAGGAAGTTCGCGTCCGTGGGGATCGGTCAGAAAAGACGGGGTTGAATTCTCTTCTCCGGGCAAAGGTGACCTCACGTCAGTGTCAGGCGGGTGTTTTATGCTTCCTACTCCTGTGTTTTGGCTGGCAGAAAAAGGGTGGATATCGCGGAAAAAGAGAGTTCAACGCTCGAGTTTACCATTTATTTTACTGTTATCGCGTTTTTCCCGGGACTTGAGAGGATCAAGATGCAGCGGATGAGAAAGGTTTCACGATTTTGTTAAATAAGCCAAGGACTAACCTTTTCGATATCATAGAATCGTTTACAAACGTGCCACGAAGGAGTGGTAAAAGATGAATAATTGCCGTTGGCGTTGCATTCGTATTTGGAAAGGAATTTCGAATCATACGTTTGCAATTTTATGGCTAATTGTTTATTGATACGTGACGGGGAAAAAATTGTATTCTTTTGAAAATATTGCAACGTTTTTTTATACTTCGTTCAAGCGTTGTAATTTAGGATATTTCTTGTATATCTGCATATAGTAAAATATGTCGTAATTTAAATATCCCGGCATACATATTTAAATTGAATTACATTTATTTTCTTTTATTAATTCTTTGAAATTAAAATCTGTTTCATGTGGAATGAGACATTCGGCATATATGTAAATTAAATAATTATATAAACACAAGTGTTAACAATTTCATGGATATAAATTATTTAGCTTCGTTGGAACTTTCTTGAAAATGCATATGATTTTAGGGAATAATTGCAAATCCAAACTTCGTTTTGTCATCGAATTAAAAAACCGCTTTAATGATAATTTATCAGTGAACTTAAACATATTATATTATAGGGCGTTCCCGAAGATATAGTAAAATCGCCTAAGTGTTGTTCTATGGAACCTAGAGTACTGTTGTTATAATGAATCAACATTTATTTTTTAACATTTAGAAAGTTCCTGTATTTTACATTTCAAACAATGGATTTTTAATTAAACCCCTTTATTAGCATGACTAAAGTAACGCCTAAACATCACCAGTTTTGAATAAGCAATATTCCAATCATTTATCAATAGCTTATCGAAATACTGCGATGACTAATTTAACACCGCAACTTAAAAATTCGAGTTAAAATGGTGGAAGTTAACTTATATGCGTGAGTGCATAGTACTGATCACAAATGAAAAGATTGAGAAGGAGAAAAATTCTGAACTTGAACAGGGACTCGAACCCACCCTGGTCTCCCACTTGCCGGGTAGGTGCTCTAACGACTAAGCTACCAAGCCAGACTAATTCTCCATTCTCGAATTGGGGTATTCACTTAAATACCCCAATTCGAGATTGGAGAATTAGTCTAGCTTGGTAGCTTAGTAGTTCGAGCACCTACCCGGCAAGTGGGAGACCCGGGTTCGAGTCCCGGTCAAGTTCAGAATTTTTCTCCTTCTCAATCTTTTCATTTAAAAATTCGAGTTGATATTTTCTGAGCAACAGCAAGCGTCCATGTTGAATTAAGACTGAAGTATATCTATCGTAACATTTTCCCATTTCGCGTTCCATAAAAAAAGGCCGATGATGAAATCTGAGTTTCCAGGTCGCCTCAATCCTTCCTTTCTCATTTCGAATGAATGCAAAAACCTATTTTCTCCCTTCGTGAATCGCCACGCTCATCCGTGAGAAATGGCCTGAAAACAATGTATCATCGAAATTTTAAGAGCATCGGAATTGATGAGATAAACTTCCAGTTCAGGATGGGATCCAATACAATGCCCAGCGTTATGTGGGAAACATACATGCAATAACCTGTTGCGTGGTGCCATCATTAAAAATTAGGTGACGTATAGCAATAAAAAAATATTAACGGGTAAATGTTCGTCAGATTTTTAAAACGAGAGAAAGAATTTTTTGTGCTCCCTGTTGTTTTTTTTTGTTTCATCTTATTCCATAAATAATTTTCCGAATTCTTTAGTTAGATCATAAACAGAACCGGATAACATAATTTAAGTTAACTGTTCTTACTACTGTTTACAATAGAGTACAATAAAGTTAAGGCCAAGTTTATTCTTTAATCGACTTAGTACAATCGCTTTTCAAAAACCTTTATTCCAACATAGTCAACATAATTTAAATATTTCATCAAAACTCGCAGTGATGTCCGCACTTCGTTTGTCAACATTATTATGTAGAAAAAACAGATAGTTCTATTATATTACTTAAGAGAATTTTACATTTTGATCATAGGTCGCCTTAATAGCGATAGATTTTTACAAAGTTGCCACTGAAAAAATTACCCCAAACGTTCAATCAGAAAAATTAATTCGTACAAAACATCAACAAAATTTTTCTACCGAGTTCCCTCAACCTCGTAAAAAAGCAGAACATTACGCACGTCTATCTTCCAAGCGGCAAGCATTAAACACGCGCGCGCTTGTCCGAATCAAAGGAATTATTTTTACCTCTACCCATGCGTGCTCATTTAAGACCGTCACGGTCCAGATATGATGATGATAGAAAAAAAACTTTAGAAATCTACGGGATTAGGATAGGGGAGAAAAAAAGGTCGACGAAGATAAACCACTAGTTCCAGGCGTACACATTACGGACGAAAGGGAATCAAGGACCGCGCGCGCGTAAAAAAAACCGGTATTCTTAACGGCATTTTTTGATAGACTTCGATCACCCAATGACTCCGGGCATAAGAAATGATGTTATTAGGGGAACGGGGTCCCTTTTCTTTCAATAGGTTAATAAGAGTATTGTTGTGTGGAAAGGAGAATCGGGGCGTGATACCCCGGGAGTGGAAGGGTGTCCTATAAACAAACCACACCCTACTTATAGTGAAGGGGATGCGCTTTAAAAAAAAAAAGCCCCCCGGGTTTATAGAGGGCGGAAGCGGAAGACCCCGAGGCGTCCTGTCGACTACGTCGGGGGGAAAAAGAGGAAGAACGATTACTTTACGTTACATTTCTTCGGAAAGTGGTCCGTTTTACGATCGGAGGATAAAAAGATTGAGGTTTTTCAGGCGGAAGAGAAATTTTGGTCGATCTCGTTGTCGGTTTTTTTTACCCCCGAAATGTTTGACAACGATCGAATTATTTTGTCCAATTTGTTCCTCGTAAATTGGAGTTAAAGAAAGAGAGAGTTCCGCTGAATTTATAATGTTTTTGTCATAAAACGTGCACTTATCGTTTATTATTCCGCTTGGTATTTAAATCAATCAATTTGTGTCATTGTTTCCTTTCGAAAGTCAAGTCACAAATCTATTTTTTTTTCAAGGCACTGTTTGCTTTTAAGCTTATTTTACTCGTGTAATTTAATGGGTATTTCTGTAACTAAATGGCCCCGAGCTCGCCAAAATACAGGAGATAAATGCTCCATTAGGAACCGAAAGCAATCTTTTCACGTTATTGTAAAAGTATTCGAAAATAATTTGAGCTTTTAAAAACATTAGGAAAAAACACGTCATGAGTTATAAGACTTTCTATGAAGAAGAAGACTTGAATGACTAAATACAAGGCTAAGATGGAATGAGATGCCTTAATGAGTTTTCCGCCTAATTTTACATAAAGAAATTATCTAGATAACGTTTTCACAGGGATAGGAATCAATTAAATATCGTCTTCGAAGAACCGTCTCCGTAATCCGCGTATTTATTGCGATACTCCAATTAAATCTTCCACGCCGATCTCCGCGAAAACGTAGGAATGAATTATCGCGCTTCGAGGCGTCGCGTCAATTTCGTAATTACTCGCGTGCTACTCTCCGCAATTCGTCATTCCCGAGAGACGACTCTGACGCCCACCTCCTTATTGGGCACGGGCCTCGTGACGTTTTAAATGCTTTATATCCGAAGAGAAGATCGGAGGTAGCAACACGAAGCGAGAGAAAGAGGGAGAGATGGGGATGTCAAAAGGACGAGGGGGTGATGAGGAGGAAGGGGGTGGGGGGGGGAGAAGGGAAGTGGAGGTTAGTTCGTGGAGTCGACTGTCGTCTCTCTCGCTTTGCAGACAAATGACGGCTTAAGATCTCGCCGCCGCCCAGACCGAAGTTTTCTTCCTCCTTCCGACCGCAAAACGCCGCTCCGTTTTCGCTCCTCTTCGTTCAACTGTCATTCCTAGGAAGGGCGTCCCGCACGAGCGAATCAGTTTTAAAAAATCGAAGCTCTCGTCTCGAGTGCACCACAATAGCGAGAGTCCCTGCAATCTCTCTCTCTCCTTCTCACTCTACATCTCTTTCTCCCTCTCCCTCTCCAAGGGTGAGGTAGATACGCCTCTCGGTGACGTTTGCGGGTTGACGTTCCTTTCTTTACCCCTTCGACAAAGGGATAAGGAGACCGTCCGAGACGTGTTCAATTGCACGAAGGGTATTGGATGCGTTGAACTGTTAAAGGAAGAGTTATGTGCGAGGCAATTAAGCCAGACGAAAAAGGTGGAGAGAGTGTACTGTGTAGGAGGATGGGACGACTTTTTAAAGCCTTTCCTTTGTTATGTTGAATTACTGCGGGTTCGTTTACGAGGTTTTTTTTTTTAAAAAAAAGAAGAAGTACTTAAGAGGAGATCGCGTGTTACCCATCTCGTTCGGGAAGAAAAGCCTTTTTATCCGACGTGCCTTGAAGGGGGACGTGTAATTCAAAACGAAAGTTTTTTTTCCCCCCTCGAACGTCTTCTGATGCCAAAATGTAATTTGCCTCTGATATTATTACACACTCTATCAGAAGTCTCCCTTCAATTATCTCACATAAACAAGCCCCCTAAAAGATATTGTCGTTTTTGTAAAACGGATGCGTCTTCTTTTGCGATGGGTTATTACGAAAGTTTTTTTTATCACATAATGCTTTAATAGTTCGTTTAATCGAGAGAGGGAGAAAAAAAAGAACAAATGAAGCCTCGTACAATTTGCTTTCACTCTTTTGTTCCCTGTAGTTGCGTCAAGAGTAAACAGATCTATATAATGGTAAGCTTATTTTTCGCTGAACAAATTTCAATGGCCATTATTGTGAACGGAGTGCGTGTAGATGAACTTTAATGGGAAATAAAGTAAACTTTCAAATTTCTCGTCCTTCAAAGTGTTAATAGCCGCGGGAAAGCGTAGAACGAGGGAGGGTATCAAGCGGATGATCGCAAGGAAAATAGTCATGCATCATACCCGAGATTTTCAAAAACCATGCTTATAAAATTTATCGTGATTTAAAAAGAAAAAGCTTTATGTTTTTCGATGCGGAAAAGCTAACATTATATCGTATAATACGTTTTTAATGCACGATAAAATGCCCGTGCGCACATGCGTCATCGACTGCATAGCAGACATTTTCACGCATTATTGTCGTGCGTTATTGCGTTTCGCGCAGAGCGAGACTTAAAAGATGAGAAAGGGCGACCTTAATGACATGCTAAGAGCGCAATATGAATCCTGAATGCATATTTTATGCATGAATACAAGTTTTATTGCGTTTCTTTGATGGCGATATAGCGGGATTCAAACTTTCATTGTCCTATGTTTTTGTAAGGAGTGTGCAAAACCTTTAAGGTGATGCGAAAAAAATTTCTTTTCGGTTCTTAGTCCTTTCCAAGTGCAAGCACCATATTCATTTATAATGGGAGCCATTTCTGTCGCCCGTCACACGCCTGTAATAAGGAAACTTAATAAGTGGCCTCGAAAATGTGGCAAGGGGCGATTTCGAATGCTTCCTTTTTCCTCCCGGATGGCCGTTCGAGTGATGCCCAGAGGATTAGGTCGGGAAAAAATGGATGCTGGAAAGCTACAATCTTCTGTTTCAAGGTCTAACGCTGATTTTTCCGACCGCCACTCCCCTTCCTGATGTAGATGTCTTGGCGAGCGGAGTGAAAAATAAGTAGCGTGGCGTGACAGGGTGGTTCGTGCTGCATAAAATATAAATTGAATTTCTTACGAGTCGGAAACAAAAAATAATGAATCCTTTGCTGAACGCAGTATTTATTGCACCTCAATGGATGCGTTTCGAAATTATCGCGATGGCACTAAAAAAACGTGCCATCCGGTATGTGCTTCGCTCTATTTGCGAGGAAATAAAGCAATTAAAATTCTACATTTAATGGACAGTGTAAAATTAATAACGTCCATCTAAAATTTTTTTAACGTAACGTGCCGAATGCGATTGCGATGGTTGTTGCTCTTCATACTAGGCGGTAATCCCCATATTCCATTATATATTTGTGTCTGTGTAGTCACTACACTGTAGTGTGTGTGTTTACATATATATATATATTTGTGTGTGTGTGCATATAATTTATTCATAAACAGCTTTTTCCCTCAGCGATCAGTTTTGATGAAATTTTTTAAATTAAAATGTGAATCATTTATCTAACTATCGGTGCGGAGTCTGGCCTTTGATAAACTTATTACAAAGGTGTTCTTCTTGGTGATGCCATCTCGAATTCGCTGACGCCCTGGCAATTAGCTTGAAATATTTGCTCGCAGATGTTATGATGACTCATGGACGACGGTTCATTATCAAATGCTAATTGTAAGTCTTCTGCCTTCGTGGGACAGAGAGACTAAGTCACTATTTTCTATTCCTGCGATACCACTAATTGTCTGAAAATTGGCGCTCTACCTTTGCGTCATTAAATGGCCGACAAATTGAAAGCTAGTAAGAATAACAGAGCGTGTGATCGGCAGGGAATTAAATTCTTGGCTTCGGTTGAATTAGTAATTTCGCAGCTACAACAAAGCAAAAATATTCTGTCGTTGAATCGAGATGCTTCAATATTTTTCAAGAAGGATTATATTGTAAATGAATATATTTAGACGTTAGAATTGTGATGGAAAAATATTTTATTCGCAGCACTGAAAGTCGCGGTTGTCGATTGGTACAGATAAAAAAGCAGTTTTTTCTAAATTAATAATGAGATTTATTAATACAAGTATGTTTTGTATTATCTACATATCGTAATTTTTATTCACATGTATTGTGAAGTTTTTAATTTTTTTAAACCTAAACGGTTGTCATGATTTGAATTGTTTATATTAAACTACCTTCACTTCGTTTATAGTGGATTTTCAATTAATTAATTTTTTGTATTTTTTAAATTATCGAAGCTCTTCATGTTCGTAGAAAATTTATATACTCATCCGTTTAATCGAAGCATAATAGTAAAGCTAAGCAAAAAATGAAAAATCATAGTTCTATGACTGTAAACATAATAATCGTTAGTAGTACTAATCTGTCCGCAAATATAGTCGTGATTACTGTCGGTTATATCGAATTCTGCTTATCATCCCTTCTTCCGTAACCCTCTTCATTTTTAATGAATTTAAATGCATTAATCTTTCCTTTCGTGAATTCACTTTATTATTTTTGAATGAATTTTCGGTATTTTCAATGAGCAAGGATAAACATTTAAATCTGCAAAACTTTCTATTAAAATCCTCAAGATTCTGTGGTGAACCTTTTACGCTTAGGGAAGAAACGGTACTTTTAACAAATGGAAAGCAGTAGGAAATCCATAAGAAAACTAAGAATTGTGTTGTTTCGAGAAGGAATGCAACGGAGTGGTTTGCAAAGAGATGGATTTTCTTTGTCGGCGATATTATCCCCAAGGATGTCGCGATTGAAATCTTTTACCATAAAGTGACCTTGCCATGCGTACTTTCGTATTTTCCGGGTCATGAAATGAGTGCCCCGATTTTCTTCCGCGTAGGAGCCCGTCAACGGATCAAAGGCGATAAGATTCCGAGGGAGATTATGGAAGCGAAATACTCCACTATGTAACTCTTTTCCGTTTTAAACTCAAATCATACCGGATACTTTTTTTTGGTATCTTATTCGAAATAAGAAAGTGTTTCACAGCTGTCTTAAATGGGGAGTGGTGGAGGGGGAGGCTCTACGTACCTAGGCCCCCGACCAAGTATGGGAATATAAACAACATGTTTTTAATTCGTTATTTGCATTTTCATTATAATTATTTTCAAATGTATTAACGCGAAACTTTTATTAATTTATTAATTTTTATAATTAATTCTAAAATTGTATTTTGTTCAGTTCTCGGAAATTAGTAACATAGCAGTACAGTATCTATATCTTGAAATGGGGCCCCACAATTATAAGTGCCAGGGGCCACAAGATACCTTAAGGCGGCTCAGTTCCACAGAATAACACACACACCATACTACCATAGATGTTTAATTAGATCTCCTGTAAAAAATGCTCGTCCGTTTTATAATTAATTATCTTTTCATATAGAACAAGAATTGAGAGAATGTGTATGCTTCTGAGCTGGTAAATATAGTTTGTTTCAGGATTTACTTCTATTTTTCATCTTAAATACAAGACAGCAGGTAGCAGAAAGCCTTTCATCGGACCTTACGATATTTTTCATAGAGACTTTAGTCAGCTTTAGAGAACATGTAATAGCTAACCCTATGTTTCGATTTAATCTTTAACAGTAAATAAAATCAAGCACTCAGCTTTATTAGCGACCATTCTTATTGCTCTACACAACTTTCTATGCAATACCGTCACGAAATGCCATTAAAAATATATCCATTCCGTACGATGACCGTTTAATCAGTCAGCAAAGCGAAGAGGAAAACCACGACGGAAACATCAGCAGCTACCTGAACTTATTACGCAAGCGCGATCAGCCACGAGACGTCATTCGTCGAACACGATTCCCCTGCGGAACGCGTTCGCTCTTACTCCGAATAATCCCATAGATGTTAAAGAACGGCGTTATCCTTTCGGTTTAAAAGGACACGCCTCATTTCTCCCTTCACCTTGGTATTTCGAATTTCGAGGCAATTCGTAGCCGCCCGGTGAACGTAACGACCTAAATGTGTTTCGATATGATGCGTCACTACGGAGAAGATTTTTCCCCTCTCCCAACCCCGCTTCATTCGGGATGTGTTGAAAGATGGGAGCAAAGAAAAAAACCACAATGCCGGATAATGTGACGGTGTTCGAAATTCTCCTCCTCTCCGAATTCCCTTCTTCCCCCGTTGTCCTTGATCCCTGAGGAATGATTCGATGAGTCGTCCTCCTGTGCACCTACCCCTCCTCCTTTCTCTCCTCCTCTCACTTTCGCTCCTCCACAGCCTCCTCAGCCCCTTATGTTGACATCATCGACCTCAGGTATTTTTTTATCCACCTTTCACGTGCGACTGTGGTATGCAACCAATACAGTTACAAAGTCATACGAAGGAAAGCGTTAGTAATTACTCGGCGTGTATGCACATCCGGCAAAGAAAGAATTGTTGGTCCAATTGCGACAGTAATAATGGTTGAATTTTTATGTGGAGTATGTTTTTCACACACATGCACACGCATATATACGCATACAATACACATACATATATGCATACATACTTATCATGATCATCATTATCATCAGTCTTTTTCAATCCATTGACGTATGAAGGCCTCCCCCAGACTTCACTAGTTTTCCCTGTCAACTGCCTTCCCCCTCCAAGTTGGCCCCAAGAACTTAACAAACTCTGTCCCACCTTTCTTTTGGTCTTATTTTCGGTCTCTTGATGTTTCTTGGGATCCATTCGATGACACTGGACGTCCAACGCTGATCATTTCTTCTAGCAATATATACATACATATAAACACATATACATACCAGTGGCGTCTGGACCACCCTCCCCCCTTTAAGAAGTAAGACCTATAAATTAACCATTCGATATTAGTTCTGCCACTGTAAAATTCACTTCTACAATTCCCATTTATAATCCCTCGTATTTAGTTACTAATTATTAATAATGATATAAAAATTATTTCAGCTTTTTAACATCGAGTTTCATTTTTGTTCCTTAAAAATGGACTTTCGACCCCCCCCCCCCTAGGAAAATTCTACGTACGCCACTGATACATACATACATGTATAAAGATACAGACACAGCCACGACGACAGGAGAAAGAACGTTGAAATCTTACAATTGTAGCGCCTGCTCTTCTTCGGTTGAAAACGTATGCAATAATCCTTTGATAACTCGAACCTCAACGAAAGGCAAAAAGTTCGAGTCGAGTATAATTGCAGGCATATGCGCAATACTGAAGTGTCTAGGTCCGATCGCGATTGACCACATATGATCTGCATTCCACCCAAATCCATTCTATACAGTTTCCATTTTTCACCAACCGCAGTTAAACGGATTCACAAATCAAAGTCATGAAATTTTCATCACTTTTATGTGAAAATTTTTAACCAAATTGGAAATTCGCTGGGTCTGATTATTACCGGCCGAGGGCTGGATTCTCAGATTTTTAGACGCGTTGTTATTTATCCCAGAACCGTTTATTTTTATGTGGAAATAAAAATAAGTAGGACAATTCCGTATTCGACCAGATCCGCCCTTAAATGCGTGCCACCGTGCTTAAAGCAACAAAGCGGACATTTTTTTTACGCCACCTTCCAAGGCGGAGATTATAATCGGGGCTGGACGAAATTACTCTCTCGCGCGGTATTTCACTCCGCGAACATCGGAGATAATTGTTCGCGAGATACAATTAATCACTCGACTCAAGTGGTCTTGCATTCCAGCCTGGAAAACCGCGAGGAAATTGCAGTCACAGAGCGCGTGCCTCGTGTTACGTCGCTTACTTTTGTCTTCTTACGTTTTCTTTTTCGTTGAGTACGGACGCGAGATTGACATAAAAAAACATCCGTGACAGATACAGAGATTCCGCATCTCGTTACCGCTTTCGTTCCAATTTCGAGGAATATTTACAGACGGATAGGAAATCGTGAATTAATTACAAAGGACCCGTCAAACCGGAAATCTCGTGCCAGCTTTCTTTTCCGTTTCGTCCTTCTCGTAGAGGAATTTAAGGTCTCATGAAAACTTCCTTTTTTAAATGTTTATTCGTCAATACGGTGTGGGATAAAAAAAACGATTAAAAGTGTGCCGCAAGCCAAGTGCATGGAATTTGACTTCGCAATACTTTTTTGCGGTCAGCATAAATGGAGGTGATTTTTTTTGTGCGAAATTTTTCTCGTTCTCTGCATAACGTCCATGCTGTTTTAGAAATTGCGCCCTGGGGTGTTTTCGCCGTTGACTCTCCGAAAATCCGACTTGTATTCGATATTTGACATCGATACATTTTCTCTCTGGCAGTGACGAGATGACAGCTTGTAATTATATTCGCCGTTTTAGCTCTCGCTTTACGTTATGCCTACTAGACATAACTTATATTCTCGGTCATCAACGTGAAAAGATGTGTTGACTCATTCCCACTCGCTAAGAACTTAATCAAACGGCATTAAACGTTCAACAAAAGGTTCCTTTCTTGCTTACTTTTCCTCCGCCACCTCACGGACGGCTTGATTAGTCTCGCCGACTATTTCAGCCGGCCAGCCTTACGTTAACATCAGAGCTATTCTCGGATTTAGGTGTGACGGGTGAATTTTTTTTTTTGCCACTCACATTTGCCGACTTTCCAAGTGTAGTGGGGGGGTCCAACTCCTCCGCAGCATCAAGTGGGACCCTTCAAATCCTTCGTCTGTCGTTTAATGTACGGGAGAGGAGGAGGTGGCGGTGAGGAGGCCGCACCTCCACCCAAACAGCTTTCCTCAGGGAGAGAAAGCGGCAGTGCGCGGTCGCCAGCATCATCAAATAGCTCGCGGCCACTCTCTGGAGAGGATATTTTCGTATTACATACTCTCCACCAACTATGGGGCGAACGAAATTACTTTCCCATCAATGCGTTCGGAGAAGAGAGTGCATCCCCGAACAAAAGAGTAAAGCATTCGATGTTTCCGTGGCAATGCCTAGTTGCTTGGCGGCGGAGAAAGTTTCCGATGCGGAGAGCCAAAGGATGAGTAATTTTTGGCTCTGAAAGACGCGGTGAACGTGGTTAAGAAAAATCAAACGCGCTATTTCGTAATTTTACCTCGGATTGCGATGTTTTCATCCTCTGTTCTGCGTTAAAGGAACGTATCTACTGATTTTGGATCGCGCAATTACTTTTCTGAGTGGCTTCAGAATGACGGCAGCATGAATGAAACGATTTCATCGTTTTGAAATCTGAATTCAAGAACAGTTTAAAATATCATAATCTTACTTTTAAAAACCCTTACACTCCTTCGTCGACACAGTAGAATGGTTTAATTTGTCAAGAATAAAGTGATCGTTGGAAATTAGGCTAACGTCAATGTTAACCCGTTAGGTTTCTTCTGATTTCTTTCAAACTAAAGAAAACTTTTTCTTCGTCCTCGTGATCGCGATTCAGTTCGTTCCCTTTCCTTTTCTCCCCGAACTTGACAAAGTAAACAGTCTAGTAAAGATCCATTAACCCAAATAATTACCGATTCCCGTTCCGGAGAAAAAAATGTATTGGCGTACTCTCCCGTTTGGCATGGAAGAGGCCTGCTACAACGCTTGAATCTCAAGCGTTTTGCGTGTTCAGGCATCCAGGATGTCACCGAGAGGCATCGCCTACCAAGCTATTATTGGCACCGAACAATGGCCAGAGGAGGAGGACCTTTTGTTTTCTCGCCGTTTCACGTAGATCCCACCACGGAAAACCGGTCGATTAAAGTGACGAAACCGCCCTCGTTTTTAACCCCCTTCCCTAATTATTCCTCTCGGGTAATTTAAACGACGAGCAATTTGTTCGTAGGCGTTTGGACATGTCCTCGCTTTACGCTCTCGTTCGCCACTCTCTTTCTCTCGAGACGAATGACTCTTTGGGTACTGGACGGAGATTTTTAAATAGTTTCGGACCGATCGATTAATCATTCTACGGGCCTCTTAATGCTTCTTTGGGAAGATCGTCCGATGGACGGTAGAGAAAGGAGAGAGGAAGAGTCTTGGGAGTGATGGAGGGAGGGAGAAAGGGAGGAGGGAGTGGGGGGGGGGGGAGGAAAAGCGTCGGAACTGCTGTCCTCCTGGAAGGTTGTTTCGCAGCAGAAAGAGAAAGTGGAGGTAAAGAGTTGGTGTTGCAGCGCCGGGGAGAGAGAGGGAGAGACAGTGAGAGAGAGGCACCCATCTAACAACTGCGTCAGCTCGGTGAATTGTGTCTAGCTGGAGCCGATTCAAATGCTAAATTTACGTGGCATGATGCATCGTGAAGCGATATAATCCCGAGGTTCCCTTTTGAAAGTAAAACTTTTCAACCAGGATGTTTACCGTCTCCCGTATCCTGAGCTGCTTACGCTGAATTATTTATCGGCTACGTGTTCGATATATCAGGGTATTGGTGGACGGGATATGAAAATCGGATTACTTTTTTCGGTTTTATGTTTTCTTTTCGCGAGACCTTCGAAATATTCTCGAGGATGGGATCACGCGTAAAACTTAGTTATTGGGCGAACGACAATTGATAAGATGAAATAATAAGTAGTATTACTGTGATAGAAGAGGCCATCGAAGAAAAATGGAGATTAACTCGATAGACCTAACAGATGGGAGAAAAAACATCCGTCGCATTTAATGCTCGTAAATGCTACAAATATGACTGAAGAGTGAGAAATGACGTAAAAGATATAGAAAACTGTTTTTAAAAGGCCTACATTAAAATCTTTATGAATAAAATATATTTTGATATCGATTCGAATCCGATTACTAACCCAATCCCACGCTTCAATAAGTAATTTTACCGGTTTCACACATCCGAATAACCAAGAAATAAGTTTTTCATGCCATCAGTTGCATCTTGCCGCCTAAAATTCTTTATTCCCCAAAAGTTAGATGATCATCTTTAACTTCGGCAGTTCCCTACCAATCACAATAAAAATCTACTCCTTTTGCGATTAAAAGTCAGTGTAGTTGTAATGTTATGGATTGTTAGTACCGCTCCTTATTAGACTTTCACGCGTTAAAAATTTTCAAACGACGTAAACATTTTGAATGGTCGGCAGAAAGTAATCGCCCGAGCAGCGAAGAGAGAAATGTCCAGCGTGTGACAGACTATAGACGCCGCTTTTCTTCCCTAAGAGGTGCCGTGATGCGGTGTTTTCTTTCCGACCCACAAAGGGATCCATTCTCTCTCTCTCTCTTCCGAAAGCATTGTCCTTTCCAGTCACCACAAAGCGCGAAGGAGGATAACAATCTCCTTTCGTGAGCTGCAGTCACTTATCGATGCGTTCCACCTAAGATGTATGTATGTATATATATAGTATGTGTGTATATGTATATATATATATATAGAGAGAGAGAGAGAGAAAGAGAGTTAGAAAGAGGGATGGAGGGAGGGAGAGGAAGAGATAGAGAGCGGTACTCGCCTTAATAACCTGTCGCGTCATCGATTTCGAATCATCTTCTTCTTCTTTCTTTCTTCTCAACTCTTTTCTGCCTCTCTCAGTCATCACCTTGCGGTTCTTTCTCTCTGCCGCCCCTTTCTACTGTCGCTTTCCCTCTCATCCCTTATTTTTCTCCCTCTCTCCCCCTTCTCCTTCCTTCCTCCCAAACCAACTCCCCACTACTCCTTTTGTGACGTTGCTTCCGGGCTTTAGTCACGGGGCCTCGTCTCCCGCGGTGTCGGAATCTTAACGGTTTGGACAGCGCGCAAGCGCTCCCACAACTTTTCTCCTCTCAAACTCTTCCTCCACCTCCTCCTCTTTCGCGTCCGCCGCCGTCTCCTCCCCCTCCCTTTCTCCCTCGCCAAACTCTTAACCTCCTCCCTTAGCTTTCCCCTCCTACCTCTTGACTCGCGGACTCTTTTAAAAGTCTTGCGTGACCCACAAAGGTGTTACATGCGCGCTTTGATGCGCGCCGTTTCGCATTTCGCGATGTTTCAGCAAATGGAATTTTCGGTCGTCGACGTGCTCGAGTCGTGTTTCTTTTTCTTTTCATCTTCAAGTTCACACGATTCGTGTGGACAGAGTGAAATGGGTATAATGGGATGGCAACAGACATCATCACAGACAGAATCCTCCGTAGCTTTTGCATCATCGTTGGAAAACATGGCATAATTTCAACGACCGTAAGCATTCTACGGATTGTCAATTTATGAGGGCATTTTGGATTTCGATATCTCGAAAGCCGTTACCATTTTCGTTCGGAATTCGTCCGCCATCAAGATGGCCACATCGACCCGATATGGATTATGTAAAGAGTGTCGTCGATAGGCTTATTAAATTTAACTAATTAATCGAAGAAGTTCGTCAGTTTCTATTAATGTTTGATAGTCGCTTAAATCTACTATTAAGATATTATCGACTCGGTAGGGGAAAGCAGTTATTTCAAAACACACATCCGTAAATGTATCTTCGTTTCGTTTTATCATTACTTTCTCCAGTTAATAGTTCTCTCGCGAAATCGGGTTCCTGTTTTCTGATGGTGTGATCTTACTAAGCGCCCTCTTGCGTAAAAGGCAGTGATTTGGCGTTACGTATTGCTCCTTTCTCTTTAGAACAATTTAGGGAGTGAGTTAAAAAAATACGTTACCGGATGAGGTCATTTATGAGCAAAGTGTGTTTTACAAGGTTTTTCAAAATCGAAAATTCAAACTGCAGTCAACCACACAAATCGAATTTACTTACATTGCCTCTGGCGGAAATGTATTATTTTCTTATTGTTTTCAAGAGCTGTTTGCCATTCATCGGAATAGAACTTTCGTGAATCTCTTTCTTTCTCCCTCTCTTATTATTGTGCTTTTCATTTGAGACGTATGAATTGTATTTTAGAGCGCTGCAGTCAATCTTGGTGAATTGATAACTGTGCGGTCTCTCTGTTCACGTCGGTATGTAAGTATGTATGTTTTTTCGAAAGACGAAGGTCGCTGATTATTGCGGTGAGTCCTTTTCCTTTCCATTCTCTCATTCCAAAGATTCAATCTTTAAAATTGAATAATCGTGCTCACTTCAGGATTTGTATACGACAGATACCTAGGCAACTCTTGTAACCATTAATCGGCATCAAACTCCTGTCGAATTACTACTTTAAAATGTTAGTTTGGGTTCGATCTGTTATCCAGTTGACCCATCCCTTGGCTACCAAAAGTTACGCAGGACAGCGTTCCCCAAATTTTATCCATCTGCAACCCCCTTTTAAGACAACCGACCTTAAATCCATCAATCCAACAATAAAAACAAAATGTATTAATAATTTATAAACAATATAAATAGTTATTTCATTTTCGCAAAAAATATTACATCCAAATTATAGTGAAGTTAAGGAACCACTGACTTAAGTCGTCCAGTGATATCAATATCTCGGGTGTTAATGACAAAAAGAAGATTAGAAATATCTATTTACAAAGTGAAAAATATTGTGTTTTCTGAGTATAAAATGTTTACATATTTCTCGTTTGTTTTTAACTCAATTAGTTTTGGACTTCCGCCTAAACACATTCGTATAAATTTGAAATATTCTAACAGATACAGCGTAAGTGCATATCCATTGACTGAATGCGGTAGCTTTCATTATCGCTCTTTCTCTCGCATTCGCTTTTTCTGTTTCTCAGATTCGTTGAAAGAGTAAACGTAAATGCCAAATTTCAATTGAAATGCATTTCGTTGGCCAAGTTTTTAGTGGAAATATTGACATTCAAGTGGCATTCATGCTTAAATAGGATTAAAAATACAAATAAAATTGAGAAATTTATAACACTCCCTTAGATCGGGATTCGCCCCTCACTTTCTAGATCCGTCACGACCGTTGCAAATAATAGGATTTAATTTTAACTATCATACTAAACAATGGTGCCAGGATATAAAAATTTATTATATTTTGAAGTTCTTTAGAAATAATCAAGGAATCCCTTATTCTGATTCTTCCCTCATTTCGTTGAGCTGTATGCCTCACCCGGACGTTGCTCCGGAAAATTTTGCGAACCGTATAGCGCGCCTACCAGTAAACCTCCCGTGGGGGTCTGTAAATGTCAGCGACTGCGCGTGCGGAAAAGTATTCGCGGCGGTGGTAAGTACGTGACTACCTTGCCCTTATAAGCATTTTCCTGCCTCGTCTCCTCCCCTCCGCCCTCCATGACATCCCCGCATTCCCTTTAGGGTATGCAAGCCGCTTGCACATAGGCTGCAGTAGGCGGTCAAACCTCTCGCTTTGACCCGGAAAGATCGTGAAGGAGGAAAAAAAGAGGACAATGGAGGAGGATGCACACATCTGCTGCCTCGTCGGGGAAATATCTTTGTCTATAAAAAAACTTTCGAAAATGTGGAATCCTCGGATTGTTTTCTGACATGATTAAACTTTAAAGTCCTGAAGTTACGTAGGTTTCTGAATATGGACAGCCGTTCGGGTAAAGTGAAACAAATATGTTAATGTTTTTCCTCGAGACAGATGAACGTATAGTCTGTCTTGACCACTTCAAGAGTCGTTCCATTTGTTGTTGTGATCTTATTACACATTAGGTAAACTTAAGCTAGGTTACGGTTGGTTAATTAAAATTATACATTCACCGCTGATAATTTGATCAAGAGACCTCTCCGGGAACTTCATTAAAATTAAATAACTGCTAACTCTTAAGTGTGTTACACAAAGTGATAAAATTTGTTTAATAGAGGGTAACCGTTGTATGCTTATAGGTAACTTTTGAACGGTTATATAAAAGATGAATCGATTTTAAATCATTTATATGCCGCCTAGGTTAATAAAAATGTTATCACCTTTATGTTTTTATCTGTTGAATCACTCAATTATGGCATTTTTCATTAAGGTCTTTTCTACTCTAAACCTCGAGTAATTAATTAATTACTCTTTTCTTTTTCACAGGTGAGTGTCAACATCCGAAGCTGGCGAGTTAAATCAAATAAAATACTTCTAACCGTGAGTAAAAACTCTCCTTTAGCATCAAGAATAAAATTTCAAATGCTTTCATGGCTTAATAATAAAATTGTGCGAATAGTATCAACAAGTGTATGATTACATATAGTTCTGCGCTTTAGCTTTCAATTTACTAAAACATATTTTTATAGCCCATTTTTATAAACCGAATTGATTATAACGATTGCTCTTTACGTTTTCACCTCGACATATTTGTTTTCATTCGTGTTAAATATGGAGAAGAACTATTATTTATAAAAGATATCTTAAAATATACATTTTTAGAACTCGAGAATCACAACGTTTAATTATTTGAGACGTCGATATTTCTTAGTTAATGAACTGCTTAGAATTTCATTTTACCTATTTATGGCTTGAGATCGGTACAGTAAAAGCATTGCGATCGCATTATAATAACTTACTTGCGAATTTATACGATAGTATAACGAATGAAATACTTCAGGACCGAAATGGGTAGAATTCGGTTTTGACACGAATGTGAATTCACCATACCTTTATCATCATCATCATCATCGCAAGATTGGTAAATCCATCATCCGCCGAAGAAAAGTATAAAAAAATTTTATATTGAAAAAATCAGAACCAAAGGGATTTATTAGTGAATCGGAAGCTAGGAAAATTATCCATGGCGTAAAATGAAAATAAAATCGGAACCTTCGAAACTGATATATTTCACCCGCGAATTGAAGAGCGCTCTTTAATGCTCTGAAACCTAAGGATCCTGGAAGGGGAAGAAAAAAACAATTTCGTCTGCGGGTAGGGTGAGGGAGTGACCTTCTGTCGCGTCGTTGACCAGTTCAGGGCGTGGTTTCTATCCTCTCAAGGACGTCCTCCGCAGGAATTCGTGTTTTTACCATGTGAAAATAGTGGAGCAGCAGTGTTCCCCCTAACGGAGTAAAGCGACGGGAGGTAATCATCCGCACTGACGCGCCGACGATGATATCCCATGGAGGGCAATTTCATCGAAAAGATTTATCCACTATTTCATCCGTCGGGTCGTGTTTTCCAATACCTATATTCACTTGCGTGTTTCCGAAAAGCACGTTACGTGATGAATTTGTTCCAAATTATTTTTTAACCTCTATATTCGTATTAATTTTAGCGGTTCTCCTTCGTCTGCGGTTTTATAAGTAGGGCCAATAATCGTGTTTCGAGAGGTTCATTTTTGTCGGATTACTACTTCTTCCTTTTCTATCTTTCTATTTTCATTTTTTTTAATTGTACGTATATCAGGGCTTCTTTGAACGTGATTCAGAGCGGTGGTGGCGTGCTAGCCTTTGCCAACGGATAAGACGGGAAGTTTTTCCATTGGAAATTTTTCACTTGAATTTATTTTTATTATAATCATGAGTTATATACGATGCCAGAAATGCTACGAACATAGTAGGGGAAAAAATTACATCACATCTTTTGCTTCCCACGCCATGATCGATTTTCTGATTCGATCTAATATCGTATGAATAATGCATGCGTTGTAAGTAACTTTAAGATTCTTGCGCAAAAGAAAAAATTTACTCATGATTAACTCCGTTTCAAACTTTCACCGGATCTCGGTGATTCAGCCGGCTGCGACAAAAATACGAATTACGCGTGATTCTTTTTCACCGGATTATCTGCCCGAGCGTCATACATTTACTTAAAAACGTCATATTCAAATATCATTTGTGGTAGATCACCTAAAATAAAACGAACACTGCAGTGCACTAATAGCCTGTTCCGCTATATATTTGGTACTAATAAGTGCGCCGAATTTTAAAGTGTACGGGGTAATAACCAATTGTACAACCTCCAACATGGAGGATCAATTCTTACCGAAGCGCACGCACATTCACACTGGAGAGATGAAAGAAACCGACATTAGACTATTCTTGCGAAAAGCGCCACCACCAATGCATTAACGTCCCTTCCGAAGTGCAAGACCATGTTGAAAAAACTAGCCAGGATTCGAACTCGGACCAGCTACGCGGATGGCCAGCACTCCGCCAACCCGTCTTCACGCGGTTTAATAAATGATCGCATTTTATTATACTGCAGTAAGAAAGAGAGGAATAAAAGATGGGTGAATACATATTCTGCACGTCGTATTTCCCCCAGTTACCCTTGCCTCCTTGGCGTCTCGCTTTTTTTTCTTCCTGCCTTCCACAAGCCAAGCCTCCTTCCGAAGGTTGCTCTGCTTTGCTGACCGTAGCTCCAGGGGAATGGGTGCCTCTCCTTGCGAGCCCCTGGAATTAGCCTCAGCCTCCCGTAAGGGCGTGGCAGCCGCCTTGGCGTTTCTTGGGAGCGAAGGTCAAATCCAGACGACGAATACAAAAAAATACAGCCTCCCTTCTCCTCGATGGGATTTAATTACGTGCCGAAGTTTTTTTTACGATGGCGTATGTGCGTTTCCTACATATTCCTAAAATTTATATCTCAAGGTCGCTTTTTGATCTTATTGAAATCTAGAAAAATTTTCTTTGAAAAATCGCACGGATAACCAGCAAATGCTTCTTTAGAATCAGCATTATTGACGTTACACATATCTATATAAATAAAATTGTAACCTCTGTCTGTACATTTGTTTTTTTGTCGGGGTTTTACTTTTTTTGTGTGTTTTGCATCACAAGAAGACGTTTGAAGAGGTTTGCAGAATTGCTGTCTGTCTGTCTGTTTGTTTATTTGTTACCGCATCACGCAAAAACGGCTGGTCGGATTTTTATGAAACTAGCAGCATATCTTTAGACTGGTCCAGCTTAAAATATAGGCTATGTGGTGTATCTAAAAAAAATTTAAGTGGGGGTTTGGGGGGCATCGATTTGGTTTTTCGACGATAACTCTCGAGTAAATTAACCTAGGAAGTTCAAATTTTATATTTGTCACTTTCAATACAAGTATAAGATGATGTTTATAGATGAGCAAAATCAGAGCTGGGGGAGGGGGGGGGGTGGGACACCCGTAAGAGAAACCATAAAATATGAACTACAGCAAATGATAAACAAATTTCTAAAATCATAATTGAAGTTTTTCTTTTCTGTACGCAGCCTAACTACAAATAGATAAGTTTGTGGGTTACCATGTTTTTGCCTCACACCACTCAATTATCGTAATTGCTGAGCTATCCTGAAAATTATGCTTCAAGTCATCATTTACATTTGCATTTAGCATTTCTGGATTTAATACCTATCTCCTATATATTTATAAAAGTTTGTTTGTTTATTTGTGCATCTATACATTTCCACACCGTTAGAGTAATCAAACTTCCAACAGATACTTTCTTCTCAAATAGAAAGGCCGTAGGCTACTTTTTAATCCCAAATGTTTTATATTAATTGTACAAAAAGCAAAATAACTTAGTATGCTAATGCTAATGGCAGCCCATTTTCTGTCGGCTCCTTTATGCACGCCCATAATCAACCGATTCCAACCAAATTTGACAGGATAGTAGGGGGCACTAATTGTAAGGGGAAGGTAGAAGCGGGATTTTAGTGTTTGTATGTCCGCTTCATTCAAAATGGCGGTCGATTTAAACATTAAACTACGCGTATTTTCCTAAGTCCTACTATTGATTTGAATCAAATTTGGTACGATTGTGGAGGGCTCCCAGAAATAATTCATACGTGGTTTTTGTTTCTCTCTGCCCGTTTTATTCAAAACGGCGACCGAGTGAATTCTTAAATAAGTACCATTTATCATCTAGAATTCCGATCGGATTTGAACCAAATTTCCCCGGGCAATGCCGGGTATTTCTGCTAGTATTTAAATATAACTTCGTTAGAAAATATGGCGATCTTTAAAATTTCCTTTTTGAAAATAAACATTGGCTTATCGACATTTCTTGATAATAAAAGAAGAAATCGGCCCTTGGCATGTATAAATATTACTCGTGGTCTCTGTAAGCAAGGTGCTATATAATTTCAAAATTTTCATAAATAGTATAGTACTAAAAGCGTAAAGCATTTTCGGCTTTACTTTTGTAGGAATTCAATTCAGAACCGCACTTAGATAATTTTTTCGCTTCCGATGTTTTTTATGGATATTTATCTATATATGTATATGATTACGGTATATTTAACGTTTATAATTTCACATTCTCTGTCAATAATTGCAGAAACGTTATAAGCGGGTGCAATGCAAGGCATGAATTATTCATAGGTCTATCACATGAAAATTCTTTTTTATCACTCATTCACATCCGCTGTCGTTTTAATAAAACGTGAGTCACGCACACGCGTCATCAATGTTCCTGATAAATTAAATTTTCCGACGTCTAACCTAAGACATCCCGTGACTTTTAATGCTAACGAAAGAGACGGCTCTCCATCACGGCAGTTCACAAAACATGGATACTTTCCAGGTGTTGACGACGCAAAAACAAACCGCTCACCGCCTTGGATGGAATGCGAGGTTGGAGAGGAAAGAAACTTCCCTACACCGTATTTCCAGCAAAGAGGAATACCGCACGTGCCGTTTGCGTTTTCCCTCTCCGCTTTGATCCCCTCGTTCTCTCCCTTCTTTGGTCTCGTTTCGGATTCCGAGCCAAATAACGGCGGAAATGCATTATCCTAGGTCGAATCCTCTTTATTCTCGAGTATCGGTCCGTGATACTGATTCCTCGACTCTCCTTCTCCTTCTCTCTCTTACTCTTTGTCTTATTTGTCTCTCTTTTTTTCCCCTATCTCTCGAAGATCCCCTTTGGAATCGTGTCCTATGTCACAGACGTGAAAGAGGACGTTCTTCGCGCACCCAGAATCGGATTCCGTGTTCGAAAATCGGTCTTCGTTGAAAAATAAAACTACATCGCCCATTCCGATGAGCTTGTTGCGAAGGTCGGAATAGTTTCACGTCACGTCCGCTTAATCGTTGAGGACGGCAGATGGCATTTACGTATGCACCTGGGGATATCTTATTTTTATTCCCCTATTTGCTGCGCGACATGTTTTATAGGGATTCGCTGGGTTTTGTTCCCCTTTGACTTCGATTATATCTTCATGAACTCCTACACATATGTTCGTTAAATTGCTGTTTTATTGTTTAAGTATAGGAAAAATCAACTCGCTATTTATAATCAAAGGGTGGAGATGATTAAAATATTTCGATTGATATCTTTAAGAATATATAATGTTTTTAAAGCTACTAAAGTTTTGACTTTGAATCGCGGAGAATTCGCCATGTGTAGACAAGCCATAACGCCAACACTTCACGTCTTACATATGTTATGGGTCGTCGACGGTACTATAACATTTCCGTAGTGGATTTCCTATGCTAATTCAAGTTTGACACGGGAGGAATTGTTCCCTTTTTCTGTACAGTCCATCCCACCGAGGAAATACGATAGCATTAGCCGGAACGATAAAATATTTGGCATCGCATGGGCGAAAAATAGAGCAGGTGTTGTTCTTTGAATAAAAGATGCCTCGAGCGATTTACATTTTCATGAACCGTTGTTTTTGTTCGAGACGAACAAAAAAATACCGCTTCCACTCAGCCGTCTTTGTATGACCGATTTTGGCGGAGACTCGGGTAAATTCTGTCCAAGAAGCGTGCTTCCGCAGTAGTGGAAGTCGTGCCCGTGACATTTGGGTTGTAGTCTGCGTGCGTCCTTCCAGAGAGTCACCAGTGCGAAGGCGGTAGCGTTCCGCTGCTCCAGTTGAGTTGCCTCTCCCCCTCCGTCATCTCCCCTCCCACACCCTAGTTCCTTTCACGACGACACAACAGTATCCGCCTCGTTCTCCCTCGCAATCGCCTCTCGTTTACACCCACGACAACAGCACAACCATACTTCCGTTTAGGGTGGGCTTCTGGGAAGCACTAGTTTCCTTAAAGAGCAGATGTTCTTACAGCAAAACTCGCTAGTCTATTGGCAACGTTCGCTTTCACTCGCTCCCTCAATAGGAGCAATGGGTGTGCTCCGAAAATCGCACTTTCAGACTCGAGCGACAGTGCCTAACGGTGCTGTTTTGCTCACCGATATGAGACGAGTCTCGAGTTTTACGTAACTTGTTGTTCAACTAGTTTTCCGTCGAACTACAAGGCTACAGAGACAGTGTACTGTACCTATAAGATACTATTTTTATCGATACTTATTGTTATTGTATCTACTCATGTCAACAGGTAAATATGCTGTTTCGGTAGTAGCAATTAGGAGGTAAATTTTATTTTGAAAAGTGGAGGTTACGTTTTTTACATCACCTTTACCATAAAGGTTCATAGAAAAGAATCTTTGGAAAAAATCAATGCATTTGATATGACGAAATCCCTTCAAATCATTCTATCTTCTAGTATTATGAAATGGATTTATAACTATTACCTTCTATTAGCATATTATGCACAATAAATACTGCTCCGTAGTGGTTCTTCTTGCGAGGCGCGAATTTGTGTGGCAGGGTGTTTTGCATATAAGTTTTGATGCTGATCAGATTTCTTGTCATCATAAATTATCTTTTTGGCAACCGGGAAAATCTTTCTTTACGAAAGATATAGTCTGTCATTTTAATCTACCTTTAGAAATACATCTTATCCTTGTCTTGTCTTCGCATCAGGTAATAAATATAAGAATTTTCCTACCGCCCGCTGAAACAAACCTGCCTAGCAACATCCCTTGCAACTCAGTTAAATCTTTCTGCCTCAAGTTTTCAGGAATATAGAGTGCATAAAATTCGAGTTTTTATGTGATAAAGCTTTTATTTCACCATGAAAAAATACCTCTTCATTGGGCTAGGAGGGGCAATTTTGGAAACGGAACTATACAAGAAAATGGTACCACTAGAAAAGATGTTCTGGTTACGGACACTGCCATAAAATAGCGTAAAGGAGAGACAGGAAAAAATAGGTGAGATGAGGAGAAAATTTAATTGGCGATCATATTAGAAGGGATAGAATTTTCGAGAGGATATTTCGCCTTTTCTCTGTTTTCTCCTCATCAAAGACCCCCCTCTAAGGCGTTGGAAGTCTCCCGACCCCGGAGAGCGGGTTAGGTATTCCGGATACCCGTAAAAATAGATCGGGTGGCACTTAAGGACGAGTAGGTGTTCTCATCTGTAAAGGGCGGGGCAAAATAGTATGATAGTGTGAGGCGGAGGGAAAAGGGGGCATGAGGGAGGCGATTGGAGAAAGGGATGGGGTGAGACGGCCGGATGACGGTGGCGTTGTGGAAGGTGTCCTTGGACGGTCCACCGGGCCTCGATGCCCGGCAACAACCAAGCGGCTCCATAAGGGCGGCGTCGCATCGACGGACCAGTTTTCCTTGCCACCCCACACCCCGGTTATCCATCCTAACCAGCCACTCTATCCCACCCCACAACTGCGTCCTTTCACCCTCTTTCTTTCTCTTGTCTCTCTAGACGTCCCAGAGGAACTTTCTCCATATTTTTTACTTTCTCATATATGAAGTATATTGAGAAAGTATTGTTATTGCGAAAAAATTCGACCTCGAGATTTTTACGGAAATATACGTTTTAGGTGTCGCTGAATCCGAAAAAGTGGTTTTTGCAATGCCGTCTGTCTGTCTGTCTGTCTGTCTGTTTGTTACTGGCTCTGGAGCCTAGACGGTAGAGCGAAAATGATTTAAATCTCGTACGTAGGCATTTTATCATACTGAGCAGAGTATACGTAGAAATGGTTGACATTGCTCAATAATTAAGAGTAGTTTATTCTACGCATTTTTAACAACAATTCGATTTTCTCAAAAACTGCTCTTAGGATTTTGATAAAATTTCGTACAGTTACTTGAGTATACATCTACAATAATACTACGTATTTCATTTTTCTCAATGAATGAATATAAGGCTAGTTTATTTTTGGACAACTTGAACAAAAATTGGATTTTCTAAAAACAAGCTCATACGATTTTCGTTTTCTAAAGATAAGTAAACGACGCATTAGTATATGAGAAAGTTTGTGCAATCTATGTTGTACCGATTTTTTACTTTTATCGCTCTGTTCTGCCAAATTTTGTTTTTTTATCCTTTCGGAGAGATTTAAAATTAGCTGTTTATAGTCAGGAGTTTTTAACGATATAATAATCAGCTATTGGATGATTTGTCTGCGTGGTTTAAGTGTTTTTCTATTACTAGGAATATGATCCCTTGATAATATAAAGCCTACATATTATTGCTTCAGTTTCAATAGCTGTTTGAATTTTATGGGAAACCTTTATATTGGTACATAAGGAAGAAACATCTCAGTTTATACTTTTAGTTTCAGTTTAGGAGTTGTTGCATAATTTACATCTTTGACTTTTTGTCCAGAGCCGCACATTTGGCAGTCCTCATGATTATTACGTAAATTGTGATTGTAAGTGGCGAACAATAAAATTTAATTAGTAGAACTATAATAAGATTATTACTCGCGAATTTTTTGTTTGAAATTTCGATGCGATTAAAAAAAGATTAACAATTAAAATAGAATTGTATATAAATAGCTAGACATTTTTTACGCCTGAATAAATAAATAGTCTTCCGTGGTCGCTCGCATATCAATTATTTGGGTTGATCTTCCGCTGCCATCAAAACATTTTTCTCGTGGCACTGGCATAATCCAATGAGAAAGAGGAAACTTGTAGGAATTAAATGTCGAGAAAGGGAAATCGACGCCTTTTGGAGACCTTCAAAGATGTCACGGAACAGCGACGTAGGAAATGACTCGATTGTAATTTCCCTGCAAGTGACACAATTGTCGATCATCCACACCATCCAAACCACTTAACTGAATCTAGAAGAATAAAGAAGTGCCTACGCAACGAATGGTTCTTCATCTTTAAGTTACCTTTTATACGCCTCATTCGTTTACATTTTTAGCGGTGATCGGTCGACCTTCGAATGCTCGTAGCATTGGCGGGACGGAGAATTTTCAGCCACCGTTGATACGGTAGGGTAAAAAAAAGCAGCGCCAAACTGTCAACAGAAAGTCTACCAAAGGAGTAGTGTCCGTTGAATGTATCTTTACGAAATTCGTGAGAGGAGAATTGTATTAAAGACCGATGTGGAAGATGTGCGCTTTACGTACTAATTTATATTCTTTGCCCGTGAGAAGAGAGTGAAAACCAATAGGTTTCTTGAGAATGGAAAATGCCTTGATGTATATCAAACGGTCTTTAAAAATAACCTCTGCTCTTTGGTTAAAAACATTTCACAGATAAGTGAAAAAAAAACCTCGGACAAGGCCACGTCTTATCGATTAAAACGTGGAATAATATTCCACGGTCCTCCCTTATTAGGCGCGTTTCGATTCCAGCGTGTGCGCCTATTATCATCGGTCCGTCCGTCCGTCCGCATGTTCGTTCTCAGCTTCTACCGAACGGATTTTCATGAAATTTACAATAAAATATAATAAGATAATCGCAAAAATGAATCACGCGCCAATCAGGGATACCACTTTACTGGTGACAAAAAATTAAATTTTCGTCATATCTCGTAAAGTATTGCTCATATCAAAATATTTTTCAAATAAAAATTGTAGAACTAGTAAATTAGAGTATTTATTTTTCTATACATTTTTATCGTAGGAGTAGCCGTTATAGATAAAATCAAAAATGTCTTAATTCGAGTTGAACAATATTTCTTGCATGGTTACTTCTTCATTGTTGCTAACGTGAACAATCTCACAAACAAACGTTTAATTTCCTTACGTGTGCATGTAATATTTTTAAATCGGAAGAAAATGGATTATTTATGATGAAGAAAACAACTTTAAAACGCAATATATAATTTCTTTGCAAGAAACGCTCCCATTTGTGATACGTTGTACACTTTCCTAACTTGTTTAAGATAATAAAGGGTTATATGGCGAAGTTTCTTTTCTTTTGTTGCGATGGAAACAGTTTTAAGGGATTGGTTGAAGCAGTTGACGCGTGCTATGCACATTCAGTGATGCTTGAAGAAGAAATAAATATAGCATTCGTTTGAAATAATTTTAAATGTTTAAGGAAACGAAACATTGTTTGCGATACTGATAAATATTAGGTGGAACATCAACGTTAAAAAATGTAATTTATTGCATATTATAAGTTTAAAGTTATGGTCGAGGGGGGCTATCAAGGCATTCGATACATCGCCACATGGTATCAGGCCGATATAATACTTCAACTCTTAAAATGTCAAGGACGTGCAAAAGTTTCGCTCGTTTATGTCCGGCGTGACTCTCGTTTCTCGAGGAGATCAGCCACGGGTGTTGCTTTGGTAGTGAAGAACGAGAGTGAGAAGATAAAAATCTAGGATTGGAAACTTTTCCCGTGAAATCAATTGAGCTGAAATATCCGCGACGCAGACTCGGACAACTATCTCGGACTCGTCTGTGACTCTTTAAGCTCCTACGAGCGTGAACCGGTTTTTTTTCGAACCTCCCTCCGTCGTTTTAGGCGGTGATGGCGAGGAGTTTCATGGAGGAAAGAACGACGCAATAACAGCTGTCAGTGAAAGGGAAATAATTGATATTTCGGAAGAGGTAAATATTTCGCTGACTAATCTCTGCCATAAAATGAAAAAATCCTGATGACCACGTACCGTAATTAGAGATTCTACTAATTTTTAAAGAAATGCTAATTGCAGCATTTTGTTAGTTGAAGGTAAATAGACTTCAACGTGCGCGCAAACACTCTTTTCTCTGTATGTTTAATGATTGAGTTTTTATTATTAAGAAATTAACCAAGTAACCGATGAATTTCATACACTTTAAAAATATTTGGGCCAAAGCATAATTCCGTTACACTATCGTTGGAAATGTGAACTTTGTTACGGAGAATTAAAGTTAAAATTATAAATTTTTTAGAGCTATAAAAAATGTATATTTGAAATATAAATTTTTTTAATATTGAGAGTTCATTTCAAGGCGATATATCCGATTCTGCAAAATAAAAAAGACGTCAAAATGACGTTTACTTAACCAAAAAATAAAATTTTTCACTGTAAAAATACCCTTTTTTCAATTAAATCTAATGTCTTTCTTTCCTGTTTTTCTTTCTTTATAATCCTTAGGAGACGGCATTAAAATCCGCACATTTGCTATCTGCGTTATCTGAGCCTTTCAATGTAGACATCTCCTAAATTCAACGCCTATACTCACCGCCTACACCGTAAGAGGGGCCATCGCCCTTTCCGTTGAGAAGAACAGAGGGCAAAACGCCTTCGCAACGCCCTAAGTGGCCGTTGCCATACTCCGAATTCCAACCCGATCACTCAGCTTCCGTGCAGGAACTAAATAGTCTTCTAAATCAGGAAAAAAGGCCCATTCGATGTTTTTGACGGTCGGTTGGTGAGAAAGAAGAAACCAATCCTGAGATTTTCTCAAACCCTTTGTGCCGGTGTCTTCCGGGTCGCTTACCCCTCAGGATCTCGTTGAAATCTCGTTTGAGTCACGGGCAAACTCCGTGACTGTTACTGCTATCATTCTTTATGCACGTCTATCTTCCTAACCCAGGAATTAATGTTTTTTTTCTTCCTAAAAGTCACCTTTAGTAAAAGGAATAAGACTTCAGCTATAATAACTTCAGAATATTTGAGAATTTTTGTTGAAAGAGTGGTTGCGAAAATGACACGTAGATATTAAAGTGTTTTAATTAAAGAAACGTGTAATAACAGGAGAATGAATTAGACTGATTTAATATGTTCAATATCAAAACTTATTGCCAATTTCGAAAATATTCTTGTTGACCCGGAAATTTTTCCCTCCCTCGGAGGCAAGTCCGAAAACCCGGAGACTTCGGGTCAAACACGGAGAGGTGGTAACCCTGGTAACTCCTGTCTTTTATGGCAACCGAAATATTCGTTTTAGATATAAAAAAATATGATGTGGCCAACATGACTTTCTCCATATTTGGGGTATAGATATTTAAATTATTATAAATAGCATTATAAGGCAGAATTATTATTTCGTATCGTAAAAGAATACAGTCGTCCTTATTGCCGTAAATTAGGTATATTTTGAATATGTTTACAGAATTCACCGCTACATGGTGGTGGCGCTGTATACTGGAAATTTACGAATAAACAAAATATCTCCGAAATGGATGGTTCTACGAAAATTTGTTTCAAACAAAAGTTGGAAGAAATATTATTCTCTACAACTTTGGTCCTCACGAAGATGACCAATTACGACGTTTTTAAGGACATATTTGACGGAACCGAAAAAACCGATTATTTATAAATAATTCCTAAACAATAACTGCTATGGAAAATTGTTTGAAATAAAATTACATTCTCCATAATGTGTATCGAGTTGTATATACAGTAATTATGTTTTAACTGAGAAATATTGCAAAAACCGAATCGGATTTCGAATAAACCTAGACTTCTGGTTAACCGATATTGTCCAAAAACTAATCAGCTCTTCATGCTCATACCAAAGTGTTATGTATGAAATTTGGTAATGATATGGTAAGTACTTCTTGAGTTAGAGCGCACACAATCACATACACATGCACACACACACAGACATCATTCCAAAAATAGTCTAAACGTGTTCTAGGGACCTCAAAAGATGTATTTCCGTTGAAATCTCGAAGTCGATTTTTTTCATGAAAACAATACTTTCTCTATACTACGTATATGGAGAAAGTAAAAAAGAGAAAAGTGAGTCTGACTAGTTACTTTATGGGGAAAGTATTGCGATCACGAAAAAATCGACTTCGAGATTTCAACGGAAATACACGTTTTGAGGTCCCTAGAACTCGTTTAGACTATTTTCGGAATGATATGTGTGTGTGGATGGATGAATGGATGGATGGATGTATGTGATTGTGGGCGCTCTTACTCAAAAAGTACTTGTCATATTAATACCAAATTTCATATGTAACACTTTAGCATGAGCACAAAGAACTGATTAGGTTTTGGACAATACCGGTTAACCGGAAGTCGTTTTATTCGAAACCCGATTCGGTTTTTGCGGTATTTCTCCGTTAAAACATCATTATTGTATGTACAAATTGATACAAGTACGAGTATTATAGAGAACGTAATTTCCTACAACTTTTATTTGAAACAATTTTTCGTAGCAGTTATTGTTTATAAATTATTTATAAATAATCCATGTTTTCGGTTTTCAACGAATATGTTCGTTTAAACGTTATTTACAATCTTTATAAGGAACAAAGTTATAGAAAATTGCATTCCTTCTAACTTTTGTTTGAAACAAATTTTCGTAGAACCATCCATTTCGGAGATATTTTGCTTATTCGTAAATTTCCAGTATACAGCGCCACCACCCTGTAGCGGTGAATTCTGTAAACATATTCCATATATACGTAATTTACGGAAATAAAGACGACTGTATTCTTTTACGATACGAAATAATAATTTTGCCTTATAATGCTATTCACAATAATTTAATTATTATCTATACCCCAAATATGGAAAAAGTCGTGTTGGCCACATCAGATTTTTTAACATACCATCCATTCGACATAAACATTTAACAAATAAATGAGCTTCTCGATATTATGAATTATTTTATAAGAAAAAATCCTTATTTATTTAAATGATGGCTTTATATTATTATTCTGTTTGGCATTGAAAACTTAGTAAATGTGAAGAAAAATGAAGATATTTATCTTGCATTCATGACAGTTTTTGCCGGCTGCACCTCAGTAGTAGTAGTAGTAATTAGGTTTTTAGGTGCGTCAACAGCTAAGGTTATTTTGCACCGTCAAATTGTCTTATAGAAAATCAATATACATAACATCTCCTAAATTCAACGCCTATACTCACCGCCTACACCGTAAGAGGGGCCATCGCCCTTTCCGTTGAGAAGAACAGAGGGCAAAACGCCTTCGCAACGCCCTAAGTGGCCGTTGCCATACTCCGAATTCCAACCCGATCACTCAGCTTCCGTGCAGGAACTAAATAGTCTTCTAAATCAGGAAAAAAGGCCCATTCGATGTTTTTGACGGTCGGTTGGTGAGAAAGAAGAAACCAATCCTGAGATTTTCTCAAACCCTTTGTGCCGGTGTCTTCCGGGTCGCTTACCCCTCAGGATCTCGTTGAAATCTCGTTTGAGTCACGGGCAAACTCCGTGACTGTTACTGCTATCATTCTTTATGCACGTCTATCTTCCTAACCCAGGAATTAATGTTTTTTTTCTTCCTAAAAGTCACCTTTAGTAAAAGGAATAAGACTTCAGCTATAATAACTTCAGAATATTTGAGAATTTTTGTTGAAAGAGTGGTTGCGAAAATGACACGTAGATATTAAAGTGTTTTAATTAAAGAAACGTGTAATAACAGGAGAATGAATTAGACTGATTTAATATGTTCAATATCAAAACTTATTGTTAATTACAAGTAAAGTTTAAAGCTAATGCTACCGCATGCTAAGGATGTAATTTTTTAAAAATGAGTTGATTAATGAATTTCAGTAACGACTTCTTTTAAAAATTCTGGGTAACTCCCAGGGTTGCCACCTCAAAGTCCTCACCAACCCGGACATTTTCAGTTCTGACCGGAGATTTCTCTTGTCTGATCCGGAGGTTTCCTAATTTGACTCGGAGATTTTTAAAGGCCAACTTTTTTACTGTTTTTGCCCTTCCAGAATGAAAATAGGATTATGGTTTCTTTATATCTATATCTATAGTTCACCCTGCAAGCCACCGTAATGGTGTGTGGCAGGGGTTTGTTGTAACTGTCTATGATTCTGTCTTTGTTTGCCGGTCCCCACTATCAAATTTTGAACCAATACACCAACTTTCATGACAATTAGTTATAAACTCTTTCTACAGAGGCCAAGATCATGGGGATAGGTTTTATGACGAAAATTGAAGTTCCGGGATCGATTCCATGAATTATCCTTTCCTTTTGATTTAAATGGGAAATCTGAAACCCATCGTGCAGGGTTATTTCCCTACCCATACTAAAATACACAATAAAAATTATATCAGCGCTGCATTTTCGCTATTCTCTGCGGAATGGAATGCAAATTCTAACTTTTGTCGTAGAATTTTCTTATCGATCGTATTTCTTTGAATTTTGCGTTAATAATTGCAATTTTTATTCCATCATAACGAGATTATTGTCCCGAAATCACGTAATCAACTGAATTTTTTATGCAAATGTAAGTATAATACCTGATGATGTTACATAAAGTATGTAATGTGGGAAAACAAAGAGCAGCTTGTGTTGCTTCATACACCGTACTGCATTACTGTTCTAAAAAAATATTTTCATGTATATTCGGGACCGGCCAAGCATTTAAGGCGGCTCGGATACAAATAATTTTGGGTGCCCTACTCCACCTCCTACACACGAAAAAGATACAAAACTGACGAAAAATATAATTTTTAATAAAAATTTATTACTTCCTAAAATTTAAAATAATTATAATGTTAAAACAGCAATGTAGTAAACACAAAAAACGAGGTATACTAACTATAATTATTTCGATCAATGTTTATTGATTTATTTAATGCCGTTTTCTCTATGAACTTGGAGAAATCGTAATTTTTTAATAAAAGTTTGCATCCCCCCCTCCCTTTGACCGGCTCTGTATCCTTCTACCAGGTTAATTGCACGGCACAGCCATTCTAAAATGAAATCTTTATTCTGTTAGAGAAGTTAAAAATAAATCGTAATCTTGAATGCCAATTTCGAAAATATTCTTGTTGACCCGGAAATTTTTCCCTCCCTCGGAGGCAAGTCCGAAAACCCGGAGACTTCGGGTCAAACACGGAGAGGTGGTAACCCTGGTAACTCCTGTCTTTTATGGCAACCGAAATATTCGTTTTAGATATAAAAAAATATGATGTGGCCAACATGACTTTCTCCATATTTGGGGTATAGATATTTAAATTATTATAAATAGCATTATAAGGCAGAATTATTATTTCGTATCGTAAAAGAATACAGTCGTCCTTATTGCCGTAAATTAGGTATATTTTGAATATGTTTACAGAATTCACCGCTACATGGTGGTGGCGCTGTATACTGGAAATTTACGAATAAACAAAATATCTCCGAAATGGATGGTTCTACGAAAATTTGTTTCAAACAAAAGTTGGAAGAAATATTATTCTCTACAACTTTGGTCCTCACGAAGATGACCAATTACGACGTTTTTAAGGACATATTTGACGGAACCGAAAAAACCGATTATTTATAAATAATTCCTAAACAATAACTGCTATGGAAAATTGTTTGAAATAAAATTACATTCTCCATAATGTGTATCGAGTTGTATATACAGTAATTATGTTTTAACTGAGAAATATTGCAAAAACCGAATCGGATTTCGAATAAACCTAGACTTCTGGTTAACCGATATTGTCCAAAAACTAATCAGCTCTTCATGCTCATACCAAAGTGTTATGTATGAAATTTGGTAATGATATGGTAAGTACTTCTTGAGTTAGAGCGCACACAATCACATACACATGCACACACACACAGACATCATTCCAAAAATAGTCTAAACGTGTTCTAGGGACCTCAAAAGATGTATTTCCGTTGAAATCTCGAAGTCGATTTTTTTCATGAAAACAATACTTTCTCTATACTACGTATATGGAGAAAGTAAAAAAGAGAAAAGTGAGTCTGACTAGTTACTTTATGGGGAAAGTATTGCGATCACGAAAAAATCGACTTCGAGATTTCAACGGAAATACACGTTTTGAGGTCCCTAGAACTCGTTTAGACTATTTTCGGAATGATATGTGTGTGTGGATGGATGAATGGATGGATGGATGTATGTGATTGTGGGCGCTCTTACTCAAAAAGTACTTGTCATATTAATACCAAATTTCATATGTAACACTTTAGCATGAGCACAAAGAACTGATTAGGTTTTGGACAATACCGGTTAACCGGAAGTCGTTTTATTCGAAACCCGATTCGGTTTTTGCGGTATTTCTCCGTTAAAACATCATTATTGTATGTACAAATTGATACAAGTACGAGTATTATAGAGAACGTAATTTCCTACAACTTTTATTTGAAACAATTTTTCGTAGCAGTTATTGTTTATAAATTATTTATAAATAATCCATGTTTTCGGTTTTCAACGAATATGTTCGTTTAAACGTTATTTACAATCTTTATAAGGAACAAAGTTATAGAAAATTGCATTCCTTCTAACTTTTGTTTGAAACAAATTTTCGTAGAACCATCCATTTCGGAGATATTTTGCTTATTCGTAAATTTCCAGTATACAGCGCCACCACCCTGTAGCGGTGAATTCTGTAAACATATTCCATATATACGTAATTTACGGAAATAAAGACGACTGTATTCTTTTACGATACGAAATAATAATTTTGCCTTATAATGCTATTCACAATAATTTAATTATTATCTATACCCCAAATATGGAAAAAGTCGTGTTGGCCACATCAGATTTTTTAACATACCATCCATTCGACATAAACATTTAACAAATAAATGAGCTTCTCGATATTATGAATTATTTTATAAGAAAAAATCCTTATTTATTTAAATGATGGCTTTATATTATTATTCTGTTTGGCATTGAAAACTTAGTAAATGTGAAGAAAAATGAAGATATTTATCTTGCATTCATGACAGTTTTTGCCGGCTGCACCTCAGTAGTAGTAGTAGTAATTAGGTTTTTAGGTGCGTCAACAGCTAAGGTTATTTTGCACCGTCAAATTGTCTTATAGAAAATCAATATACATAACATCCATGCCCGAAGCGGGATTCGAACCCGCGACCTTTGGGTTAGAAGGCAGGCGCACTGCCTACCAGTCTAACCCGGCCGGCGGCTGCACCTCAGTGCACGACAGTTACCTTTATCTCTACGCTATTGAGTGAAAGGAACGGCTTCGAGAGTTTTTGCGGTTGAAAGATGCAGCGATGGCATTTGAGCGAAAGTGAACGGAGCAATAACGACAAAAATTCTCTTTGTTTGATTAAAAAAAAAGATCACACCTTTCGACCATTACTTGGTCCGTGCTCAGCAGAATACGAAGAAAATTTTGAAATGCATCTGTTAAAACGTGATGTTACATCACAGAGTTTCATAGGTCCCTTAATTTTTTTTCACGAAAACATTGCGTGATGTTTCCCTTCGATCTTATCTTCGATCCTTGTGGTCCAAAAAATCGAAGAATTTACGGCACGTAATTTTCAGAGTAGGTCGAGGTCATCACGAGGATTTTTGTGAAAATATCAGCGAATCCTTTTTACTTCCGTATGCTCGAGGAAAGAAAGAAACGACGCGATAATTACCCTGTGCAACCAATTGAAGGAATAAATGTGCACTGGTTTTATGACGGCGCTAATCATCTCCAAACAATGTCAGCTTTAATTAATTCTTGTTTTTACAAGTAATAAATAGCTCAAAAGTAAACAGGAATGGGGAAAAGGGTAATTTATTTAAATAAATCCCTTCTTGCGCTAAGAATGCCTATTTTTTAAATGTATCAATGTTCGTCACATTATCCATCAGTCTTGTTTATACGCTATTCATGTACAGATGCAATTCTGGAAAACTGCTTGAAAGATAATCATTCGTGTTTTCGCATCTAATTCGCCCAAAACTATACGCTCGATAACATCGCCTTTGATACCGGAGAGATTGCCTTCTCGATGCATTTCCACGTCGTAACGAAAACATCCAGAAAACTTCTCCTAGTCATCACACAAGAAAAGGCGACTGCTCTTCTCCTACCTTTTATCGCTGAATCGAAACAATCGCAGAGGATGTAACATTTCTCCTTCGACGCGGAATCTGATACGACTTTCTTAGGGGGTAAGGCGATTTTTAACGTCCCATAATACCCGTTTCCATATGCATTTAATAACTTAGATGATCTGGGCGCATACCCTCTGGGAAGAGGGGGATTTCTGCAGGGAGAGAAAGATAGGCGTGGTGGGAGTGGACGGGGTGGTGGATGGGGGAGGAGGAAGAGGAAAGAAGGTTGATCAGATATCGATAGACCGTAGTTCGAAGGACGTCGTGTTCTTCCCCGCATCACCCACCACCCAACCACACCCTCGAAGGATTACAGCCGCGTGTTCGCTCCATCTCGTTCTCTCTTTCGCTCTGCCACATTTTCTCTCCCTCACATGGTATTCTTATTGTAGAGAAAGAGAGAGAGAGAGGGAGAGAGAGAGACCTACGCCCGATACAAGCTCCCTTCCACTTTTCCACACTCTCCTACTCCAATTCGCTTTTCTGTGTGTGTGTGTGTTGGATTTGTATCGGACCTCGCTCCGGTTCTCCTTCACCAGAATTGGACTGTCCGTCCCGTGCAAAATAAGTGGGTAGAAAAGAACGCGTGTGCGTGCGCGAGAGAAGGAGAGAGAGAGAGGTAGAGAAAGAGCAAGTTGGAGGGTTTTGTGAATACGGAATGGGTTTTTCAGTGTCGTCCGCTCGGGGCGTGGAAAGCGCTCATTTTTGATTACGTCCGAACGAAACTTTCCCGAAACGAAAACGAAATGGAGCGGGCGGTCATCTATGGTACGGAGAAGGAAATGGTTTTTGAGAGAGAGAGAGAGAGAGAGGAAGGTCCCGGTGGACGGTGTTTTTGTGATTTGAAAATGTCTTGCGTGGGCGATTTAATCGCGATCCGACTCGTTATGTCCCGTTTCCGCTTTCTAACTCTTGGAGGCGGAGGGAACCCATAAAGGAAGGATTTATCGCCTTATCTAGGATCCAAAATATAATTTATTTGGCGCCGTTCTTTATTCTTTTTACGTTAAGTAAGGTTTGGCAACTCGGCCCAGCTTTAGATTTATCGATTAGAGGATTTGATTCTTTTTATTTCCGATCTTATCCGCCAATCTTCGGTTACTTTGAAATGTGCTGAATTTATGTTTATAGTTATAATGGGAATATGTGGGAAATATCTTTCTTTTGATGTGCGCACTTTTATTTTGTTGGCAAATTACTTAATGAACAGACAAGGGAGTTCGGATAATTTTATTTTTAGCAGTAACGAGTGGCTAATTGCTGGTGTAATCGTCGTAAGCCCAGCGCATGAAACATATAGCTAATTTATTTACTTCGAATAGGTCATAAACCGTATTTTACGTCCTTTTACAATGAGCGCAACAACGATAGCAAAGACGAAGACATGCGGCCATGTCCTCGGCAGGATTCGAGTTCGCGACCCTTGCATTTGGAGCTGGACACGTTAACCATCCCTCTACCAAGTCCGGTTAATTGATGATATGGTTAAATTTTGTTGCTCTGAAACATTTACCTTGGTCATGTATTGTATACAATCTATAAGGTGACATCGATAATTCATTTTTGTAATTTTAAATAATGTCAATAAATATACACATTATTTTGATACCCAGGAGTAGTTAAGGACTGCAACCTTATGATATACATAGGAAAACAATAACCAAACTTCAGAAAAACACGTATCAGAATGTACCTTAAATTACTTGGGTTACATTTCATGCTTCCGCAACAGTTACGAAATATTCGGCCAATAAACAGCCGATGGAAACGTTCTCCTGTCCGCTACGGTAAAAACTTCATAATGGTCGGCACTCGCTCAGCGAATTGCTTCACGTAACCTTCCAGACCGTCCTACATCTGCGCGCGCACAGATCCGCTTGCTTCCAAAAGCCTCTTGCGTCCGCCTACGCCACATTTTCACCTCCCAAAGCCCGGCCTATAAGTGCATCGCTAAAAGACGCACGTACGCGGGTACGTATCAGATTAATCCCAGCCTCCGATCAATAAACTACATCCCATTGCTCGTATGCGGATGCTCCCATAACACGGTCTTTATACGGGTTGGACAAGAAAGCGGTCCTGCTTGGCTGTTTTCCCTAAGATTTATCTCCGTCGATGGCAGTTAATTCCGACACGTTCGACCCATATGCTATTGCGTGTCTCGATTACGAGGTCCCGTTTATTTTATTTTTAGGGTTTCTCGCATTAAGTAATTTCTTTTGTCTTGTGGTAATAAGTCCTGACGGCACGTGAATAGGGCGTTTTTTCTAAATTTTCTAACGATCGTGTTTAATTTCAATAATCTTCATAGCAAAGATTTTAGTCTTTGAAATTTATTACCATTTTTGACTATCGATTAATAAATCAGTCTTTTCTATCTTTTTTACTTTCGACTAGCAGAAATACCCGGCGTTGCCCGGGGAAATTTGGTTAAAATCCGATCTGAATTCTAGATGATACATGGTGTTTAAGAATTCACTCGGCCGCCGTTTTGGATAAAATTTGGTACGATTGTGGAGGGATCTCCACAATCGTACCAAATTTGATTCAAATCAATAGTAGGACTTGGGAAAATACGCGTAGTTTAATCAGTCTCCGCCGTCCAATTACGAATAATGAATAGTCGTTTCCCACCTTTCTCACTGTGTATAAGATGTAGAGTTACCTGTTCTATGAGAACAGGAAGTTTACGAGAACAGTTATGTTATTGAACAGTTTAGGCATCAGAACTGTTCGGAAAAAACTGTCCCGTTCTTTCTGACCCATCTCTAGATGGCAATTCATTAGCATACAAAGTTATTTTGCTTTTTGTACAATTAATATAAAACATTTGGGATTAAAAAGTAGCCCTCGATCTTCCTATTTGTGATGAAAGTATTTGTTGAAAGTTTGATTATTCTAGCTTTAACGGTGTGGAAATATATAGATGCACAACAAACAAACTTTCATAAATATATGGGAGATTGATCTTATACTTGTATTGAAAGTGACAAATATGAAATTTGAACTTCCTAAGTTAATTTACTCGAGAGTTATCGTCGAAAAACCAGATCGATCCCCCCCCCCCCCCCCCCCCACCAACCCCCACTTAAAATTTTTTTTTGAGATACACCACATAGCCTATATTTTAAGCTGGACCAGTCTAAAGATACGCTGCAAGTTTCATAAAAATTCGACCAGCCGTTTTTGCGTGATGCGGTAACAAACAAACAGAAAGACAGACAACATTTCTGCAAACCGGTTCTTCTTGTGATGCAAAACACGCAAAAAAAGTAAAACCCCGACAAAAAAACAAATGTACAAACAGAGGTTACAATTTTACTTATATATATTATTGTATCGGTCCTTTTATGTAGCGGTCCTTTTCAGTTCTCTCTCACAAAGAAGAAAATTCTAGTTTCTGCAAGTAGTTTTAGCATGTAATTATACATATAATCTAGCGCCAATCTCAGTGCCGATTAAATTAAATATACCACATTGATAGACTCTATTGCTCAAAATCGAAGCCATCTTTGTTACTTATCCTTCCATCACCTTACCCTCTTCTTTAGTTCTCAGCCTCCAATATTTTCCGCGAGGAGGCATTTTAATCAGTCGGAACGGGTTTATATCTTTCCTCGTCATAATTCAACCCATCCCTTTAGGCTGTACAAAGATTCTCCGAGGTATCTCGACATTATCCCAGGTTAGTGGATATCTGAACTCTCGAGCCTTGTCTCCGACCGTAACTCTCGCCTCCTAGATATGTTACAATGATTCGTCTTTCGTTCGTCGTGACCGTTCCAACACGTATTTTACTCCGTGGCATTTACGCCCTCGGTGTTCGAATCGAAATCTCCACGTCTCGTTTCCATTTCTGTCAATTTTTTGCAATCTTTCTCTCACTCTCGATCTCGCTCGCCCTCCTCTCACCCTCTCCCTCTCTCTCCCTCTCTCTCTCTCGACGTCCCACTGCTCCACTCCTTACCCGCCCTCCGCCACGCCCCACTTTTACGTCCCGGAGCCCTGAAAGCCACGTCTCGGTTCACTCTCACTTCAAATCTCGCCGTAACTTCCCCCGCTGCCCTAACGTGAGCAGTTAATCTTTAACCCTTTTCTCTTGCCCCATACCTTTCTCCGATCTCCGCCCCTTTCCCCTCCGGACTCGGTCACCCCACTCCCTCTTACCTCGCAGCTGGCGCCCTCTGACCACATCTCCGAACGCCCACGCCTTCCTCTCCCCCTCCCCCATCTCCTGGCGCTACTCACCTTTTCTTTTTGTTAATTTCTTTTTCATCCTTTCGCTCTACGTCCTTTTTCGCCTACCCATATACCTCTCCCTCCTCCGCCTCCCTCTCTATTCTTTTCTGCAGTTAATGGCACCACTGTCTCCGTTTCCTAAAATGGCTTAGGGTTGATCCATCTGGGTTATCTTCTTTCCCTTCAATCCTTACCTTTCTTTCCACTTTTATCACGTGATTCTTTTTCATTCTTATCTTTTCCCTCTATTTTTTGTCTGGAACCCGCCTTCCGTCGTTCCTTTCTCTCTCTCTCTCTCTCTCCGGCGCCGTCTTTCCTCCCTATTTTCCCTTCCTTCCTGCTCCATTCCTATCTACGCCTATCACTCCCCTAGACCTAACCGTTTATCCTGCGTGTAACACGTCTCCTTGCTTTACGCCGACTCCACCCACTTCTATACCCTCCCTTCGACCATTTTCTCCACCCTCTCCTTCACCCAATCCTCCTCCCTCTACTTTTCTGTCTCCTCCGCCCTCTCCTCCACCCTCTCCCCCACCCACACTACTCCTCCCTCTCCTCAATCCTCTTTTCCATCCCCACCCCTCCTCCTCTCAGCCTCTGCTCCACCCTCTCCTCCACCCCTTCTTCCACCCCCTCCCCCCCCCCACTTACCATACGACAACGATACCGTCTCATACTGTTTCGCACCACATCCGTTCTCTGCATTTTTTCCAGTCATCCACTCCACTCCGCTTGACCTTTTCCCAGAGAGTCGCAAACGTGCTCGGTCTTCCTTCTTTTGTCTTTGAAGGTGTGGGCGCGCGATCAACCTTTGCATCCGGTTATTCCTACGGTGAGGTTCTTTTTCTGTCACGGTTCGTAATATGAGCATTAGTTGGCGTTAGTAGCGAAGGCGAATTTCGGTCCAAGGACTCCGGCGCGAAAGGGCTTCTCGTCGCGAATAAAAAAAAATATTTTCGGCGTAGTAATTTGATCATGGGCGAATTATGACGTGGGAAAACGTTACGGCAACGCAGAGAAATAATTGATTATGCATTCTCATCCCCCGCGAAAGATTGATCCGCGAAATCTTATCCTTAAAAAAAGAAAAGAACCAGCGTTTATGTTCGGCTTTTTTTCACCGGATTTCCATCGTTTCCATCTCTTCGATCCTCGATCGCCGAAAAAGCGTCCAGGTGGTAGCGTGCGCTCCGACTCGAGTTTTCCGCAGATCTCCACGCATTCCCCTCCTCTCTCACTCCTCCTTTCAACCCATCCCGGGCGCAGTTTTATTCCTTCTCTTTCTCAATCCCCGATGGTTTAACCATAAGAGATCCCTCTTACATCCCGCGATTTTCCTCCATCCTTGACGGATGGACTGGTTTACTGAATTAATTCCAATGTCACCGCTCCCATTTTTTCAGTCGGACGAAAATTCCGCGTCTGGTTCCGAGCCTTAAAAAAAAAAAAAGAACTTCCCACTCTCGGCTTTTAACCAATCATTCCTCTCCGCTCGACCCACGCCGCTCATCCAAACGAATAAAAAGGTAGATCAAGAACTGCATCGATAAATATCGCATGATTTTTTTTCTCGCCGTCGGACCTCTGGAGTCGTATTTTCGGCATTAAATTGATCATTTAATAAAGTCTGTTTTTTTCTTTCGTGCTTCAAGCCTGGCGGGAGGCTTTCGTCTCTCTCCGGCCGGTGGTTCATCTGGTGGAAGCAATTTAACTTGATTTAGATTCGATTCCTTCGTGTTTTTGCCCATCTTTCCCTCTTTGTAGATCTCGACAGGTGCTTAGTCCGACCACTTGAAAGATTCGGGAGGAGAGAGAGAGAGAGAGAGAAAAAACGCAAGGTCGTTCGGAGAGAGATTATGCCCTCTTTTGACCCATCCTTTCTCTTTCCATTTCGACTTCCTTTGTTGAAAATCTCTTACGGGTGCTTATTTAGTGGTCCTTAAAAATTTAAAATTTTTTACCTCCTTTCCGGTCGGCCGTCGAAATCACTTTCCATCTTTTTTGCCGTGGTGGGAATTCATAATCAAATCTTTCTCTCGTGTGTTATAACGCGATTGTGATTCCGTTCTGCTCAAGTTATCCTTGAGAAAATGGTTTCCGTTTTTTTTTTTCAATTTCGAACCTCCCCACAGCACGTAAATTTATGTTCGAATGGGGCTCTTTTTTGTTATCTTTGAATACTGCTGTTTCCTTCTGCTCACTCGAAGGTGGCGCAAATTGTGAAATTGCTTTGTTTGGGCCGTGATTTGCAGATATAACGCAAGGACGCTCTTTAATAAAGATAAATAAATGCAATTAAAATCACTCTTCTTTGTGGCGTCCTCCGAACCGGATACATCTAACTAAATACGTCGCTCGGAAGTTAATTTCAGCAGTTTATAGTCAGACATCCCTTCACCAATCGAACCCATTACGGAGGCATCTAACCGTAATGGAGCAAAAAGTAACGCGACGAACAATATAACCTCTCTCGCACACTCCTTCATCCGACCTCAGCGACAGGGACGGGTGTAACGTGTCTACTTCGCGACCTTGAAGCCACGGGTTCGACTCCCGTTTAAATCTCGAGACGATAATTCTTTTCTCGAACATTTTACTGCCAGCCATTATAACAGAAGTGTCCCGTCGGGAGAGCCGCGCCTCTATAATCTAGGATTTGAATGGGTGCGGGAGCAAGAGAGATAAAGGAAGGAAATGGAAAATGAGAAAATAATTATCGTCTGCTGCCTGTAGCATCTTTTTTATAACCCCTCTACGAAACCTCTACGTCCGCCATCACCTCTCCATCCTAACTTATATCTCTCACTCGTAGATTCACGTCCCTCTATCTTCTCCCTATCTTCCTCTGTTTCTCTCTCTTTCTCTCTCTCTAAGTTCTCTTTTCCTCAGTCCCGCTCCATCTCTTCATCCCTCTCTCCATCTCTCCACTCCTCTCCATCCCTCTCTCCATTCTTCTCCATCCCTCTCTCCATTCTTCTCCATCCCTCTCTCCATCTCTCCACTCCTCTCCACCCCTCTTTCCATCCCTCCACTCCTCTCATCTCTCTCTCCACTCCTCTCCATCCCTCTCTCCACTCCTCCCCATCCCTCTCTCCTTCTCTCCACTCCTCTCCATCTCTCCACTCCTCTCCATCTCTCCACTCTCCATCTCTGCACTCCTCTCCATCTCTCTCTCCACTCCTCTCCATCCCTCTCTCCATCTCTCCACTCCTCTCCACCCCTCTTTCCATCCCTCCACCCCTCTTTCCATCCCTCCACTTCTCATCCCTCTCTCCACTCCTCTCCATCCCTCTCTCCTTCTCTCCACTCCTCTCCATCTCTCCACTCCCCTCCGTCCCTTTCCCCATTCTTCTCCATCCCTCTCTCCATCTCTCCACTCCTCTCCACCCCTCTTTCCATCCCTCCACTCCTCTCCACCCCTCTTTCCATCCCTCCACTCCTCTCATCTCTCTCTCCACTCCTCTCCATCCCTCTCTCCACTCCTCTCCATCCCTCTCTCCTTCTCTCCACTCCTCTCCATCTCTCCACTCCCCTCCGTCCCTTTCCCCATTCTTCTCCATCCCTCTCTCCATCTCTCCACTCCTCTCCACCCCTCTCTCCATCCCTCCACTCCTCTCCACCCCTCTTTCCATCCCTCCACTTCTCTCAACCCTCTCTCCACCCTCCTATCCATCTCTCCAATTCTCTTAGACCCCTCTCCATCCCCCTCTCCATCCCTCTCTCCACCCTCCTATCCATCTCTACAATCCTCTCCTCTCCCGTCTCAATTCCTCTCTCGATCCACTCATTCCACACCTCTCTTCGACTCTCTCTCTCTCCATCTCCATCCCTTGTTCTACCTCATCTCATCCTCTGTCCCCTCTATCCATCTACTCCTTTCACCCTCTCTTCTCATCCCTGTATCCCACATCCTCTTCCCCTTTGTTTTTTTCTACATCTCTCTTTCCTCTCCCTCCCCCCCTCTCTTTCTCTCTTACCTTCACTCCATCCCTTTCTCTATTCCTCTCCCCATCCCCACCCCTTACTCTATTCCTCTCTCCATCTCTACCCCTTACTCTAACCTCTTCTCCTCCCCCCCTCTCTCTCTACACCCTTCATCCGCCTACACTTTTCACCTTCTCTCCTCATCCCTCCCTTCCCCTCCGTTTTATACATCCTCTTCCCCGTCTCTTCTTCTCCCACCCCTTCCCTCTTCCCACCCCTCTAGTTATCACTCTCCTTTCTCCCTCTCGATCGTCTTCCCCCCTCCCCTTTCCATTTTTAGACCCATCCTCCTTTCCACATCACCGGCCAATCCCGCTTGAAGGCCGACTGCTTTTTCCCGTAGGTGAGACGAGGGAGGCGGGGTGGGTGGTGGAGGTGGTGGATGGATATACGGCATTTGCGGTCGGGAGGGTGAGTCCATACCATCGGGTGCACTAACCGATGGTGTGAGGAGGGTTGTAGAAACAACCCGCCCCTTTAGAGACTCCGTGGGCCGTAGAAGCGGGAGGGATTGTTGCCGAGGAGGGGAAAGTGAGTTTATAAGAAGGGGTTGTTTGCGGGTTTAGCACCCACGTATAAAATCGCGCGGTCGTCTCTCTTACTCCCTCCCAAGTCAGCCAATCGGTAGGGTCGGGAGGAGAGATAGAACCCAACCGAAGGGAGTTGGGAAAACCCATTCAGCCATAGAGAAAGAGAGGGAGAGGTAGGCCCATCCATCCGCCGTCTTGACTTTTCCTTGTTTTTTTTGCCTCTTAAGCCAGTCTCGCGCTGCAGTCCGTTACCGTCGCCCGTTAAAATCACCACTCTCGCCTTCATCCCGCCGGCCCGTTAAGTCTTCCCCTTCTCCTCACTCCCTCTCTCCCATCGAGAGCCCCGTAACTCTTTTTCGCTTTCGGTGCAACGAGCGTCCTTGGGGCGATGGCTAGGCCGCCGCAGCAGCCCACGGGGTCCATCGCGGTCTCGCCACCCATCGTACCATCCCTCCCCCCTTTCCCTCCCCCTCTACTCCGTCTTCGACCATCCTTGGACGCGCACCCTCTCCTTCTTGCTTTTCGTTTTATTTTCTTTAGCGATCCGAGTTGGTTTTAAAATTAGAATGTTTCGTCGCGGCCGGTGGAATATCACTTTTCCCGCGTCGTCTCGAGGCGGGTGTCGTTCCGTTTTTTTTTTCTCGTTTCTTTGTTTTCCTTTTGTACCGAATTGGAGGGTTTCGGTTTGTTTTTTTTGTCGTTTTGTTTGATGCTTTTCTACCCCTCCTCCCTACGCCGAGAGAAGTATTGTTACGGGCTTTAATGTACGCGCGTGAGGTAGGGGAATATTTATAACGGCCGACTCAGCCTACGACATTCGAGAAAAATGATTTATGGTCCTGTTAAATTCAGACGGCGCTTGGGAGATAAAGGGATGACCACTTTTTGCCCTTTCGATTTCCTTAGCCGCGGTTGGTCTTAATGCGGTGAATCATTCTTAACTAAATTAAACCTTTAAGTACGGTAAATCGGTGTTCTGTGACGAATTAAGCGCGACCAAATATTAAATTTAATACTTTATGGCGGCATTTCCATTAATTCGGTGAGATAAGACGCTGTTGAATCATTCATCTTCCTTTAGATTTGATTTTTAATACCTTCCTGAGGAGTGTACTGTGATGGAATTCCTAGCTTTAAGGTGTCGGCACGTTAATATCTCCTAAAATGATTGTGGAAATGATGTTTTGGTTTAAAACTTTGAGGAAGCGATATGTTTGTAGAAATTGAAAGCTGTTATAAAACGGATTAACGATCTTATAATGAAATATCGGACGATTTTGGCGTTTGACTCAATGAAACTCGCCCAGTTTGATATAAAGACCTTATATTAAAAGCAGTGAAAGTTAATATGCGGTGATGACTGGTGAAAATTCGAATGCGACAACTGAATTTCTCCCGAGACTCCTTAAGTAAAAGTTTATAGTAATTCTTCTTACCTCCTAAATAAAAATAATTTTTTGGTTGCTCATAACAAATAAGTAACATTCTCATATCGTAATCATATGTTTTTTGAAGGGAGTCGTTTTCGTGTAATCAGCTCTTTCATCTGGTTCATTTAGGTATCATAGCATTTGTTACCTAACTATATCATTGACTATAACTGTGAAATATCACTAAGCAAGTTAGGATGAAGCCATGTTTGTGATTTTTTTTCTTCCAAAGGAAAGAATAAATTCCAAGTGATTAAATATATTTTCCCCGTAGTTTTGTATTAATATTAAGCTTAAAAATGTCTTTTAAACATTTCCCATGGAAAATTTTGTCTAGTATACGATAAAATAAATTGCCCAATGTACTTGTATAAATGCTTAAGCGTTGATAATCATTGTACGAATGATAAACAAATAAACATATTATAAAATTAATAAAACATATTATAACAAGCTTCAAACCAAAACCTATCAAAATACAACTTCATTGAGGACTGGAATCTTGATGAAAACCCGCTATCCGAAATATATTTCCCAATCCGTAAACATTATTAGCATCCCAAATAACAAACATAATCTCATTATTTTCTCTGTGAGGAACCATTTACTACGAGTATTATGCACGGTATGCACATGTTGAAACCGCCAGTGAAACAGCATCAATGAGGCAGATGACTTTTCCCAGAACAACCCGGGCTTTCCTGAAATAACGCTATTCCTCTCACCCCCCTACTAATTTTGGAAACCTGGAAAGTGAAAAATATTTGTCTGGTGAACAGCGGATACCGTAATTGCGTCGTTTCACATTTTTAGCTGTTTTGAAGGAGGTCACAAGGTTCGTACAATCAAATTCGTGAAACTGCTATCATCGTTAACAGAATTCTGTGAATGGAGCATTCGATAAGGAAATTACTGCCTATCCTCCATAACTCGAACGTCTATAATTGGAATTATCGATTATCTGACGTAGATATCTCCTCGTTCGTATTCTTAGACGTTAAAGTTTTGATTACTTTAATTTTTTCTGCCTTCCATTAAGATGCGAGTTATTGAGGATGTATCACACAATATATCAACACGTTAAAAATACATTATGTATCAAGAATATGATTTTCCCATAAACAAAGCGCAACGTATGTTATTTTTCCGCCGAATGAATTTTCAAGGGACTTTTACTTTTTACCTATGAATGTAACGGACATTGCTTAACTTTTATTGCGAGAGGAAATCGAATGTTTAATTTTATTGGATGAATTTTGTTGCGCCTTTTATTTATCTCGCTTTTATAGAAAGGCGCCCTCTTAATTTGGAAACGATTTTTCTCAACGAAGTGATCTTCAGAATTCGTTAACCGTTGCGTAGAAAAATGAATAAATCTAACGGTTCCTTTGATCGGGGTGAAGTAACTTTTACGTCACGTTAGAAAGCGCTGATTTTTCTCTATTAATTTAGAAACCCATCACCTTTTCTACATTGCCTAATGGAAGTGCGAGGTTGGCAAGTCATCACGATCTCAATTTACCTTTTCTCTCTCCTCTTCGAACTGAATCACGATCGAGGATGACTCAAACGAAGCGAGCCAGCGGATGATCTCTTTCATTCTTTTAAAAAAATAACCATCCTCGAGGTCGTCTCGAAAAAGCGTCCTTCGCGTCGTGCGAATCACCTTCACTTCTTTAGCATTTTCCGCTTTCCTTTCTTTTATCGTAGCATTTCGCTTTAACTCGCCAGGAGGAGAACGGAGAACCCGGACGAAAAAATACACGCGTACGCATAACGGCCGCGGATGACAGAAGCAGCCAGAGGACGACGTATAGGTTTGGAATGGGGACCTTAGGGAGGTGACGGAAGTTTTTTTCTCGGGACGAACCGATACAGTTGCTTTTGGCCGGAAACCTCATTCTTCCCTTCTCGCGTCTTTCTCCCGTCACTCGGTGGTGTCTTTCCGAAAATGTTCACGATACGACTCCAGAAATTATATAAACATCTCATTGTTTATCTTTTTATGGTAACTGACGATGAGAGAATCTTGTGTAAGCTCTGTATTTATATCGAAAAAACAGACACTACGGCCTTAAAACGGTTTGGAAAACCAGATGCTCTTTCTGGTACAAATCGGTCGTCATCAGGGCTGTTTAATCGTTAGTTATAGAATCTAGTAAGCATAGTTTCTCGATATGATTTCGGTAATTCTTTCTGAAATATTTTTGTACTTTAATTCAATATTAGTCTCACTTTTGGGGCTAAGAATTGGTTAGCAAAACGACAAGGCTTTTAATTCTTTCTGAAATATTTTTGTACTTTAATTCAATATTATTCTCACTTTTGGGGCTAAGAACTGGTTAGCATAACGACAAGGCTTTGAACGATCAAATGAATACGCAGAAAACTTAAATATAAACATCAATATTATTACTACGTAAGTTTTAAGTTACATCACAGATAAACTTTAAAACACCCTGCTAACTTTCTCCTATTCTCCTCCTGCGTGAATCCTTTCGTAACAACTTCATGGAAGTACATCCAATCGGATCGGAATGCGAGAAAGAGAGAATTCCTCGAGAATTTCAATGCAATTATCTCGAAATACTACTACTTTCGTGCGGCGTCGGATCCACATTTTAACCATATATATATATATATATATATTCCTCATTCACAACTGCATCGTTTTGGACGGTGTCTAGGCGTCAACCACAAAGATCTTCGGAGGAAGTTCATTCAACCGTTTAACAAACAAAAGAAAGGGAAGGTGTTTCTTTTTTTGCCATCTGTTTGACCGGCAAAGGAGTTTTCCCAAGTGGTTGACTCTCGTTATCGATAGGTCGCCTTGTATGCCACTGCATCCTCTGTTGACTTACAGGTTAGTAGGCGCGGTGTGACACCCTTTGGTCCCTTTTTTCCCGCGGTCGCGCGATACCTTTACCGTTCGCAACCCGTTCGACAAACCTTAAGTTAGTCATTTTGCCGGATGGCTGAAATCACCTTCCGCAGAAAACCATCTCGCGAGGTTTTTCCCCTTCCGAAGTCCTTTTCTTAACCTTTATCAAGGAAAGATGACTCGCTATAATCTACGTTTCCCAATATCCTTGCGAGAAATGTGTATCACAAAATTAATTGCAGAATATCGGACGAGTTATTGGTCTCCTTTACAGTCAGTAAAATCGTAACAATGGTGTTTTCGTGCGTAGTAATTATATTTTCGAACTTATTTTTTTAATGACTATATCGAAAACTACGAGATAGTGCGAGCATGCCCAGGGTTGGATTCGAACCCGCCGTCTTTTCATTAGAACACCGAAACGCTAACCAATTCTGTACCGAGGCCTGAACATAGTCGCATATTAAGACTAAGTTGCGTATTATAAACAAATTATTTAATTTACAGTGTTATGGCAGCTGAAATTTAAACAAAAATTCATAAATATTCTCCAAATATGTCCTATTTAACGTTCTTTATTCAAAATGTGAAATTATGCAGATTTTTATGGCATAATGCAGGTGGGGATCAAACCCTTAAAATATAATGCATCGATTTCTTCTTATTCACATTTCATTCTGAAATGTAGAGAAATATCTTACCTCGCCATTGCCAGTTTTTCGTTTTATTGAATATCTATTCTTTTAAAAACCACGGAAATTTAAATCATTTATTTATTTATCCTTATGCTAATTTTAAGAAAAATCTGACATTTTTTCTTACTATTTTTTCAAAAATTTTATCTTTTTCTTCGCTTTTTACAATGTCACGATAAGCCACTCTCGTGCGTTTCGTTAGAAGGAAGTCATATAATTAATGACAACTAAATAAAATATAAATGTAATAATTCATATATTTAATAACGCCTTCTTTGGTTGACATACTCCATTACGCCACCGACATAGTCCTTTCGTTCGAATGCTAAAAGAAAATTGTCTAGAGGTAATTTAAAGCCGTAATTTTACGTTCTAATTTTCTAAGTGGTGCTAATTGCCTCTTTCATCTTTTGTTTACAGCTGAGGCCCTGCAGTCGCTATGGCAGCAGCCATGCGCCACAATGACGTAAGCGACGATGACGACAACTTCTCTGACGATGAGAGCACTCCTCTAACCCACGACATCTATGGAGGGAGGTAAGTAACGAATTTGCAAATGAGATGATCTTAATATACAAATGACCTTATGTTGACAAAACATTATGCGCCCCGTAATGTAAACAGTATTTCACTGTGAAAACCTCTTGAGACGTTGGGTTATGCGTTAAAGTTCTTCCTGTTATGCAAGTCAAATAATGATTGAATGATTTAAAAAATATATTTTTTTTCAATGGCGCATATTTCTTTGATGAAAAATTATACCCTCGACAAAAATGGAGTCGATTTTAACCTTGGATCGTCGACTCGTCCACAGTTCTCAAACAACTTTCGCTCTTCAAATTTCAAAAATGCAACAGTGATTTGTCTTATCTCGTTTTGTTGAAAAACTCCATCAAATATTCTAAATAACTTGCAAATAAGATGGTTTCCAGAGATTTTATTACGTTTGATGCGTGCTCAGCGTGGAGATTAACTTGTTTTTCCGTTTCTTTATGGATGGCCTTTGAGGCAATGCTTGGCAGTGGTCCAAGGCGATATGGTGGATTTTCCTCTCGTCTCCCTGGACTTGGGAGAATTTTGTGGAATCGAAGGATGTTTGTGTGCTCGGACCATATGCAAAACGCGATTCACTAAGGCTACAATTTTATTTTTAAGTACCGTCGCCTTAGAAAAATAAAATTTTTCATTTCTCGCGCTCGCTGAAATGGAATGCCGCGGGGAAAAAGCCCTCTTTTGGTAGACATGAACTTGAAAGCCGGATCCAAACGATTTTTTTCGGCAGTTTCCAAATCTCTTACGTCGGCATGCAAGGAATATCGAATAACGACGAAATGGGATTATATGGTATTTCCATTCGAACTTATATTCTTATTCGTATTTAAATCAATTTCAATGCGCTATACTTCACAGTAAATTACGAACTACGCGTTTAAAGTGAACGTAACGTATTCAAAAAAAGTTATATCGAATACATCGTTGGTAATTTATCTCACACAATTCTTCCGTATAACTTCCTCGTATCTTTAAAAAGCGAGAATTTTATGGTATTTTCATTTCAGTTCAACACAGCCGGAACGATACAACCGCGCTTTAAAGAGCGCGAAGTCGTGAATTCTTCGGCGCTGGAATCGTTTTTGCGCGTCTTTGTAGCAAAAAAAAAGAAAGATCTTGTAAAAATAAAAAATTCCGAGAACTGCCGGCGAGGGAACCCGATTGCGTAACGCGACCGAAGTTGTATTTATAAACTCCTTCCACACGTAATTTTCTGTCGAACCTATCTTTCCATTCCTGCGCGAGTGATTTTTTTCACGTCGTCGTCTACTCCCGCCTTTCACCACTACTAGGGCGGATGCATCATGGCCGTCGATTACGGCATCCATCTCTACGCCAAGTGATGCGACCTTTCCTATTATGCATGCTCTCTCTCTATCCCGCATGCTTTTCTCGAGGGGCCCTCCTAGTCCGAAGCCTTCGAACGAGTAAAGCGGTTAATTCGACGTTAGAGTAATGAGGAAATACGAAACAACATAAAAATGTTTAAAATTATTATGGATCGCATGACATTCTGTTATTGATTAAAGTATATAATATTTTGTGTCGTGTACTTTTAAGTCTCAAGAAAATTCTTAGGTTCATTATTAAGGCATTCGGTCTGCCATCTATACCGAGACTGTCACATGCGACACGCCGTCCATTTCAAAATCATCTGTTAGAAAGAACGGACCGTAAGATCCCTACGCGACTGGAATTTGGGAATAATTTGAAATCGGGAGAGGAATTCAGCCGCGAGCTGGAATCGAACCCGGTTCTCCCACTCGCCGGCCGAGTATTCTACCAGTGAACTGTCGTAGCGGAGTAATTCTTCAATATCAAAACGCGGATGTTTTCTGCTGCGATAGTTCAGTGGTGGTAGAATATCCGAACTTCAAGCGGAAGATCCGGGTTCGATTCCCGATCATGGCCGAGTTTTTCTCCCGAGTTCAAACTATTCAAAATGATCTATTTTGTCCCCAGGTAATTAGAGTTTTGAGATCCCCGGGTTAATCCAAAGGAACGTGAAAAGAAAAGACGACTTAGCGTTGCTCTTTTTTTTATTTTCTCGAACCGTCGAGTCCGAGCGCTTTGGAGAAACCGTTTCCCTCACTCCCACCGTCCGAACGTTAGAGAAAGCAATCTCTCGCGATCCGAAAAAGGTCATTGGGAAACCTTTTGCCGCCTTTTCTAGCCTTTTCTATATTCGTCACCTGGTTCGGTGAACGGCGGGGAAATCATATTTTTCTCGGCTTTTTTATTTTTCGTCGTCCGTTGCCAAATTCTTCAGTCTGGAGATGGAGCTGATTGAGTTTTTTTCTCGTGAACTTGAATGGGTTAAAACTGCGGCTTTCTAGTTTCTTTTTTTTTTAAGAGCTTCACAAAACTCGATCGTTATATTTTTTTGTTGCTGGGCCAAATTGTTTTTTTTAAATGATATATTCGCAACAAATATAAGAACAAGGCGTGCTTTTAACCAAAACTTCCACGAGAGAAAAATAATCATTCAAATTTACGAATTATTATAGTAACAGTTCTATCTTTTTCCCCTTGATTGGGACACGAATATACATTGCTGTTATTTATTCACACACACACACACATACCTACATACGATACATCATTGGCGTATCCAGGAATTTGTTAGGGGGGGGGGGGGTTTGACCCAAACTCGAGAGGGAGGGGGGGGGGGGGGGGTTGAAGCTAAACCCCATGATACTTTTTTTTAGTGATTCGCGAGCATGAAGGAAATGGGGGGGGGGTTATGACCCCCAAAACCCCCTCCTGGATACGCCACTGCGATACACACACACACATATATACATATATCGGAATTTCCAAAAAGAAAACGAATGAAAAATTCTAACATCTCTAAAACGTTTTCGCTCATAATAAAATGCCCATGAATATATTTCATTAATTTGAGGTAGTACCTATATGCAGTAATTGATAAAAACACGTTACAGAATCTGACCAAAATTGAAGTTTCTTCGCTTAGGTTTGAAATTCTGTACTATCATTATAATTCGCTCTCCATCCAAATTGTTCTGTTTCTCCAATTTCCATTCTTCTTTCCTTAGCCAAAGAACAGTCCTCCCTGAGACGAAAGGATGGGACTCCTTCAGGGTTCTCCCACCCGAGTCCGACAGCGGTTCGAATACCAACCAGAAATGTTTGGAGATAACCCTCCGGGTGCTCAAGGTGTTCGCCTACCTCCTCACCTTTGGAATCGTCCTCGTCTCCGGTGTGGTGGCCAAAGGATCGCTCCTGTTCATGACCTCGCAGATCAGACCAGGAAGGGTGTCGGAGTTTTGTAACAAGGACTTAGGTAAGAACTCACTTATTCTCCTTAGGTTTTGGCGATGCATCGGAAATGCTGGAACCTTTACCGTCCCGTCAAATGAATCGTTATGTAATCGGGAAAACCTATATTATATAAAAAAGTGACAGATGGCGAAATAAAAGATTCTTCTCAGGTTCTTGACGATATCGAAATCTTCGAGATATCTGAGACGAGATTTTGGCTATTCTGGAAATCACACTATTATCTTGAATCGCGACGGAAAACTATACACCCTAACTTTTTTGTTTTCAAATTATGAGCAAGGAGATTTAAAAATAACAGATTTTAATTATTGCCCTACGTATTACTCGAGTAACAGTATTATCTGCCGATTAAATATAAATGCATATTACCGCTTATGAATCGATATAGCTGGGATATTTCTAACGGGCGCTCAGCGATTCCGATAATTTTTTTACTGTATGCGAGTAACGTTTGTGGTTGCGTTAACAGGACAAATAAATTGACATCTTACCGCTATAACATATGGATGAACGAGAAATCTTTCCCGCCGTGTGCCCGATCTTCCTCAAATAAGTCATCGTAGAGGAATGACGGTTTGTCCAGTGGGGTTACTTGAAGCGATAAATATTTTGGAGGAAATACGGTAGTCCTCAAACTGGAGGAGGGGGAGGGGGGGGGGGGGGGGTCGCGAAAGGTTTTCGGAGACTCGCCAAGACAGAATGTTTGTGTTTTATTTTTAATTTCATGAATGGATATATAATATTTTGAACAAAATTAATTTTACCGCAAACAAATAAAGTTTTGTAATATTTGAAAATTAAAATGACGTTTTTTATGTATTGGTTGATGGATGGGGTTTCGGGGACAGACTGGGCAAATTCATAAAGTTCGGAAACTGCTGTGTTATTCTTGAGAGCCACTGCGCTCATGCGGAAGAACTTCCTCGTTTGTCCGCTGCACCTTCGAAAGCGCTTCTTGACAGAGCTCGTTCTCTCGAAACTCAAGGCAAACCAGGCGCGGCAATCTCTTACTGTGAAGTGAAGAAACAGAGAAGTTTGGGTATTTTAAATGGTAAATTGGACTTTTTTTTTACCTGTATAGGTGCTATATATTGCTTATAAACATTGCCATAAGTAGAAAATATGTCGCTAGCTTCACTTAAGAGAACGTAATTTAAAACTTCGTTTTTTTATTCTTCCGTTTGACACAGAAACGTATGCACAAAATATTTTTATTATTGAAAAATGCCTTCTTAAGCTGCAAGTTATTTTAACGTTTATGCATCCACAAAAAATAGGTTTTTTTATTTTTCACTTTTTTAACTGTCACAAAATCGGAACGGCTAAGAAAGTTCCCTTCAAGGCCATTCTCTGCACTCGAAGTTCACCGGAAAGGTTGTTAGAAGGAAGGAATCTTTCAGATTTCGTCATTCGACCATGGGAATGCCATGAAGGAATATACATTATATCGGTCAATTTCCGTTATCTTTCTTCGAAATTTTAAAAGAATTTTTTCCGTTTATTTTTTCCGGGATCAGTCGCAGCGCAATGTATTATTTAGCGAGAACGGGAGATTTCTCGTGGAGGCTGGTTTCTCAATTAACTGGAGATCGTTATGGAGGGATATGGTCGCATTATACAGTTGATTGTTTTCGAGTTTGCTTTTCCATTCGGCTCATTGAAATCATGCGTGTGAAACTTGTCAGGATCAAAAGGGGAAGGGATAGGTGCAGTTGGAGATTAAATATATCTAATCTATGCAATGTTTAAGTCATTTTCACAGTTTTTGAGAGATTGAAGCAGCTTATCGAAGGAAATTCCTAGAGAAATAAAGGAAGGAATTCGGATTTTGGGCGATTAGACGCAAGGATAATGGCAAGGCAGTGTTTCCCAAACTTGATGTCGCACCATATACTGTTTTTATGGGTGCCGCGTAAATAATTCAAGTAAATAAATCAATGAATCGGAAATAAATGACATGTCATCAGGGCAATAATCTTTTCACTGATAAATTCAATATGGTGTAATACCAGCAAATGGATGCGCCCAGATGTTGTGATACCTGTATGCATAAATATAAAACCTTGTTTGAAGGTGTGGGTGTCGCGAAATTCTGTTTGTCTTTGAAAGGGCGACGCGCCTACAAAATTTTGGAAACCACTGGTTTAAGACGTGACGAAAGGAAGACCTCTGAACTCTGATAGGTGTAGATATGAAATCCAGATCAAAAAGGAGCTTAGAAAACATAATGGAATGGAACTTCTCACTCTCTGTATAGGACATTCACCTGCGGGCATACACACGATAGTTGCCTTAATCTCATGTGACTTCTTCATCCTTCTTTCCACAGGAAGGGAAAAGCGGTTCCTGTCGGTCGTGCCTGAAGCGGAGCGGGTGGCGTGGGCGTGGTGCATAATCGCCGCTTTCGTCGTTCCCGAGGTGGGTGCCTTGCTGCGTTCCATCCGAATCTGCTTCTTCAAGTCCTGGAGGAGACCACCGCTCCTCGACTTCCTCCTCGTCATCGCGTTCGAGACCTTGTATGCCATCGGAGTGTCGCTCCTCGTCCTCTGCGTCCTCCCAGACCTCGACGTCGTCCGAGCCGCCATGATAACCAACTGCGTCTGCATCTTACCTGGAATATTAGGTGAGTCTCCCGATGCAGTTTTTTGCGGGTAATTGTTATGGTCGGTGAAGTGGTGTTTTCGCATGGACTGATCGGGTCGGCTGATTTTGCGGGGCGGGAAGCAGTCCCCCGGCGTATATGGTGCGAATACAGTATATTAGACTGCCAGTCGCATCATTTTTTTTTCCTTTCGTTAATCATAATTGCAAATCGACCTTTCTCCGAGAGCCATAAAAAATGTTGGGTAAATGAGATTCTGATTTTGAGTCTATTATCGGTGAATCGCCACCGATGACGGCTGCTTTGTAGCGTATCTGGTTTTCCAAAGATTTTGTGGCTATCGTTGTTTTTCAGTTTTGATTTCGTCCATAAGGTGAGCCCGATAATTCTTTTCGGAATACGATGATAGGGATCGGTTTCCTAAACTAGGTCGACGATTACTTAAAAGAAGAATATCTGTGCGGTCATATAATTATATACGTACCTAACGCATCAAGGTAATTTAACGGTTAAATTCTAGTACAAGTCACCAAATTAAAATTAAATACCTAACGTATTGTTTAATTCGTTTTCCAAAACACGGTGCGTATGTATTTGTTTGGGTGCATCTGGTATTCGAGTAAACGTGGCATTTAGAGACCACCATTTTAATTGTTAAAAAAACAGTTATGTTTTGCTGCGGGGAGAAACAAAAATATTTCTTAACTATTGGCTGATAAAGTTTCGTCTGCATGGTGAAGAAGTTTGAAAGACTAAATTTTTCCTTGGTTATAATTATTATTTCATTTTTCTCACAAATCTACCATATACAATACAAAATATGAGTCGGATAAAGCATTAAATGACAATATACCGGACGTATTTTCTATATGATAGAATAATGCTTTATCAATCCGGTTGCCATTTGTTCTCATTTTCGGAGTTCAGATTCAGTCCCCCTCAAGTATCCATATGACGCAAAGCCTCTCGGATTTTCATTCGTGAACCATTTTCATCCTGCGAGCGTGACATCAAAACAGTAAACGTCCTTTCTTTCGAAAACGTGAGTTTATTTTTATTTCTAATTTCCAATGCTTTCATATTCCAGGGATGCTCTCAAGAAACGAAAAGCAGGATTCCCCGAACAGGTGGCCCAAGTGTATAGTAGATTCCATCGCCATCGTCGCCCAGGCGACTGGTCTCGTGGTTTGGCCCATGATCGAGGGAGGCAATAATCCGAGGTTATGGGTCATACCGGTAGCCCTCCTCTGTACCTCGGCCGCGTGGTGGGAAAACTACGTGACCAAGCAGTCTCCATTTTGTGAGTTTATATGCAATAAACGATATCGATGAACCACAAAACATGTGTTATCAACGTGAAATTGGTGATGGCACGGATGTATGTTTAAAATGAAAATTTCCTGATTTTTGTCATTTTCTTTTTGCCATAAAGCTGTGATACGCTCCATGAGCCGTGTGAAGGAGCGGCTAAAAAGAACTCGTTATTTCACCTACATCTTCGTCTCCATTTGGAAGATTTTAGTGTTCTTCGCTATTTCGCTTCTCTCCATGCATCTGCACGGGCAAAGTATACCCAACTTCTTCACAAAGTTTTCGGAAGGATTCTCCGCTCACAAAGTCACGGTCACGGAGGTGAGTTTATGTTCAAAACGGGTAACTTTTCGGTCGCGGTGTGGCTTTTTTTTTTCTTGCGGCGATTTGATTGGAAAAAATCTTTAACCGTATGTCCGAATTCGTTTTTCAGGTGAAGACGATATTCAACTCGGGTACGGGAGTGGTTCCGGATCTATCTAACGCGGTGCCGACAGGAGAAACGGTGGAATTGACAGTTTCGTTTAACACGCCCATCTACGTTCTAATCATTCAAATTTTATCAGCATACATTTGTTATATTTTTGGTACGTACGACATTATCGTCTATGGACAAAACATTCATTTGAAAATGCCATGCATAACCGTACACGGAATAAATTAATTGTGATCTGTAATTTGTTTAAATATTTATGCTTTTATACTTTCATCATAATTATATTTTAAGAAGTACGGATTGATCATGTTGCTTCGTTATTCCAACCACAGGAAAATTCGCCTGCAAAATTCTCATCCAGGGATTCAGTTTTGCATTCCCTGTGAACCTGACTGTACCAGTTACCATTTCCCTTTTGATCGCCGCGTGCGGATTGCGAAACGGAGATCCTTGTTTCTTCCACGGAACACTGCCTGATTATCTTTTCTTCGAGTCTCCGCCTGTTTTCTTTCTCAACGATTTCATATCTAGACAGGTAATGACATTTCTTCATCAGTATTAAAAAAATCCTTTGTCGATGAAGTTGTGCATAAGTTTGATTCTTGCGATGCGATGTTGTTTCTGGATCAGATATTATTGCTCGAGCTTCGATAGTAAGTTTTCAATATTTTTCTTTTTTGTCAGCATGCTTGGGTTTGGCTGCTATGGCTGCTGTCTCAGACGTGGATCACGCTGCATGTTTGGACGCCAAAATGCGAGCGTCTGGCCACCACCGAAAAACTTTTCGTCACTCCCATGTACTCTTCTACCCTTATAGACCAGTCTTTGGCTCTAAACAGACGTAGAGATGATCAACCAGATGTCAAAACTGAGGTGCGTTGAAATGATTGAAATTTATGGGAAACATCGATCCTTTTTACGAAATCTAGTGTTAAAACACACAAATCATGTAATGGCACTTGATAAAAATTTATCATTAAATAATAATTTTTACTTGCGTGTGTTTGAGAGTGTCACCTTCGTTTTGTAACCGTGTTTCGGCATTTCCCAGTCGTAATTCGGAAAGAAAACTTAAGTTTCGTTTTTGTATATATATATTTTTTACGGCAGGATCTGGCCGAGCTGGAAAAAGAGGGCTTGGACGAGTACTACGAGAGCATCTCGGTGGCCACCGACGCCAGCGGGTCTACAGCCGCTGCCGGAGGCACCCGAAGCAACGTTAAGTCGTCCGATCACATCACTCGGATCTTCGCTTGCGCTACCATGTGGCACGAGACGAAGGAAGAGATGATGGAGATGCTCAAGTCTATCCTGCGTCTCGACGAAGACCAGTCTGCGAGACGTGTGGCCCAAAAGTATCTCCGCGTCGTTGATCCGGATTATTACGAGTTCGAAAGTAGGTTGAGATGGGTCGCGCTGAATCTAAGGAACTTAATCCTCAATTTCATGCGATTACGTTGATGAATGGTTAGCAAGTTAATATATTTGTAAGCCTAATATCTACCTTTTTCTGCCCGTAATGTTTGACTTGGTCTTTCGTCTACAAACCGAGATAGGAAAATATCTAAAATGAATATTTAATTTCGGCAGTCGAAAAAAAGTTTTCTGCGTTTCAACTGCAACGCAATCGCTTTGAGCGATGCCTCTCCGAATTCTGTTGTTGTAAATTCTTACGAATACAGTTCATTTGAAACGCTGTAGTAGTTTATAGTCGGTTTTGTCATGATAAGATTTATACACATCACTTAATGTGAGCCAAAAGCTGTTTTTATCAGTTTGTTCCCTATGCTACTGTTATTGGAATCATTTCCGTAATTAATAACTTTTATCTTTTTTTTCGCGCAGCTCACATTTTCTTCGATGAGGCATTTGAACTGAGTGATGACGATGAGGAAGAGAACGTGGTGAATCGTTTCGTCAAGTTGCTAGTATCAACTGTCGACGAGGCGGCCATGCATGTACACGAGACTCACATCAGGATACGTGCACCTCGCAAGTACCCCACTCCATACGGAGGACGTCTCGTTTGGACTCTGCCTGGGAAAACTAAGATGATTGCTCATCTGAAAGACAAATCTAAGATTAGGCACAGGAAGCGTTGGAGCCAGGTATATAGATTGAAGTTTCGTAATCAGCATTTTGAAGGTATAATGAGTATTATCATTGTTTAAAGAACTGAATTAAAATTCAATCTTCATATTTATCATCATGACAATTGGATTGCCTGCTTTTGCAACCTGAATTGAGTATTTATCTCATGGAAGGGTATTTCTCCGTTCGATTGTACTAGCATTTAAAGACTCGTACTGCAGTTAATCTGGTAAAAAAATTAAATTTGTGTGCCGTAAGGATAGGTAAATTTCTTTTTTTTAAAGGTCATGTACATGTACTACCTTCTTGGACATCGTCTTATGGAACTCCCCATCTCCGTTGATCGTAAAGAAGTGATGGCTGAGAACACCTTCCTTCTCACCCTTGATGGAGATATTGACTTCCAGCCCCAAGCAGTGCAACTTTTGGTCGATCTCATGAAGAAGAACAGGAATCTTGGAGCAGCTTGCGGTCGTATCCATCCAGTTGGATCAGGTATGTCATAAATGAATTAAGTTTTTCAAAGATTATTCTCATTTTAATTAAGCCAGAAAAAATGTAATGAAAGGGATATCATCAGAAAATAGCACATATCGGATAATGTTATTCATTATATAAAAAAAAATTTGACTTCTTAGTGTGTAATTTAAAATTGCCTAAATAGTAGAAATCTTGTAGTAAAATTATTAATTTTTAAATCACTTTCAGGACCAATGGTGTGGTACCAGATGTTTGAGTACGCTATTGGACATTGGCTTCAGAAGGCAACTGAGCACATGATTGGCTGCGTTCTTTGTAGTCCTGGGTGTTTTTCCCTCTTCCGTGGAAAAGCCCTCATGGATGACAATGTGATGAGGAAATATACCACAAAGTCAGATGAAGCTAGGCATTATGTGCAGTATGATCAAGGTTAAAGAAAGAAAAAAATTAGATGTAAAAGTTTTTCCCCAACTGCAGCATGGTTTAGGAATTAATGGAAATGGCTCAAGAACGATCCGTTCAATTTTGATGAATCTTTTACCAGATACTTGGAGCATCTCTTTGCCATTTTTAAATGGCTTATCGTTCATTATAAATGCATGGGTTCGATTCCAGAGGAATTTACTTTCTATTTTTGATGAACATATGAATGAAAGTAGGATCTTTTTCATTTGCACTTTTTAAATATTTAAAATCAGGACACACGGCCTCAGGACTTGTCCATATTTAAATTGATATGGCATTAGACCTTATTTTTATCTTTAGCTGATCCATTTTCTTCTCCTTATTCATATCAATCATTTGATTTACAGGGGAAGATCGATGGCTCTGTACTTTGCTTCTTCAAAGAGGCTACCGTGTGGAATATTCTGCTGCTAGTGATGCTTATACCCACTGCCCTGAAGGATTCCATGAGTTCTACAACCAACGCCGAAGATGGGTTCCCTCGACCATGGCTAATATTATGGATTTGCTAATGGATTACAAGAAAACGATAAAAATTAATGACAATATTTCCCTGCCTTACATTTCATATCAGGTCAGATAAACTTCATGTTAATCTCTGATTATGAATTTTATTAGTTTATTATTTAGCAGTTTTTATTAATTTTTTATTATTTACAATAATTTATTTTGTCATATGTGCACATTCAGATGATGTTGATGGGAGGTACAATTCTTGGACCTGGAACTATATTTCTCATGTTGGTTGGTGCGTTTGTGGCTGCTTTCAAGATAGACAATTGGACAAGCTTCTATTACAACATAATTCCTATTCTACTATTCATGGCCGTTTGTTTCTTATGCAAATCAAATATCCAGGTATGTCTACTGAATAATCTTGAATTAAGAAACATTCTACCCATTAATTTAAATGTTATTTAGCTTTAATACGCCTGTACTTTCATTTTCATGAGATCCTTAGTATAAAATTTGTTTATGATATATATTCATAGAATTGTTATGTTAATTTTGTTTCAAAATACTAACTGTTCTTTGTATTCTCTCTTTTTTTCCATGTGTTTCACGAATGCCGTTAATTTTGATTGATTTCCAAAAACTTAAAAAACGTCTTTTATAATTGGGCATAAAAAATCTCATGATTCCAATACAACTCAAACCTTTAGTTATTCATTGCACAAGTATTATCAACCGTGTATGCATTAATTATGATGGCTGTAATAGTGGGTACTGCCCTCCAGTTAGGTGAGGACGGTATAGGGTCTCCATCAGCCATTTTCTTGATAGCACTCTCGGGTTCGTTTTTCATAGCAGCATGTCTCCATCCGCAAGAATTTTGGTGTATAGTTCCAGGTATCATATACCTACTGTCAATTCCCTCTATGTACCTCCTCCTTATCCTCTACTCAATTATTAACCTGAATGTGGTATCCTGGGGAACCCGAGAAGTCCAAACGAAAAAGACTAAGAAGGTAAGCTGGAATATATTTAGTATGTTTTTCTCTTCACTTGTATTTCTCATGCTGTAGGTTTTTATGTAATGAGTGATAAAAGTATAACATATTATTTAACACATGCAAACTTTCTCATGTAGAGGCTTCTCTTAATTCTGAAATTCTGTCAATGGATTTTCACCGATATCCAAGTATTTAATTTACCAATTCTGTTGTCTTCCTATGTCACATCTTTTTAAATTCTGACTTTATTAACTCATCCATGAATATTTTAAAATGGCTCATGTCCAGTGGCGGATTACCGCACAGGTGCATGAGGCACTCAGCTGGGGCCTCGACACTCATGGGAGCCTCAAAACAGTCAAAACTCGATTTTTTTCAATATTTTATTTAGCAAAATATTTCACAATCAGTATAATCTACTACTTACGTACACATCTCGTGTTTTTACTTAGGTTTGTTACAATGTAACATCCCTTGTATCATTCGAAAACACATCTCACAGTTATAATTCATTTTTTGTTTATTTTTCAACGTGTGCAAATTTATATAATAAATATTAAATTTTCTATTTATGCTTTTTTGTAATTCAATGTATTTAACCTGCTGCATAAATGTTTTCCATTCGTAAGTTGTAAAATATTTGTAGATTGAGTACCCCCCCCCCTCCCAGCAAGTTGGGGGCCTCCCAATTTTTTCGCACCTGGGGCCTTCAGGTACCTTAATCTGCCACTGATATCATTATTATGATCCAAAATGAAGGCGATTTATGGCATGTTTATTCTTCTGAAAAATAAGGTGCAATAACATGGTTCAGAGAATTTTATTTTATATCAGAAATACCAAGCAGTTTATTTAACCTTCATTTAGTATTACTGTTGAAACATCAGCTTTTACCTATACACATTCTTTCACTGAATTTTGTATAATATATTTTGAGTATTTCATTGAATCAGCAGTTTACTTATCATAGCACATAACTATAAATTAAATTAGGTTTATTCCTTTCATTCATTGAAGTTTGATATTATAGTATTTGATGAGTAATTAATATCACTTGCTGATCCATATGTTTCACTATACTTATAGTTGATCATTGTTCACTCATAATCTCAATATGTAAATTGGGTTTTCTTGCCTGGAAATTTTTCATACATAAACTTCAAAAATGTATCCTCAGCTTTCAATAGATAAATTCATATTTCAACTAATTTTAGGGTTAGACTGGTAGGCAGTGCGCCTGCCTTCTAACCCAAAGGTCGCGGGTTCGAATCCCACTTTGGGCATGGATGTTGTGTTTGTCTTTATTAAAATACATGTAATTGGGGCTTTCCTGTATGTATTAAATAAAATATTATTATTATTATTATAAGAAATTTACTGTTACAAAATTGTGTTAAAAGTCCGATATTCAATGTACTTTTAATTATCAAAGCATAAGTCATCAATTCTGTTGAGTTATTTTGATGATAGAGGCAATGAAAGATTCGTTAATCGAAACTTAGATTCGTAATTATTTTGCTACCCAAAATCTTATTGTATAAAGATTTCTTTGTTGTTAAATGTATAGATTGATTTCAAAATATTCCAAGAGTAGAACTTATTTGGAGAATTCAAATTCCAGGAAATGGAACAAGATAAGAAAGATGCAGAGGAAGCTAAAAAGAAAGCAAAGCAGAAATCTCTCCTTGGATTCTTGAACTCTGTCAGTGGAGTTGGTGGAGAAGGAGACACAGAGGGCTCCATTGAGATATCATTGGCTGGGCTATTCAAATGTATGCTGTGCACCCATAATGATGGCCAAAAGGCAGAGGATAAGCAGCAATTGTTACGCATTGCCGACTCTTTGGAAACATTGGGAAAACGCTTGGAGAACATTGAGAGGTGAGCATATGGAAAGGTTCTCTGAGTAGCCAACAGTAATATGTCATTCACATGGCATCTCATTTGAATTCCATCTTGTAGACCTATGATATTAAATCTAATGTTGGTGAAATGATTGGGCATGAACTCAAACAAACAAGGGGTAAAACCACCAAAATCTAACAATCAACATTCTGAACTGATAATAAACTTTTCATATTCTCTGCTAAAAACCATAGAGTTGTCGACCCACATGGCCACATTTCTGGGAGGAGGCGTTCTAACAGCCGTAGTGGCAATTCTGACCACCACTTGGGAGCCCTTACTGAAGAGGCTTCACATGACGATCATAGCAACAATGATGACAGCAGTGATACCACCAGCAGAATTTCTGGTGAGTGGGCAGCAGACACTGGCATTCATCAGTGTATTAACTGATCTCTTATAAATGTTAAGGTTAGGTGTATTATTTTAGGAATAATATCTTAAAGCCTGCTTCATGTCATAGTTTAAATTTCATTTTATTCTTGATCAGTCTGTACAAGAAATTTATTACTTTTCAGAGCCGAAGCACGAGAGAGATGATTTGGTGAATCCATTCTGGATTGAGGACCCAGAGATAAAAAAGGGGGCTATTGATTATCTCTCAAGCCAAGAAACCCAATTCTGGAAAGATATGCTTGAAAAATACCTTTACCCAATTGATGCCAACAAGGAGGAACAGGTATACAATGCTTCTAACAATATATTACCAATTCATTTAAAAAGTTGAATATATATTTATAAGCCAAATGCTTTATGCTTATAAGAAAAAAGTAAATTTTTATTCATTTTTTATACAGTTCCTTTTTAACCGGATAAAATTTTAAATATGACAAATGAGGAGACATTAAATTTCAATGTTTGCATACATTATATCATTAAATATTTGGATATTTCAAAAAACTTATAATGGAGTGCCTATTTTTTAAGCTATGATTTCATTAAAAGTCAATGAAGCAATGAAACTGGGACTATATTTATACAGTGCCATAACTAGGGCAGGGCAAGCGGGGAACCTGCCCTAGGTGCAACTAAGCAAGGGGTGCAAAAAATCCAAATAGTAACTAAATAAACTAAAGAAAATAAATTCTTAAAGAGGGAGAAGGCGCATATTTAGTAGTTTTCCCCGGGCACTAAAATATCTTGTTGCAGGACTGTATTTATATATAAATTTATCCAACATATTGTATCATTTGAAAAGTAACATTTTTATAACAAAGTTTTACATTTTAGCTTATTCGAATATTATTGCTTTGTAGATTGCATTTCATACATTTTCAGTATTTAAATAAATATCACTTATTCTCATTCTTATAAGCTTGCATATCTTCATAAACTTTTAATGAGTTTCACTAGTTATATAAGCATATTTTTTATCATTTTTGTCATATGAACTATTTAACTCTTTTAGTGCCAGAAAATATCATTGTTTTCCTCTCGAGTCAATAGTGTTCTTAATAATATACCATTATTAGGTAGAGCTGATGTAAAATTGGAGGATTATTCTCAGCTTAAATTTGACATTTTTATTACAGCAAGAGAATTTTTCATGTTTAATGTTATCTTTATTTCTGAAAATTTCAGCTGGAAACATTGAAAAATGACTCATATGTAATTAATTTAAAAATTAAATGCAAAAGTCAAAAGGCTTTTGACACTTCTCATCTAGCCTAAGCACTAAAAGAGTTAAATCATCAATTTATCTTGTTTATTCCATGCATCTCTAATTATTTCCATTATTTACAACTGTTTCCTATTCAGTGTTTTTATTTATAATAGCATCGATTTTGAAAAATTTCAAGGCATTTATCAAGCAAACAAACTGTCTCTAAGGCTTGGGTATTTATTTCACAGTAATACTCATTCCAGCTATTATATATAAATTCAAAACTACAAACTTTTTTGCTAAATTGAATACGAAATTTTACTGTATTCATCCTTTTGATATCACTGTGGCAATAACACTGTACATAATGCTGCACTTAAGTAAGGAAAATGAAGATTAGATCTCTCGAGGATGATAATCAATGATCATTTGCTTCATAGCTTTATGCCAAATTTCATGAAATTCAAGATCATTCAACTCGTTTTTTTCTATGATGTTTATGAACAGTTCATCAGTCATCTGTTATTACATTGAAGAAATTATCTCACACAACTTTTGTTTACTCCATTTAGTATATATACTCCCTATCTTCTCCTTTCACACATTCATCCATACCATCCTCATTCTAATCCATTTCTTTGTTCTTTTTTTACTGACTTCTCTTCATATTGGTGTATGGCTACTATCTGTCATTCTCTTTTACTTATGTAAATAACTCCACTTTGATTCATTAGTTCAAAAGCGTAAATTGGGAATGCCAGTTCAGAAGTGAAATTTCAATAAATATGCTTTCTTTAGTATTTAACAATTTCTGCACTGAATGAAATAGAAATGGAACTATAAAATCAGCTTTAATTAGGTGAAGGTTAAGTACATTAAACTAGTGCAGGTAAAATTGATAGTATATCTTTCATGAAATCATCAGTATTCTACTAAATGAAGTACTGTAAATACCCGTGTACAATGCACACTTTTTTCCCTATATTTTGGAGCTGAAAAGCGGGATGCGTGTTATACGAGGGTACATATTTATCGCGGTATTTAAAAAAATGAATTACTTGCGCAGATAAAGAG